>OZ025848.1:0-706596 GCA_964019425.1 Flectonema sp. DT1601 | reverse complement strand
GCGGGTTTGCGGGTTTGCGGGTTTGCGGGTTTGCGGTTTGCGGGTTTGCGGGTTTGCGGGTTTGCGGGTTTGCGGGTTTGCGGGTTTGCGGGTTTGCGGGTTTGCGGGTTTGCGGGTTTGCGGGTTTGCGGGTTTGCGGGTTTGCGGGTTTGCGGGTTTGCGGGTTTGCGGGTTTGCGGGTTTGCGGGTTTGCGGGTTTGCGGGTTTGCGGGTTTGCGGGTTTGCGGGTTTGCGGGTTTGCGGGTTTGCGGGTTTGCGGGTTTGCGGGTTTGCGGGTTTGCGGGTTTGCGGGTTTGCGGGTTTGCGGGTTTGCGGGTTTGCGGGTTTGCGGGTTTGCGGGTTTGCGGGTTTGCGGGTTTGCGGGTTTGCGGGTTTGCGGGTTTGCGGGTTTGCGGGTTTGCGGGTTTGCGGGTTTGCGGGTTTGCGGGTTTGCGGGTTTGCGGGTTTGCGGGTTTGCGGGTTTGCGGGTTTGCGGGTTTGCGGGTTTGCGGGTTTGCGGGTTTGCGGGTTTGCGGGTTTGCGGGTTTGCGGGTTTGCGGGTTTGCGGGTTTGCGGGTTTGCGGGTTTGCGGGTTTGCGGGTTTGCGGGTTTGCGGGTTTGCGGGTTTGCGGGTTTGCGGGTTTGCGGGTTTGCGGGTTTGCGGGTTTGCGGGTTTGCGGGTTTGCGGGTTTGCGGGTTTGCGGGTTTGCGGGTTTGCGGGTTTGCGGGTTTGCGGGTTTGCGGGTTTGCGGGTTTGCGGGTTTGCGGGTTTGCGGTTTGCGGGTTTGCGGGTTTGCGGGTTTGCGGGTTTGCGGGTTTGCGGGTTTGCGGGTTTGCGGGTTTGCGGGTTTGCGGGTTTGCGGGTTTGCGGGTTTGCGGGTTTGCGGGTTTGCGGGTTTGCGGGTTTGCGGGTTTGCGGGTTTGCGGGTTTGCGGGTTTGCGGGTTTGCGGGTTTGCGGGTTTGCGGGTTTGCGGGTTTGCGGGTTTGCGGGTTTGCGGGTTTGCGGGTTTGCGGGTTTGCGGGTTTGCGGGTTTGCGGGTTTGCGGGTTTGCGGGTTTGCGGGTTTGCGGGTTTGCGGGTTTGCGGGTTTGCGGGTTTGCGGGTTTGCGGGTTTGCGGGTTTGCGGGTTTGCGGGTTTGCGGGTTTGCGGGTTTGCGGGTTTGCGGGTTTGCGGGTTTGCGGGTTTGCGGGTTTGCGGGTTTGCGGGTTTGCGGGTTTGCGGGTTTGCGGGTTTGCGGGTTTGCGGGTTTGCGGGTTTGCGGGTTTGCGGGTTTGCGGGTTTGCGGGTTTGCGGGTTTGCGGGTTTGCGGGTTTGCGGGTTTGCGGGTTTGCGGGTTTGCGGGTTTGCGGGTTTGCGGGTTTGCGGGTTTGCGGGTTTGCGGGTTTGCGGGTTTGCGGGTTTGCGGGTTTGCGGGTTTGCGGGTTTGCGGGTTTGCGGGTTTGCGGGTTTGCGGGTTTGCGGGTTTGCGGGTTTGCGGGTTTGCGGGTTTGCGGGTTTGCGGGTTTGCGGGTTTGCGGGTTTGCGGGTTTGCGGGTTTGCGGGTTTGCGGGTTTGCGGGTTTGCGGGTTTGCGGGTTTGCGGGTTTGCGGGTTTGCGGGTTTGCGGGTTTGCGGGTTTGCGGGTTTGCGGGTTTGCGGGTTTGCGGGTTTGCGGGTTTGCGGGTTTGCGGGTTTGCGGGTTTGCGGGTTTGCGGGTTTGCGGGTTTGCGGGTTTGCGGGTTTGCGGGTTTGCGGGTTTGCGGGTTTGCGGGTTTGCGGGTTTGCGGGTTTGCGGGTTTGCGGGTTTGCGGGTTTGCGGGTTTGCGGGTTTGCGGGTTTGCGGGTTTGCGGGTTTGCGGGTTTGCGGGTTTGCGGGTTTGCGGGTTTGCGGGTTTGCGGGTTTGCGGGTTTGCGGGTTTGCGGGTTTGCGGGTTTGCGGGTTTGCGGGTTTGCGGGTTTGCGGGTTTGCGGGTTTGCGGGTTTGCGGGTTTGCGGGTTTGCGGGTTTGCGGGTTTGCGGGTTTGCGGGTTTGCGGGTTTGCGGGTTTGCGGGTTTGCGGGTTTGCGGGTTTGCGGGTTTGCGGGTTTGCGGGTTTGCGGGTTTGCGGGTTTGCGGGTTTGCGGGTTTGCGGGTTTGCGGGTTTGCGGGTTTGCGGGTTTGCGGGTTTGCGGGTTTGCGGGTTTGCGGGTTTGCGGGTTTGCGGGTTTGCGGGTTTGCGGGTTTGCGGGTTTGCGGGTTTGCGGGTTTGCGGGTTTGCGGGTTTGCGGGTTTGCGGGTTTGCGGGTTTGCGGGTTTGCGGGTTTGCGGGTTTGCGGGTTTGCGGGTTTGCGGGTTTGCGGGTTTGCGGGTTTGCGGGTTTGCGGGTTTGCGGGTTTGCGGGTTTGCGGGTTTGCGGGTTTGCGGGTTTGCGGGTTTGCGGGTTTGCGGGTTTGCGGGTTTGCGGGTTTGCGGGTTTGCGGGTTTGCGGGTTTGCGGGTTTGCGGGTTTGCGGGTTTGCGGGTTTGCGGGTTTGCGGGTTTGCGGGTTTGCGGGTTTGCGGGTTTGCGGGTTTGCGGGTTTGCGGGTTTGCGGGTTTGCGGGTTTGCGGGTTTGCGGGTTTGCGGGTTTGCGGGTTTGCGGGTTTGCGGGTTTGCGGGTTTGCGGGTTTGCGGGTTTGCGGGTTTGCGGGTTTGCGGGTTTGCGGGTTTGCGGGTTTGCGGGTTTGCGGGTTTGCGGGTTTGCGGGTTTGCGGGTTTGCGGGTTTGCGGGTTTGCGGGTTTGCGGGTTTGCGGGTTTGCGGGTTTGCGGGTTTGCGGGTTTGCGGGTTTGCGGGTTTGCGGGTTTGCGGGTTTGCGGGTTTGCGGGTTTGCGGGTTTGCGGGTTTGCGGGTTTGCGGGTTTGCGGGTTTGCGGGTTTGCGGGTTTGCGGGTTTGCGGGTTTGCGGGTTTGCGGGTTTGCGGGTTTGCGGGTTTGCGGGTTTGCGGGTTTGCGGGTTTGCGGGTTTGCGGGTTTGCGGGTTTGCGGGTTTGCGGGTTTGCGGGTTTGCGGGTTTGCGGGTTTGCGGGTTTGCGGGTTTGCGGGTTTGCGGGTTTGCGGGTTTGCGGGTTTGCGGTTTGCGGGTTTGCGGGTTTGCGGGTTTGCGGGTTTGCGGGTTTGCGGGTTTGCGGGTTTGCGGGTTTGCGGGTTTGCGGGTTTGCGGGTTTGCGGGTTTGCGGGTTTGCGGGTTTGCGGGTTTGCGGGTTTGCGGGTTTGCGGGTTTGCGGGTTTGCGGGTTTGCGGGTTTGCGGGTTTGCGGGTTTGCGGGTTTGCGGGTTTGCGGGTTTGCGGGTTTGCGGGTTTGCGGGTTTGCGGGTTTGCGGGTTTGCGGGTTTGCGGGTTTGCGGGTTTGCGGGTTTGCGGGTTTGCGGGTTTGCGGGTTTGCGGGTTTGCGGGTTTGCGGGTTTGCGGGTTTGCGGGTTTGCGGGTTTGCGGGTTTGCGGGTTTGCGGGTTTGCGGGTTTGCGGGTTTGCGGGTTTGCGGGTTTGCGGGTTTGCGGGTTTGCGGGTTTGCGGGTTTGCGGGTTTGCGGGTTTGCGGGTTTGCGGGTTTGCGGGTTTGCGGGTTTGCGGGTTTGCGGGTTTGCGGGTTTGCGGGTTTGCGGGTTTGCGGGTTTGCGGGTTTGCGGGTTTGCGGGTTGCGGTTGCGGGTTTGCGGGTTTGCGGGTTTGCGGGTTTGCGGGTTTGCGGGTTTGCGGGTTTGCGGTTTGCGGGTTTGCGGGTTTGCGGGTTTGCGGGTTTGCGGGTTTGCGGGTTTGCGGGTTTGCGGGTTTGCGGGTTTGCGGGTTTGCGGGTTTGCGGGTTTGCGGGTTTGCGGGTTTGCGGGTTTGCGGGTTTGCGGGTTTGCGGGTTTGCGGGTTTGCGGGTTTGCGGGTTTGCGGGTTTGCGGTTTGCGGGTTGCGGGTTTGCGGGTTTGCGGGTTTGCGGGTTTGCGGGTTTGCGGGTTTGCGGGTTTGCGGGTTTGCGGGTTTGCGGGTTTGCGGGTTTGCGGTTTGCGGGTTTGCGGGTTTGCGGGTTTGCGGGTTTGCGGGTTTGCGGGTTTGCGGGTTTGCGGGTTTGCGGGTTTGCGGGTTTGCGGGTTGCGGGTTTGCGGGTTTGCGGGTTTGCGGGTTTGCGGGTTTGCGGGTTTGCGGGTTTGCGGGTTTGCGGGTTTGCGGGTTTGCGGGTTTGCGGGTTTGCGGGTTTGCGGGTTTGCGGGTTTGCGGGTTTGCGGTTTGCGGGTTTGCGGGTTTGCGGGTTTGCGGGTTTGCGGGTTTGCGGGTTTGCGGGTTTGCGGGTTTGCGGGTTTGCGGGTTTGCGGGTTTGCGGGTTTGCGGTTTGCGGGTTTGCGGGTTTGCGGGTTTGCGGGTTTGCGGGTTTGCGGGTTTGCGGGTTTGCGGGTTTGCGGGTTTGCGGGTTTGCGGGTTTGCGGGTTTGCGGGTTTGCGGGTTTGCGGGTTTGCGGGTTTGCGGGTTTGCGGGTTGCGGGTTGCGGGTTTGCGGGTTTGCGGGTTTGCGGGTTTGCGGGTTTGCGGGTTTGCGGGTTTGCGGGTTTGCGGGTTTGCGGGTTTGCGGGTTTGCGGGTTTGCGGTTTGCGGGTTTGCGGGTTTGCGGGCCCCATTTCCAAGTAATGGCCTACCTTCTTCATTTGACCGAATCATCCCAGCCAGTTCCTCCCTACTGATCCGAAAGAGGTTCTCTCCTGACGTTCTGGGGAATCCCGGTCTCCAATACATATTCCTAGGACAATCCACCGGCATCCCGCAGGTCTTCGAAACCGACAGTGCCATGTCATTATCTTTGCACCAACGATCCACTAACCCGAGGACCAATTGCGCCATCCGGTAAGTTACTTTAAAATCCTTATTCGAGACCACACAAGCTGTGTCGTCTGCGTAGAGTGCTGAAACACATCCAGTCTTCTCAAGTTTCTTAGCCAGGTCGTCGACATATATCAGGTAAAGGAGAGGCCCAACAATCGACCCTTGCGGAACACCTTTCGTCACAGTTCTGTATGCGCTCAGATTGCCATTGACACTAACCTTTGCCTTCCTTCGCGTCAGAAAGTTAGCGACCCATCCGATGAATGGTGAAGGAATCCCCATCGCCACCATTTTAGCAATCAGTTTAACATGATTTATCCTATCAAAAGTCTCAGTGAAGTCGAAAGAGAGCAGTATCGAACTCTTACCACCTTTTCTCGCACCATGAAGCGCATTGACCAGCAGTGAGATTTGCTCGCAAGTATTCCTACCCCTTCTGAAACCTGCCTGGATGGAGGACAAGGCATTATTTGACGTCAACCGATACATTAGCCTGTCGTAAATTATCCGTTCAAGCATTTTGCCGACTACAGATGTCAACGTGATCGGCCTGTAGCTGGATAGCTTTTCTTTGGGTTTACCCGGTTTGTATACCGGTTTAATCATACCCTCTTTCCAAACTTTTGGTACCTTAGCCGCGAGCCAGGAGTCGTTAAACACCGATAAGAGAAATCTTCTACCGGTTGCGGAAAGGTTCTTGAGCATCGCCCCGTGGATTCCATCAGGACCCGGGGCCTTTCCCGCCTTTATTTTCTTGATTGCACGCTCAAGCTCAGACATTACTAGAGGTCCACAAACACCCACGTAATCATTCGGCTTCAGCTTAGGAGATTTCAATCGTTTCCTGACAGAGGTCTTCACGAATTGCTCAAGGAACTTAATAGGGAGTTGGTCCTCACTGAATTCAGGGATTTGAATCTCCTGACCCCCATCGGCATCCAGGTCTTTAATTTTCTTAAAAGCAAACGCAAATCCTTCACCCTGAGCCAATTTCTCGGCAACGAATTTTCCCTTCGCTTGTTTAGTCTCTGGAGTCGAAGCATTCCACATTCGCCTCCTCTTACCCTGGATCCTAAGCCGTCTTCGGATGTTTTTCTTCGCTACATGAAGCAGGATACGGTTAAATGTTGCTGCCCTGATACCCACCTTCGGCATACTGTTCACCTTGCTTAGTCGGTAGTCCAGATCGCATCGGAACGAAAGCCAATCAGCTGTATTGAAGTCCCAGACCGACTTTTTCGAGGCTTGTTCACAGTCTCCAGAGGTGAGAACGTATCAAAGACAGCAGCAAGTGGTAAGTGATCAGACCCATGTTCGGTACCATCACCAATAAGCCCGAAGTGTAACAATTGTAATTCCTCATGGTGGAGAATAACATCCGGCTTTTTTTTTTTTTTTTTTTTTTTGTGTGCACAGCAGGTTCCTTCGACCTGCTTTGCTGTTTGCGCTGTTAGGCGCGGTTGTTCTTTCTTTCTTCTGTACACTTTCTTTTTGTGGGGATTGGGGATGGGATGGGGGGTTCCCGTAGGCTTCGTATCTTCTTTGTTTTCTTTCTTTATCAATTACTAAAGAGTTCAGTTTACTTCCTCATTTGGTCTAAGAACCGCATCTTTAAATTATGGATTTCCAGGTCTTCCGAGCATTTCAGCTATTTGGTCCAGTACCACTACAAAGTTGGACATGCTGCGTTGATTCTCCTTTAAGAAGCAGTCCTCTACTTTACTCACTACTTCACCAGTTTCGGTATTAATCATGCTGTGTATGTACAATGATCTCATCTTTTGGATACACCAGTGGTTGCACTTGAAAAGCACATGATGCGGTGTTGCAGTATCTCCATGACAGAAGATGCACTGTTCGTTTATTCCTTTTAGTTTAAGAGATCTACAGTGTCCAACTCTGAAGCGGGACATTAGGACTTCTTGTGGTCTCGTCAGTTCTTCTACAAAAGGTGGATGCCTCTGTTCGCCGGCTCCAATCCACTCCTCTCGTTTTCTTCTCTTGTGAAAAGTCATAAGGGTTCCCATATCCAGTCTAGTAACTAAACTCTCGAGTACCACACTGTCATCTGGAGGCTTCTTTATCGTACCTGCAGCGTGTTTTGCCACCTTGTCTGCTATTTCATTATACAGCACATCCATATGTGCTGGGACATACTGCATGTTAATATTAACACCTCTGTGTTCCAGTTTCAGTGCTAACTTCCAGATTGATGCGTTTGTAGCAGATTTCTGTTCTTCAGGTCCTCGCTCAAGTGCCTGTATTAGCGACATTGAGTCAGTTAGAATATGCGTCTTTGTTGTGGGAAGTATTCCTTCGGATGCCTTTTTGTTTTTCAGGAGTATTCTCATCGCTTGTTCCACGGCTATCTGTTCAGTTCTGTAGGAGCTTCCTGCTACAGGTATTCTGAATCCGGTCATGCTAACTTCCTTACCCTTCACTATTATCACAGATGCTCCTGACTTAGTCATGTACGTCTTCGTCCTATGTCTAATAGACCCATCTGTGTACACCTTCACGCCTTCAATTGGTAGACCGGCTTCTTTGTCTTTTGCCTCTTCTTTTCCAAAACAGTAATTGAATTCCATTGCATTAGTTACCTTCCATGATCGCATCTTATAGTGCTTTGGATTGATTTCCGAGTGATATGAGCTTCTGTGTTTGTCGAGTCCCGGGATCCCCGACACATATTCATCCCAAACTATGCGACCCCAAGCTGTTTTTGGTGGGTAGTTTAGGCCTCCCTCCGTCATTGTGAGGCTACAAGCTGGTAGGTGGGGACTTAATTTGAATTCTTCATAGGCCCTACACATCTTGTAGCGTATGTGTTCTTGTAATTTCGGCATATCTGCTTCATGGTACAAGTTCCTCAGTCTGGTGCTTGGCAGACATCCCGTTACCTGTCTAGCGGCTCTGTTTATTAAGATGTTTAGCCTCTCAAGGCTGACGTCACCTCTCTTTGGCAGCAGCCAGGCAAAACTTTCAACCCCATAGAGCACTCTCGCCATTACAACAGTCACCAGAACACAGATGAGGGTTCTCTTCCTGCATCCCATCCTGGAGAGTCTTAGCAGGAGCCCCAGTCCTCTGGAGGCTGCCGTCATCATCTTTCGCATGTGAGTTTTGAAGTCGAGGTTTTTGTCGTACAGAACTCCCAAGTATCTTACTACATCCGTTTCATGTAGTTTGTCCACCACCGAAAATGCAAAAGCCTTGAGACCAGATCCAGTTCCTTGTAGCATCCTCAGGATGTCTCCTCTGGTGCGAACCTTTTGCAGTTGTGAGCATTTACTAGGTTCCATCTGCATGTCTACCAATACAGTTTCTGTCGTCGGTAATTTTCGTTTTATTTTATGCTGCGGAACCACATAGAAATGTGTTATCGCCTTTTTAGAATTGCCTATAGTAGTTGAGTCCTGATTATTTAGCATTTTTCGGATGGCCTCTGCTGTTGTGACGACATATTTGAAGGTGTGCCCCTCCGGGTATAGCACTTGTGGAGACTTATTGTCTTGGCTATCGGTATCCGGCCTCACATGTATGAACTCTGTTTTACCCGGGCTCTTGTTTATACAAATGTGGGATGCTGCGGCCCAATTTGAGAAGATGCGTACTGCTGTGTTAGCTTTGTCCTCCAGTCCTTTAACATCTGGAGATGTCATCACGAGCCCAACATCATCTGCAAAGACTGCTGGTTTATACCTATTCAATTCTCGTATAAGGCTTTCGATGTATATCGAGAATAGCTGTGGTCCTAGGACACTTCCTTGGGGTACTCCAACTTGTATGTGTTTGAATGTTCCCTTTTCGCCGTTTACTCTGGTTGTGATCTTTCTCCCAGTCAAATAGCTCTGGACCCATCTTGTGTATTTCGCCGGTATCCCAACTTCAGACATCCTCTTCAGTAGAATTTTCGGTTGGACGGCATCGAATGCCTTCTGCAGGTCAAACGTCATTAACATCGATTCCCTACCTCGGTACCTTCCATCTAGTAGTCTCTCTGTTATCATGCAGAGATTTTCTATGGCACTGCGCCCTCTTTTATATGCGGCTTGCCGCGCACTCATCCTGTCTCCAAGTAAATGATGCGTCCTTTCTGCCATCATCTTCTCAAACAACTTGCTTATTGCTGACGTCAATGTTATTGGTCGGTAAGAGAGTACACGTTTCTTGTCTTTTCCCAATTTTAAGATTGGAACTACTATCCCATACTTCCAAGATCTCGGAACCGCCGACTTTTCCCAAGTCATGTTGAACAGCCGTAAGAGTTGCACCATAAATGTTTCTGGGAGTTTCTTTAACATAGTGTTCCACACCCCATCCGGCCCGGGTGCTTTCTTGTCTTTTAATTTCTTGAGCTGTCGCTTTAGTTCTCTCATTGTGAATTCTTCATTGCCTTCGTCCCCTGGTTTGTTCTCAAATACCAAGGAGGGCACTTCGTCGTCTACCAGATTGAATTGTGTCGCGTATGCCGTGGTAAATATGTCTGCCATTTCTTTTGGATCAGTTGTTGTACTGCCTTCATGTTCTAATTCGCTAATGTTATTATCAACAATGCCCCCTTCAAGTTGCTTTACTTTTCTGAAAGCCCATTGGTAGTCCATCCCAGTCATGTCACATTCGATGATGTTTCTTTTAATTTTTCTGATGCCTTCCGCAATGGCATCCTTGTCAACTTTGTCCTGGTTGGGTTCATCAAGCAGTCTTTCTATTTCTGGATCCCTCACTGAGAAGGTGGTTTGCGTCCTTTTCTTATAGCCCGGTATGGTTTGTTTCGCAGCCTTCAGAATTTCTACAGAGATCCTTGTTGCAAGTTTTTGCACTGTTTCAATATTCTTTAACTTCGTTGCCGCCGTCGTTAAAACCTCCGAGTATGCATGCCACTTTGCACACTTCCATTTCCATTGCCACATCTCGTTCGATTGTGGTTTGGTTTTCGTCAAGTGTATGTTTTCAATCTTTACACTTATTGGAAGATGGTCACTACTCCATCCATTTAGCAGTCCTATGTTTGCCATCATTGAATTATCCAGAGCAATAATATCTGGAGAGGATGAGCTCAATGGTCTCGTTATCTGCTGGGGCTCGTTTAATACTTCCATGGCAGCTTCTAATGACCAATTATAGAAGCTTGTTCCTGCTGAATTCGTCTTTCCTTTTGACCAGATCTCATGATGTCCGTTGATATCGCCTGCTACCAGTGTTCCTGGCTCTGTTGGTAACTTCCATGTGTTTGCCGTTACGTTAGGCGGGTGATATACATTGTGTATTTTTAATGGCGGTGTTGATCGCAATTCTACAGATAGTATCTCAGTTTGGTCGTATGAGATGTCGGGGAGTTTAGTCACATAATTTGTAATATCCATTCTGACAAGTATGGCCAGACCTCGGTATCCTACCTTCAGAAGGCTGTCTCTTCGAATTATAATATAACCATCTATATTCAGAAATTTTCCGTAATTGAGCCATGTTTCTTGTAGTAGAACAATTTCTGGCTTGTGCTCTCTTAACGATCGATTTAATTGGAAGAAGTTTTCATTTTGTAGTATCGATCTTATGTTATTGGACCAAATCTCAATCATTTTGACAGTGGTTTTGGTTTGCTGTTACTTGGTGGGTAGTTCCGCTTAGCCCTACCTTGGCTTCTATCTTGTTGACGGCGGTTGCAATTTGAGATATTGCATTCAACATTTGTTGATAATTTTTAACAATCATTTCTTCATTTTTCTTTGTCGCATTGGTCAGTCCTTCAATTATCTGCGTCATTTTTGACATCGTTTCATCCAATCTAGTTTGCAAGTCAGCTACCTCAGTTTGTAATTTTGCTAGCGTCTCGTCAGTTCTTTCCTTCATAGTCTTGAGACCATCTTCTACTTTCTTCAGTTCTTGCGTTTTTCCCTGCGATGGGGGCAGTTTATTTTCTTGTTGTTGGGGCTGCTTGTTTCCTTGCAGTGTCTTTTTAGTTGCTTCCGCATAAGATATTTTCGCATCTCGATACTTTTGTACGGCTGGTTTTGGTTGTTTTTGGTCTTCTGGCAGCTCCATTTTCTCAATAGACATCAGGGTCTCACCACATTGTAAGAACTGGCTTTTCGGACTTTTATCGAGGGCGACCAAGAAGTCGCCTTTCTCCATGCGAATAATGTTACTCCCTGAGTTGTGCATCAGTGCGATTGCTGCCTTTTCATCATTTGGTAGGACTGTGACTTCACTAAAATCCCCCTTTCCAACTATCCGGAATGTCCTTGTGTCGACCCGTCCCTGATCACCCACCACTGCCTTGATTTTTGCAGTAAGCGATGCTGGGTTTCTGATAGCATCTCCTCCTAGCTCCTTTGTTGTAGCCCACGCGATGAGTTCGTGAGTGATCGGTGGCTTTATGTTTGTTGCCACTATTAGTGTTGGGGTGTAGGTTGCTCCGGTAAAAGTCACAAACCACCATGATCTTATTCTTATTTGCCCATCAAATTGGACCGGCGTTTGTATCTGACTGCAGTCAGTTGCGTGTTTTAGGGCACGTTTTGGAGGTGGCCGTGTGAACACCATCGTCAGTTGCTTTGTTTTGCTGGCCTTTTCGAAGTATTGTTCGTCCAGGCTTCTTCCTTGTTGAGCCAATGAAAGTATAATTCCATTGGTTTTGCTGTTGAGGTCATCAGTTGGCTGGAGAATTTTGCAATTAAAATGCTCCTTGTTGAGTTTCGGTGGTGGTCCATTCAAGATCACCGTTGATCTTCTTTGTGCCTCTTTGATTTGAGGGCTTGATTGGGGTGCCTCATTTGACGGAGGGCTTTGTTTCGTTTTTAAAACACTTCCTTGTGCCTCTATGTTTTGAGGGCTTATTTGAATTGCCTCTTTGTTTTGAGGGCTTGTCTTTGTTTGAATTGCCTCCTTGTTTTGAGGGCTTGCTTGAAATGCTGCTGGAGGTCCTACTGCGGTCACCTCTACTGAGATTCCTTCTGGCACTTCTGGAGAGTCCATCTCCATTTCTTCCTGTTGCTGGGACCCTATCTCCTGCTGAGACCCTTCTTCTTCTTCCCGGATCTCATTTCTGGCTTGTTCCCTCATCATCTTCGCCTCTTTCCTTTCTCTTTCTCTCCTTTCCGCTGCCCTTCTATCTTGCGGACGCATTGCTTTCTTACCAGCCATTTTATTTTTTTTCGTGTCTCGGCAACGTTTTTTTTTTTTTTTTTTTTTTTTTTTTTTTTTGTGTGCACAGCAGGTTCCTTCGACCTGCTTTGCTGTTTGCGCTGTTAGGCGCGGTTGTTCTTTCTTTCTTCTGTACACTTTCTTTTTGTGGGGATTGGGGATGGGATGGGGGGTTCCTGTAGGCTTCGTATCTTCTTTGTTTTCTTTCTTTATCAATTACTAAAGAGTTCAGTTTACTTCCTCATTTGGTCTAAGAACCGCATCTTTAAATTATGGATTTCCAGGTCTTCCGAGCATTTCAGCTATTTGGTCCAGTACCACTACAAAGTTGGACATGTTGCGTTGATTCCCCTTTAAGAAGCAGTCCTCTACTTTACTCACTACTTCACCAGTTTCGGTATTAATCATGCTGTGTATGTACAATGATCTCATCTTTTGGATACACCAGTGGTTGCACTTGAAAAGCACATGATGCGGTGTTGCAGTATCTCCATGACAGAAGATGCACTGTTCGTTTATTCCTTTTAGTTTAAGAGATCTACAGTGTCCAACTCTGAAGCGGGACATTAGGACTTCTTGTGGTCTCGTCAGTTCTTCTACAAAAGGTGGATGCCTCTGTTCGCCGGCTCCAATCCACTCCTCTCGTTTTCTTCTCTTGTGAAAAGTCATAAGGGTTCCCATATCCAGTCTAGTAACTAAACTCTCGAGTACCACACTGTCATCTGGAGGCTTCTTTATCGTACCTGCAGCGTGTTTTGCCACCTTGTCTGCTATTTCATTATACAGCACATCCATATGTGCTGGGACATACTGCATGTTAATATTAACACCTCTGTGTTCCAGTTTCAGTGCTAACTTCCAGATTGATGCGTTTGTAGCAGATTTCTGTTCTTCAGGTCCTCGCTCAAGTGCCTGTATTAGCGACATTGAGTCAGTTAGAAGGATGCCTTTTTGTTTTTCAGGAGTATTCTCATCGCTTGTTCCACGGCTATCTGTTCAGTTCTGTAGGAGCTTCCTGCTACAGGTATTCTGAATCCGGTCATGCTAACTTCCTTACCCTTCACTATTATCACAGATGCTCCTGACTTAGTCATGTACGTCTTCGTCCTATGTCTAATAGACCCATCTGTGTACACCTTCACGTCTTCAATTGGTAGACCGGCTTCTTTGTCTTTTGCCTCTTCTTTTCCAAAACAGTAGTTGAATTCCATTGCATTAGTTACCTTCCATGATCGCATCTTATAGTGCTTTGGATTGATTTCCGAGTGATACGAGCTTCTGTGTTTGTCGAGTCCCGGGATCCCCGACACATATTCATCCCAAACTATGCGGCCCCAAGCTGTTTTTGGTGGGTAGTTTAGGCCTCCCTCCGTCATTGTGAGGCTACAAGCTGGTAGGTGGGGACTTAATTTGAATTCTTCATAGGCCCTACACATCTTGTAGCGTATGTGTTCTTGTAATTTCGGCATATCTGCTTCATGGTACAAGTTCCTCAGCCTGGTGCTTGGCAGACATCCCGTTACCTGTCTAGCGGCTCTGTTTATTAAGATGTTTAGCCTCTCAAGGCTGACGTCACCTCTCTTTGGCAGCAGCCAGGCAAAACTTTCAACCCCATAGAGCACTCTCGCCATTACAACGGTCACCAGAACACAGATGAGGGTTCTCTTCCTGCATCCCATCCTGGAGAGTCTTAGCAGGAGCCCCAGTCCTCTGGAGGCTGCCGTCATCATCTTTCGCATGTGAGTTTTGAAGTCGAGGTTTTTGTCGTACAGAACTCCCAAGTATCTTACTACATCCGTTTCATGTAGTTTGTCCACCACCGAAAATGCAAAAGCCTTGAGACCAGATCCAGTTCCTTGCAGCATCCTCAGGATGTCTCCTCTGGTGCGTACCTTTTGCAGTTGTGAGCATTTACTAGGTTCCATCTGCATGTCTACCAATACAGTTTCTGTCGTCGGTAATTTTCGTTTTATTTTATGCTGCGGAACCACATAGAAATGTGTTATCGCCTTTTTAGAATTGCCTATAGTAGTTGAGTCCTGATTATTTAGCATTTTTCGGATGGCCTCTGCTGTTGTGACGACATATTTGAAGGTGTGCCCCTCCGGGTATAGCACTTGTGGAGACTTATTTTCTTGGCTATCGGTATCCGGCCTCACATGTATGAACTCTGTTTTACCCGGGCTCTTGTTTATACAAATGTGGGATGCTGCGGCCCAATTTGAGAAGATGCGTACTGCTGTGTTAGCTTTGTCCTCCAGTCCTTTAACATCTGGAGATGTCATCACGAGCCCAACATCATCTGCAAAGACTGCTGGTTTATACCTATTCAATTCTCGTATAAGGCTTTCGATGTATATCGAGAATAGCTGTGGTCCTAGGACACTTCCTTGGGGTACTCCGACTTGTATGTGTTTGAATGTTCCCTTTTCGCCGTTTACTCTGGTTGTGATCTTTCTCCCAGTCAAATAGCTCTGGACCCATCTTGTGTATTTCGCCGGTATCCCAACTTCAGACATCCTCTTCAGTAGAATTTTCGGTTGGACGGCATCGAATGCCTTCTGCAGGTCAAACGTCATTAACATCGATTCCCTACCTCGGTACCTTCCATCTAGTAGTCTCTCTGTTATCATGCAGAGATTTTCTACGGCACTGCGCCCTCTTTTATATGCGGCTTGCCGCGCACTCATCCTGTCCCCAAGTAAATGATGCATCCTTTCTGCCATCATCTTCTCAAACAACTTGCTTATTGCTGACGTTAATGTTATTGGTCGGTAAGAGAGTACACGTTTCTTGTCTTTTCCCGATTTTAAGATTGGAACTACTATCCCATACTTCCAAGATCTCGGAACCGCCGACTTTTCCCAAGTCATGTTGAACAGCCGTAAGAGTTGCACCATAAATGTTTCTGGGAGTTTCTTTAACATAGTGTTCCACACCCCATCCGGCCCGGGTGCTTTCTTGTCTTTTAATTTCTTGAGCTGTCGCTTTAGTTCTCTCATTGTGGATTCTTCATTGCCTTCGTCCCCTGGTTTGTTCTCAAATACCAAGGAGGGCACTTCGTCGTCTACCAGATTGAATTGTGTCGCGTATGCCGTGGTAAATATGTCTGCCATTTCTTTTGGATCAGTTGTTGTACTGCCTTCATGTTCTAATTCGCTAATGTTATTATCAACAATGCCCCCTTCAAGTTGCTTTACTTTTCTGAAAGCCCATTGGTAGTCCATCCCAGTCATGTCACATTCGATGATGTTTCTTTTAATTTTTCTGATGCCTTCCGCAATGGCATCCTTGTCAACTTTGTCCTGGTTGGGTTCATCAAGCAGTCTTTCTATTTCTGGATCCCTCACTGAGAAGGTGGTTTGCGTCCTTTTCTTATAGCCCGGTATGGTTTGTTTCGCAGCCTTCAGAATTTCTACAGAGATCCTTGTTGCAAGTTTTTGCACTGTTTCAATATTCTTTAACTTCGTTGCCGCCGTCGTTAAAACCTCCGAGTATGCATGCCACTTTGCACACTTCCATTTCCATTGCCACATCTCGTTCGATTGTGGTTTGGTTTTCGTCAAGTGTATGTTTTCAATCTTTACACTTATTGGAAGATGGTCACTACTCCATCCATTTAGCAGTCCTATGTTTGCCATCATTGAATTATCCAGAGCAATAATATCTGAACGTTTTTTTTTTTTTTTTTTTTTGAGTGCACCGCGACCCGTGAGTCTGTGATGCTGTTTGCGCTGTTAGGCGCGGCTGTTCTTTTTCTTTCTTTCTTTCTTACTTTCTTTGTTTTGGGGGTTGGGGGTGGGAATCCCGTAGGCTTCGTATCTCCTTTCTTTGTTTTGATAACTTAAAACTAATACTACATAATTAATTGTCCACTTGGACGACTTCAGATGTGTTGCAATGATGCCTTCAATGTTGATATTCGAAATGTCGATGTTTTAATAATACTACCGTCCTAATAGTTGTGCCAGTCTGTCTAAGGTTGTGACAAAACCAGTCATCTGCTGTTGATTCGCAGGTAAGTAGCAGTCCTCCAGTTGGCATGCTTCCTCTCCCTTGTCATTCATCATGTGACTGATGTATTTTTCCCTCAAGGTTTCTATACACCAATGTTCGCATATAAATAATACATGATGTGCTGTCGCCTTTCCAAGTTTACAGAAAAAGCACAGCTCGTTCAGTCCTTTGATTATCAGAGATCTGCAATGTCCCACTCTAAAGCGTGACATCAGTACTTCCTCTGGTCGTGTTAGAGCTTCGATGTACGGAGGGTGTCTTACCTCTCCCGGTCCGATCCAGTTCTCCCGTTTTCTCCGCTTGTGAAACGTCATCAATGTTCCCATGTCAAGTTGAGTGGGCAGTTGTTTAATAATAACATCTTCGTGAGGTGGATCTTCCTTCAGGCCTGCAGCGAATTTCGCCAGTTGGTCCGCTACTTCGTTGTACCGCACGTTTCTGTGTGCCGGTACATACTGCATGTTGACTTGGATTCCCTTCTTCTCCAGTTTCATTGCCAACTTCCAGATCTTTTTGTTCATTGGGGACCTTTGTATATATGGCCCTTGTTCCAATGCCTGCATGACTGACATCGAATCAGTCAACAGGTGCGTCGTTGTTGTTAGAGATTCATGTTCATCCTCCGCCACCTGAACTAAATTTTCCAACGCCAGTTTCACTGCAATCTGCTCGGTCCTATAAGAGGAACCCGCTACTGGTATTTTATATCCAAGTAGACGCATCTTGCTTTCTTTTACTATGACCACAGCGGCAGCCGAGTCTGTCATGTAAGTCTCGGATTTGTGTCTTATCGACCCGTCAGTGTAGACTTTCATCTCGTGAGTTGGTAGTTCAGCTTCTCGCTGTTCAGCCTCTTCCTTGTTACTTGAATATGTGAATCTCATCGCACTAGTACTTTTCCATGGAGGGAGAGTGTAGTGTTCTGGGTTCACTTCCAGGTTGGTAATGCTCCGGTAATTGTCAAGGCCAGGGACACCAGAGACATAGTCTATCCAGACATTCCATCCCCATTTTGATTTTTGGTATAATTCTGAACTCCCTGTTCTCGTCAGCTTGCGAGTCGGTAAGAACGGACTCAATTTGAAACGTTCGTAAGTTCTACACATCTTATACTGGATGTGTTCCTTTAGTCTTGGCGTATCGGCTTCTTTGTAAAGTCTCTGTAGTTTGGTGCTCCGCAGACATCCAGTTACCAGCCTCACTGCCCTGTTTACCAGTAATTCCAGTTGTTCGAAGCACTCTTTTGGTAACATCCAAGCAAAGCTTTCAACACCATAAAGCACCCTTGCTAACACCACCGTCACCAGTATACTAATGAGTGTCCTCTTTCTGCAGCCTATCCTAGTGAGTCTAACCAACAAGCCTAGACCCTTGGAAGCAGCTGTCATCATCTTTTGAATTTGCGACTTAAAGGTTAACTTCTCGTCATAATGTACACCCAGGTACCGCACGGTATTCGTCTTGTGAACTTTTCGTCCAACCGCATAGGCAAATCCGTGTAGTCCGGGCCCCACTCTTTCCAGCATCTTATCTATTTCTGCCTTGTTGTGGACTTTCTTCAGTTGTGGGAAGCGGGCACTCATCTTCATTGTTTTCAGTACCGCCGGTTTGTTCGGTAGCTTGACTTTGATCTTATGTTTTGGAACGACGTACAGGTGAGTGATGGCGAATTCTTCTTTTGAAGCTACAGTTGTTGAGTTATCATCCTTCACAAGGTTACTCATTTGTTCTGCCGTGGCCACCACATATTTAAATGTGTGTTCCTCCGAGTATACCACTACTGGGGACTTGTCGTGAGTTCCACTTGGCCTCACGTGAATGTATTCCGTCTTGCCAGGGTTCTTATTGATTTTGATGTGTGAGTCAAGTGCCCACCTTTCAAATATTTTGACTGCGTTGTTAACCTTGTTTTCTAAACAGCTGACAGTGCCTGCGGTTATTACTATTCCAACATCATCTGCAAAGACAGTCGGTTCGTACATCTCTAGTTTATCTATCAAATCGTTTATGAAGATAGAGAATAACTGGGGTCCCAGCACGCTTCCTTGTGGTACTCCTACTCGAATGTTCCGGAATGCTCCCTTCACTCCATTCACCCTTGTTGAAATCTTCCTACTAGTCAAGTAGTTTTGAACCCACCGTAGATATTTCGTTGATAGTCCTATTTTGGACATCTTATTTAGAAGAGTTACCGGTTGAACTGCATCGAAGGCTTTTTGTAGGTCGAAGGTGATTAATATCGCTTCTTCTCCCATTGCCTTGGCACTTTTGAGTTTGTCTGTAACTATACAGAGATTTTCAATGGAATCCCGTCCTCGTTTGTAGGCTGCTTGCCTCGGATTCATTCTGTCTTTCAACAGGTGGTGCATCCGTTCTACGACCATTCTTTCAAAGAGTTTCGAGACGGTCGAGGTTAGTGCTATCGGTCTGTACGATAAGACTTGTTTCTTGTCTTTATCAGGTTTCAGTATGGGTATTACCATTCCACTTTTCCAGCACCTGGGTACTGCTGATCGTTGCCATGAGAGGTTGAATAGTCTTAGTAGTTGCTCGAGGAAAGCTTTTGGAAGTTGTTTTAACATCGAGTTCCAGATGTGGTCAGGTCCAGGTGCCTTCTTCTCCTTTGTTTTTGAAATTTGTCGTTCCAGTTCAGGCATTCCAAATTCCACCGAGTTGTCATCAGGTATTCCTTGTAAGGTTGGTTCACCATCTTCGAATTTGAATTGGTCTGCGTATGTTTTGGTGAAGACATCTGCCATCTCCCGCGAGTCGGTTAATTCCTTCTCACCGTCGACAATCTTAGTAATTGAATGGTCCATCATTCTACCTTCCAGTTGTTTAACTTTTCTAAAGGCCCATCGGTAGTCCATTCCAGTCATGTCGCACTCAATGATCTTCTGTTTGATCATGTTGATACCTCTTTCAATTGCTTCTGAGTCTGTCTTATCAGGGTCAGTCTCTGCCATTAAATCTTCCAATTCTGAATCCCTCACAGCGAAGGTACTACTTGACTTTTTGTTGTAGCCTGGGATGGCCCTACTCGCTGCTCTCAGAATCTCGTTGTTGATCCTATTAGCAAGTTTCTGCACATTCTTAATTCTTTCTAATTTGGGCGCTGCCCTTTCCAACAATATTTTATAATAATTCCAATCGGCACAATGCCACTTCCATTTCCATGTCCCAGAACTCTCTTTTGAATATTCATCTGTTTTGATATCTTCGATTGTCAGTTTGAGTGGCAGGTGATCGCTGCCCCATCCCTTCATGAGTTCGATTTGTGCATCCAAAGAAATATCTAATGCAATTACATCCGGAGAAGCTGAGCTTTGTGGTCTTGTGTGTTGTTGAGGTTTATTTAGAATTTTAATTGTTGCTTCTAGTGACCAATCGTAGAAGCTGTTACCAGTGGTGTTCGTATTACCATTTGACCAAGTTGAATGGTGTCCATTAATGTCACCCGCAATCAATGTGCCGGGCTCTGATATAAACTTCCAGGTTGTTGCCTTGATTTCAGGCGGGTGGTAAACATTGTGAATTGTCAATGGCGGATTAGATTGAAGTACTACTGTTAATATCTCAGTTTGGTCATGTGAGATGTCGGGGTGTTTTAATATTAACTTATTTAAATCATTTCTGACCAGAGTGACGAGTCCTCGATGACCTGACTTGATGGTGCTACCTCGCCTGTGGATTGAATATCCTTCAATAGCGAAGTGTTTTTCTTTTGATAACCACGTTTCCTGCAGTAGTACTACTTCAGGCTTTTCTTCTTTCAGTGCCCAGTTCAATCGAAAGTAATTTTCTGGTTTCAGAACTGAGCGAATGTTATTTGACCAAATCACAATCATGATTGGCCAGTGTTGTTCCTGTTGGTCGCACTTGTAGTAATCTTGTTCATACCAAGATTGTTCTCAATCCTCTTGACAGCTTCTATTAGCGAAGTGATGGCTGTCGCCATGTTGTTGTTGGCTGCTTCGTTCTTTTTCGTAGTTTGCACCAGGGTTTCTACAATCCCGGTTATCTGTGCCATGCCTTCATCAAGTCGAACTTGCATGTCCTTCACTTCTTTCTGAAGACGTTCGATTGTCTCGTTCGTTTTCTCTCTCAGGCTGTTCACGTTGTTTTCTACAACCTGAACTTCGGCCGTTGGTTTCTTCGTTGTCGGGAGTGACCTCTTGACCGCGGCTGCGTACGATGTTCTAGCCTCACGGTACTTAACTACAACGGGTTTCGCTGTTTCCTTCGCCTTCACTTCTGTTTCTAACTTTTCAATGAGGATGACAATATCTCCACACTGTACAAACCTTGATTCTGGTTTCTTGTCCAGTGCGATGATAAAGTCACCTCTATCCATCCTTATGAACGTTGCAAATCTCGGATCGTTTGCTATCAGGAGGTTATTCGATTGGCTCCAGCCCATAAATAAATAAAAAAAAAGAAAAAAATATCTCCTCGGTAGTATAGAGGTCAGTATTTCCGCCTGTCACGCGGAAGACCCGGGTTCAATTCCCGGCCGGGGAATTTTTTCAGTGTTCTTCGTTGTTTAGAAGCCTCTTTTGTAAAGGGTAAAAATGTATTGCAAACCTGCAGATTTAGAAAAAATGAAAAAAACTCCCACAAGAATATTTCCCTTTACAGTATTCCAACTTTGAGGTTCCAGGAGTGTAATCTGTATTCACTGACCTGCTCTGGTGTGCACCTTGAGTTTGAGATTACTCTTCGATTTTCAACTGTTTCGGTCGCCTATTTTTCTGGTACTCTTTGCTTGGTTGTTGATGGGTTTGTAGTTGCTATTTCTTGGTTGTGATATCACGGCGAGACGATCTTCCTCTGGATTTGCCTGGGGTCCCAGACCTGGGGAGAAGGAACCCAGAAGCTGAGCTGCCATGTCTGATTCGCGGCCCATCAATGATTTTGACCTGGACCTTGACAAAATCGTGTTATTGTTTGACTTCTTAGGGGGGGCTTTCATTTTTGGCTCTCGTTATGGGACGACACCTCTAACTAGGAAGCTTTCTGGTTCTCAAGTAGATCTGATATCTGATCCGTCATGGCAGTAATCTTCTCTGACTGCATCTGTTGTTGGTAATCCTGGAGGTCCCGGATTTTAGCATCCTTCACAGTCAGTTGTTGTTGTGAAGAGTTGTTGGATGTTAAGTTTGTAGAGTTCTCTTCGACGTGGCAAGGTGGAGGTGGTATTGTCTGCCAAACTGTCAATCTCCATCGGAACATCTGTAGCTACAGATTGAGAGGAAGGGAGCGGAGGGAATTCATCAGTGCTGTCTTTAGAAGAAAACAGAAAGAGTAAAGCTCAAAAAATGAGCGTTTCCTATCCTTCCTGGTGCTTTCAAAAATATGCAAACAAGGCCACAGGATAGCTCACTAGTTCGTAACTTCAAGTTGCTCAAAGAATTTCAATGGTACCTACCACGAAACTAAAACAAAAGAATGACGATCATGACTGCAACGGAACTATTATCATGAGTAGATGTGTGGTTCCTAAATAAAATTAAAATTCAAACTAAGGCACAAACAAAAACCATGTGAGATATTTAGTGAGGTCCCAATTCTTTTTCTTTTATAAATTACATTTTCTGATTGCAACCTGTGAAAGCAGAAGCTATCAAACAAAGACTTACCTTACTGAAGTGAACACAAATCTTGCATTACAAGAGGGTTGCAATGGGATCAAATGGTCATTTCATCTCACCACAACTGCACGCTTGATAAGAATTTATGAACAAATTGTTATCTGCTAAAAGAAACATACCACGCTGTCAGTTTCAAAAACAAAATAATTCACTGAGGCTGCGACAATAGTCGCTGCAGCATTTTAATATGTCTTATCCAATGATTGGGGAACGAACGTAGACAACAGAGATCTTCTACGCCCATTCCCTCAAGGACGGGGGGAGGAATGAAGGACTTACTCAATAAGTTATTGTACTGCGGCGTGCGACTCAGGGTTGGTTGGGTGGGTGGATTCATTTCATCTTCTTTATCGCTTTGCTGTAATCGGTAACCGATATCGAAATAAAAGATGCCATTGATCCAGTGACAACACATCTTTTGTTTCAACAGCAGTGCAGTTTGTCTTTTTGCACACCAATTACAAGCAGCACTGTAGCATTCTTGAGCCACACCCAAGTTTGATGCACTACCCAGACTTTTCATTTCTTGTCGCGTCAACACCCTTTCTCTCACAGGCGACACCAGCAACACCACGTTTATTGGTTAGTCCACGGACAACAGAGAAAGCGAACGTAACATATGGATCAAGCAGCACTTTTAATAGAATAATGCAATCGACTGACAGCACTAAGACTTCCACCTCCAGGCAAACAGAACAAACAGATCTTCGTCACTTGATCTAATGAACTGATGGCACATTCACGGTAGGTAAACCGCTCCTCGGTTTAAACAAATTACACGCCCTGGTCGATTAAGACTTCGTACCAAGAACGAATAACCAAGAAAGTGCCACTTACGCGATCGAATCATCCCCGCAAATAGACCACAATTAAAAGAGAAAATACGTATCATTCATTCTTTAGTATTTCGTTTCAGAGACTTGCGATGCAAGAACAAAAGTAAAATAAAACAACAAAAAATTAAATTGCCACCTGATATGGCACAAGGTCCGGTACACTATTGTACCGCTGACAATGCAGTGGTGCCCTTGGTTCGACGAACATTTGTCAACAACCAAAGAAGGCCATGGCTATGCCAATTAAGGCAACCGACAAGCGGTCGAGAGCCAGCAGCGGCCATACACACCCCTAAGTGATATCAGGCTGGGAAAATAGAAAGAACAAGTATGGGAAGATGTAAAAGGTAAAAGTAAGGTAAAGGAGGCAGTAGTTATGGTTGCATTGCCAACAAAGGCCAACCATCAACTCCAAAAATGCTCCCTGACATCAGGGGCGAAAGTAGCTGGTGTCGGGATTCTGAAATTTGTCTCTGCGCTCATTGCGAGAGCAAAATTTCAAAAAAAAAAAAGAAAAACAAGAAAAAGAAAAATAGAACGAAAAGAAACACGAGAAATGTATAAGGGTTAGACAAGACATTTAAACATTTCCTATATTTTTAAAAGGAACACGCCGGCATTAGATGCCACGCATCGCAAAAATGTATTTCCAAATATTCAAACTTCCGAAATATTCGCATTTTCTATGACTTTTAGGTGTTTTACCCATGAAGATTATGGACTTAAGAAATACGAAAAATAAATAAACGGGAGGGAAAAAATGAAAGTCGTAGGATGAATTCGGTCAACGTTGAATTTTGATAAAGTATACCTAAAAGATAAATATTGACTTGGCTCCAACCTCTTAAAAAAAACGTGTTCCATTTCTATCCTTTTGATGAGGCAAAGAAACGTACTCCGAAAACCAAACGTGTAAACAAAAGTTATACTTAACTGACAAACAAGACCAAAGAACTTATTAATAACCTTTTCTAAAATAGAAACTCTTAAATTACACAGTTTTATTGTTTGTGTAGGAATAAGGAAGAAGCTTAAGATATTAAAAGTGCTCAACTCGGAATACTCTGAGTGTGATTATTATAAAAAAGTGTGTTTGGTTTAATTCCCGGTTTGCTAATAAGGAAAATTAATGCAAAGAATCTAGCGAGTTCTCCTAACGGAAGTGACTACCGATCGGAGTGCATCATACTTCGGATGCAATGGCTGTACGCCTCTAAGTCAAGCACGACTACGTGCAAGAATATGTCAAAGAGAGAATTCGACGTATCCCAATACGTTGAATCAATCTCACCTTGCAGCTCCGAATCCTTTTATTCCTACGAGAATATCTCTTATGCAGTCATCGCTGCGATCGGACAACGAATTAACAACTTGTTTATGTTTCATTCCCGCTAGGTGAATGTTAAATTGCGTTGCAGAGTTGCATGAAACTCCACACTCTTTGCAGAACATTCCATTAGCTCTTCTCTTTTTTAAAATGAATTTCTGAGGTGGTGCATTTCTTCGTTCTTTCAACTGCCCGAGAAAGCTAATAACTCCGTCCTCAGAGATTGTTTCGAGAAGCCTAACAGGGCAGATCCAATGAGAAACTGCCATCCATTTATTTGAAAATAATTCACAAGATGTTTCCCAGTCCACAGCCTTCAGACCTCCACTCATTGCAAAAGAAATCAATTCTCTAAATTCCAATACACATCTACACAAGTCACTCGCTGGATCCCCCAATGGATTTATAACTCGTTGGTCCTTTCTTACCAATTTAGTGCAAAAGTATGTCGTCAGCCTGTCGGTCGTCTCACCAGGAATCGCTTCCATGTGGTTTCGGCTGAAGAAATATAAAGTTTTTATTACATACAGATATCACACACCCTCTGTCTACATCATTTTCCAAATAACTGCAGAAAATTAGAAATAATTATTTTTTCCCCTATGAGAATTTGTATGAGCAGACTGAGTAGACTTACCACGCCATTCAACCCACCGAGCGTTGGTGTAAATTACGCGATTGGACTCGTGGAATTCTCTTCTGTAATTAAAGAGAGACAGCAATGCAATGCAGGGACACCGTTTAGAACAAGAAGTTAGAAGGCGCAGCGACACTAACGTTAGACGCTTCAGCTGATGATCGTCCGTCTCCGATACTCTTCAGCTGTTTTCGAGTGTGGTTTTTTTCTCCAACATCAAAGGAAACATCAACGGGTACTACATACCGGAACCCAAAGTCCCAATGATTTGGGAGCCGAGGGAAGATCAGCTGGGTTCAAATCGATGTGCACGTTAATATCATTACTCTTAGCACCCTTCTTGTTAGCTGGAGTTCCAGTTGTTTGTTTTTGGGCACCCATGTTGTGTAATAGCTGATAAGTTGGTACTAAATTTAATAATCATATTTTACTCGGCCGACTCTATCTATTTTCCTATTTCACGAGTTTGTGATACGCTGCATAATAGCGCCTTCCCAATTCATGTAAAGAGGAGGAATCAAAATGAAGGTTGTCCCCTCTGTCCAAAAGACCATCAGTCGAAACGAGTGCAGCAGGCTGGATTAGAGGAATAGCTTTGGCATGAGACTCAACAATAGAAGTGTAGAATATCGACGGTTCGTGCTCGACAACGAATCTGCCAAGCTCGCCGATGATAAAAGGGAGGGAAGGCTGGTTCAATAATGAACGAAACTCCGCCACCATCGCAATAAATCGATCGAAATATTTTGATGCTCGTTCCTCGCAATTGCAATCCGATTCTCCCTGATGCCACAAAACTGCCGAAAGTTCGGCCCCAGACACGCTTTCAAGTGCTAACTTTGTTTGTCTGATTGCATTTTCAAAAAGGTCCCCTCCTGGGATCCACCTGGCAATCTCAGTGCCCCCTACTGCAGTTGCCACAAATCCAATCTCTATGTTATTTTCTGCAGCACAAGCTTCCTCAGCAAACTTGCCTGCCAACCCCATCGCCGCTTTTGGAGCGTCAAAGTGCAGCGGCTCTACAGCCTTAACCCACTGGTTGCCATCCCATTTATTTACTCCTTCCATAGGCAAGACGCTGTCTTTTAAGTTACCTCTTCCGGACATGTTTGACTGTCCCATTAATACGACTACTTTCATTCTGTTATAACTCGTGGCTGCAAGAGAGAGTACTTAAATCAGCTTGAGGAAGGTGTAAACGTCAAACCCATTAATGCATCGACAGACTGTGTGCTGTGAATTGAGATAAACATTTAAAATCGTGACAAAAAGCTTTTCTATCATCGAGATGGAACTCTGCGCATGTGCGCATAGCTGCCCATGTCGTAACGTAGGAACAAACTAACTAAACAAACCGTTTCCCTATTCCTTCCATTTTCGAGCATAGATACGTAGCATTCACATTCCGTTTTCTTTCAGCAAGTTTCTTTCTTTTCCTTTCTTTACTGATAGATTTTGAGTATTTTTTTTTCTTCCGTTACGCTATTCTATAGAATAGTTACATTACTAACTTATAAATAACAACGGAGATGATAAAAGTGGCTGCCTTGTTTGATGAGCCAGCCACTGCTGTTCCCAATTCCTTTTTAGATTTACACAATAATTACTACGACATGCTGACATTGGATGCCATCTATCACAAACAAGAACGTTTTCAGATGGGGATGGGGGGTGAAGCAAGGCGAATACATTGCATTGTGCTTCAATATTCTTATTTCAGATATTTTGATTTCGAAGAATATCTGGTGAGGACAATACAAATTAATATTTCCTCTCGCACCTTAAAAGGTAGTTTCCTGTTCTACAGAAAACTACAAATCCGCAAACAGCACAACAGATATAACTTTTCCACAATGAGAACCGAAAGAATCTGCGACTTTGGTTCAATTTTTTTTCTTCTTATTTTCTTTTCGAAACACTTTTGCAGTACTAATATGTTTTTTTTTCTTCTTTTTTTTTTTCCCCCCTCCTCCTCCTCTTTTTTTATAATCACTCTGTCCTATGAAACAAACGATCCCGAATTAAGAGATTTGCGAACTCTCTATTCATAAAGCCAGCATTCTAATACATCGCGTTGACGGATTGTGAATACCAACAACATGAATTGATGAGTCTAAGATACCAATTCAAGAGGAAAGAATGAAAATCCCAAATAACAACAAGTGCACTGACCGATTATCGAAGGGAAATGATAAAAAAAAAATCTAACTGCATAATTACGCAATAACTGCGAAGAAAAACGAACGAGGTAAACAAACAAACTGGAAAACAAAAAAAAACTCTTGTAAACGACGCGATTCGGCTTTCCCTTGTTTTACAGAAACAAAAAAAAAGATGAGAATCTTCAAGAACGAATCAAAAAAAAGAAAAATAAATAATAATAATAATAAAAATCGATTTTTAATAATGATAAGAAAAAAGAATAAAAATAACACCAGGATTCCAACATCATAATCACACCATGATCATGAAGAGGATTCCCCGATCTGATTTCCCTGCGCCCCAGATTACTCGAGACGCTTTGGAAAGCACTGAAAGTAATTTCTAGTTTATGGGAATATGTAAGTGAGTTTATTAGTAAGGCAGCTTAAGACTTCAGCTGAGTGACGGAGGATGAGCCGGGTAAACGGGAATCCTGCCTTCGCTCCCACGCTCGATAGAGAGAAACTGTGGCTCTCCAAAGCGAGAGCGAAGAGACCGCTCTTTAGGAGATATTAAAGACGGCAGCGGTGATACTGAAGGTGAGACCAAGTCAGAACCAACTTCAAACATGCTGTCATTTGGACAAAGCTCATCATCAAACTGATGACGTTTGTGAGGTGGTCCTGTTCGAGATAACTTTCTTGTGATTCTACCGACAGCCTTTTTCATTTCATGTCTGTTGTCAACAATGTTAAATGAAATATTTTCACAATATCCTCCAAATGATCGACTGGTGTCAACCGAATTGAAAGAAACGTTGTGGGTGTCATTAACCATCTCTTCAGTAATAGGACTGCATTCACACACCTTGTCGGGATTATGTGTGTCTCTAAGGCTTAAGAATATAATACCATTCAATACCAAGATCACACCAACAAAGAGTATTAAAGTTGATTGAAGGGTAGCATTTGATGAGAATAGCAGTCCAGCAAGTGATCCAACGCTTATTAAGACGGCATTCGATGTTGGTACCACCACCACTGCAGGTGAACACTCAAGAGCTCTATTTAGAGTTACAACTTGTCCGATCCCGCAGCTAATCGCCAATCCAGTTGCAATCCAAAATGGACTTCTGTCTGATACACTCCAGTGATCATCACTAAATAAAGAAAGTGATATTTTGAGCATCAGATTAGCATTTGCGCTGAGCAAACCTGACAACGCAGGTGCAGCAATCGGTCTGACTCGAGACTTTATTCTTGATAGTCGACTTCTTTCCTTTCCATGTTCTATATGTTCCGTACACGAAAATAGCATCGCTCCGGATCCCAAGAGCATTGCGAAGAATATAATTGTGTGAGCTCTGAATATAATTCCGTTTAGACTTTCGAATGAAACGGCTAACGATTCCTTCTCAACACCAATTAGAACAACCGCCACTCCTAAACATACGAAGAAGGCACCGAGTAAGTCCCCAGATCCCATGGTTTCTCTATTTAATAAATGCGCCACAGCAACGCCAAAGAGAATGTGCAGCCCTCCAATTGGCATCAACAATTGCATCGGAGCCAGGGCAAGTCCAACAACTGCGCAGACTGATGTTAAGACCGTAGTCATCAGCCAACCGATTACCCAAAGAGGCCTTTTGTACAGTGGAGGGTGTGGTTCTGGAAGACTATGTAATGACGAATATGATAACCTCACGAGGTTCTCACCTACACCCGCACCTGCACTTCCTATCGCCGCAGCTGCAGCACCCATCCACCATGTTTCGTACATGATGTGATACTGCTAAGTGAAATAATATAATTAAAAGTATTTACATAAACACACACAATGGTTAGCATACTCCAATTGCCACCTCACATTCATCAAATGCTCTCAACTGTCGGTAAAGTACTGTCAGAGAAGGTTCCTTCCCATAAAACGGTTTAACAAAATTTGCGTTCCGGTAACTCTGACATCAATCGATCGTAATGGACCTTCAAAAAAGGTGCAGATCTGCATGCTATTGTCTAACGGGCAGGATAGAATGTTTATTCTGTGACTGGTTCGATACCTTTTTCTCGCAATGCCGTCTCTATTTTATCTTCCCATCTGTTGATGAGGAGCGACCACGCTTGTTGCTTTCTAGTGACTTCACTAATGAGATGCCTGACACGATCCCAGAGAGAAGTTGTTTCGAGTTTTAGGACATTTGCTCGAAGTCGGCGAGTGAGTTGCTGGTCACGAGCAGACTTTGCGATTGCAGCTTGACAGGCAACCTGATCGATGTTAGTTTCAAGCGCACCAGAAAGCTCTCCGATCTTCTCAATGGCAACACAAGTCTCCCTCATCGCTTCCCAATCATGACATCCCAAACTCTTTAGTTTATAGAGAGATCCAGTCGGTGTTATTTTTCCATGTTCTTTCAAACTCTCTTCGATCTCTGCAATTTCATTACACAGCCCCTGTAGCTGGAGGATATTATCAATAGTAGAAGCAACCTTTGCTTTATTGAGAACTATATCTTTCCATTCATCGTGTGCTTTAGCTACTCTCATTGTCAAGGTCGTCTCAGTGGTTGGAGAAGATGGAGATTCGGGAATTGGTGAACCAATTAGTCGACGCAGTGTTGCCGACTCAAGCTCAGTTTCGTCTCTGTTTGTTTTAATTTATTATTGATAATGGAAAACACTATTATTGATATGACGACAATACATACATCTCTACTCCAGAGAGTAGGAACTCAAGCCTCTCGACTCGTAACCACATTTCCTTCTCATACTCGCTCATGTATGAAAAAAGTACCCCGCTCCGTCTGAAAAGGTGAACACATAAAGCACTGGATCTAAATTACACAACCATTACATTCTTCAATACCAATTCTCATTGGAAGAGTTCATTTCACTTGACTAACTCTGTAAAAGTGTTACGATTACGAACTTGTTATCGAAAACAAAAAGATTTGCGTGTTGTTCGCAGGTGGTGGAAACATGTTCCTACGGTTTGTACTCCTAGCAGACTACCCTTCTCAGTTAGAACAAAAATAAATAAACAAAACCCCCACGGACTGCATGGTGACAGTACCGATGTAAATAATAAAATATTCTTTTTTAAAAGTCCCCTGTTGCTTCTTTGACATCTAAACAAATACATCAATTAATCTCGTCCTGCTTGATGAGTAAGAAAACAAGCAACCATCATAAACCACAATAGTGAAAATTAATTAAACGGCTCATCCAACATGAGTGCGCCATTGGGTTACTAGTACATTACAGAGCTTTACCTTTTCACCTGAGTGACAAGCTGATTCAGCTTTTTTCGGACATCCTCAAAAAATATTCCTCCCTAATATCTAAGAAGGAACATTTCAAGAGGGACATCTCATTTATAAATCCGAGATGATCTTTTTCAGGTTCTACAGGATTCACTCAACCAATTAAGTTTTCACAAAGATGGTAAACGTGATTAAAGAGTTAATTACTTTACTAATCTTCGTAGAGTTTGGAGACAGAATAATTGTATTTTAAAGCAGCTGTCAAAAACTGCATTACGTCAATCGAAACAGTCCGTCGGTTATTATTTTAATTTTTCTTCCTCCTGTATTAAGTTGTTGGATTCCGTGGGTCGTCTCTCCTTATTAATAAAAGATTTCATTGTGTGCATCCCGCAGTGCACTCGTTATATTGCTTGCACTTGTCTCTGTAGTACAAAACTTCGTCAGCTATCCGAATCGCTGTTTACAACAAAACTGAGCGACTTTGTCAGAGAAGCCGCCAGAGGAGTTGATACCTAGACAGAATACATATTCTACACAACATCATTCCTCCGAGCAAAAGAGCCGTTGCCGAGCTGACATCGCTGTTGTGTGAAGTTGAGTGTTGGCTCGTCTGGCTATTGCTTTTGTTCGAATTCTCCCAATTCAATTCGACGAGCAAAAGAATTGTTTGACTGGCGCTGCTTTAGTTTTCGTGGCCACAGTTCCTCATCGAGAACAAGAAAAACTCTTCTCGTCACGATAAGAGATGTGGGAAATGAAATAACAGAAAATGATATCAAACCTTTGCAGCTTCAATACGAGCTTCGTCCTGCTGTTTCTTAATGACAGCATAGAAAATACAACCGAAGGTTGCCACTACAATTCCAAAAGAGTGAATTGGACGAATTGGGGTTCCAAATACCACAACTGAAACAGCGATTAGAGAAACCATTTTCATATTCATCAAAACTTGACACGTGACAGAAGATGTAAACTTTATGATACTAATATAAGACCACTGATTAAGATACATTAACACACCACACATAGAGTTATACATCATTACTGTTAATATTGAAACCCTATCAGTACGATTGTACCACTCTGACAGCTGATCGTATTCAAACAAGAATGCGACAATCAGAAGTATGACTCCACTAATTGGACTCTCAAAAGACATAATTTGAACAATATCAAGTCTGTCATCATCAGTAGAAGAATGTAACAACATATCATTTATGATTGCTTTACCTGCTCGTGCAACACAAGAAGTAACTGCCATCACTAATCCAAAGTATGAAGCAGACAGCTCTCCCCAAGATGCTAAAACGACGCCTCCGACGATTGGGATTAGGGTAAGCCAAACCTTCAATGAAACAGCTTTACGAAGAACTATCCATGATAAGATACAAACATATATAGGAATTGTACTTTTTATGATTTGTTGTAACGCAACAGACAACAGTCGAAGTGCAGCATTCCCAAAACCAATATCAGTACTTCTAACCAACCCGAGTGGTATTATTCTAAGTAGTACAGACTTTGATGGTTTCTTTACTTGTCCCGTAAAGACTAATTGAAGGTAAGCAATTAATCCAACAAACAACATTTGGTAACTCGTTAGTAGTACAGAGAATTTCATTCCGTAAAGACCAAATTGATATTTATTCATTAATGTCCATGAGGAGTAGCTGATGAAGTTAGTGACAGTGACAGCCACCAGCCACATCCTGTCTGATTGTTTCTTTTCGTCGGTCATAACGCGATCATATAAAGACTGAGAGAATGTGGTTAGAAGAAAATAACACATCAACTTATGTGAATAGAACTGATTATCACAACCCTCTAACTATGTTGAAACGGACTGTGAAAAAAAAGAAATCTAAAAACCGGTAAATTCAGAAGCGATAACAATAACTACGTTAGGACAGGGAAGTAAACAAATAGAAGGAAATCAGATCATTAAAATAAAGGCAAGAATATTGCAAACAGTAAACACATTTAATAAGTTATTGAGTGCTTTCATGAACACAAAACTAATTGCAACACGGAAGGCAAGACACGTCGGTAAAAAGTAAATTATTACATCCAGTTTTCGTGGAATGGTTACGATGGTGCAAATCGAAAGAAGCCTCCGATGTTTTAGGAGACTTGTAAAAATCTTTTAATGGCTACCAGGAGTTGGTAGCTCACCATATTATAGTCGCCACCACTACAGAGTTCTTAAACAAATCTCCTCAATTCATTTATTATGAAACAGGAAGTACAGCACCATCAGAGTGTTGTATCGCAGTAACACTTCGTCTACAAGTTGGACACAGAGGTCGTTTACAAGTTGTTGTTCGAAGACCATCTTTAATACAAACAGTACACAACAGAGAATGGTTACAGGGTAACATCTTTATTAGTGGTTTGTTTTCAAAGCAGGCAATGCACTCCTCAGTCTCTGCTTCCTTCTTTGTATGAATAATGTTGACTTGCTGCTTTTTCAACGGGATTTTCATCCGAAGAACATTTGGTGTAACGTAATACGCTCCTTCACACCAATTGGTTCGTTTTTCACATCTTCCGTCTGTGAATCTCATTTTTAAGATGGGATCGAATTGAGTCATTCTTGTAGTTGTTGTGTTCAACACCTCCCTGTGATTCCTGAATAGGTTTATAAAAATAGTAATAAAACTTCAAAATACTCAGGGAATAATATTTAGTTTATTGCGCGTTTGACTTCAACTAATTCTTGAGAGCATATCGACAAGTCATTCCCACCCTTGAAAACTGAATAATAAGAAAAACAATTAATAATTTAATAATTAAAACAAGGATCTGAAATATTTCAAACAGCATGGGTGAGTTCACTGGGGGTTGGGAAGCTCTTTTTAGAACAGCCAGCCTTTGAAAACTAGTCTCACGCGCAGGCTATAATAACTAACAGTCGAACTTAAGATTTCTTTAATAAAATTGAATCAAATATGCGAACTCGTTTGTGATTGTCGGCTGTCGGATTTTTAAGGAAACATCTCAGCACAATTAAATACGTGAATCCCAAACACGATCACGACAAGCAAAAATGAAAAACCAAACTTTAATGTGTCACTGGAATGACAACACGACGGAGATATTTCGGTAGGTCACTTTTCAGAACTTAAAACCGTTGTCGACAACAGAATCGTTAATGGTTTGCTGCCATTTAATTATTCTTTTTTGCTTTTTTTTTTTTTTTTTTTTTTTTAAAGACGTAGCATCATTCACACAAAGGAATTTCCCTTTTTTTTTTTTTTTTTTATATCTGCGAATGTAACCTGGAGGCATCGAACGGAATACTAAAAAGAGGAACTTTGGACCTCAGAAGATGAAAAGGGGCAAGAACTTGCAGAAGAAACTAAAAGAGATGAACAACAAAAAACAAAAAAAAAAAGAGAAACAAAAAATTCTAAAATAAATTGCATAAACCTCACTGTGGAGCCTGACTATTATCTTGCGAGAAACCAGACACAAAAAAAGACGTGTCTGGGATATTTATGAAGGAAGGAGCAAGTCAAGAAACCAATTGTTGATAATAGGTTTGATTACCCTGTTGAAGACAACAGAACATTTCAAGGAAACTACAAATAGACAAAGTGAGAGAAGGAGGTCTTGCGAACAAACTAACTTCAAAGTAACTAAATTGATAAAACAAAACTTTCCTGATTTTCTTCTTTCCCCCCCCCTCAGGTAGACTGTGTTCCAGTACATTTTACAGCAGCGAACTACACACACTAAGGACGGACAACCTCTTAGGGAAAAGGGGAGCGGGGGATACAAAAGATTTAACGGTCAAACAATTTGTCGGAATTCGTCTCATCTAAGACAGTAATATGGTCCAGTTCCTACCTAACTCTTCATCTTATCAACAGTAATAAAGATAACGTTGAGAGGCCTTGATGCCATTCTATTGACAGCATGTGTCTGTCAGGATCACTTCATAACAACCAACATAGTTAAAATATTGGTTCTTTTTTTTTATTGCTGGAGCTTCATCCAAAGACGTACCTGTTTTGAATATAAATAATTTAATATGAAAAAAAATTGAAAGTTAACAATAATAATAATAATAAAACAATCACACCTTTTGGTTAACATATCCTCTCGGGTCAACCATCTGAAGTACACCAACCCAAAGGTCGATAGGAAGATCGAATCTGTGTCTAAGTTTTTCATAGAGATACCAGTGCTTCATCAACTTACGTTGAAAAGTCATAGGAAAGAGGCAGTGACTTGCACAAGTGTATTGTCCTAGTTCAATCATTTCTCTGTTTACTCTGCACTGTTCCTGGATAGTGAATCCTTCCCAAGTATCAGTTGGTAATTTTACTAAAATATTACAAAGAGTAACTCCAGTAAGTGTTCGGTTGTAACTCATTACCTCAGAGAGCATCTCAAGACCAGCATACGAAATAATATTATTCGACAGGTTGATGTGTGAAATCGTACTTTGACCAGCAAGAGCTCTTGCGATTGGCAACAAGAACTCATCGTTGATTGAATTCTTTTCAAGTGAGAGATGTCGAAGAGTTGTGTGACTAAGAACAAGTGACAAGTGTGGAATAACAAAATCAAGGTTTTCATGAAAGACGTTGTGAATAGTTAGAGATTGAAGGTTTCCAGTTCCAATTAGTTCGAAGAGCTGCTGATAAGATTCTCCAATTCTAACATTTCCATTTGAGCAATCGATTACTAAAGTTTGAATAGTTTGATTACATCTGACAGCCTCACAGACTGCGTGAACTGTGGTATCATTTAGGATTTCTAACAGGTACACATCCTGACAGTTCTTTGTTAAATAAAGTTCTTCCGCACACTTCTGAATAGACTCTGTTGTCCATCCAGGCTCACCCATAATCACAGTCTGTAACTCATCCTTTTGCAATTGTGCAATCGTTTCCTCCACCACTTCATCAAACCGATTCCGAACTTCAGCTACTTCCTCGTGACCTTCAACTGTAGTGTTAGTCATCCTACTGTGTTGTTATTCTTTCTTTTTACCCCACCCCCCAGTGTCTAAATACCGAGTGCCTGTTGAAGTTAAAAATAATATGCTAAAAAGATACATTCCTGAACCATATTAATAATCCTCTTTTAAAAAGAGTCAGCAGCTCTCATTGTTTTCTGTGCTGTGGATGGAAATAAAGATTCTCGACAGATCAGAAGTTGTTTTACTTTTGAAGAAAACTCATCTTCAGATCAATCGATAGATCCTTCTGATGAGTCCTCGCAGTTCTCATTATTAAAATTAAAATCATTTTCCTGGTCGTCGGCTTCTTGCTTTGCTCGTTTCAGTTTGTACTCGTCCAGTATTTCAAGACGTTCCTCAGCCTCCGATACTCGAAATGGTTTTCCAAAATCATAATGCAGACCCATCTTGTCTGGTACTTTCATGTGAGCGTTTAGATGACCTCCGTAGTCTCTGCGATTGCGAGCTTTTTTTGAAGATTTTTGTTTGTTTGAATTCGAAGATGATTCCATTCTACTAAATAAAGGAAACTTAGCAGCTTCATTATTCTCTTGAATTATAGTCGTAGCACTAGAGACTAGTTGAGGTTCTCTCCAAGCTTGTTGAACATCAGATGACCAAGAATCAATACCAGAAAGTATTGAATTACTGAGTTGATCCATAAAATTTAATTTTAAATAAATTCTAATAATAGATGCCGAATGCCTACCTGCTAATATCAATCGGAGGATTTCTTTAACCTGAGTATCCTCTTTACTCTCACCACCAACAGGTTCCGGAACTTTATATTTAGTTGATATCGGTACGTAAATTCCTGCGAGAGTTTTGTTAGCGATCAAAGAGACCAAGTCATCTTCTATTCCTAAATAATATCCAACTAAGTCAGAGATGTACAATCCTTTTGGGTTATTTGCGTCAGTAGCATGGTCTGCAGAGATGCAGGCATACCTGTTTAGGACATGCATAAGGTCATCTTTGTTGTCTAATTTAAATGGTCGAAGATATTTAAAATAATAAGTTTTATCTTTTGTAATTCGAGATTCAATTCTAACATCACTCTCAAGTCGTTCTTTCAGTGTTTGTCCCTCTTCATCTACGAGTTTACTGTCCAATGAAATCTTTATTAAACCCTCGATGTCTTGTTGTGTCATTTCTTCCGGTTTTCCCAAACGTTTTTTTCCCAACAGGATTTCAATAATTGCTTTTAGTGTTTCTTCAAAAACCCTTTTATCAAAGTCTGGTAACACTCCAATATGTCTTACCCAGGGAACCTTTCTAATACCCTGTCCTGGTGTTGGGGATGTTGATGGTGTCGGAGATTTGCTTTCAGTTGGCTGTTTGTTATCATCTGTAGATGAAATTATGTTGTCATCAGGTAGCGATATCGTTACTTTCTTGGTTGTGTTGTTATGTAATGATGATTTCTCTTTTAATAAAGATTTACTTTCGGATATTGAAGTTCCCTTCTTCGTTACTTCTCCCTGAGTCTTTACTGCTACTCTGGAAACAGTCTTCTCTTTGTCTTTCTGTTCCTTAGTGCTCTTCATAAGTTTATCTAACGCAGACATTTTATAAGAATTCGATAAAACTGTTTTAAATGAGATGTACGTGAGTTAGATAATATGTGAAATAGTAATTTATTGTAAGTTAAGAACATGTTGTTTGTTTATTTCTGTTTTGGTATTTTTAAAAAATGGGGTCAGCAAATAATAATATCAAAACAACATTACCGAAAAGAACAAATAAAAATATATTTTTGTGAAAACTAATTTCACAATTCTGAGATTATCCATTCTTCCCGCAGGTGGGGTTTCAATTCAATTTCGTTCTCTTTTGTAGTTTGCCTTTTCGATGGCTTGGCAAATAAAAAAAAAAAACAACAAATATTACACAGAGTTTGAGTAGTGTAGTATTCAGTGATGTGGTATCACAATACTCTTTTTCTGGTATTTTAAATAATTTTAATTATCAGCTGTGCCATTCCTGATCGACATTTTTAAGAAATATTTAAAAAAATCGTAGAAACCGCTCATGTCTGATATGTTACTGTAACTTGGTAAGGACCTCACTTGTTAGGAAGACTTCAATGTAATAGTTAATAGTCACCGGGGAGAACTTTGGGTCCTCAGCAAGGAATCGAGTTGTCGCACGTTCTCAACAGAGTTGCTGAGTAGGTGACTGATGAGGAGTTGATTTAGTTCTGAGATGTAATTCTCTTTCGCAAAGATGAAGAACTAAGAAAGGTTTAGAAAGAGCTGCGTATTTAACTGCCGTAAGAAGATTTCTCTTCTCTAGAATTTCGCACGTGGCACAGTAGCACAACTGTTTAGTTGTTTTATTGTTTATTTTTATTTATTTATCGAAGTCAGGGAATCCAAACTTCTAGAGAACCCCACGGCGTACCACAACCATGAGACTCTCTGTAGACTAGAAGAGATGGCTTCTTCACAATAAGAACCATCAACAGATGTTAAATAATAATAATAATAATAAAGACGGATACTAATCTTTTTATATTATTGCTCTATCCCACTAAAGGACATGAGGAATGAGTATTATGGTTTGCTTACTACACTTCTCCATTGGAATTGAAGTGACTAAAGAACAAACGATTGGCCTCATAACCACACTGTAAGTGGGTAAACCCTTAGACAATTCTACTTGTCTAGGTTAGGAAGAGCCGACATCGAAGGATCAAAAAGCAACTTCGCTATGACCCACAAGTCAGTTATTCTGTGACAGGTAAAACTTTTGTGAGTGTATTGTATAGATTGGTTGCTTTAGTGAAACACAGTAAAGGAAAATAATAATAAAAAGGAACTGAACCATAACAAAAAAGAGAGATATAAAAATAACTGACCAACAGTTGCTAAGAAACTCCTGGAAAGCAAGTTAAGAATGAAACACTTACACGAGAGAGAGAGAGAGAGAGAGAAGAGAGAGAGGGAGATGGAGAAGAGAAACAAAAAAGCAATGATGTAAGCTAGTTTCCCGTGTGCATTATCACCGCAAAAACAAGTTGAAGCACAGCTGGGGAAGTCACACCACATGACAACACAGAGAGATTGACGTCACGAAGGCACTTGCAAGAGTAGAAGAGATCGCACAAATAAAAATAAAATAAAATAAATCGAATCGGGTGGATAAAAAAAAAATAAAACCCATAATCTCACCGTCTTCTAAAGTTGTCTGAATACAGCTTTCCTTTTTTCGGTGAAAACTCGCCCAACTCGACACATGAAAAGAGTTGCTACTCTTATAGCTATAGGTATCACAGCGTAACTTTCACTTGTTTCACTTCCAACAAGTTAGTTACCTAATTTAGATTTAAAATAGCTGCGGTACCCCGCGGGCTTTACTGAAGAGAATTCAACCATATGCAGTCGTGCCTGTTATTATTTAATACAACATGATGAGTGTTGTCGACTTTAATAAGAGTTGTTCCCTGAGGAGTTTGTCAGTGCAAACAAAAAGAGTTTAAAAAATAATAATAAGAATTGTTTGCTTGATGCTTTTCAACAACAGTCCGTTAACCTTCAGCAGAGCACACGACTGCCTGCTGCTATGCGAAGTTACACTCCGAATGCAGCTGCTGTTGGTCTGGTGCTCTGTACGTTGATTGTATTTATGACGGGGGCTAAATAAAAAAACAGTTCAGCGTTAAAAAGTGAAAAAAAAAACTATCGCGTGGCACAGCAACATTGAGTTGCTGGAACCGGAAATACGAATTTTAACACAGAACTTAGAAAACTCTGTACACAACGGTACATACAGTTTATGCACCACACAAAATAAACATGAATATGAATGAGGGAAAGAGAGCTTTTTAGGCGAATAGAACAAAGACAAAAAAAAGAATATTTCGTGATGGGAATAGAGCCTCCACTCGCTGAACACTTCAACAAAAAAGCGAGAGAGACTTATGGCGATAAACAAATTACGATTAACATCTTAAAGCAATCGAGTTTATGAAAATAAAATAATAAAACACTTATTGCCTTAAGGCAATCCATCGCAAACAACAGAACAAGCAAGTTCTCAATACGTCCCACAAATAAGTTATAATTGAAACACTACACTACAATAACTAGGTATTGTAGTACCAAAAAGAAAACTCCCTCAAATGAAAAAAAAAAAAAAAAAAAGAATTAAGAAGCACACTCTCTGAACTTAAGTAACTACCAACAGAACGCAGACTGGTGCTATTTGTAATTACGCAATAATAAAAAGGGGAATAGTTCATTATAAAAAAAAATTAAAAAGAAAATTGGGATGATAAGACATAATTTATTTGTTCTCTGATGGATGCCATACTCCCACTCATATAAGTGATAAAAGAGGTTCCCTTGTCTTCACTGCCATGACTTTATAAACACAAAGAACACTTTGCGCGAAGCAGTTTAATAAATAAAAAGAACAGGAGGGTTCTTATTGTATCAAATAATAACTAATGTTGTGGAATGTGGTATTCGTACACAATTAGTTTTCTGAGTAGCTGTTCATGGAAGACGCATTTCGTTATAATTTAAAGTTCGTGACAGCGATCCCCCGTCCTGCTGTTACGAGGGCCGGGCTGACGGGTGTTGTCGTCATCGAGCGAATCCCACCTGAGCGATCTCTTGGAGTAAATTGTGGAGTTACTGAACGCCGTCCTGGTAATGATGAAAGTGACGCATTTGATGCCGTCATGTAATCCGAAGGTGGTGATCGAAGGGCGTCAATCGATGATAGAGTGACATCATTCTTCTTACCCCTGTTAGTGAATGTTTCAACTGATTCTCTTCCCATAACACTCGCTAATCCATTCCTCCTCTCATCTCTAGATCGAGGTGAAAACATTTGATCAGTACTTGATGACTCTCGACTGACAACACTTGCTAGTGATGCTGCTAAACTCAATTCCGGCCTCTTCCTCTCATCCTTTGAGTCTCTGGATCTGGTGTCTGAGTCCCTGCTGACAACGCTAAGAGCATCCTCTGCGACTGCTGAAAGTAAAGTTCCTCGTTTCCTTCTGTTTGGTCTTCTCATATTTGTTCTGGCAGGTAATCGAACGTAAATACTTTCAGACACAGCCCTCCATTCAATAATCTCGTGAGGCATCTTACCTCCGTGAGGTTCAAAGGACGATAACATGACGCGAGTATCGAAATCATTATTCTCATCATCACTGCTGTCACTTGAGACTACATCAAGTTTGACAACTTGCCATTTTCCATCTCTCGATGAAGAAATGTAATTATCTAATTTATCTTTTTTCCAAACTGGCATTCCGTAGCGTTTTGACTCAGCCACGAGATTGTAATCACCAGCTAGTTGTGAGTAAATTGGATTGTGAGAAACAACAATCAGACTGTCAGGGAATTCTTCATTCTTCATCATTAGGGATGCTCGTGTTAGTCTCTCTCTGATATCACTCGTTCCTTCTGTAGTTGGTGGGACAATTGGTTGATATTTCGGAGTTGGAAGTGGCTGAGATCTTGGAGTAGTAATTGGTGTTCTAAACATATCACAAATAGTTGCCGTCACATCAGCTGACATCTCACTGTAAGTGTCCGCATTGACATCCAACAGAATTCGTTCCCTGCGTGGGATCGCTTCATCCTCCGTGTGAATCTTATTCATCATCTTCCATAAAAAGAATCCACATCCTAATAAAAATAATCCAATCACTCCTAAACAACCAGCTACGATAATACTTGACTTATCCCCTCCATTGTTAGCGGTTGTACCATTATCAAGGGTACCATCTTCAGGTGTTTCTGTATTATTCATCTGAGAGAAGAATTAGGTTAGTTGACAAGAAAGAAAAGAGATTGAGAGAGAGAGTGAGATTTATAGAATAAATCAGATGAACAGCGATTTCTTCTTTTTTTTTTTTCCAGATTTTCTGTATGACAAGAACAATAAAATAATACTTCCTCTTTGTATGGGCGCACAGTTTGCCTAACAGAGAACTAAAATGCAAGACAACGAGGAGATGATCTCCCCCCCCATTTCCTTTTCCCGCAGCATGCCCAATTGCAAAAGCAAAAGAGCAGTCGAATAGCTGACAGCGAGGGGTTTCGCAGTCAGCTTGCACTACTGTATCTGTTTGAGTATGCACGCAGTTTATTCCTTACTTTTTTTTTTTTTTTTTTTTGATTGTTGGACCTAGTTACTTCTATTTCCGGTCTCGTTATTTCCTTTATTTATTTGTCAATAATTCCCCCTTCTTACTACTCCAGGTAGAGTAACGTACGGAGACTAACTTTTCTTTCTTGTTCTCGCATTATTCTTCGAATCGACAACGACAAGGGTTTTGTTTGTTGGGAGAAAACGCACTACCATCACAAAAAAAAAGCTTTTCATCTTTGTAGCAGAAATAAAGAGAACACCATTTTTTTTTATTTTTTTTATAATTATTTTTCTTTCTTTCTTTCATGCACTCTATTTTTCGAAAAGCACTTCAAATTATTTTTTGTATCAGGCACAAATAGAGTGATATGAATGAACAGCATTTTTTTTATCGCAGTTGTATTTACAGAATTGAAAATAAAAAAATAAAAAATAAATAATAATCTCTACCAACCCATATGTTCATAGCGGTTGATAAATAATAAATCAAAAGAAATCAACTCCCTAATAAATAACAATTAAAAAAAAAGAGGAAAAAAAAAATTAAAATACTAAGACATTCCTGTACCAGTCTTGAGCGATGGAAGAAGAACTTAATTTTAATGTTTTAAAATGTAATCAAAAAAAAAAAAAATAAAATAAAAAATAGGGAAGGGCTGCAATAAAAAAAATCAAAACAACATAATTTACTAGTCATCCACAGTCTTCTCTACGTCAAAGCTGCGTCACACTACCTATCCTCAATTTCAAGGAGGTAAGAGACAGTAAAATAGTTCACCAGAAGGCTACAAGTAAATGAAGCCCTTTGAAAACTATCTTTTTTTTTTTTTTGCAATTAAAATTTTCCCAAAAAAAAAAAAAAAAAAGAATATAATTATGTATTTAAAAAGAAATAAATAAAAAATCATAACATTAGCTCCAGAAGAGAGGTGTCCTCTATGTTACGGATTCCCTCCGGAGTCGGTGGTGGGCAAAAGCTGTTCAACAAGTTGGTTGCAACTTTTTCCTAATTTCTAACCTTCAATCAAGAGACTAGTAATAAAACCAATAAGAGTATATAAGATTTTTTTTTTTTTTCAAAATTCTTTTTTTATAGATTTTCCAGTCCTTTTCAATGAAGGCACTGAGAGAGATTCTTGTAATTTTCATTTCTTAATTAACCAGCGTATGGGTGTGGAAGTTGAAACAGCTGATCTTAATCTGAATAGTTTCTTCCCCAACTATATTTTTATTGACTACTATTCGTTGTGTTCACTCATCAATCAGTTAGAATAAGAGATCAATTCTACATATTTCCAAATGACTAGTGAAGTTTGTGTTCTTTTCCTTATTCTTTTTTTTTTTTTTTTTATTTTTTTTATTTGAATCAATAAAGTAGATAATAAAAGCAACTTGTCATTAAAAAAATGTTCCCTTTTGCGACAGATTCTATTTGTATTTTATTTTTTTTTTTAAATAGAAAAAAAAGTCGTTTGACATGTTTCAAAAAGAAAGGGACGCAGGCACTCCCTTATCTCTTTTTGTCCAGTGATAATGTAGAGTTAGTGACCTGTATTTTTTATTTTTTTTTATTTTTCTTTTTTTTTTCGGAGGAGGAAAAAACAAAAATTGCGTTCGGGGTTTTCGGAACAATGTACAACAGCAATGCAAGCTGACTACTAGCGGGCTTACTGGAGTTCGGGACCTTTGAATGTAAAGGGGAAAAGTTTGCTCAAAAAGTTGCGCTGAACAATTGCCCTCCCAAAAATGCGGAACTCTCACTATGCTTACTAGCTGGCAAATTACATCGCCACTGCTCAAGTCACGTTTTCAAATTCGTAAGAGAGTAATGTATGAAAGTTTTTAACGTTTTTTTTTTTTGTTTTGTTTTGTTTTTTTCTAAGTAGAATAGTTAAAACAAGAAAAAAAAAAAAAAAAACGAAGATGAACAGAAGATAGAGGGATCATAAAACAACAACAACAACAACAACAAAAATACTCCGCACTGAGAATAAAAGAGTCCATTCAGATAAGAGAAACACAAATTGATATAGCAGCGAGTTGATCGATCACAACAGACAGGTAATGTTCTGACATGAGTTGCATATCTGCTCCATATCTGAATGCCATTATATTCACTCGCAAGGTTAAGAAACAAACAAACATTAAAAAAAAAAAAAAATTGTTTCCCAATACCTATTTATTATTGTTACCATATTTACAACTGCGGACATCCCTGGGCTGATTCATCAATTGGTTCACCGCACTGCCCTGTTGCGGGGAAGCAATTGTTTGGAGTAATCTTACAACACGTGATGGTCTGCGCCTGCCCTAAAAACTGTGGAAGAAGATGGTCACTGAGATTAGAATAGTGTACAATTAGACGAGATGAATCTAAAGGAAACTCTACTCTGTGTAATAACATTGAAGTACCTAACTGTACTACTAACTGTTGAAGAGATAAAAGAATATTCTGTTCTGAGGAGAGTAATTCTGACCAAACTTTTACTTCAGAGGGATCTGCCTTACGCTGAATCCTCAGCGAGTCATCTCTTCTCCCTCCTTTCCTCTCACCAGCCACAAGTCCAATTCCAAGTCCAGCCAACGTTTCTACAACGACATACTCACCAGGCATTGCTCTGATGCTGCTTACAAACTCTCCCCTTCTACCATATTTAAATAAGACAGCCATTCTGACTAGTTGCTGCTCCTTCTGTGGAGGCTGCTGCAGGTAGTCGTAGTGAGGTAGCTGTTGTGGGTAGTGGCCAGGAGGTTGCTGCTGTGGGGCAGGTAGCTGGAAATGTGTCATCGGCTGCATCATATGCTGCTGCGGTGGTTGTTGTTGCTGAGGTGGTGGAGGTGGCTGTTGATGTTGTTGTGGAGCAGGAATGGGAACTGAGTAAGAAGGATGCTGCTGCTGCTGTTGTTGTTGTTGTTGTTGTTGTTGCTGCTGTTGTTGTTGCTGCTGTTGTTGTTGCTGCTGTTGTTGTTGTTGTTGTTGTTGTGGTGGTGGTTGCTGTTGTTGTTGTTGTGGATATCCATTTTGTACGTACTGTTGTTGCTGCGGAGCCTGTTGTTGGTATTGCTGCGTCGGTTGCATTGGTTGCGAAGACTGCTGCGGAAATGGAGCTGATCGCTGCACAGGAGAACTGAATCCCGTTGATGGCAAACTTGAGATCGAACTATTTAAATTATTTGGATGTCCATGAGGAGGAGGAGTTGGTGATGGATGTGTTGGAGTACTAACAAGAGGTGGAGGAGGTGTTGGAGTTCCCATGTACGGAGATGGTGATGGAGACAGTCCGTGCATTCTATTTGAGAAACTCGGTCTGTACGGAGGAAGATCCTGTTCATTTGGTTGCATAACTGGAGGCATGTCCATGTCAGTCTGACCAGCGTCACTAACAGTGGAAGGTGAGAGACATCCAGCAACACCATAGCGGTCGCTTAGTTGACTGATTTGAGAAGGTGAAGGAGGAGATGCGGCACCTCCACCATCGCGCATACTCGTTGCGAGCATCTGTTTAGGACTCTGAGCGCTAAATGACGAACCAGGTGATTGAACAACTTCAACTTCGCTATCTGAGTCGCTGTTATATATTTGATAAGGATCGTGTCGGTAGGAAGGAGTGCTTGCAATAGAAGGAGAAGGCGGAGGATTATCTCCAGGAAACCCAACACAAGTAACACCAGTAGTTGATGACATTATCTTTAATCTATTTAAGATTTCACCATCTGATACCCGAGCATTAGGTCCAGCACTTCCACCAACTAAAACAGAACCATCGTAAGAAAGATATTTAACTTGAAACATTGTAGGTCCTATCCACCATTCGATACCACTTTTTGGGGAAGCAGTCAGTCTGTGACTAACACCAGTAAGGTCTTTAAAGGTGTACGGCTGGCTGTTTGATTTTTCTTCATTCTTTGCCTTCTTCTTAGCCGAAGGCATTCCATTGCATCGGATTCTGGCTTTTGCAGCCAAAGCAGCGACAGCCTTTAGCGCCTGCTCGCGAGTGTTGTCATCTTTGGGAAGCGAAGGCATCAAGGTGTTATCTCCTTTTCGAAATTTCAAAATCCCTTCTTCATAACGAACCTCTCTGATGTCTGGCATCCTTGCTTTCCCATCGACGTACCACTGAAGCTTGCCTGTGCTTCCAAATGATTTTCCAAGTCTTAGACAGTTAGTAGTACCATCTTGTCCTTTAAAAGCGAATTCAACAGCCGGGAGTGATGATGCCCCTCCTTGTGGCCATGATCGAGTTTGTTGTAATATTTGAAATTTCATGTGAGGAGGAAGATAGTTGTCACCTTCGTCAAAAGTACCAACCAGTTTTGGAAGTTTAAACAAGTCCTGTGTTGGTGGAAGTTTTATTACATCCAAGTCAGAATGAGTTCGAGGTTTTCTTACAAAGTTTAAAGCATGAAGTGGATGCATTGGATCGTTAACAGGATTACTGATGTGAGGTCTCAGTGATAACACAACAGTTGGTTCGCAACATTTTTCAAAAGCTTTCAACGCGATTAGAGCAGGACGAGTATTTTGAATAGCTGCGAGTTCGATATCCTGACATCTGATTACGTTCGTTATCGAACCTTCGAGTGAACAGATTAGAAGGAACTCCGCGGTGATTACAAGAACTGATTCATCAGATCGTTTATCAGTTTTAAGATGTTCAACTATCCTCCAACAGTAACATCCTCGTGTTAAAGATGCAAACCGATCAGCAAACTGTGAAGGTGGTGTCATGGCTTCCATTCTCATAGCCTTTAATTTCAACACCGTCTCTCTTTGAGATACTTCTAATTCCTCTGCTGCGTTCTTCATCTTTCTAAGTTCCATATAACTAATCCCACGAGATTCTAAGAATTTCATCTCCTGTACGATATCAATCGCCAACAGATCTGATGTTTTTGTAATTCCTAACTCAATAAATCTTTCCGGAGTGCCTACTCCGGATATCGTACAGAGTTCTTCTATCTGGTGTTTTGAATTCTCCATTGTGTGTTTGTTCTTCTTCTTCTTCTTCTTCTTCGCTGTTCTTTAATTCGCTATTCTTCTTTTATCACAGAAAGCAGCCTGGGGGTTTCGTTGGGTGAAGTTACGCGCGTAGTAATGTGACTATATGCTGCTGTAAAGGAATGGGAATATAATCAATGAAAAAAAAAGGTTTGCGGGTTTTTTTTTCACATATTCACACGAAAAAAAGAAAAATTCTGCTACGATCCTTTTTCTGTGTTATGATTCGCTGTTGGGATTTGAAAATAATCTTATTTTTTTATAAAATGTTAAAAAAATATCTGACCGACTAAGTGATGTGTTCTAACACACATCAGAATATTATTATTATGAAGTAAAGTAGTAAAGTACTTACTGTGGCTTACTACCATCCCACCCAGGGTATATATACTCAGATCCTATCATTACTTTTAGTAATGTTTGATAAATATATCCGCAACTAACCTTTGAGATAGCTAAGGTTCGATTGGATTCTGATTCGATGTTCTTTGGAAGGAGTTGATTGTCTCCTTTTTCATTTGAGAGAAGTCGTTGAAAGAACTTTACAATAATCGAATTTGATTCAATTTCATTATTTTTAAAACGAGATCGGAGTTGAAGAGTAACCGATGAATCCGTTATGTCACAAATCTGAATCTTAGTATGAGATCCATAACAGATCTTGAGGGTTAATAGAATGACATCTTTATCTTCATATTTACCCTCTGCTATTGAAGTAGGAACATGTAATTCAGTTGCAGTGACACTCTCGAGTGTCATTGTTGGGTTTGCTGATACTATTCCAGGGAATAAATAAAATAATCCGTTACCTCCAAAGTCATCGAGATCTACTTCTTTGTAACCTATTACTACCTTGCAATGTTCACATTTCAGTCGATGTTGTGTTTCTGCTCCTCTTCCTGTTCGTAATATTTTTGTGATGGCTCCTCGTTCTATTTGTTTAGATTGGATTAAGTCATCGTTGACGCAGTAGGCTCCATCAGACATTCGTCGTTCTGAATCTGTAATTTGTTTTGTTGTTACCAATACTACACCTTCACATCTAAGACAGTAATAGTTTATACTCTGACTGGTGTCATCTACTGACTGCATGATCGTGTAGGATCGTTTATTACTCATTGTTGTGTTGTTGTTTTCTAATTTTGAAAATTAATTTTTAAAAAAAAAGAACTTCACCAACTAATCAATCACTCTACTTTACGACTATAAATACAACTACAGGAAGAGCACCTGTCGGATTGGAAAATTGTTGACTTCAGCAGAGCTGAGGGTTCTAACAAAATCACTTTGGGGATTTAGTCAAAATATGAAATACAATACAAAAAGAAATGACTAATGATGAAAAGGGAAGGGGAAGGGGGAAACAAAACCAATCTAAAATAATAAAATAATCTCATAGTAAGTACAGTGATTAGATTCTCCAACCAGACCTAACAGAAGTATCACTGTAAAGTGGGAGATGGTTGTTAGCGCATCGTTTTATTGGTCCTCCGTGTGGTAGCGATGGATCTGTTGATCGAGTCATACGAACAGCAGGCTTTGGATTTGTTTTTGTTATCGGAGTCGACTCAAATCCACCACCTCCAGGTGACATATCAAAGAAATCACTTTCATCATCTCCTCTTGGCGGACATGTTGACGTAATTGGAGTGCTGTGATGTTTCATTTCGTACATCATCGTTCTGTGAGAGCGGTGCAGACCAGTAATGTCATCAGCAGGAAAGAACGGTTCTTCAATTGGTTCTTGTTGACGTGGTTTGTAATCTATTGAATAAGAAGAAGGAATATGTTTGGAATGTTCTGACGCAACAAGTCGATGAGTTTGCGCACGCTCTCCGAAATACAACGGAGAGGTGCAACCAGCTGCTTGAATTCCATCGTCGTAGATGACACCTTTTGGTTTTGGTAATGGTCTCGCATGAACAAGACCAGCTCCACTACCACACCTGCTGTTTCCTTCTTGTTGTATTTCTCCATAAATACCTTCTCCCTTTCTCCTGCCTGTCGTTTGTCTCACATTTCTACCAGCAGCTTGTTCCTTTCCAATATCGGACACGAACTGTTGGAGACTCTGCCCTAGTTCGAATGACATGTTGGTTTTGTTTGTTATCTTTAAATTATAAGAAGTAATTATCGAGGTTAAGTACATTCACACCTGACTGATCGTTGAGAGTATATTCCAACCGAGAGATAATCGGCAGTAACGCGTCAAAAATGAAAACGGGGGGAGAAAAAAAAAATGAAATAAGAAAGAAAAAAAAGAAAAAAAAAAAACCCAAGAAGAGGAAGAGCTAGTTATTCGAACACGTGTTTTATTTGCAAAAACAGACCAGTTTAAAAAAATAAAATAAAAAAAACTACTCTTGGGTATACGAGAGGGAATAATAATAATAAAAAAAAACTATAGTAATTGGGGGGGAGAATACATAAGAAAACAACACAAAAACAGGAAGTTTTCTCAATTCAAGTTTAACTTTAATTTTAAAAAGTCCATCGAAGTATTGACATCCAATACAAACAAGGCTTATTAATATAAAAACAATTTCTCCAACAGAACGGTTCACCAATACATTGTCAGAAGTAGATATAATTATTACGAGTAGCTTAGCAAGTTAGGGTTAATATTTGTATTGAGCGAAAGGATTGAAAAAAAAATGTTTGCGGCACGCAATCCTGTCAGACTGTGAGAGCCAGAAATAGTTACGTGTGGCGCCAACATTCGTTTACAAGAAGTTTTTCAAGAAAAAAAACAATAATAAGACACTTTTTTTCCAAACACGACCTAACACAGTCGGCAAAGAAGAAGAAACACACACATGTAAAAAAACAAACAAGAAAAAAAAAGAGAGGAAGACAACCTCCGTCATGTAAGAACGACGGAAGAGTTTTTGTGACTCAAAAAAAAAACTTGTTGAGGTCATCGTAAATTAATAGCACTTGTTTTGCTGTTTCTGAGAATTAATCAAAAATGCAAAGAAGGAATAAAAAAAAAAAAAAAATTTAAAAAAAAGCCAATAGAACCGAGACTACATGACTAATTGGCCCTATTAATAATAAACAAGAACTGCTACCAATAGCCATCACTGTTTCACTCGGAGAAAGGTTTCATATTCAAAGATTAGAATAACACATTAAAGTGTTATTTTAAAAGTACCCACATGATTGACCAAGAAGGGTCCTCCTTGAATCTTTTTATGTGATATCAACATACCCGTCGGCAGTTAAAGACGGGGGGGGATGAAAGTTTGACAATTTGTAAAAAAAACAGTAAAAACAACTTTAGTTTTATTAATACAAAATAATTAATATAAAAGCTACTTTGACTGAAAAAGAAACATTTAATCAGAAGTAATAGCTAGTCATAAATACATCCATCGTATTAGCGTTTGAAAGACGCTACAGACGTAAATAAAGACTCTAACTTATCAGTGTACAGGTATATTTCTGGGGAGGGGAACAAATTAATGCCTTCAACTTGTTGTTGACGACAACTTAATTAGTAAAAAGTTTTTACTGGAGCACCGTCAGGGGCATCACCTGGTCCACGTACAGGAACAAAAGCAGTGTCAGGGGTTTCGATTGGTAAGTAATTACGAGCACGTCTCTTCTTTATTGAAAGGCAAATTCCAAAGACACCAACAGCAGCCATCAGAGAACCCGCAGCGGAAACAATTATTACTATTTTTTCGAATTCATTTTTTGTGCTCTTCGATCCTTTTCCAGGATTTAAGAATTGTAGAACACTTTCAGCGAATTTTCCAGAAGTCTGCCACGTCAGAGAACGACAACTTCCTCCAACACGAGTGATGTCTGTGGCATCTATTGGAACTATTGTTTTGTTGGTATGTTTCGATAATATCGAAATAAAATTATCATCAGTTGAGTTACCAAAGACCGGAACATAAATAAACTGATCAGTCACCACGCTGTTGATATTAATTCCGACTGATGAAGTTTCTGCGTATTCATCAGGCACTTCGATAATTGTTACATTTGGGAAGCTGGTCTTCAACTCATTCAAAACAGCTGTTCGAAGCTCAGGTTTTTCTTTGATGTTATTAACCACAATCGTGTTATTATTTATCCACATTACAATTCTATCACTGGACTCGAAGTCAGTATCATACGGAATGATAGCAACTTCAGTAAAGTTCGTGAGGTTCTTAATTTTATCTTTCATTAACCGACGAGAAGTTTGATTTTGTGGATTGAGACCAGCGCTTTCTAATACTTTATTAGAAACGATTACCCTCTTTTCATTATTATCAACGAAGTTACCTCCGTCAAGGATCAGGTTACTTTTGTGAAGTTTCCATGACTTTGATGGACGAATGTTGTTTAGAATCTTTTTATTAAATGTTTCTTGAGAGTCGGGATCTGTTTCATTAGTTTTTGGGGAAGAGTATTTGAATTGAATTGGGTTGTTGGAGTCTACTGTAGTGAAGTCTCTCATCCAAATGCTATCCTGTTCCATGTTTTTTATTAAGATGTCATGGCTTAACTCCTCCTCATACAGCGAGTGAGAGTCTCCATCGGTGAGAATCAACACACTGTCATTTCCCTTTTTAATATTCTTCGCAAACTGAATCTGAAAATCAACGATCGCTTCAAACACAGAATTTTCATGAACTTCTTTTCTTGGAGCTGACAGTATCAGAAGAGAACCGTTAAACGCAATCACATTAGAAGTGAGTGCGAGTGACACCATCACAAACAATAAAGCAATCATTTTGACTTTAGAAATAATACAAGTCTGGTTGGGGGAAGGTTAAAAAAAATGATAATAATTATTAATTTTAACTTCTTGTTAAAGACAGGTCTCACTCTCTGCTTAGTGATTGCCACGCAAATAGTTAGTTTCAAAAAAAAAAAAAAAAAAAAAAAAAAAAGAAAACTCGTTTATCAGTTTCTTAAGTATGTAATTATCGTTTTTTTTTTTTTTAAATATTTTGTGAGTTGTTATTTTCGATATTGATTTGTTGTCTTTTTATCACATCCATCTACTTGATGCAAGGGTCAGACACCACAACAATTCCGATAACCAAAATTTCGTATCATCCAAAAAGTAAACTAAAAGTATTTTCATAAAATTGTGTGAAACATGAATTCTGCTGCTAATAAAACAACAACAGGCGGGTATGGCTTTTTTTTTTTTTTTTTTTTTTTGCCTGTAAGAAATAGTACAAGTGGTGCCATAACCTTCTCAATTAATATACAAAAAAAGACCATGGTCCGTTCCATCCTGTTTTTTTTTTTTTTTTTTTTTTTTTATTTCTTTTTTCCCTTTTGTGTTTCTTTACAATAATACATCAGTAAGGCAATACATACACACCATTCCTGGAAATGATTTATTGAACAGCATAGAATATAACAGACCCATCCTCAAGTCCAGCAGCAAGGACTTGATAATCTTTATGAATTGCGATACTACGAACTGGTGTCGGAGGGCTATCAAACTTGTGTAATAACGACAAGTCGTATGCATCTCGTAAGTGTAAAACTGGTGTCTGTAGTCTTCCATAGCCACCTGATATAAGATATTTAGAATCACGTGTGATGGTCATACAGTTTAAACAAGAACTAGTATCAGTCATCTCAAGTAGCTTACCGTTACACGAATATAAAAATAAATGTTGATCAGTCTTGCTGTAGAATATTATGGATCCACAAGAACTTATTTCTATCAAATCAATTCTAAGTAACGATGGATGTGGTAACGTTCTCTCATAGACACCTTCAGAGACGTTGTAAAGAATAGCTGTACCGTCAGCTGAACCAGAAGCGATTAAATCATTTTCAACGCTGATCGCAACACAAGTGACAGCATCTTCGTGACCGCTGAGTGTCGCTTTCTGAACAGCCAGAGGAAATGACGATCCTTTTAATTTCAAACTCCAAAGAAAAAGAGTTGTATCCACACTACCTGTTACTAAATGACTATTATCTTCAGCTAAAGCTAAACAAGTTATAACACCATAATGACCAAACAGAGGTTGGAGAACTACCGGATTGGTATTAGCAGCGACTAGTTCAGATATCGTTGCCGTGTTATTCCAAAGACCAGAAGCGAATAAAAGTTCTCTAAAGTCGATTGAAGTAAAGATGTAACTACCAGTTGTGACAGGACACTTCTTCATACCTGCCTGTATTGCTCTAGATTGGACATTCGATGCTCCTTCAAAATGAAATATTTTTCGTCCTATTTTCGGAGCAGGAAGAGCTCCAACCGGGAGTGTCCCATCTAAGTCAACAGAATCACTAATCGGAGATGGGACTTGTACTTCTGCAACAGTCGCAGGTGCGTTTGTTTTGAAAGTATGAATCGAAACAACACCGTTACTTCCAATAGCAATAAACCGTTCACCAGATGTTAAATAAATATTTACAATCGCTTTTCCAGGAACAACTCTATGAATAGCAGACTGTGCTATTAACGATGACGGCATTGATCTCAAAGGATTAAATAGTTGTGTTATTGATTGTCTTGCTGGATGTCTTTTCTTAAATAATTGAACAGCTGTTTGTCCGAAGTTATCAATGTGACTTATCATGGATCTCTGAAAGACTTCATCTTGTTTATTAAATTCCAAGTCTCGCAGAGACTGTTCATACGAATAAGGGTGATAACTGTTTACATATTCATGTGCTGCTGATCCTTGCTGTTTATGTCCAAATATCAAATCAATCCACTCGTTTAAGTGTAACGAAACATACTCTGATTCCAATGCTTCTCTGTTTTGTTTTATAAAATCTTGAGGAGTGGTAGCCCATGGTGGGAGTTCAACGTCACCTAATTCCCTTCCATCTTGACGAGTTCCAAACATAACACTGTTGTTGTTAATTAACATTTCTGGTTGGTAATAAAACTCAGGAACTAATTCTTTTACATCTGATGCTGAATGAGTTACTCCGTACCAGGTTTGTTGAATGCTATCAAACATTCTGTCAGCGTGATCGAACTTACCACCTTGAAGAACAATACCACCAGTGGTAAAAGGTTCAAGTCTAATTAAATAAAATAAAACAAAACCACTATTGCTGTAATGAGATCCAAAATGAAATGGGGTCATTCCAATGGCTTCTAAACTATCATGTTTAGCAGTGAGTTCTTCAACACGATCATCGTTCTTTTTACCATCGATACCAATACATCCCATTGGATAGGATAAGTCTCTGAATGAGTTTTCATCTTCTAAGTCTAGAACTGTACTACTGTAGTCAGCAATAACCCACGGCATTACAGGATATTGTGTTAGGTCATTATAAGTTCTTGATGCTATGTTGTTCAGTCCCATTAAGTATTCAAAATTTGATATTTCTCTTCTCAACCATTTCTCAGTCAGACGACTCTTTTTTAATTCTTGAATTGGATTCTTAGGAAAGTCAGTTGTTTTTAGTGATTTTGGTCGTGGTTGTTTTATTTGATTAAGAATTACTTTAAAAACTTGAGCAGCGTCACCCTTTTTAGGAAAGTTAAGAAGGATTGAAACAGTGTCAGTGAATAGGAACTCAATAGCTGTCCAACGTAACCGGTATCTACGGAGAGTTAAAGATTCGAGAGAGTCGATGCTGTACTTGTCGTCTTTTGGTTTTTCAATTAAATGATCAGAAGCAGGATTCGTCGCCTGAACAATACTTTGATTATCCTCATCAATCATAACAAATAATGATCTGGATGGGTTCCCGGTAATCTGAAGAGTTCCACTCCATCCTTGCATTAGAACAATTAATTCACATTGAAAGATTGCAGACATTCCCGTTAGAGGAGGTTCTTCTCCACCTAAGTCAGTAGCATCAACGAGAACGATATCATCATCTTCGACCTCATCATGTTGAGTGATCTTAACTGCGTCAGTTTCTTTAATCTTTCCACCTTTTGTATTAGCTGCTGTCCCCGCATGGTCAGTTCCTTTTGGATCTTTTCGTATCTTTGATCTGATTCTACAAAGATCTGTTCCAACACTCTGTTTTGATCTGATAACAAAAGTCTTCTTATCTTTTTTAACTGTCGAAGTCTTTGAGTTCTTCTGTGATATAACCCAAGCACCACGTTCATTGGTTACTGCTGTCACGAGTATCTTCCAATGTTTTTCAGATGTTCTTTGTAAGTCTCTATAAGTGTTCTGCATGTTGTTTGCCCATTGCCATTGTTGTTGCATTTGAACAGTTCCAGAACTTGCTTTTGAAATTAATTTTTGAATGCACTTCGACATTCGTTGATCGATACCAGCGAGTAGTCTCTTCTCGCTGAGCCATGCTTTACGACGTCTGTGGATTAGGGGATTTGTTATCTCAGCTGATTCCTTCTTTAACTTATCAATGACTGGTAACATTACCATGTTTAGTTGTTGCCAATCAACTCCTCTAAATAATTCAGAGAACTTCGTTAACGAGCCAGGCTCATTTGTTCTGGTTCGTAACCAGGTGACCCAAGGAGGTGGGTTTATACGAGTCCGTGGAGAGGCACCAGTCAGTTCATAATCAATAACCTTCTGTCTCTCAGAGAATATGTGAGATATTGTTTTAACTACTTTATTTAACAATTCTTCATCGATACCCGAGTGGATCTTTAGCTCTGCGTGTCCTCGTTGTGTGTACTCAGCCAACATTGATAACAATGAGAAGGTTCTTCCTTTTGATTCATTGGCTTGAAAGTTCTTACTGTCAGTGGTCATTATGTCTTCGAAACGTTCTTGGTTTTGATCACTTGTTTTATCCAAGTTGATAATGTCTTTAGTAAAACCTAATAAGTTGTTCATATTTAATTTATATTTCTGATCGTCTATTTCAGTTGTGCTAATGTGTTGCATGCAGAGACGAATGAACTTCGTGCAGATTCGAGCGATCGCACCCTGTCGAGAAAAGTACGACATCTCTCTGTTTTTATAAAGAAACTTACTGTCTTTATTATCAACTGATTTACAGAATTCATAAACTTTATAAAGTCCTATACTAAACATCAATTGAAGAGTCTCATAGGCCAGATCCCAACCAAACCACTTTGTGACATCAACAACACAAAGTTCTGAATGTTCATTATAAACTTTTGATTGCAATGATTGTGGACTCGGTGTTGATGACCTCGAAGAGACTCTCAAACCACTATTCCCATCAATGAGTGATGCTTGATCAGAACTGCTATCCGCTGCTGTCAGTGTCTCAGTTTTTGTCTCATCCTCACGTGAAGATGCAATTGCCGCGTTTACCGTTTTATAAAAACACAACAAGTCTTCGATAAACACGATCACATAACAAACATTTGATAAAACCAATTGACCTGGAGATCCCATCTTTCCTAATGCAGCATCCCTACTGAGAAGTGCAATAATACCCCTGAAAACTGATACTAGAAACTCATAGGCATCAAATGAGATGTAGTTATCTGAGGCAGCAATCAATATGTCCAAATGTTTCCAACCATCACTTAGACATAATAAGAGTTGGTACAAATATTGTGATATAAATATTATTAATAAATCAGATCCTTCAGTGTCTTTAGAACTCATCATATCGGAGTAGACGTCAATAAGTAATGTACTGATTGATAAAGTTGATAACAGCTTACAATTCTCAACACTTCCTTGTGTGATAGTTATCAAGTCTTGAACAATTACACATCGGTCTGATGGACTACAATTAGATAGTTGTCGTAAGATGAGATTAATCGCAGCTGGAACATCGATGCCGTATCTCCTTACACTCCCAGTTGGTAATGGTCTACAAGGCGATTCTGAAACAGCTTGCGAACCTCCCGCTGGAGTATGAATCTGTCCTAGCAGTAAATCTCTCATCGCTCTGTATGTTTGAATATCGAGAAGTTTATCAGTAATCCCTTGTTGGATAACATAAAGTCCCGATGGTTTTGTTATTTCATATTTCTCTCTTATCTTTTTAGATTTCAACAACTGTCCAATACTTCTGATTGTCGCTTGTCTCAAAGGTGGGAAATCAGACTTCACTAACTCAACGAGAACTGTTTCTCCTCCGTGTTTTATGAATTGATCAACAGAATCAGGTTTTTGTTCCCAAAAGTCGAGTAGGTAATCAAGTAAGTCACATAACTGTCTGCGATCTTGAACTGGATTTAGAAGTGTGTGATTGAGTAGTTGCATATCATCAGAATTTGGGCACTCAGTCATAATCAGTTGAACTACTCTAAACACTTCTTGTCGTACTTGATAGATCTCCCGATTACAATTCAATCCTCTCTTTCCTTTCATTCTCTCTCTGGTGTCTTTATCACGAACACCTTCCATACTAACTGTTGGTGTTTCATAATACAAATGCCACGTCATTTGATCTAAGAAATACATTAATCCAATAGAATTCTTTACTAACTTTGGATCTGAACTCACAATTTTATATAAAGTAGCAAACAGATCCATTTGGACAGAGTAAGCTGATTGAACCCAAATACTCATATCAACTAATAAATACATTACTGTGTCTCTCCATGTGTCTTCATTCCATACTTTGTGTAGTAGTATTTTTATTCTTTCAACATTACTTTTATCTAAGAGAGGACCAACCGGTCTCAATAACATATTTAGAATGTGAATCAGACGTTGATTTTGAACCTCAATTACAAAGAGAGGATGTAACTTTAATAAATCGTGAAGTAACGACAAGAGGTTACTTATTAAATACGGAACAATGTCAGTCGATAGTTGGATGTCTTTTTTAGAATCAGCTCTGTTTTCATCACTAAATAAAGAATGTCTGTACTCACCTAACAATGCGAGTAACGGAAATAACACAGAAAGACCTCCCAATGACTCTAACACTTGATGTAGAGACTGAGTGATGCACAATTGACTTCCTTTTAACACGACGGCTAAGGAATCTTTATTAGTTGAAGATTCGTGGATTTCATCCATCTGATTCAGAGTTGCGATATTAATCAGCATCCCATCTTGAGAAGCAAGAGGATTGAATAACATATAAATCTTGCTGGATAAGAATTCATGGAACAGTGCTTTAATACTTTCACTTCCTAAGACTGACACAACCTTTTCACGATCAGCTGGAGCAAAGTTAGATTGATAATCAGGACCCAGTCCGTAGATAGCACTGACTACAGAACTTGTTACTAAACCGTCAATGAGGTAAACACAACTTATTTGACCATACAGTGAAGTTAATAACGTTTCTTGTCGTAGTCCTCTAACGTCAGTGGCGAGAGTTACAATGTAAGGATGTTGTTGTTGTGGTTTTGGGTATCGCAGTGGTCCTTTCCATTTCTCAACTCCATTTACATAAAGTCGTGCCTCAGATTTTCCAATAATCCTCTTTCCACAACTATGAGATAATAGTATGTGATACCATCTTTTTGTTTCAAACTGACAAGTGTCGACGTCAGCTATCGAATCAGATTCACCAGATGATCGAACAGACAGTCGAAGTCTTCCCTCAACAAAGTGAGCACCGAAGGAATTAACATCTCTCTCACTTGACTCTGAGTGTAAACTATAAAGAACAGGAGTATAATCTAAAGATGTATGCAGTGATGGTGGATGAAAAGACTCAATACGTATCCACATTGATATCGAATACCCCGTAGTAGATGGATAGTTAGCCGCATCAGGTAGTTTAAGACCGCTGTTTATGTCTCCACTGAAATCGAAGAATGCCGACGGTCCTCTTGATAAAGGTTCTCCGGGTTGTCCGTCGTCGACTCGTTTTCGTTCTTCTCGTTTTGATTCAACAGATTGAGTGGCGCCTAGATTACGAAGTATTCTAATCACCCAAGGGAGTAGAAATGTTCTACGAGGACCAGTCTGCTCTCTGAGAATAGCAAACAACGGCTTCAGTTGTCTAACTGTGAGAGAATGTCTACCTACTCTGTGATAACATTCTACTATTTGAGATCTGATGTCTCTGTTGTCCCATTTTACTAACATGTCGACTAGTATTTCTAAAACACCAACACGAGATGCTTTTTCTAAATTGTGTAGCGACGATGATAAAATAGTTTTAACCCTCTTCATTAGACTCAGAACTAATGAGGTATTACTAGAGAATGACTTGTGAAAGCAAAGTTTTAAAATAACAACCAATAAGTCTTCATTCTTAATACAATGGTGTTTATCGATATCCCCATCGCTATCACCAGAGACATCAAGTAGGACGGAGAACAAGTGGTCGAATAGCTGTTGGCTTGGGTCATTGTTGACACATTGTAATATAGCATCGCCCAGCGTATTCCAACCAATTTCTATTTTAAATTGTTCCTTAGCTCTCGCATTTCCTCGTAGCAGCCAACCAATCGTATCAACAACTGTTGTTGCCAGCTTGTGGCTTGTGATGCAAACTTCGCTGTCATCGTTTTCTTCAGTTATTTTTATAGTTATATCTTCTATTTTAGTACAATGAAGAGCACTTGTTAGTTTAACGTACGCATCGTTATTCATGTTTTGAATAACTCTCCGACGTTTACCTGCTTCTGGTAGTTTTGATGATGCTGGAATTCGAAGGGTTGTTAGTTGTTGTCGTTCTTCTGCTTCCAGACTACTGATGACTTCTTGAATGAGTTCGAGTGATATTATTATTACTGTCGAAGTTGAAGAAGTCAATCCCATCAACAATCTCGAAAGAGGTGGTTTTAATATTTTTGATAACGTCTCCGTATCTGATCCTTCTCCTGCTTGCTTTAGAAGAAATGATATTTGTTTCTTACCGAACTCCCTCAGTGTTGAATCATTAAGACACGATAATAGAGTTGTATAGTTTTGATATGATGAGCTGAGCATCATCACTTGAACTGAAGGAAGTTCAAGAAGTGTTTCGATTACATTTAATATAATATTCCTAGCTACCATATAATAAGGTAAGTCATCAACAGTAACACTTGAAGGAATAGGTGCTGGTGTTGTTACATCACTCTGCATTGATACTAAACTTAACGCTGGAGAAACCTTAGTTGGTTGAGGAGAGAGAGTTGAAGGTGAGCTGACCAAAACGATTGAACTAACACCTCGTTTTACTTTTCTGTCTAAAGATCCAAATCCAGGACTTGAAAATAATTTCTTCAACGGACTAACAGGTGTTCTTGGTGAGCTCATGACCGTATTCACACCTAACTGTGGACTGTCACTTACACAAAATGATTTAGAACTCCTCCTTCTTAAAGCTGATGGTGGAACAGGACAGGCTGGTTTTCCAATAATATCAAGTGACACAGATCTACCAACTGGGACAGACTTATCATCATCATCAACTGATTGAATATCAAGACTAGAAAGTACTCTTGGAATGGTTGATAAAGGAGCAGGTGGATTCTTCAATCCAGTCACAATCTCATGCTGTGCTTCAAATGTCTGTGCTAAGACTGAAAGAAGACAGCTGGTCACTTGAGGATCATTCTCAGAGATAGAAGCTATTCTGAGCCTGCCTGTTGTTGCTTCACGTTGACGAGATACCAATAGAAGTAACAATCCCATTTCAATAATAATATTTGACTGATACCTACATTGTTTTAACATATCAGACACGGCCATTACATCAGCTCTGATGTCTCTACTTTTATGGGTAGCGATCTTTGATAAAACTAGTCTGCTAATTTGTTTTATGAGCATTCTAAAGCATTTTCCATCTGGCTCGTCTGATGAAGGAACTTGCCATCTGTAGCGTAGTGGATCTCTGACTGTCTTACCTCTCATTGTATCAAATGAAGATTGGTAAAATATTTCTGATTCTAATAAAATACGATGTACTCCCAACTGAACCATCACATCATAAACAGAAATAACTTGTCCGTTTATACCATTTATGCGATACCCAGCAATCCCTGTTCCAGTTACTTTTCCTACTACCACATCTCTTTTGGTTCTGAGAGAGTCTTGTTCTTCTTGTGCTTTTACAAACTGTAACAAACATGATAAACAGTACAGCTGTAAATGATATTTATCTCGTTGATGATTAAGTGCTACAATCAAGTTAGCAGGAGGAGGTTGAGCTCGTTGAATTAACGGACCCTTTGATGAGTTTAAGAAAAGTGGAGCGAACACATTTAAAGAAATAAGTTCAATCAAATTAGCGTGAGTCCAAAGATCTGAAGGTGGTGGTGATTGTTTAGTGTCTTGTGCTATTTTTGAGAGAGCATCGGCATATGCGAGACTTCGGATAGAGTTGGCTGTCTTCGATAAGTCTGTTACTAGTTCGAATAGTTGACCGAGATTCCGATGACCATTCTCAACTACATAATCAAAAAGTGGAGCGCTATTGATCGACGCAGCAACAATACCACTCAACTGCGACAAGAGGTTCGGATCTCCGATATTGTGATGGTGTTGGATTCCATGAAATCCATCCTTCGATTTTTCAATTTCCGCATTAAAAAAGTCAACAAGAAACTCATCATTCGGTTCAACAAGTTGAACTTGGAGTATCTCTGATAAATGTTCGCTGACAACTTTATCATCAGACTTTGAAGTATAGCAAAAGACGTGCCAAACCATTGATTCTGAGACGACGTCGAGAAGGTTAGCTTCAGATCCTGTAGTTAGATCGATGAATTGTTTAATACAAATTGGATTCTTTTCTAACAATTGAGTCGCAATTCGAATGGCGTGTTGATGAATTTCAGAAAATTGATCTCTTCGACGATTATGAAGACGAGGAAATTGAAACATAACGTAATCAGTTTTTAACACATCGTGATGACAGTCTTCCGAAATAGGTTGATCTGTTTCAATGTGTCGAAAGATACTTTCGGTTGGCCATTTCAAACAGCTGCATATCGCTGATGGGATTCCAGAATCTAAAAGAGAAGTTGAGTTGGTTCCAAGAGACGTAGAAGCAATAATAGAAAGCATCATATTTATTATCTCAAACAGAATATCGCTGCTGTTATCTTCACTGCTGCTTGTTGGTTTCGGTTCGCTGTTATCTTCACTGCTGCTTGTTGGTTTCGGTTCGCTGTTATCTTCTTCTTGAGGATCGTCGTCGTTTTCTTTTAAGTCACTATTTGTGACCGCATGAAGTACGTAAGTATTCAACATAACAATCGACCAGGAGAGAACTTTTACAATTGACGGCTGACCGTTAACACAAGCAGCAGAAGTTTCAAGTTCTGTGAGTGGTATTCTTAATGACGTAACCCCATCAAGTGTGTTACGAGGTGAGGGTTGTGCTTGTTCAACTACACATCCATATACTAACTTCATTGCCTGAGACAACACAGATATTCTTAATTGAATTTGAGATAGTTTGTCACGAAGCCTCACCAAGTCCTGACTCGCTCCTGCTTTTGTTTCATTTTTCTTAGCCATCTCTTCGCTGCATCGAACACTGTCTTTGAGACATGCTAACGGTAATGTTAGAGGCCAAAGTCCTGTTACGATTGCTTCAATTAGTTTTGATATGTCCAATAAGAATCCTTTCTCAATAATAAATCGTATATTGAGAGGACCTCTTACGGCGACCATCAGACAAGAGAGTGTTTTTGATACAGCCAAGTATTGATAAGGAGCCCTACCACGAGGCATAGACGTATCTACTTTAGCTAAGGCATCAACAAGAGAATGAAGAGATGAACAGAAGTGAGATAAGAACAAGGAAGGAATAACATCATCACCAGTAGTTGGACTCCATTCTTCATATGTTGTAAGAAACTGACTTCGAAAAGCCTCCTCAGCATCGTTGTCAGCATCCCAATCAAGAGAAGGCATTTGCTTTGGAGATGTACTCGCAGTGGATTCAAACTTCTGTACAGTTGGAGATAATGCGGATCCTCCTTTTGTATTTGGAATGTGTTCCCAAAGCTCTTTTAGTATTCTTCCTTTCTCACAGCTGTTCATCCAAAGAAGATCTCGTTCTCTCTCAACCTCTTCAGGATCTGGTTCTTGAATAGCATTTTTCTTATTTCCCTTATCTCTTCGTAGTGTACTACTTAGTAACCCTCGTAGCATTCTACCTTCTGGTTCTCGTTCTTCTCTTCACGTTAAATGTCGTTACGGCTGTCTTATCACAAACGCATTTCACAGAAGATCTGAAGAAAGTGAAAATAAAATTAAATTATCTGCAGCTGCGAAGTAATAAAAAAAAAAGATCAAAAACAAGAAGAAGGGTGATTGTGATCTTCCATATTTTATTGTACACCTGTTTAGGAACAGAATGATAATTAAATTCAATGTTTCAACTCAAAATCGAAAATAAATGAGCCCCAGACTTCAACCCGAAGTGAAGCAGGCATTCCATCTCATGCAGAACCCAGGTAGGCGGATAAGTTACAAGTGAAGAGATTTCTTCTTTCAGGTTTTGTATAAAGTCGAAGCCGATAAAGCTATTCACAACAAGTAGACCACACCCAGCGAAACGCACTTGAGTAGGGAATCAGACAATAATGTATTGGAACTAAAAAGAAAGGGGAAAAGGAGCTTTGTTGTAGCTTTTCGTTTTAAATTGATAACCAACCTACTGGCAACCCTTGTAGGACTTCCGCAGGTAGCGTCCCATCTAAACATCCATTTCATTGTGATTGAATTCTGTGAAGAGAATTAAAATATAATTTTCACTTCACTTGAGACATCAAATGAAGAATCTATTCATAAACTGTCTTCACTAGCTAGCAAGCAGGTTGATAACTTTCAAAAGAAAAAAAACATTTGACTCACATTACTCCACTACTTGTTTCTAACTGACTGCATCAATTCTAGTCCCGTCTGGATGAATGAAGACTGTTTCTTTGTTAGGCTTTCCAGTCGTGCTAATTTCAAATTTTATTAATTTGCTCGCCATTCCATTTATCATCCATTTAAATGTACCAGTAGAGTCCTGATCATCACCTTTGAGTCCACACACGAGTGTGTAAACTTTGCGTTCTCCAACTTTTTCTGATTTAGCAGAATGGTATGTCGTGTCTGGATCATAGTAACTGTCGCCACCCATGTGGGAAAGGACGCTGTTCTTTTGTTGTAGAAGTTGTGCGGTGGTTAGTTTATCTTGAAGTGATTCGTGCATCATTTTATAAGCTTTCTCTATTCTTCCTTTGAATAAGTGTTCGAGGAATTGATCTGTATTCTGTTCAAAGCTACTCGGATTTATATGTTTGTAAATATCTAATTCAGCATCTTCTGGTTCAACTGTTATGGATCCTAGTTTTGCAGTTGTTTCATGCCATGCTAATGAAACTAGGCATCGCTGACCTTTTTCAAATGTAACTTCGCAACAGCAACTAATAAACTCTTCATCTCCAGGAAGCATCTGTATTGTTCCTATGTGGATAGTCATAGGACGTCCTAACTCAGAGTTGATTGCTCTCTCGTAAGCGTTAACTAATGCCTTCTCACATCCCTCTCTAACTATTTCATCAATACTATTCCACAACACATTCTGACCTGGCTTACCCGACAAACTCTTCGCTGCTTTTTCAAATTCCCCCGACAGCTGTTCAAGTTGTTTTCGGTTGAACGCGTTCCACGAGATAACAATACCTGCGGGAACCAATATTGTAATTAGTAATGTTAGCCAAGACCAGCCACCATCGTCGGAATAAATGAAGTCGGTGAAACTCATGGTTTATGAGATAGTTGTCTATAAATAAAATGTATTTAAGAACTGCTCAACTTGATCAACAAAACTCTCATCGATTATGTTAGCTGTAAGTAGTTGGAATATGAGTTTTATTATTAAAGAGTGCACTAAAATCGAAATATGAAAAAAAAAGAAAAAGTAATAAAAAACACATCACAAGTTAGCTAGTATATGAGTTTATTATTAGTTACTTAATCCAACATTGCTTCATGTTATGAGTGCTCAAGGAGGGTAACTCACAGAAAACAGAGGTCTAATCCGTTACCGTTTCCGAAGACACAACATGGATTGTTGAAGTAGTAAAAATAATAACTCCAGCATAAGATGTGTGATAAGAGAGGAAGTTGACAGCCGCCGATTAAACAAACAACGGCAAAGAGATTAGGGAGTGAATTGTTTCAGAAATCCAGTTGATCCGTGTCACACGATTTTTATGTTTTGAATAACCGTGTGTAACGAGTTTCTATTTATATTTTTATGTTTTTATGTTCATTTTCTTTCAATTTCAAAGTCTCGATCTTTTCAAAAACTTTAAAAATCATTTTTGGGAAAATCTCCAACAAAAAGGTTGTTTAAGTAGACAAAAATTTAACGATTTTTTTCGAGTAATCCGAATATTCTTGTGGAGTTCTTTTCGTTCTTTTCGTATGTTTTTTCTTTAAATTCATTAGATCGGATTCAACCGTAGCAGAGTTAGTAATAATTATCAAGTCAATCAAAAAAAAAAAAAAAAGGCAAAATTTCGTAGGACAACAAACAAGTTGGTTTCGGGCTAAGACAACCGTAGCAGAGTTAGTAATTTGGAAAAGAAAAAAAAGAAGAAGAGAAAAAAAAAAGTTGTTTATTTTTGACATAATTCGTCGAGGGAAAAATTTAGAAAACTGAAACAATATGATATTATATCAGTAACAATAAAAAGAAAAGTAGTTGTCTTTTTTTTTTTTGCTCACACAGTCTACCTTTCGTGCTTTCTTTTCCAAATTGAAAACGAAGGCTAACCTTCAAGGGTGAGTGCAGACTCATGCCATTCATAAGAAAGATCACATAAATAACAAGAAATCGCAAAAAAGGCGTCATATTCAGATGTGCTTCATTTAAGATGATTCACCTTGTTTTTTTCAAAATAGAGAGGAGAAAAAAAAAAAAAAAAAAAAAAGAAACATCAGGTTATTAAAAACCAGAGGGAAGGTAAAGGATACCAGTTGCGTATCTGTAATAAAACAGATTCCCAGAGTATTCATTCTTTATTTTGATAAACCTTACAACGAGAAGTAAAAATAAAATCACAAAAAGGAAACAAAATAATTACACCCTCGAAACATCGGAACCGTCTTGGACAGGAGTGAAGTTCGATTCCATCGCCTCCATGGTGTAAAACATGTGTTTGTCGTTGTCATCAGAACTCGATTGCTTCTTTCTGTAGACTGCGAAAGCAACAAGTAAACCTCCCAAACATAATAAACCCACCACAGAACTGATGATAACAATTAAAAGTATTTTGTTATCGCCAGCAGTCCTGTTTTCAGTTTCGCCATTTGAAGGGGCGGAGGAGATTTCTTCCATTCCATGACCAACAGGTTCTAATAACAATGTGCTTCCATCACCGTTGTCCCTCAAGAGGCCACTTCCAGTACCCGATTCGCTCATCGCGGCTTTGAGGAGGTTTCCTCCCATATCAACGACAGCCTCATCGTTACTCCGGATATCGAGTTCAACAAACAGTCCCTCGTCACCAAAAGACTGAAGCTCCTCATTAGAGCTGACACCGTGGCCAAGTGTGTGAGTTTGTCTGCTTCCAACTAATTCTGATTCCGCTGCGAACAACTCCTCATTCCACGATGCCGGGATCGAAGTTCCCCATCTCCCACGGGCATCCTGAGGAGGAACTGCATTATTCTTCATCAGGCTACCAATGAAGTTGATCATCAGATTTGACGGCTTCAATCCCTTGGTGACTCGTAGGATGGTTCTTCTCATCTTTCTGAGAAACCTTTTCGGGTTTTCCATAATCTCATGATAAGAATCTCTGAATGACACACGGAATGATCTCTTGTGCTCCATCTTCTCAGAGGGTACCTCTTCTTCGGGTTTCGTGATCCCCGAACAGTGCAAACCCTTCGACTCGCAGCACTGCTTCTTGTTTTCTTCAGAAACTATTTCGGCACCAGCACCGCAGTCTACTTTGCAAGCGACGTTCTCTTCTTCGCAACACCATTTACTTTGTTCAGCTCCCCATTCGGACAATAATTTCGTGTCACCGAAACAATCGAACTTCTCACTTGCGCATCCAACACCCTCCCTGAGACAGCAGTTCTTTCTCGTCTCTTCGTCCCATAATGTCTTACGCTCCGAACTCTTGACCTGACACTTCTCATCAAATGTGAAATCTGCCACGACTGGACAACGGATTCCCTTCACAGAACAGCACCATTCCGACTGCTCTCCAGTCCAAGCCGCAATAGTCTTCTCACTCCATTCACAATCAAACATCACTCGGTCAGCTTTGCATCCAACTTGGAAGTAATCGCAACAGTAGGCAGCCTTCTTAGAATCCCATTCTTCAACAACTGAAGCTTGCAACAATTCATTACTCGTCTTTATAATCTGAATTGAGTCATCACTAACACTGCAGTCATATTCTGACTTTGGACATCCAACTGAACGTTGTGAACAACACCAACTGCGTTGTGCAAACGTCCATCCTCGTGGGTCTGATTTGCAGTCGAACAGATCACTGTCTTGTTCCTTACAGTAACGACCTGTCTTCTCACAGCAGTACTTCATCTCTTCAATAGAACGACTTTCAACTGAATTGAAACAATTAAAAGTACCACACCCCAGAGACTTCCATTGTGAGATTGGCTCCGTTAGGCAGTCAGACTTTTCGTCCACTTTCACACAAGTTGGTCTGCATTCCTTGCTACATAATTTCTTCCCGTTTTCATCGCATTTACATTGCTGTTCGCATCCCGTACATGAGTATCCTTTCATACATATTTTACCAGCACCACATAATACTGCTTCGTTTATTGTAACGTTGCACTTTCTATCAACATGTGGCAATATACAACTTAGTTGTCCATTATTAATTAAACAAAACTGATTCTCTTTACATGACTCAGGACTACATCTGATTGCGTTACTACTCCTACAGCTCCACGTATCAAACTTTTCATCTAAAATACACTTCGTTCCTGAAGGACACTCAGAGCTACGATCCATCACAATTTCAATTCCTTCATCAATACGGCAAACGCTGTCCTTAAACAATGCAGATTGCATACAAGTTCCACCAATATTATTATTACTTTTAGAAACAATACACTTCAGTGAAGATAAACAGACTCCAAAATCACACGGAGCTTTGAATCCACCGCAAGGAGCACCTTCTCCTCCCCTCGGCACACAAATCATTTCTTCCCCACAAATGCCGGAACTCAGTGACTTCACTCGACAGAACTCATCTTTCGAACAATCTTCATTTACTTTACAACTCCTATCACTAGTAGCTGAGACACACCTTGAAAATACACCAACTGACTTCTTAACAATTTCGCAGACAAAACCATCAGCACACTTCTTCGTGGAACAGTCAGCAATCTCTGGAGACTTGCTAGAATCAGGTGACTTGGTGTCAGCTAGAACACACTCAGTGAAAACACCATCTGCATTGTTAAAGTGCTTGCAGAAGTACCCATCAGGACACTTCTTCGTGGAACAGTCAGCAATCTCTGGAGACTTGCTAGAATCAGGTGACTTGGTGTCAGCTAGAACACACTCAGTGAAAACACCATCTGCATTGTCAAAGTGCTTGCAGAAGTACCCATCAGGACACTTCTTCGTGGAACAGTCAGCAATCTCTGGAGACTCGCTAGAATCAGGTGACTTGGTGTCAGCTAGAACACACTCAGTGAAAACACCATCTGCATTGTTAAAGTGCTTGCAGAAGTACCCATCAGGACACTTCTTCGTGGAACAGTCAGCAATCTCTGGAGACTCGCTAGAATCAGGTGACTTGGTGTCAGCTAGAACACACTCAGTGAAAACACCATTTGCATTGTTAAAGTGCTTGCAGAAGTACCCATCAGGACACTTCTTCGTGGAACAGTCAGCAATCTCTGGAGACTCGCTAGAATCAGGTGACTTGGTGTCAGCTAGAACACACTCAGTGAAAACACCATCTGCATTGTTAAAGTGCTTGCAGAAGTACCCATCAGGACACTTCTTCGTGGAACAGTCAGCAATCTCTGGAGACTCGCTAGAATCAGGTGACTTGGTGTCAGCTAGAACACACTCAGTGAAAACACCATCTGCATTGTCAAAGTGCTTGCAGAAGTACCCATCAGGACACTTCTTCGTGGAACAGTCAGCAATCTCTGGTGACTCGCTAGAATCAGGTGACTTGGTGTCAGCTAGAACACACTCAGTGAAAACACCATTTGCATTGTTAAAGTGCTTGCAGAAGTACCCATCAGGACACTTCTTCGTGGAACAGTCAGCAATCTCTGGAGACTCGCTAGAATCAGGTGACTTGGTGTCAGCTAGAACACACTCAGTGAAAACACCATCTGCATTGTCAAAGTGCTTGCAGAAGTACCCATCAGGACACTTCTTCGTGGAACAGTCAGCAATCTCTGGTGACTCGCTAGAATCAGGTGACTTGGTGTCAGCTAGAACACACTCAGTGAAAACACCATCTGCATTGTTAAAGTGCTTGCAGAAGTACCCATCAGGACACTTCTTCGTGGAACAGTCAGCAATCTCTGGAGACTCGCTAGAATCAGGTGACTTGGTGTCAGCTAGAACACACTCAGTGAAAACACCATCTGCATTGTTAAAGTGCTTGCAGAAGTACCCATCAGGACACTTCTTCGTGGAACAGTCAGCAATCTCTGGAGACTCGCTAGAATCAGGTGACTTGGTGTCAGCTAGAACACACTCAGTGAAAACACCATCTGCATTGTCAAAGTGCTTGCAGAAGTACCCATCAGGACACTTCTTCGTGGAACAGTCAGCAATCTCTGGAGACTCGCTAGAATCAGGTGACTTGGTGTCAGCTAGAACACACTCAGTGAAAACACCATTTGCATTGTTAAAGTGCTTGCAGAAGTACCCATCAGGACACTTCTTCGTGGAACAGTCAGCAATCTCTGGAGACTCGCTAGAATCAGGTGACTTGGTGTCAGCTAGAACACACTCAGTGAAAACACCATCTGCATTGTTAAAGTGCTTGCAGAAGTACCCATCAGGACACTTCTTCGTGGAACAGTCAGCAATCTCTGGAGACTCGCTAGAATCAGGTGACTTGGTGTCAGCTAGAACACACTCAGTGAAAACACCATCTGCATTGTCAAAGTGCTTGCAGAAGTACCCATCAGGACACTTCTTCGTGGAACAGTCAGCAATCTCTGGTGACTCGCTAGAATCAGGTGACTTGGTGTCAGCTAGAACACACTCAGTGAAAACACCATTTGCATTGTTAAAGTGCTTGCAGAAGTACCCATCAGGACACTTCTTCGTGGAACAGTCAGCAATCTCTGGAGACTCGCTAGAATCAGGTGACTTGGTGTCAGCTAGAACACACTCAGTGAAAACACCATCTGCATTGTCAAAGTGCTTGCAGAAGTACCCATCAGGACACTTCTTCGTGGAACAGTCAGCAATCTCTGGTGACTCGCTAGAATCAGGTGACTTGGTGTCAGCTAGAACACACTCAGTGAAAACACCATCTGCATTGTTAAAGTGCTTGCAGAAGTACCCATCAGGACACTTCTTCGTGGAACAGTCAGCAATCTCTGGAGACTCGCTAGAATCAGGTGACTTGGTGTCAGCTAGAACACACTCAGTGAAAACACCATCTGCATTGTTAAAGTGCTTGCAGAAGTACCCATCAGGACACTTCTTCGTGGAACAGTCAGCAATCTCTGGAGACTCGCTAGAATCAGGTGACTTGGTGTCAGCTAGAACACACTCAGTGAAAACACCATCTGCATTGTCAAAGTGCTTGCAGAAGTACCCATCAGGACACTTCTTCGTGGAACAGTCAGCAATCTCTGGTGACTCGCTAGAATCAGGTGACTTGGTGTCAGCTAGAACACACTCAGTGAAAACACCATTTGCATTGTTAAAGTGCTTGCAGAAGTACCCATCAGGACACTTCTTCGTGGAACAGTCAGCAATCTCTGGAGACTCGCTAGAATCAGGTGACTTGGTGTCAGCTAGAACACACTCAGTGAAAACACCATCTGCATTGTTAAAGTGCTTGCAGAAGTACCCATCAGGACACTTCTTCGTGGAACAGTCAGCAATCTCTGGAGACTCGCTAGAATCAGGTGACTTGGTGTCAGCTAGAACACACTCAGTGAAAACACCATCTGCATTGTCAAAGTGCTTGCAGAAGTACCCATCAGGACACTTCTTCGTGGAACAGTCAGCAATCTCTGGTGACTCGCTAGAATCAGGTGACTTGGTGTCAGCTAGAACACACTCAGTGAAAACACCATTTGCATTGTTAAAGTGCTTGCAGAAGTACCCATCAGGACACTTCTTCGTGGAACAGTCAGCAATCTCTGGTGACTCGCTAGAATCAGGTGACTTGGTGTCAGCTAGAACACACTCAGTGAAAACACCATTTGCATTGTTAAAGTGCTTGCAGAAGTACCCATCAGGACACTTCTTCGTGGAACAGTCAGCAATCTCTGGAGACTCGCTAGAATCAGGTGACTTGGTGTCAGCTAGAACACACTCAGTGAAAACACCATCTGCATTGTTAAAGTGCTTGCAGAAGTACCCATCAGGACACTTCTTCGTGGAACAGTCAGCAATCTCTGGAGACTCGCTAGAATCAGGTGACTTGGTGTCAGCTAGAACACACTCAGTGAAAACACCATCTGCATTGTCAAAGTGCTTGCAGAAGTACCCATCAGGACACTTCTTCGTGGAACAGTCAGCAATCTCTGGTGACTCGCTAGAATCAGGTGACTTGGTGTCAGCTAGAACACACTCAGTGAAAACACCATTTGCATTGTTAAAGTGCTTGCAGAAGTACCCATCAGGACACTTCTTCGTGGAACAGTCAGCAATCTCTGGAGACTCGCTAGAATCAGGTGACTTGGTGTCAGCTAGAACACACTCAGTGAAAACACCATTTGCATTGTTAAAGTGCTTGCAGAAGTACCCATCAGGACACTTCTTCGTGGAACAGTCAGCAATCTCTGGAGACTCGCTAGAATCAGGTGACTTGGTGTCAGCTAGAACACACTCAGTGAAAACACCATTTGCATTGTTAAAGTGCTTGCAGAAGTACCCATCAGGACACTTCTTTGTAGAACAATCAGGTTGATTGAGCTGACCATAGACGAGAGATGATAAGATAAAGAGGATTAGCAGTCTCATTATTGATTTGGTTGTTATTTAGAGTTTTAAGTATTCTGTGAAAATAGAAGTAGTCATCAGTTGTTATTCGAAACAATTAATAATATCACGACGAAAAGTGTATTGAAGAAATATCACATAACTGATTGGAACATTAGTAGTCGTAGCTGATGAGAAAATGGGATTACAAGGTCTTGAATGAGAGAAAAAAAGAATCTTAAATCAACAAAGTAATGAAATATCGGAACGTTGAAGGTTGCATTAATTATAATCTGTAACAAGACTTTAAGATACAAATCACATCATTGCCGGAACAGCTTTCAAAGCTAATCCACCAATGACGCATCTATTTGAAGGCAAGAATGGTGTTTGTGAAAAACTTACCATCAAAGATTGTGGTAAAGTGTTTAAGGATGTTATTTCTTGTGAAAGTCTTTCTGTTAGACCAGGGACGTTTGATAAGCCTCCAGTTATTACAATATTCGAAGCAACAGATCTCTTCTGTACAATCTCAAGAGAGGAAATAACTGAAACTATAATACTTTGTAAAGTAAGACTATCTGGAGAGTCTTCAGTACCATCGAATAATACCTCGTAGGGTTCTGACAAGGGAAGCTGAACAGGATTAGATACGCTTTGAGATGGTTCCGTAACTTGTTTAGAATCCTTAGAAACGACTCTTCCTCTTTTTAATAAAAAATCCAAAGAAGGAATAGCTGTTGTGGAATTAACCCTTCGATAAATATTATTATATCTCTCCCGGACCAATGACGATGACAAGGAACAAAATTTTGCATCATTTTCTAACACAGTTCCTTCAACGATAGGAATACATCTAGTTTCTGTGCAAGAAATGTCCAAAACCAACCCAGTATGAAACCCACTACAGATTAAAGCTGCAGCATGTGAATTAATTATCGCTGATGTCGGTAGCGCTGCAGTGATAGAATCACAAAGACTTTGTCTTGAACACGTATTTGTTAGTATTATTAATTTGCATGAGTCCATTCCAAGTTGTATTTTTTCTGTTACAATTTTTCTTATAAAAGGTTGAATGTATCCTTCTCTTACAACTCCTCCTGATTCAGTCATCGATTTCGACAGTTTCAAATCGGTAGGTGTTTCAAAACGAACACAACCTTCACCTACAATTCCAACTTTTGTTACTGAACTTCCGAGATCGATAACCACCCACTTCATTCTGTCAGACATTTCTTATTGTAACCTGGGTATGGATTCGAAAAGATATTGTTTTTTAAACCTTGTAATTGAAAAGAGTGGTTGTGTTCTTCTTAAGGTTATATGAACATCGACCGTGTGGTTATCAGTTTCTTGTTTGAAAGACGTTGAAAATACAAAAAAAAGATTAGGGAACGAGAGATGAACCGTACAACACAAAAAAGTGATTAAGAATTTCATTGCAAGGGGGAGGTTGCAATTTGTCGATCCAAAAAATGAAGTCTCGCTGTTTATTTAGTGAGTCGACAAATATAAAGAAGTTAGGATAATATGACAGCATTGGAAAGGTATGGGTCTAAGCCGAGTACCAAGAAACGTTGTCTTTTTTCATTCCTTCTTCTTATATTTCTTTTTTTATATCTTTGTTTAATTGTAACAGACTCAGACCAATAAAGTCATCCACATCGATAACAACACAAACGGGTGGCAAAACACTGAATTCAGTAACGTCCTTCGAAGTGTTGATTTTTTTTTTTTGTTGATTGCCAAACTGATGGCCAATAATTTTTCGTCGTACTCCAAAGAAGTGACATTTTGCGAGAGAAATACAAATATTAAATAACAAACTAAAATAACACAAAGATATGCGCGTTGGGGGTCATTGTTTTGACTAGTTGCCGTTAAGGAAAGTTGAACCCCAGTGAGGCGATCCATCAAACGATTTTTTATTTTTTTTTTTTTCAAAACAAAAAAAGAAGCGAACAAAAACACGGCAATAGTAATCATAACCCGTATGGACTACCAGTTGATAATTACTATTCCATTTTTGATGATTCACAAGTAACAGTAATACATATTTAAGTATCGAAGTCAGCACAATCACTAGAAGGGAGTACCTTACATCTGTCCGTTTTTAAAAAGGAAGACTGCAAAAGGAAAGAAATGAAAGTTTTTTATGACGTGGGAAGGTCTCTTGTCTTTTGACAAAAAAAGATACCAATAAAAATAAAAATAAAAAAAAGACCGAAGAAAATAAAGTACTGAAAACTAACGATAACGCGATTTATGAACTCCCAAGTGGCGAATCTCAGGGAGGTCTTAACCTTAAGAACCAACGGTAAAGACAAAACCATCACAACAAGAACAAACCAGTTGTTGAAATGCTACGCATGCGTTGAAGACGGAATAAATAATCCGAATTGGTCAATATGACCCTCCCCAAATAGTAAGAATAAGAATCAGATCTGCTATTCTTTTATCGGGTTATTGAATTCAATAATTAGAAAGATCGATGAGGTAGTCTATCCCTTGTGTCGAACACAAACCAGATTGACTATCATACTCACGCTGTTTCCCTAATATGTAAGCAGTTACAGGGACCATCATTGTGGATCACAAACATCAAAACAGGAAGAATGAGAAGACACTAATGACAAGCAGATCAACAGAGAAGCATTTAAAAAATAATAATAATTAGTTCCCCAAAATGCGAAACAAAATTAATAAACTTTTTTTTTTTTTTTTTTTTAAAAACTAAAATAAAAGGAAAGACATCAGGCAAATAAAAAAGAAAACCGCAAATGGTTCGAACAGGAATTACGTGACGAGTTTGTCAAACCTAACGACAGAGGATTGGGTTAGGATGGGGGGTGATGATACTGACGTGGTATTGTTTATCATAACAATAACATAAAACGATAATTAAAATATGTTAACGATCCAGTGACTATGGTGATGCTTAACTCAGCCTTTTGAAGTAACTATTTAGGTTTCGAGAAAAACCTATTCTCTCATCATCATCATCACTTATGATGTAGAAGTCAGTCAGTCAATTATCGAGACTGAATTACCCCAACATCTCATGTGCGTCATTGAATATGGGATTTGGGCATTCCTAATTATCAACAAACAGGTCATAGGATACGAATAATACTTCTTCAAAACAATCTTGACGGTCACCAAGAAGGGAGGGACGGGAACATGAACGCATGGGTCGATAAAGATTTATGAAAAAAATACATCCAAGTGGAGGAAGACAAGAGCAACTTAACAAATTTAAAAAAAAAAAAAAAAAAAAAACCGTTTTTATTTATTATTTTGGGTTTTGTCTCCTTATTTATAAATTATAAGAAAAATGCCTTACTGTGACAATCCAACAATTGTCCACAAGGATTGTGAGAGGTACTTATATAGTCATTCGTAGCCTACCCTCGACGTGCTTTATACACTGCTTGACTATAAGATGTACAGATGGTTATCGTATTTTAAAAAAGATACAAAAAAACAAATCCAAATATCACACTTGTTGTACTGTCATCAATGCAACCCTCCCCTCTGCCTTGTAATTGAAAGAAAGAAGACGGCTCAGATAAAGAAATTCTTTGTAATTCAACCAAAGACCTTTTAGGAGCCGATATAACTTAGCAATAGAGAACCACACAACTGACTACCAGTACGGTGTTTACAGAAAATCTTTTTAAAAATATATATGAAAAGGGGTTAAAAAAAAGAACGCAAAGGCCTTCTCTTTTTTTCTGTCAACCAGCAGGCCTGATGATAACATTTATCGATCTGAAGAACAGCCTGAGAAAGCATTCCACAGTTTGCGAGTCAAAAGGTCACCTACCCAACTTAACAACGAAGACGCATAAATAAAGGTATCACCGAGAAAGAGAACGAAAAATCACTTCTCTCTACCAAACACTGCTCGGACTCTCACAGGACAGTAGAAGAAATTTCTGTGACACTCTTTCAAGCATCCCCTGTAAGAACAACAAGTGTGGTAACGATGTATATAATACCGAGTAGTGGTATAAAAATAATTACAAAAAAAAAAAAAAAAAGCAAACAAAAAAAACTCGAGCAACTCACCACCTCTAACTGATGAAGTGGAAATTTCTTTAAGGACAAGGAAGGGGAAAAAAGTTAATAAATATAAAAGGGATCCACTTACCCCAAGCTTCTTATCGTTACTATTGTTTTCAGTCGATAAACTTTTTATTGATGTTACTTCTGGGGAGCCAACAACATCCCCACTGGATGATTGCAAGTGAAAAGGGAGACGGAGAACTTTATGAGGGAAAAAAAAAAAAATATTTAGATGCCAACAACAGAAAGCAGCAAAAGATCAGCTACCGCTCCTCTCAATCAGGAGTGGTGCTCCATATCAGTTGCAGACTGTCTCGCGTATAGAGATTGAACTCGTCAGTAATCCACCAGTGTCTTCTCCTCTTATAGCTACTACAGGAAGAGTACTATCGATGATGGAAAAAATAATGCAAAAAAAAAAATTAAAAAAAAAAGAAGCATCATTTTGAATTAAAGATAAACAAAGCAATCAGAACAGGCGGAATCGTTTGTCGCTGTAATTAGCCTCAAGTTTTGAAAAGACAACTTCTTTCTCTATCAGGAAAGGCTGATTGCTTGTTGCGCAAGTTTTAAAAAAAAAAAAAAACAGAAAATAGAGAGGCTGAGAGGCTTAATAAATCACTGTTAGAGGAAATTGGTTTGCCTGATATGAATTAATAGCTGCAATCATTATTGAAAAAAGTATATAACAGACGTTGGAATCAATAATGTGATCTCTATCTAACTATAATAAAGTGATGTGGTAATCAACTACTTCTTAAACACTAGAAACGTCTTTACGACTTCAGAGCTGATCGAATACTTTTCAATGTCTTAGCGCGCTGTAAAGTCTTACGAGTGAGACTTTGATAACCGAACTTAGGACGACCAAAATCAGCTGCTGAAAGTGGAGTATTTTGATGTGGCGTTTGCGCTTTCGAAACCAACGACAGAGTTGGAGTAGAGTACGAGTGTCTCACATGAATTCGTGATTCTGGTCGAAAACCTCTTTTTTTCGAAAGCAACAATCTTTTAAATGGTGTCGATCCCTCAGTTCTTGCAGTCAGAGGAGGATGAGGTGATGAATCAGAAGGTAAATCTGACTCTGATGGCTGACTTAATACTTTTAGTGTAGTCGGCCTTTGAACGCGTCGTCTTCGAGCGAGTTCAACATTGTCTGTATTGCGATCTTCTGTAGTTGCCCATTTTGCACCATTATTTCGAGTAAATCTCTTGTTTGAGTTTACCTGTTTCAATAATTCATTTTCTCTTTGTGGTTTGAAATCGAATTTCTTAGGAGGTTCATGAGACAAGACAACTGGCTGTGGACTCTCATCGGCACAGTCAGATCGAACAACAGAACGCGGGAGTGAAAACAGAGCTGAGACTTCACTCCTCGGAATAGAAGGAATAACAGTCGGGGTAGCTACTTCAGAATCTGTATCACTCCCATCACGATATTGAACGGAGTCATCAGCTGGAGTATTTAACAACGCTGAGAACTCTTCGTAGTTTAAGTCAGCAAACCCACCGAGTTCCAAACCAAAGTCCGTCGTTACTTTATTTAATAGTTCAATTCTAATAGAATTCCCAGATGCTCTATTTCCACCTAAAGCCATAAAGGCTCTCTCTGTGTCACTTACTAAACTCTGCTTTCGGTAAGACCTTTTGATTCGCTGTAAGAGAACAGTTGTTTGTTCCCACGTTAGAATAGATCCAGGCGACCATGCTACTGGATGAGTAGATGTGTGGTACTCAAGATCGTAGTCACTTACTTGTAATCCAAGTCCTCGTAGAAATTTACTCACAGAAGACAGTTTCGACATTCCTCCGCACATATCATACGCGCGTTGTGCTGTGGCGAGTTCTTTACCCGACAATGCAACCAGGAGTGATATTTTTTTAATTCTCGTCGTGAAGCAGAGGAAGGTTCTCAAAACTCTCCACCAATAAGGCTTGTCAAATATTGATTTTCGGTGTTTCCTTCTCAACCAATTAGCTGGACTGCCACTCTCTCTCCGAGCTACTGTTACTCCACTCACAGCACTTATAGTGCTCACTTCCCGTGACATGAATACTGGGAACATTGATATCTCTGGACTTGCCACATCTGTTGCCATTTTTGCTTTGTGACTCTGTTTGAGTAATAATAACATTATAAATTATTACCGTTTTGAAAAGAAAAACTAATATAAAAACATAACACAACCCCTTCAAAGATAACATCCACCATTGTTTCTGTGATGATAAAGTAGGCTAAGGGACAATTGTCTTCTCATTTTACTCCTTCTAACTGGAATCTAAAATACTTCTATTTTTTTGGTCGGTTGGAAAAAGTAAGAAAACAAAGGTTTTTAAGGGAAAAAGAAAAGTCGCGAAAAACAAAAATAAAACTACACAAAGTAGTTCAAAAAGATCTATCTAAATAGTAATCATTATCGTCATCAATGAAGACGGAGGTTAACCCTCCCCGCTGTGGTAGGGGAAAGAGGGGAAAGAAAAGGCAAGAAAACTAACGCAATGGAAAAAAAAAAAAAAACCAGCAAACTTGTCAAAAAGGCTAGAGAACAATAGTTTCGAGATTGGTGTTGTCGATGATGAGTTTATATGATCGAAGGTACTCAGACTCGTTTTGCTGAACTCTGGCACACGCAAGTTCAAGTTCCTCGAGTGTTGTATTAAGAGCGAGGTGCTTAGTACAATCCAATATACCTCTCGTTGATATATTATTACGAGGCGCAATAAGTTTTTTAAGGATTCGATTGCTCGCGAGACCGTCAGCTATTCTTTCTAAGACCTCATCACCAAAACCCATCTCGGCCATATGAACTTCTTGAAGGAATGTGTTGGTAGAGAACATATAAACCACTTCATCAAGTGCAGCAGTAGTTCCTTCGTCTCCGAATCTATTTCCATCCATTGTAACTTTTCTCAAAGACCTATTCTTAGCTAGAGCAGTAAATAAAACAGCAACACCACGAGACTGTAATCCATTTCTTGAAATATTCAATTCTTCCAAAGACGTTGACGATTCCAACAAGTCTACCCAACCTTGAGGTAACCCTCCATCGCTTAAAGCCATTCTATTGCCGTCAACTTCGAGTATTTTTAATTTGTAATTATCGACTAGAGCGCTTGTTAATGCTGCTCCGTGGTCATGATTTAACTGACACCTATTCAGTTTTAGGATTTTCAAATTACAAATTGCTTCGCGTTCTAAGAACGTAAAGAACTCAAGAGGGAGATCTCTTGTTACCTGTTTTTTATTTTATTTTATTTTTTTTGGAGAAGTTCGAAAACCTCTCGAACTTCCTGTTTGGTATGAAAAGAGTGACAGGCTGGACACAGGTTCCTAACTTGGTGAAGTTGGGGAATGACTTGTTGAGACAGTTATTGACGGTTTCAACACTGTTTCTGTACAGACGGTACAAAGCGGTCGGAGATTCAGGGGAACAGCTACAGATAGGATCCGAAGATCCGATAGAAAAAGAGAATTCTTTAATAGTTAAAAAGAAGAGATTACGTCCACCAACCAAGGTTGTAAAGAAACTAAATGTGGGGAATCGTAATCAGTTCAGACCTAAGGGAAACGCCGGGGGGCTCACGTCTACAGGCGAAGTCCGCTATCGAAAGCCTGTCCGACCGCAGAAACAGGCGATACCTGCGGTGGGGGAGCAGGTGGGTGCGTTGCTGAAGGAGGTAGACGGAGATACGCAGCTGGTGATCGTGCTGTTGGGCGGGCGCGGCGAGAGTGTCGGACGTGGTGAGATTGAAAATGGGCGATATTACCTCCGACCGAGGACGGATACGTAGCTGTGAACTCTGGGACGCACGACGGGATTGCACCTGTCGAACAGATGGCAGAGCGCACTCTGCACTACGATGATGGAACGGTTACGAGCTAAAGAGAATTGTGGCAGCGTAACGTGCCGATTCTTTTTTGATTTTTGAAAATAAACAAATCAACATACCTGACCAGACGGATCAGATAACTGATTTAAATTCTGTCCCAGAGGGTTGTCACTCATATTAAGAGAAGTAAGCTCTGGATTGTTAAGTAGCTGTCCAGTAATGTACAACCCAACGTCACCTGTTTTTTTTTATTATTACTTAGTCGCATGATAAGTAAAGGATATGAAGGAATAAAAAAAAAAAAAAAAAACGACTCATACCAGTTATGTTCATCATTCCTGTTGTGTTAGAGATGTCCAGTTCAGTAAGTCCACATTGTTGTTGGATTAGTTTATTAAATCGTTGACCACCTCTGGCTTCGAGAGGATTATCAGAGAAGTCAAGTGAATTAGGACGTCTGACTCGTTCCATTATTTTAATTAGAGTTTCTAGTCCTCTCAATTGAATTTTATTAGTTCCAAGTCCAAGTTTTGTTAGTGAACAATAAGGAAGATCAAGACAAGCTGAAAGATCTCCAACAGCAGATGCCGTAATGTGATTTCTATTAAGCATCAGAGTTTGTAATGTTCTGTTGTTAAACAATTCAAGAATAGCACGGACCCCCTTATCACCGATACGGCATCCATTCATAAGAAGAACCTGAAGATTTAATTTTAACAAAGGCTCTACGAGTGCTACTTCACGATGTTCTAAAGGCAACTCTGATACATCGATATCTGTCAGTCCAGTACATCTGTTTAGAACATCACGTGTTGGAGGAATTGAAGCCTCAGTCAAATCATTATTAGCAATTGAAAGCTTAGTAAGGATAACGTTATCCTTCCAGTTTTGTAATCTATCAACTGGTGTGACCGATGGTTCAGCTGCTGGGTTATATTCAAGTGATCTGATTATTAATTCACACATCATTGACCATTCAGAATCCTTTAATGTACAGTCACTCAGATCTAATTCATGAAGAACTGTGTTGTTATCCAAAGCATCATCAAGTTGATTAATAAACTTTGGTACTGGTTGTGGTTTATTCTCAACGTCATCTGGTGAGAAGATCTGATCCAAATAAACAGCTTTTAGATGTTCAGCAGTACTCTCGAACTCCACAGGAACAGTCCTGTGATCATTCGGAGCATAAAACGCTTCTGGAGGTGGTATTGAAGGAGCAATCTGTTCTCTATCTTGAACAGGGATAGCCAACTTCTGTTGAACTTCTCTCGGAAGCATTAAATAATATTCATTTAGCAAGTTAAACATTTCCTCGCTTTGTAATTTCGAAGACGCATATAAAGTCATTAATTTACTGTCCTTCTTCTTTACGAAGATACCAGTGCTGGACTTCTCCCATCCGGCAAGTTGGTTTGGTCCAGACATAAAACGTAAACTTTGAATAAACACCCGCTTGTCAGCTGACAGGATGTGGAGACCATCTTCGGCGATACCGGCAACAAAAGGACGATTCTCTTTGTCTCTGATATCGAAGTATGTCATTCCCCAATGCGATCCATCTTGTCTGAGGGTGTCGACGTATCGATCACGAGACTCTGACTGTGTCAATCCCTTACGACGCTTATGATTTCTGTATAAACGTTCTTGCCAATATTCATAACCAAGTGGTGTAACACTGACTGGTAGGTAGGCATCCAAACCGACTTTGTCGAAGTACGCGTGTCTCTTTTTACCTGTCGCATCTCCAAAGACTGTTTGAAGTTCCAGTCCTGCCAATGTGACGGCGAGTTTCTCAGGGACAGGATAGTACTCCGAAGTGATGTTCTTTTGAACTTGTTGAAAGAATCGATCTTGAGTGTTGACATCATTCCATCTGACGTGTCTTTTGTAATGTTTGAATTTAAATACCAAACTACACTTCGTATTGATACCTTCTTCATAAAGGGTTTTAGACTTATCAAGAAAGCGATCCACCATTCCGAGGACGCTGTTTTCGTTGACTGAATGGGCGATGTAAAATACTTCACTAGGTCTGACTCCAATCTTTGAACAGCATCTGTTAATAAGGTCTTGGACTGTGTCTGTCATAAAGGCGTCAACCTTCTTCTTCGTACCGTTCATGAACCTTATCGTGAATGTCTTTAGTTCGTCACCTGCTTGCTTTCTCTTATCATCTTCAATCTCTCTACGACGTTTCGCTTCATCATCCTGTGCCCGAGTGAGTCGATCTTCTTCCTCTTGTAATCTAACATCTTCTTCTTCTCTTCGCTCACGTGCTCGCTCCTCTCTCTCTTCAAGCAGCTGCCTATTGAGTGCCTCAAGGGCCTCGTGTGCCTTGTCCAGTTCATTCTTAACTCGATTACTCTCAAGTTGATCTTCAGTCGACATGATTGGCTGTTGACTTTGAATATTTGGAGGTACAGTTTGCTTTGGACTCTGATTAGCAATTGAATTAATTGGTTGAACATATTCAGGAGCTTTATTTAAAATACTTTCCTGTTCGTCTTCTAAAAGTTCATTAGCAAGTAAATGGTCTCTACAATGATGACAAAGTCTACTTTTAATCATATATAAATCTTCTCTAACAGTTTGCAGTTCCATGTGAACCATCGCAATAAAGTTTGCCTGCTCAATTAGATTCTTGTTGTTGATGTTGTCCTTGTCGGTGATTTGATTTTCACTTTCTCGATTTTGCTCAAGCATCCTGGCTATACTGGCTTCAAGTCCTGTGTTCTGTCTTTCTACTAAATCAACTATTGACATACATTGTTGAATCTCTTCTTTTTTAATATTTAATTCACGTGTCGCGGATGTTCCAAAATCAGACATCTCTTTACGAGTTGCGAATAGCTGATCAGCTTTACCCTTTAGCTCATCATTAAGGGCTCTGTTTTGTTGAGATAAAGTATTCATTTCATGTTCACTTAATCGATGTAAGCGAGCTAGTTCATCGTTGGATGATTGTACTTTACGCTGAAGGGCTAGAATTCTAGCAGACATGTCTCGTTTAAAGTCCCAAAGGCTGTCATCGTGTTGCTCTACTTCTCTTAATTTTTGTTCTATTTCTCCTTCAATTGCTCTGATTGCCGCTTCTTGTTGAATTCGAGTACCATCGAGGTGATTACGAAGTTCAGACAGACTAGCTGCTTGCAATGATAGGTTTCTTGACGCTGATTCCAATGCTCCGATTTCGTTATTAATTTGAATCTGACTTGTAGTGTAGTCTTGAAGCTCGTCGTCTAGTTGTTTTAGTTGTGATTCCTGACTGGATAACTTCTTATCGAGACCTTCTTGGAATGCAACACTCTCTTTCTCTTTCAAGGCTATTTTCGTATTCTCAATTGATTGAATTGATATTTCTCTCTTTAAAGCATTCAACTCAGCTAGCAGTTGATGTTTATCAGTTCTGAGTACTTCAACAACTTCCTGAACAGTTTCATTTATTGTTTCTAAATCATTGTAAGAGTCGTTGAGTTGTAAATGTTCTTTACGGAGTTCTTCAAACGCTTGAACTGCATGAGCGTATTGGTATTGAGGATCACTATGTAGACTTTCGGTTAACTTTCTAGTAGTGTCTAGTGTTCTTTGAGAAACTTGAATCTTTTGTTGACAAAGTTCTAACAACCTCTCAGGATCATTTCTGGCTAATTCGAAATCCTCATTTGCCATCCAGGCAGGACACGCAGGTTCTCTTACATACTTACTAGCAGGCCACGATGCTGCAGTCACTCCAGGAAGTCCTCCCTGGAATGACATTATTTATCTGTGTAGGGAGGGGTGTGATAAGAAGTACGACACAAGGTTTAGAATAGTAGCCGTTGTAGCTAAAAAATATACAAAGATGATATGTTTTAATTACACTAACACAAAAACATAAATAACGTCACTCCGATATGTCAGTAATCGTTGTAGAATCTGGTAGTTCGGAGTGACTTGGTGATCCTTAACTTATCCTTTTAAATATCCATTAAAAGAATCCTTATCTCTTTATCTCATCATCAGTTATGGTGTAGAAGTAAGTCAGTCAATTATTGTGACTGCGGGGAACACTAATCTGTAAAACTAATTAAGTTAAAAATCTAATTTAAAGACTCATAAAACTACTCATGACGATAACGTAACAATACTGATCGATAACTTTCTTAAAAACGCATCTGATGGACGCGACGTAACCTGACAGGACAGTTGAGTCCCTAACTTTAGTAGTGGTGCTGTAAAGGCACACGAGTTGGTTTCGAGGTAACAAATAGACAACACATTTATTTAAACCTCTTCGATTTCTTCTATCTCCTCTATCTCCTCGATTTCTTCAACTTCTTCTTCCTCTTGAGCTTTATCTTCGTCAGTCTTTCTTCTTTTAACAGACTTGTCAGCATCTGGAACACAGAGAGTCAGTTTTGCTGTTGAAGATAAGCTTACTGTTGTTCGCTGCTTTTTAGTTTTCTGGGCGGGAGCGATATCTGGTTTCTGGTCAGGGTCGTCAGGGCTGTGTGTTTGTTAGGAATTAGAAATAAAAACATCAGATCACACTGTTACAATATAAAGTAATTACGTACCTAAGACTACGAACGCGTCTTGAATCTGTAGGGGTGTCAGTCTTCTTGTCAGTTTGTCCTGGTGCGGGTTCAGATTTGCTGGCTTTTTCCATATCACCAACCGATTTACGATCCTTTGCCCAGCTGAATTTAGAAAGACCCTCCTTCTTTCGCATCACAGCATCTTCTGCGATGCAATCAGTGATACGAGAGACTACATAATCAACTTTACGAGCAGCTGTTTGTATACATTGCTGAATGAATTGACTTTGAAGAGCCATTCCACCGACTTTATTAACAACACAAACTTGATTTAATGTGTTCACAGCAACAGATATAACCCCTGAAGCGATTGACAATTCTTGTAGAGTTGGGTCAGTAATAATAATGTCATTCGGCATAATTCCAAAAGAAATAACAATCGGAACATGTTGGATATTTAAAGGGACGGGATCTCTTTCAGACTCGGGATGAATTGTAACTTCAGTTCCTCTAATGGTTACTTCAGGTCGTTTGAAGTGAAGTAGAGAAGCGAGTGTTGCGATACAGACAGTGTCAACGATATTACCGTCGTCTTCAATAACTGTGATGTCGACTCTGATACTCCAAACTTTCTTACCAGGAACTAAACAAAGAGATTCTACGTCTACGGCTTTACTTGTTACTAGTACTCTGTTCATTAGTCTTCTTATTGAGTCAACGTTCTCTTGTGACTTCCTGTTGCTTGCGTACATGACGTCAGCCATTGGAGACATGCTAACTTGAAAATCTAAAAACCCTTCTTTCGGTCTAAACTCAGTCGGTTCAACAGTCCTGCATTTAATTGAAGAAATCACTCTGGTCTTTCCCAGTGTTATATCACAACTACCACTTTGTTTACCAAAGTTCACAGCTAGTCTTCTCAATTGTGTGAAACTCCTTCCGTCTAACCGCTCACCTTCTTCTAATGCCTGTGATATGAATTCCTTCTCATTTCCGCTAACTACTCGGGTGGTTTCAATCTTCATATTTATATTTAATATTTCCTGTTTTTTTTTGATGATCAAAAGTAAAACACATCACAGTCAGTCTCAAATAGTAAGTTTATTGTGTCTTTCACGTTGTTAACCATCTTGTCATAGTTTCCCTGTAGAATGAATAATAATAAAATAAATTAGCAGTATCTGTCTGAAGGAATCACATGCTGAAATGGGATAGATACTTTCAGAACTGATTAATTGCTTTAAGAGTTCGTAAGGCCTCACAAAGGGTGCCATCCAGAGATTGGACTGCTTTCTATTTGAAAAACTCTTTCTTATAATAATATCTAAGTCACAGTGACACTACCGTCAATTGTGTACTTTAATTTGAACTAATGACTGCAGTCAAACCCTCACTTCATTTGCTCCAAAACAGCAACAGTTTTCTTAATTGAATCCACACTTTTTGGTACGAACAACAGTCCAGTTGTTGTTGGAGATGGAGATGATTGTGGATTTTCCATATCCGAGTCACCAGAAAGTAACGACTGAGGATCACATTGAGATAATAAAGAAAGGTTCGTATCTCTCACAGGTGTTGTTTTGAAGGTTCCATTTGAACAGCATCGTCTCATTTGATATAAACATTTACGAGGGTTTGGTGAGATTAGGTCAGGTTGTGATTTAATAATTCCAAGTTTGACTAAATCATTCATCGCATCACAAGCACCAGTTGCGAATGCTATGTTGTGAGCAGCATGAGCTACTTCACCAAATACTTCCATTGCTACTCTCTCAGCTTCTTGTTCTCCAACTGTTACTGTCCCTTGTTGGAATCCACTTGTTCTCATTCGATCTGCGAGTACTGAAGTATTTCTTTGCATCATCGCAAGTTCATCATTTCCACCGTCATCTCCCCATTCGTCTAAGTCCATTTTTTGTTTTTAAATTTTCTGAATAAATTACATTACAATATTACAATATGGTATCCTTTCCATAGTAGAATCTATTATGTGAGGGTTGTTCAGTATTCAGATACCCACAGCAAGGAGGAAGTGGTACTTCTGTTGAACAACCAATCATTAAGACTCACTAATCCGTACGGTCAGTAGTACTACGCATCGTGTATGACAATGATAAATGCGATGAATGGTAACAATCTGACAAAACTCAAAAAACGAATTGGCACGCGATGTACAGCCAACAACTGTTGGCAACATTCGCATTGCCCAAGAACAAGTAATAGACTGTTTATAATACTACAGAAGTCTATCAATAAATTAGGCTCAATATTATCCATAAGGATAAATAGTAATTCATGTGGTACTTTATTGAGATGTCTGTGGTAGGCATTTAGTTTCTGCAACGCCTCTCAGAGCTACCCCGAGTGCCCTGGTGGAAAAGAACAGCCAGTGCCAGACAGCAAGTACCAGAGACAACATATCCAGCGTAAGTCGTAATGTCCTTAGCTTTTTGCTGTTTTTTTTTTTTGTTTGTCTTGTTCGCCTGTTGTTGTGTTGACTGGAACTTTGATTCCAGACAGAGATTGAATGTTATTCTACTAATTAAAACAATAATTAAAACAATACCTTCTTTTCTTCATTATCAGTAAAGAACTTAACTCCCAATTGCATTCCTCCAAACAAACCAATACTTCCACCAGCAACAGCAGCGGCGGTCATCAGTCTCAGTAATGTAGTTAGGTTTAGGTTGTCAAATTCAACCCCCTTTTTTGAAATCTCAATTTCGACTCCCATTTTTTTTTTTTTGTTGAATTACTAAACAAAGAAGATAATAAACATAATTAGTGGGACTTTTGATTTGCAATAAATAGATTTAACATGTAGCTGGTAGCTGTAAAAAATATTCTTCATAAAAAACCAATAATGAGCACTCTCACAACATTCTACACATGTTCAAGAAAGGTACTTCCCTTTCATGGTCATTAAAAAGACTACAAATCCGTAAAATATTTTTTTAGAAATAAAATAAACATTATGAAAGCAGTAGCGCACTTTTCCAAACACGAAGAAGAATTGTCTTCGTGGTGTGTGTGCCGAGTCAGCAGATATCACGCACGGCGATTCTTCTCTCAAGATCGACTGCAAAACAACTTACAAAAGTATGTTTACAACTCTAATTAGAAACATAAAACAAAAAAAAGACATAAAATAAAAAAAATGAAAAAAAAGGAAAGGGGGATATAAAAAAACCAATTCAATGGGAACAACAGAGAAAAAAAAAAAAAGAAAAAAAAAGTAAATAAAACAATTTAGAAAAATATGAACAGAACAAAAAAAAAAAAAAAAAATGCTAGCTGAAAAAATCGTGTTTTTTTTTTTTTTTTTTTTTCCCCTTTCTAATAAAATAAATATTTACTTTTTTGGTGTATATATTACTGTAAGTCAACTAAAACATCAAACGGCGATTTGGATATACCAGTCAGAAACCAATACTATTCTTCTTAGGTATCCTTTGATGAACGAACTCTCGTTTTCGCACGTCTCTGTGTTGTTGCCGGAGACGGTGACATCGCATGGTCTTGACGATCTGTTTTTATTTATTGCTACAGAGTTCAATTAATATTATTATAACACCTTTCAGCATACCTTTTTCTTTTGAACCCAAACTTCTGGTTCTTTGAAAAGCATCGATTCTCTTTGGTGCTAATCGCTCTGTTTTTTTGTTTTATATATTCTTTTTTAAATTGATCAACAAAAAAAACAACAAAGCTGTTCATAAACAGAGAAGACAAACCTGCAGATGCGGAACGTCTGACAGTAGAAGTCTGTACAGTGACTCTGTTAGGATTGGCATATCCTCGGGAATCGTCAGGAGTTGTGGTTGTTGATGAAATGCGAAGACGAGAAGTGACATCACGCAGTTGAGATAGAAAAGTTCTGTTTCGAACATCATCCGATAGCGGTTCAGGAATTGAACTTAATAATCTTCGAAGTTCAAGCGGTAGAGAAGGAGCGTTTTGATATCCAGTTGAAGCTGATCGAGTAACTGAATCCTTTGATTTTGGAGGAGGAGATACCGGAGGTGTCGACATCGGGGACATCAAACTTGACGCAACTGACTTACAGTCTTTCAACCGTTGACTTAAATCAGCTACTTGTTTTGATAAAGACTTTACAATATCATCTTGTTCTCCACTACCTCTGTTTGTAGTCAGTTCAGCAATCTCAAGTGCCTGGTCTCTTATTTTCATAAGAAGCTCGCTATTCCATCTTTGGAGGTAGTCGAGGACATCAAAGGAAGCACCATCAGGCATCCTTTGAATTACAGCTTTAAAGTAGTTTTGTTGTTCTGCTGCTGTGTTCGTAACACCGTTGGGCATACTGTTGTGGGAATCGACTATTTTTTGTAGATTTTTTACTTCATTGTCTCTCTCTAGTAATTGACACTTTGCATTTGATGCTTGTCGACTGAAGCGGTCTCGTTCTTCTTTTACTTTAGAAAGTTCGTCGAGTAACTTTTTATCACTATTGGGCTGGTTTGAAGAAGGAGGTCCTAAACCAGCACTGAACACAGCACTTCGTGGACTTAGCGAACCTGAAGGTGAAGTAGAGCCCGCTCTTCTCGCACCTTTACTCTGAAATACTGTTGTCTTTCCTGAGAGGTTTGGTTTCCTTAGTTTGCTAGTCATTGCACCTCTCTAATGTGCCTGTTAGGGAAGAAATATAATGCTACGAGACAAAGGTACCCAAACAGTCTGAAATTGCAATAAGACATCATTCTCAAGGGATTGACTCGAATTAATATTTTATGACAAACTGGTGAGTTGAATTATTATAATTTTTTTAATTCCCCTTTTTTTTTTTTTTTTTTCAGATGAGCTTTCAGGTCAAACACAAAGAAATAATTTCATCAAACTAAACAGTAATCTGTACTGTTCAAGTTAGAGAACATAAGCATACCCTTAGCATACCTCTACTTCGACTACAAAGATGACGGTGGTAATATTTTCTATTCATTATGATAGTTTTGGAATCTTCTCCGTTGCTCCCCCCCCCACAAGAGTTTTATTTTTTTCTCCGTTAGACACCACCCCAAAAAGAATTTTTCTCCGCCGTAAAAAAAGTTTTTTCCCTGTTGTGTGCCACTTGCAATAAAGCTTGGAAATCACAGGCGTCAAAAGTGTTGTTCACAACAGCGAAAAATTCTTTCGGGTGTAGGCAACGGAGAAAAAGAAAAAAAAAAAAGTTAAGGCGACGGACATAAGAGAAAAAACCTTTTTTTTTTTTAATGTAGGCAGCGCAACCTAGAAAGCCACTGATAGTAGGGAGATTGAACTTATAAAATACAATCGTATTATTTTATCACATCAACACAATGATAATTAACATATGTTAGGGATATAGTGACTGTAGTGGTGCTTAACTTAGCTTTTTGAAGTAACTATTTAGGTTTCGAGAGTAATCCATGTATCTCTATACCTCTATTCTCCTATCATCTGTTATAGTGTAGAAGTCAATCAGTCAATTATTGAGACTGAATCACCCCAATTCTAGAGTGTGTGGTTACCTTTTTTGATTATATTATTGTAATAAAAAAAATAAAATAAAAAACATATTACTGACTGTTACTAGTTCGTAGCGCACTTAGTGGAGCACTCTTATAAATGTAGAAAGTAGAATATGTGATGACCAATCATCAAAGTCAGCAGGAGGGCTGAAGTGTTGAATATATTTTATGAAGAAATAAATATCTGTATTGTAGTTAGCAAAATACAAACTGATGACTACGAGAGGTCTGGGTAGCCCGCATCAGTAAGGACCCAATCGCGAAGATTGTAGTTTCATACTAGACTTAACGTTAGCTATGCCAAGTGACTAAAGGTAATGTTAGTATAGGCAAACACTCTGCCTGTGACGTAGGGGGTAACTTGTTACTATTTTTTGAAACGCACAAAAAAAGTTGATTTTTTTTTTTTTTTTTATTGTTACAAAATCACACGACACAAGTTGTTAACTAATATACTTTATGCAATGCGTCGACCCGCGACGAAATGGTTTCATCCTTTTTAACGAAAGAAGACAACACTGGGAAGTTATATTATTTAACTCGCTGGCGGAGGTCAGGATTCGACAATAGAAGGTTATTTATTGCTTGCCGCCCGAGATGTCAAATCGATTTATTTACTGCCACCGGCTAGCAAAAGTCGGTAGACCCACAAGTTGTTGAAAATGATATTTATTTTTTTTGAAAAAAAAATTATTTGTACAAGGGGAAAAAAGAGCTAGTCAGCAGTATGAAGTGTTACAGGTATTCTAACTAAAGGTTGACTCAAAAGATCAGCGTAGTCTTGCGACCACTCTGTTTTGTCAGGACGTGAATTCCGTGACAATAATATTTTTTTTTTTTTTTAAATCGTCCAGGTATATTATAATTGAAGTAGAAAAAAACGACTAAACAAATATAACAACTATGTATCAGACTCCAGTGCCCTCGATTGCTTAGACAGGACCAGCCTACCAAGTCCTGCAAAGAAGTCTTTTTGTTATACAAAAATAAAAAAAGGGTAAATTCTGAGGTAGAAGTAGAAAACAATAAAATAAATATAAACCGAACAAATTGCAGTCGATTTTTTTGAACTTATTGTTACCAGTCTCCAGGAATCTGAAAAATCAAAAGCTGGGGGAAAAAATACGAACAAAAAAAAAAAAAGCGGAAAGGTGAAATGCCCCATAAAACGTTAAGTAACCGTGACAATTATTTTTGTTTTTTTGTTTATTTCTTTTTTTTTTTTTTTTTTTTTCGCGGCCTTGGGAATTGAATGAAATTTGGAGAGCAAAAAAAAAAAAAAAAAAAAAAAAAAAATACATAATAAAAACTTGTTATTTCCCTTATCTCATAATCCCCGAACAGAAAAAAAAAATTTTCTTCGCAAGGTACTTGTCTCCACTAACAGAGGGCTTGTTGTATCTGAGTACCAAATAGCTACACAAGAATAAAAGTGAGAAACAGAGGGGAAAAGTAACAGAAAAATCGCATGAGGAATATACAAGGTATTCCTTTAGAGACGTGTCTTTGGGGTTTTTTTTTTTTTTTTTTTTTGAAGAGAAAAAAAAAATAGGACACGACTATTTAAATTTCCTAAAGCATTCAGTTTTTCATTGAGTCAATCACAGCACGTCTTCAAACTAATTCGAAAGATTGATATTTGCTTATAAAGAGTTTGAAGTTACAAAGCTGTTAATGAAGGGGTGAAGGAAAAAAAAAAAAAAAGAGAAAAGAGAAAAAAAAAAAAAAAACTGTCCGCCCGCAAGTTTATCACAAGAATTTAATAATAACTTACCTTTACAAAAAAAAAAAAAAAAAAAAAAAAATGTAAATTGTGCCACCTAAATAAAAAGGTGATCAAAACTGACAACTAATCTAATAAGAAAACATGAGGATGAACATGGAAAGCACGCTATCCCAAAATACATTATTTTTACTGTAATTCAAATGAATAATAGTAACAACTGGCAAACAGACCAGGGGAGTGAAATGTTTTATTAGGAAATAATAATAATAAAAAATAAAAAAAAAGTTTTAAAAAAAAAAACATTCCTCGCAACTAATCGAGTTAATGTCCCAAAAACAGTATTTTATTTTAACCGATAATTGCACAACAGAGTTGGGACAAAAAAATTGGGAAAAATAATGGAAATGGGAGGGACCAAAACTGATTTTGGGGGTTGTTTGGGTGGGTGATTTATTTGAAAATTTCAACAACAAAAAAAAAAAAAAAAATAAAAAATAACATAAATAAGTAAAATTGAATTGTTTCCCAATAAGGAATGACAAACCAACGTAGGAATAAAAATATTTTTATTATCCTAGTAAGGGAGACCTTCATCTTGTGAGTCACCAGCCTCAGACATCTCTCCGTGACCTGACGGCATCAGTTGGACAGCGCTGTGTGGTGACGGTGGACCCTTCGGTTTATTAGAAATTGATTTTCTTCTGTCTGATCTGTATTTGTATTGTTGTTCATTCATTTCACGCTGTTGATCTCTGAGAGCTGCTTCTCGCTCTTTCATTTCACGTTGCCAAACCGCAGCATCATCATTTCCCTTCGAAGTATAACGGCTGTTCTGAATATCACCTCTTACTCTCGATTCTGAATCGAATATACTGGCAGCTAAGTCATCGAAGTACCTCCGATGGCTAGTAACAGTTCCAAGAACTTTATTGGTATCTTCTTCAGATCTCTGCTCAACAAGACCAACAGCTGTTTGAAGTCTTTGCAGGCGATGTTCAGTCTCTCTGTTCGCACTTTCATTCTTGTTGCGGACGTCGTTGACTTGTGTTGTTAGTACGTCCATCTGGTTTCTAACGTGAACCATATTATTTCTAATCTGACTGGTCATGTTATCCAACGCTTGGATAATTGCTTCTTTCTCAGCACGTCTCGACTCTTCAGCACTTGCAAACGATTCCGCAACCAAAGACTGCGCATCTCTAAACAAATCAATTGTTTGTTGACGTGTTAGACACCAATCATCTAACGACATTGCTTCATCGAAACAGATTGTGAGACGCTCAGATTTGAATTCGTCAGGAGCTTCAAGCTCTTGTTGTTCTTGTTCCATGTATTTAGTGAGAATGATTATAGTCTGTTCACGTTTTTTATAGTATTTGCGAAATATTGAAAATAATCCTTTCTTTTCCTGTTCTTCATCTCCTCCCTCTGTATCGGAAGTGTTAGAGGCTGATGATGTTGTTCTGGGTGAGTTTGCAATTTTCTTTTGTTCGGCGTCTTCTTCAAATCCAAACATTTCTGGGAGGTTGTAAAAATCAGATTTTATGCCCGACCAAGACCATGATCGATCTCTTGTAGATTGTGATGCAGCACTGAAACCGGTTGCTAATATACCCAACACTACGTTGATTAGAATCAACCAAGCTAAGACGAATAGTATAAATAAATAAATAGGAGTCCAAACTGGTTCAACTTCTTCCATTTTAGGATAATCGCTCATATCACCGGAGACGATTGTACGAAGAAGATATGCGACACTCTCACTGATGGTAGCAAAATACCAAAGATTCCAACCATAGAGCGCGTTACCAACAAACGCAAATGATAAAATAATAAACGAAGCGATTACACATAATGATAACAAATCCGCCGACGCCAATCGAATGGTTTCAGTTACAGCATTAAGACGTGCAGAGTATCTCAATATTTCCATAAGTCTCAACCATCCAATCCACAAAACGCAAATAAAAAATGTTCTCGCATATGCAAACGCATTCTGATAAAGCGTTAACTCATTATATAAATCAGTTGCGGATAAATTATCCCCAATCTGAGTTGATTTTGACCAAGCAAGATATCTATACACCAGATATATGATGAGCATTATCGTGTGAACGAAAGAAATTATTTCCCAAAACCCAATTGCAAAGTGTCCAATTCTAGCGTTGAAGCAGGCATGCCACATGATGTCTCTGATGGTCCAGAGACAGTACAAAGTAGAAAAGATATCAATAAAAAATAAAAGTCTCATGATGTCACCTCCATTGACGATCATCAACCAAAATGGATCAACGTTACAAAATCTGGTAGTAAACCCTGAATAAGAAAATTCTAATTGCATTCTAACTAAAACATAATCACCTCTCGCAGCATTGTAAAGAATGGTTTCTATACTAAGCATTCTTGAAGCGATATCTATCCATCCGTTATGTCTTAAGTCCTTCATTATGGTTCTAACTTGATCTAACGAAAGTTGATCATAAGGAAGTACTAAAGTAAACTGATTATCTTGATCACTGTAATCTCTAATTCTACCTTGAGAGTGTCTCAAAACCGGCAACCCAGTTTTAAATCTATCAGCAACAAACGGATCGGTCGTAACCTGAGCCAAGTCTGCTGCTATTGTTCCATTATTCCTGTAAGCACTTCCATCACCTTTTGTTGAGTATTTTCCGTAGCATTTTTGTTGAATATAAGACCACAATACATCATTAATTGGTGATGCTTGATCTTCATCTCCACACATATCAGGCATCACTCGATGTTGTCTTATTATCATCCAATGAAGAGGAACATTTTGACCTTCTGTAAAGAAACCCTTCCCCATGGTTGTTCGCTTTGCTCCCACTGAACGTGTAATTCGTATCAGATTATTAGGATCACCACCTGACGATATCCAAGAATTGATATCTGTGTTAGTAATCCAAAAGTTTGATGCGACGTCATCAAACCATGAGTAAAATTCATCAGGAGATGATATTCTATTAAACTTATCAGTGTACATTAAGTTCTGTCTTACTGATGTTACGAGGTGATACAGAACACGGTCACTGCTGTCCATGTATGTATACCCGGCAGATATTGTAAAAAAGATCAGGAACAGGAATTGAACTGGCATTCCACGAAAGGCATAAACCTTCTTAATTCCTAATATAAGGGAGGATATTAACATTTCAATATTCGTATTTCTAATTGAGGTTGAGGCGTGACCATTGCTACTGGTGATGCTGCCCCTTCGTATTCTCGGAACGGATGCTCTTCTGGAGTCTTTCGACTTCCTAACTTCACCCCTGCTGTATTTCTTTATCTCACTGTTTACTTCTACTTCGTATTCGTCTTTATTGTCACCTACTCCCACTACAGTTCCAGGAAACCATCTATCACCGTCTTCTTCAACCTCTACTTTGTCTCCTATGTTGACGGGTAACATAGCCAACGGTCTTGCTGGTGAAGCAGGATCCGGGCACATATTGTAATTTATTCTTAATGGAGTAAAAGAAACCTTTTTAAGGTTTTTCTGCAAGATAATTCTGCTTTAGACTGTTGTTTACTTTGTTTCTCCGCTCCCTTTCATTTTTTGTTAAGCACTGTAAAGAAAGTATATTGCTAATGGTTAAGAGATACAAAAAGCTAATCCAGAATCACACACAACAGTAGTGCAGAGGTGCAGAAGCAGTCACATTGAGGCAATTGACGATAGTGGGAGTGGGAACATTAAATAGATAAAGTTGCACAGTACACGCTAAAATTCGTCCAGTTCTTGAACACGCGTTCTGGTCATCACACTTTCGTACTACTCGCCCGGGGGGGAAGTCACGTTTTATTTTATTCTATTTTCCCTTTTCCCTTTTTTTTTTTTTTTTTTTTCCTTCTTTCCCCTTTTGATCTTTTTTCCAGAGTGAAGTCTTTCCCCGAAAAAAATAAAATGTAAATTGCAGAACACCTGTTGGGATAGCAATCCTCCATATTACGACATCCCTCCCCATTGTGTTGAATAAATTAGTAGCTATTGTGTTTTGGTTTGGTTGCATAGCTGCAATCACCATACACCTCAACATAATAATTATTCTTGTGGGTAAGTCATGCAATGAAATCGGGTTTTCGGAGAAGTTACACTCAGACGACTGAAAGCACCTTTTAACAGGTACAGCCAGTGAAAAATATGTACTACGGAAGGGAAAAGACTACTGTAGGACTCACGTTCAGGACGTGAGTTATTTATTTTTTTTTTTTTTTATACAAAAGTTGCTTTGTAAAAAAAGCGTCTAATCTTTGACGTATTCCTTGTGTGTGTTTTTTTTTTTTTTTGTTTTTTTTGAAAACTTTTTTTTTTTTCTTTCATGTTCAATTCCCTTTAGAGAACACGGAAGGGATACATCACAAAACAAGATGAACAACAAAAATAGAGCGGCCGTGCAGATAATACAACTAACGAACATTGGTAAACATAGAGCAGCATAGAGTGAGAAATCAAAAACAAGATTACTTGCATTAACTAGATACAATGAGAATAGCAAAATTGGTTCAAAGTATGGTTTCGTCCTTGAATTTTCTCTGTACAGTTGAGTTACTTTTTTTTTTTTTTTTTTTTTTTTTCATATTACACTTACAAAAAGTTTCATCAGTTATGTTTGAATAGCATTCTTTCTTGTAAGTAGTAGTTTTTCTGGGTAAAAATCATATTTATGAATGTACCGAGTAGGAGTTAAGGAAAATCTTTCTGATTTATATCTTTGTACATTATTTTTTTTTTTTTTTTTCAGTTGCTTTTATATTTAATCATAGCATCAAGTTACAAAGGAAAATAGTGGAAGTACCTTGATACTTTTTTTAAGTGGGACGGACACTTTGCTTTTTGTCGTTAAAAAACCTGAGATAAAAAAGATAAGTCACAACAATAATTCCTACAGCTCAGTAATTATAAAGGAGTTCGAAAGAACAGCAAATCCTACAACTGTTATTTTTTTTTGGTAATTTTTTTTTTTTTTTTTTTTTTAAATTCGTTCTACCCTTCTCAGAAGAATTGAAATCAGAAAAAATAAAATAATAATTAGAGGAAAGATACCGAGATATGTTAAGGAGTCGAAAAATCACATCAAAAATAGAAGTGACGGCACTCAACACATTGTGTTTTTATTTTTCCCCAAAGAGCAGGAATACAAACAGATGTGAACAAAGTAAATTAAAAAAAAGAAAACAGAACGCGATGTTCAACACCCTTGCGAAGAGCCAAGTAGGATTCTCTCCGACATTCTGATTATCGCTAGGGAAACTATAAAAGAAAACAGCTCAGTAAAAATCTTAATATAGGCTTGTGACAGTGCTTACTTTGGTACATTGAAAAAGGGGATACGGGATCTATAGTGGGGTGGTCTTTCAGCATTTTTTTTTTTTTTTTTTTTCCCCCCCTTTTTTGAATTATACACACAGACATTGCTAAGCAAAACAAAAATAGTCAGGCCTACCAAACTAAAGAAGCACATGACATCAGTTATATTGTTTTTAAAAACAGTGAAGGTCATTATACACAAACGGTGCCAATAACTACGAACTGCCTCGCGCTATCTGATCCAAAAAAGACGCATGGGATCGCACATAAGAGAGTTGGGAGAACGAAGGGATATTTTTTTTTTTTATTTTTTTATTATTATATTGTGTTGCTCCTCATAAGAGACCCAACGTACAACAGAACAACAACAACTGCTTCAATACCTCGAGTTCAGAGGCCATCAAAGAACGACGTGTTTTGTTTTTCAGGGTTGACTCCCCCATTTTTTTTTCATTTTTTTTTTGTTTCTTTAAACCTCCATTGTTCCTACACCGCGGTAGGAATAGAATAGAAGGAGAAAAAAAAAAAGAACGGGGGAAAAAAAAAAAAGGGGGGGAAAAAAAAAAGACATTAAGCAAAATGACACAAATATGTAAATAAAGAGGTGGTAGAGGAAAGCGTACAAACAACACCGTTACGGGGGACTTCGCATTTTTATTATTTTTTTCTTCCCGGAGGAACCACACAAAAAAGAGGAAAAAAAATTAACAAACAATCAGAGGATGAAAACAAGGAACCCACGCTGAACAACAACTGTTTGTTATGTGAGGTTGCCAGAAGCGTAGCTCACGTAAAATGCCTTATGGCTACAACAGAAAAAAAAAGACGAGATCTTTGCTAAATGCTAATTTAAATGAAAAGGCTAATAAGTGAAAAAAAAAGGAAAGAAAAAAAAGAAAAAAAGTTAAAATGGGTGGGAAACGTCAATTAGTATCCCTACCTACCCCATTCCGCTTTTCAGTTTTAATGTGAGAGAATACAAACGGATGGCAGAGAGGTATCTGGGTGGATTTCAAAAATTGTAAGCAGATACTTTTTTTTTTTTTTTTTTTTTTTTTTTCTTCTTGTCCCAATTTTTTTTCATTTTTAATTCAGCAGCCGAGAACAGTGTCACACTGCTAAACTCTCAAAAGACAGCCTAGCTGGGAGCAAAAAAAAAAAAAAAAAAAAAGAACACAAAAAAAGACGGTAAACCTCTTGATTAATGAAGAGATTTGTCAGCATATTCCAACACGTTTTTTTTTTTTTTTTTTTCCCCTTCCTTTCTTTTCTATTTTTTAGGGCAAAATAGGGAATAAAAAAAAAAAAAAAAAACTACTACTTACAACAAAAAAAAAAAAAAAAAAAAAACCTTTGCTGTGCAACTCTGCGAGCATGCAAACAAAGTAATCAAAGTTTCACAAGACTGCTTCTGTTACAAGAGATCATTGCCCCCTGTGTGATTTAGTCAAACAGATGTTCGTGTTGTTCACATCATCAAAAATACAAACAGAAGAGAAGCGCGTGCGGAGGAAAAGTAACAAATGCCAATAAAGAAACAATATAAAAAGAGAAGAAGATTTGCGTACTTATGGCGCAGAGCAGTATCAGATCTTACAAAACACGCTGTAAGGGGAGTTAGTCAAAAAGAGCACACAGTTTTCCTCAAATTGACTGCTGCAGCATGAATGAAACTTCAAAAAAAAAAAAAAAAAAAAAAAAAAAAAAAAAAACAGGGTCAATAAATAAGTATGACATACTGTAATGGTTGTATAGTGTTCATTCAAAAAAAGAAATTGAAAAGATAAAAAAAAAATACTGCTAACTTTCAACGAACTGAATAATGCTGGTGGAGTTTTGGGAAGAAGGGAGCGATGCAAGAATACATGATTTTGATTAAGCGCATTACAATTCAATATTTTTTCATTCTTACAAAGAATGAAAAAAATTAAAGTAATTTTTTTTTTTTTAGCGCTTTTTTTTAAACTAAATAATATTCATAGCTGTCTGAGCAGGACCGTAAAAAAAAAAAAAAAAAAAAAAAAAGTTGTATCTCTGATATCCTTCGTAAATGACATGCATTTTTTTTTTTTTTAAAAGAAACCAACAAGTAGTCTTATTGGCTTAACAATAATGCGTCATTATTAGGTTCGGGAAAATTCGCTTTTCTCCCACAGCAACAAAAAAAAAAAAAAAAAAAAAAAAAAAAAAATGAAAGAAATGGGGGAAGAGAAGGGATATATATAGCGGTACAAATAATCAGTCGCTTGGAGATTTATCTCTCCAGTGCGGCACAAAAAAAAATTTTTTTTTTAAAAAAATGAGAAAATAGTATTTTCTTTTTCTATTTTCATTCAACTGCATGTGTGGCAATGCTTAGTAGTGCCGTGTACTGTGCGTTTTTTTTTTTTTTTTTTTTTAATAACCATACTTGTACCCCTTTAAAGGGGGCAAAATAAAGGGGAAATTAAAGGGCTTTTAATGCCCTTTAATTTCCGTAATTCCAAAATAAAGGGGAAATAAAGGGCTTTTAATCCAAATAAAGGGCTTTTTTTCCTTTTTTTCCAAAATAAAGGGGAAATAAAGGGGAAATAAGCGGAATAAAGGGGGGTGGGAAAGCCCCTTTATTTCCGCTTTATTTATTAAATCCCAAGGCACCCACCACGCTGCGTCATCCTAAGTCGGAAAGGAAATAACTCGAAAGTCGGGGCAGTTCGAACGTCAGCATTCACATCAGCAAGCAACCAGTCCTGAGTACTTAAAGAACCCAACCATTACGTGTATCAGTCACAGTCACACTTAGTATAGCGTTAGTACAGAGGACACGGATCTGCTATGCAGGGAAGTGACTTGAACTCGTTCAACTAATTAATGTGTGTAGATATAAGCGCCGCGAATTGACGGGTCTGAAGTTATGCTTTCCGAAGAGAGCAACCACCCACGCGAGTGTTATTTTGACGCTATAACCTGTGACTTTCAACACGTAACAACCAGGGATAATTCTCAGTAAGGCCGCCGTCACCGTGAAGCTGCTACGAATATAACCCAACAAACTAGCAATTCCTCCAACCTTTTTCGTCAGTCGGGATTGTTACACGCCGGAAAAGGAAACTACTCGAAAGTCGGGTTCGAACGTCAGCATTCACATTAGCAAGCAACCAGTCTTGAGAACCCAACCATTACGTGCATCAGCCACAGTTAACCTGCAACTTTCAACATGTAACAACCAGGGATAATTCTCAATAAGGCCGCCGTCACCGTGAAGCTGCTACGAATAACAGTTCGAACGTCAGCATTCACATTAGCAAGCAACCAGTCTTGAGAACCCAACCATTACGTGCATCAGCCACAGTTAACCTGCAACTTTCAACATGTAACAACCAGGGATAATTCTCAATAAGGCCGCCGTCACCGTGAAGCTGCTACGAATAACAGTTCGAACGTCAGCATTCACATTAGCAAGCAACCAGTCTTGAGAACCCAATCATTACGTAACATGTAACAACCAGGGATAATTCTCAATAAGGCCGCCGTCACCGTGAAGCTGCTACGAATAACAGTTCGAACGTCAGCATTCACATTAGCAAGCAACCAGTCTTGAGAACCCAATCATTACGTAACATGTAACAACGAGGGATAATTCTCAATAAGGCCGCCGTCACCGTGAAGCTGCTACGAACATAACCCAACAAACTAGCAATTCCACTCACTTCGAACGCACTCAGCCAGAGAGCTTGCCAACAGAACAGAACGCAAGGTTACTTTCGGGTCCAATCTTCGCCGTGAGCCTGGTGTCTTGTGCTGGGCTGGGTTTCCAGAGGGCCTCACCATGCACACAAACTCCTGGATGGGACGATCGAGGGAATCAACCAAGCCGAGAACTGAACCGGAAGGATAGGCTTACAAGACTAACCTGAAGTAAACTTCAGAGCTTCGCTTTCCAGCATGCCGAAACAGAGCCATGGAAGGGGATTACACAACAACCTCATTAAACCCACTGGCCACCCCGTGCATAGTCGCCGCCAATGGTTATTACTATCCAAAGCGCTAACACGAGGCACCACACATTCGTAAGAAGGGAGTCCTACCGGAACGGACCACGCATCTGATTCTACTGGTTAAAGCAACTCCGAAAGAATGTATTCTCCATGATTTCAGACATGTAACTTTTGGATATCATGCTCCTGTCTAATTGTTCCCACATAAGCTTTTGTCTTGAGAGATTGAAAATAAAGTTTGTAGTAATAGCCTAAAGAGAGGAGAAAGTTTTTATTTTAAAATTGCGAGAAAAAATGATGTCAAGTCAAATTGACCAGGTATTTCTCTGACAATCTTGACTGTCAGCGGCAGCGTAGTAAATGACTGCAGATAAATAAATACCACGTGAACATAGTTGAGCACCACTTGCTTATGTAACCGCAACAGTTTTTTATAAAACCCATGAGTATTTAATTAATAATTATATTGTCTTGAAAACTTGAAGGGGGTTAACTGTTGGATTTCATACGTAAAATACAAGACGAACGCCTGCTTTGGACACGCTGGTTTGTTCACAGTAACTTCGGTGGTCTACCCACCAATTGATACTCACTGACAGACCCAATTATCATCCATTGCAATCTTCAGAATGCAAAAGCACTTGAAGTTACGATTCCTCTCAGCTGCATACACATCTCTTTTTTCCGTGTTGTCATTCAGTGCAGTACGGAATCGAGTTATTCAACTGTGAATTAATCACCAAGACGAACACCAGGAAGGGGGGCGTTTGAGTTTGATTTGTAAAATACAACTATATCATCATAACGATATTTAACATCATAAGGAAACCGCTAGCTACCATGCTGGTAACTGACCAACTCAGTCAACTCACTAATCTTTGGCCACCGTTCCGACTTTCTTTCCTTTCACACCGACAGTCCTCTAACAGACTAATCACGTATCGAAAAAAACAGCGAAGGTCGAGCAACTTAATACCTCGTGCCGAAATTCTTGTGAGGAACTCAAGAATTTTTGCTGAAAAAAAAATTTCCAAAAAAAAAATTCCTCACAATAATAATTCCTTACCAGATCACCAAAGGAAACCCCCAGTAAAAAATTTTCCTTGATCAGGAATTATTTTTGTGGGAGAAGAATCTTGTGAAATAACGATTTTTGAGGAGAAATTCCTTGCAAGGATAATTCCCGCAATAAGAATATTGGAAAGAAAATTAAAAAAAAACTTTTTTAAGTGACGCTGGTTGTCCACTGGTATGATTGTGGATTTGCATTCGCTAGGCTGCAGGTTCGAGTCCTGGTGGAGGATTTTTTTTTTAATTAAAAACCATTAAAAGCCCTTTATTTTTATTTTTCCAAATTAAAGGGGAATTAAATCCCCTTTAATTTTAAAATAAAGGGCCCTTTAATTCATTAAATCCCCTTTAATTCCCCTTTATTTCATTAAATTGGAAAATAAAGGGGAATTAATTAAAAGCCCTTTAATATTAAAAGCCCTTTATTTCCGCTTTAATTTTTAATTCCCCTTTAAAGGGGTACAAGTATGAATAACTTTTTTTTTTTTTTTTTGTTTTTTTTTTCTTATGCACTGTTAAAAACAATGTGGACAACGTTCCCTAATTTTCGTTTTTTCTTTCTTCCTTTTTTTTTTTTCTATATCTCTTTTTCTTTTTTCTTTTTTTATATCCCAGAAGAAAACACATGCTATTATAGTTCTTTTTTGATTTTCTTTGTCTGCTGGAATTCTATCTGAGAAAACGGAGAAAACTAATGTCTTTAAAAGTGTAAGCCAAATACAAGTTGCCTCCTGTCGTGTCTTGTGGGTAGTCAGAAAACAACAATACCGCTCTAAGCTACCAAGACACTACTCCACTCACGTCAGGCGCATTTCTTGTCCTAGCCCTAGCATGCTACATTGGAAATATTGTCACCAGCCCGGTGAATATTTTTTTTTGGAACAAGCTTAACGCGCTAAGATGCACTTTGAGTGGTTGCTGCTTATACAGCGAAAAAAAATAAATAAAGAACAGCAAATGGAAAAAGAAGGAAAAAATTATTCATTTAATTAATAATGGCGGAGAAGTTGACGACGAGCTTTGCATAAGAAAAGTCAAGTCATCTCAGAAAGACAACACAAACAACAGACTTACAGAAAACGAAAAATGTGGAAACTTTTTTTTTTTTTTTTTTTTAAATATTATTCTCACTGCATCAGTGAGTCGAGCACAATAACGTTATTTTTGTTATAACCTTGTTGAATCTGATTTCACTATAATTATAAAAGTCTTCCAGACCAATAACCTCGTCAAAAAGAAAACAAGAAAACAAATCCTCCATTTTTTTTTTTTTTTTTAATTTTTTTTTTATGTATTTTTAGTAATTAAGAAACTTGGGAATCCAAATTCAAAGTAAACATCAAAAACAGAGGGGATGGTGAAAAAGGGGGATTAAATAATAATAATAATTCCATTGTGTGAAGAAACATAAAACAGGAAGGGGTGGAACTCTGAGCATCTGTGTTAGCACGAGTATACAGTCGGCGATCGTTACAACAAGATAAACAGAAAATTCCCTATTTCTCTTCCTCTTTACCAACCTTCTTTTTTTTTTTTTTTTTGAAAATATTTTTGTTTACAACTTCAGTTGTTGGGTACTTGAATTTGAAAAAAAAGAAAAAAAATCTGCACTAAGTTAATACTTCAGTCCGAAACCGAAGAAGAAAAAACTCCATGCTTATCATGTATAAGATGAAAATGCTTACAAGCACTATCTCACTCATCCCATACAAACACAAGCGGAGGAATGAACAAATGACTACTAAGGTTTAAAACCAACGTCTAATTAATGACAAACGAAAAGGGTAAATTGAACGAGGGTAGGGGATGGGGAAAAAAAAAAAAAAAAAACAAAAAAAACAGCGGCCTCTAACCACCAAACTCAAAAACAGAAGAAAAGAAAAACACACAATAATTTCACGCATAATTCGTGTCCTCTTCACTAAGATAGTAAATTATCCGTAACAGTCTGCCAATCAAGTAACCTGGTATCCCCTTCTCTCTCTCTCTCTCTCTCTCTCTCTCTCTCTCTTTCTCCCTTTTAATAGAACTTTGTAGAGCTCTAAATCACAATAGAGTACTAAAAACAAGATCTTACTAAGTAGCAAGTACACGTTTCTAGAACTCTGCATTCAAGACACCTTTTTTGCCTTCCAAATATCATCTATTGCAGCCAGTAGAGGCTATCTATTTAATCCACCTGACCAATGCATACGAAGCAATTAATAAGTGAAACAAACGGAAGAAAAACAAACTCACCAAACTACTTCGATGTTTTGTCATCATCCGAAAAACAGAATCTCAATAATTCAATAAGGCAAGGGTACGTGTACGTGTATATCAAGAACATCAACAAAATCGGGAAGGGAAAAAAATAAAAAAAAAGAAAGGGGGAAAAAAAAAGAAGTTCATTCCATTTTAACAACACAAAGGGTGAATAGGCAAGGGAATACTAACCGACTCGTACACTACTACAAGTATGTGTTAGAGTGATGAATGAATTATCCTCAGAAAACAGAATGGAATAGTTTATTAGATTAGTACATGAAGAGAGTCTTACTTAGACGTCAACAATACAAATAGTACATCACTGAGGGCGTTAAATAGATTACGATAGAAGACGACAACAAAATGCTATTTTAAATCACCAACACAACGGAGAGAGTTCAGCACAGTTAAGAAGAGGTTCTTACCCGCGCAACACAAAGACGAAGTAATGAGTTATAGGAGGAAGGATGCAAGTCGACACTTTCCGTTAACAACTTTTCAAGGCAAGGGCACACAAAAAATATTCTTACTAAGATATCTCGTAAGGAGAGAGAACCTCACGTCTCTCTATTTAAGGTCCCAAAATCGCAACATGAAATATAATATCAAGTAGCCTCTTGTTGTTGAACTTAGTACTGCAGGAGGAGTAATTAATTTACTTACAGCACATAAGGCATAGGAGGACCAGAAGGAGCCCATGTCTCACAACCGGAAGACCACCAGTCGTTGTACATTGGAGCGTATGGCTCTCCGCAGAAACTCGATTCTGGAGTTGCACCACAGGTGGATCCCGATGAATGAGATCCTCCATATCTACGGGGTCTCCATGAAAGTGGTGATGGAGGTGTGTATGTTGTTGGTGGTCTGTCATACTTCTCATGTTCAGACTCAGAAAGACAAAATGGTGCTGCCTGAGGGTTAAGACCTTTTCCACTTGAAGGAATGACTGGAGTTAATACTCCAATGTGATCATCAAGTTCTAAGTTTCTAGCTTTCAAAGCCTCTAACTCTGCCGTCAACGCTGCATATTGAATCGCTGCAGCATCCTCATGTGGAAGATATTGCTTCTGAGCATCGTCAATAATAACGTCTTCCAAATTCCCAAAGTCAGTTCCTGGATAGGATGTGTTGTCGTACTTCTTGAGCTCAACGTCTTCCCAACAATCTCTCAACTCACTTTTTGGTGGACAGCTGTTGGATCTGCAGCGAGTAGTCATTTTAGAATAGAAAGTTGATAAAACAGCGTCCTGTAGAGATAATTAATAATCGGAAGCCAACTTTAATATACCGTCACTTCAACCCACAGCACATGAAACAGTGAGAGACTTGAGATACCACCCAAATCTATGACAGATAAACTAGTCAAAGATATAACAATACATCTGGAAGGCTCTGCGACACTGAATTCGCTTTATGTTGCTGTCTGCAAAAGGTTCTATTTTCTTGCTATAATCGGAGAGGGAAAAAAAAAAAAAAAAGAACACAGAATTGACTTAATAATCAAATCAATCAATAAATCGTTCGTCAAACAAATAAAGAGCTTTGTTTTGGGTTAAAATTAAAAAAAATCTTTCTTCGGACCCTTCCCCTTACCCAGCCCTCTTCAGCAGGAGATACTACGGTTTTTTGGAAGGAATTCCCAGCTGTCAGAGACTAATAGGTTGAAACAACAAAGAAAAGATCAGGAGAAGGGTGGAGGAGTAATAAATAATCTTCCATTCCATATCTAAAACCTTATCTTCATGAAATAATCACGCGTGTCCAAATGCCCGCATATGACAGGTATTCACCTTAGCCATCAAAGGCTTTAAAATAATACCAACTTTTGGACGACGCGACTGACTATATCAATCTGTAAGGAACAGAATCAAAAGGAACCTCGAATATGACAAGACAGTCAGTTTTAGGTCTTACCTGCTCTGGACTATAAATTCACAACGCCAACGTGTAAAGGAAAGTATGTGGGTGATAGTTGGGGAACAGCGTTAAAGATAAAACGACAAGGAGGCAGCTTACACCCTCAAAAACTACCAGTTATATAGTTTCTTCTCGATTAAGAAACAAAAAAAAAAAAAAAAAAAAATTGGTTGTCCTACAAATTAATATCAGCAACGTTGTGGATTTTTTTTTGATCTCACCACCGTTTGCAGAAATGGTGCTGAGCTTCACACATACTAATAAAGACAACTTCTATGGCAACGTAATTAAGAAGTACAATAAGTAGAGAAGAAAAAAAAAGGGAAGAAAAAAACGTTAGTAAGTCATAATCGAATGGACGCACGCACAGAAATGGAAGTTCGTTCTCTTCGCTCTCCCTCTCATAGTCAAAAAGAATAATTAATAAGGCAACGTGACAATGGCAGCAGAAAAAGGATTTACCTCTAAAGTAAAACAATTGTTGCTGACAGGAATAGGTTTTGTGACTCTTTTTCCAATTGGAAGGCCGGTTTCTGAATTATCAAAAGTCTGACCACCATAATTAAGACCCTCACCGTACTTTGAATGATACGACGGAGCGGTTATGAAAAAAGCTTCTCCATCCATGACAGGAGCGGTGTCAACACAAACAGTTGTTGGAACTGAAACGTTGGTGAATTTTGAGATCAACAAAACTCGAATTTGATGTTTCACATCATCTTGAACAGCATGAATATCTACCAAGTAATCATCATTGGGTTTCATTGAACAGGGTGCTTCATTAGTTGCACATGATTTATTTAAACTCCTTATTTGACTCTCACAGCAATAGGCTCCTCTCTTATCACATCCGTCACCTCCACATGTTCCGCAATAAGCTGGACAGCAGATCTCATTCGAACTTGACACTCCTTTTGAACACGACACGTCTTCAGGTATCGACTGCGTCTTATTAACAACAATCCATTTTGGAGAATTTGATGTAAATTCAGCGAAACCTAACAATCCATAATACAAAGGACGGATGTTGATGTTTTCATTACTGTATCCAATTGGTGTGTATGTTGCATGAGTGCTACCATGGAAATTCATACCATCAGCACCTGCCATTGACAAGTACGGTAGATAATCCAACACCCACAAAGCAGATTGAAAAGTATCGCTGACCCCAGGGATTCCAGAACATGACGCGGAGTTCCCTTCTCCAATGACATATGGTAAATTATACTTCTTAAAGATATCAAAGAATTTTTGATATTTTAAAACAGTTCCTTGAGACTGTTTCCATCCTAAAACAGTTTGATTAGCGTCCTTCTTACAATAAGAAACTGGGTACTGATGAAGAGAAATAGAATCCATCACATCTGTTTGTGTTTGTGATTACAAGTTAAACTTTAAAGTCTTTTATGAATAAAGAAAGAGAGGAATAAACATACCGATGTAAGTCTTTACGTATTCTTCCATTCCACTAGCCCAGTCATAACTAGGACTGGCGTACACTGCGCCTCTGATGATTGGTTTGTGTGTTGTCGTTGAATTTGGGATTCCTCCATTTCTAGTAAGTGATTTAACAAAAGAATTATATTCAATCATATATTCCTGAAAGGTGTATGAAGTGTTTCGATGATATCCATGGTGAGAATAAATGTCTATTTCATTACCAATTTCAACTTGATGAATGTAAGACCACATATCCAACCTGGTTAAAGTTTCCACCTGTTTACGAGCAACAGTTTCTGGATCTGTGACCATTCCAAAGTCGGTATCGATGACGTATTTTAGGTTTAGGTCTTTTGCAGGTCCATCAGCAAAATGTTTGTACGCATTTAAATCATCATCAGTCACATTACGAGTGCATCCTGGGACTTTCCCGGTACTGTAGCAGGTGTAGTCTGCTGAATTACCTCCAATTCTTAAAATAGGTCCCAGACCCCCAAGCTTCAAGTTTCTCAATGCTTGAGCATAGGTAACGTTATCCCCATTGGGTCCAATGTATGGAATGATACCGTTTGTTTCAATTGAGACACCAACAAAGTTCTCAGGAATTCTCTTTTCAAGAGTTCGAGTGGTCAGTCTCGCAGTGACAGACACATCAGTTGCTAGACACGCAGCTACCGATGCCACGAATATCGACATAATTAAATAATTAGTTGTCTGGTTTTGATATTATAATTTCCTCACACTTGATGACGTTAATTGTTATTATAAACTGCTACAATATCGGAGTGCTGTTACTAAAAAGAATTATGACTGAAAGTCTTAACCACTACATTAAGGAATTTCATGTACTCCACGAGATGATTGTCCTTTTCTTTTTTTTTTTTTTTTTTGAATTCACTTTTTTTAATGGCCTTGTGTTGTTACTTTCCTTAAAAACAATTTCTTCTTCTTTTTTTTAAAAGTCTTATTTTCTCAAGTTTCCACTTTTTCATTTTTTTTTCTTTTCCTGCATTCATATTTGCGAAAACACTATTTTCTTTCTCTTTTCTTTTTCTTTTTCTCTTTTTTTTTTCTTTTTTTGTTCCGTCCAGCCCGGCCGTTCGCTTGCCGAAACAAAAGAGTCTCAAGGCACTGCGTGCGGTGTGCTGGCGAAAGCCTCTCGTTTTCTAACTGCCTCTAGCAATGAGTGCCGCTATCTGAGGCTTACTGGGGGGAAAATGTGGCGTACCGTCTCTGTTTGATTATATAACAAACAGTTGCCTACCATTGTAGAAGTTCAGTGCACTAATTAAGGGGGACTGGGAAGGTTTCAAGGCCGGGAAGCAGGCAAGGACTAATTAGAATATGCATGTATTTTTCTACTATTCTTTTTCCCCCTTCAGTTGTTTTTTTTCTTTTTTTTTCTTATTTTTTTTTTTTTGTGTTTCATTTTTTATTGGGTCTGATACATACGAAAAAAATAGAACCTTCTTAATTAACCGAAAGTGACGAAGACGAGAAGTTTTTCTAGAGCGAGTCTAGTCGTCATCTTCTTCCTGTTGAAGCCACTCAATAAGTGGTTGAGTTTTGTTGCGGACGATTTGTGAAGTTTCCTTGTCTTTTTTGTACAATTTTCCCTCATACCAGGCGACGATTCCCTCTTCTGTTACTATTTCTTCGTCGTAGATTTTCTTGAGACAGATTGGGAATCTGTCGATGAGATCTTTGTTTTCAATAACTAGAATCTCAATACAGTCGAGAACAATCTTCTCAGTGTGCTCAGAAACGAATCTCTTGAACACTCCTGCGTATGGCTTTGCCTTCTTAACGAAAGTAGCATCGTTGAAAACAGCTTCACATAGAAGTCTCATGATATCCTTCTCGCTAAGACCGTATTCTATTTTAATGTCGCGTACTTTGTTTGTAATTTCACTTTCACTTGGCTTGTCATCACTGTTAATAAACTCTCTGAGTACTACAACAGGGTTGCGTCGTTCTTCAGCCTCTCCCTCAATAGCGTCTTTGTCACCAACCTTTCTGGCTTCCTTATCAAACTGTTCAGCTTCCTTTTGGTCCTTTGACTTCTTCTTTTCCTTTTTCTCCTTCTTCTCTTTCTTTTCCTTCTTGTCAGATTTCTCATTCAGGACTGTAACTTGTTCTCTTTTGTAGATAAAGTTGTTGAGCTTCTCTTTTGGTTCGACCTGAGTGTCTCTACCACAGGCTCCGCACCGAAGCCAAATGTTTTTCTTCTCATCAACGATAGTCTTAGTTTCAGGGTTTCTGCATGCTTTGCACAACACAAACTTACAAATGTAGTCAAACAAAGATCTCTGTAATCTCTCCTTTTCGTGATTTCCCATCACAATCCACTTCGAGTCTTCGTTCTTGGCATGCGCACCAATATCGATACCAAAATATTTCATCGGGTAGTCGACATCTCTGTTAATTCTTGTAGCAATGTCGGTAATGTTTCTCATAACAGTTTTGATACCGTTACCGCTACCTTCAACCTTAATCTGGAGGGAAGGCATCTGTTTGTTTATTCGTTGTGGTAGTAGCCTTACACAAGACAGTGAATTATCCAATACAAATTATTATAAAAAAGAATTGGATTTATCTTAAAACTATACAGAAAATAGTAAAATAACACTGTGATGTTTTGTTTGTGTCACGAAACCCGTGAACCGACTTAAACTGATAAAGCTAAAGGAGGTTTACGTGTGCTGACCAACATTCTTTTTCATTCTTACAATACTTGTTAAATGCAAAATAAAAACAAACCTTGTAACGGTAGTATGGATCGCTCTGCTTCTGCGGATCTATAGTTAACTCAGCCATTTTTAGAGGAAAAGATGAACTGCGGGGTGATAGGTTGGTAACAGTAATAAACTGAATAGATGAAATTCGGAGGGAATTGAACTGCTGATAGCTAATCGCCAAACTAAAGACCACCGCTCATGAGCTAACCTGAAGTAGAAACTAATACCATATTTTGTATTATTATTAAAGGTTAGTTTTTTTTTTTATATCCGGGCAATCAAACAAACAAAGAGGGGAGAAGAGACGACGGCTATACAATAACTTCAATATTTCGCACTAAGCAAAAAAACACCTGAGCGGGCTTCCTTTTGAATTGTGTCCAGTCCTTTGGTGTTGTCAAGTCGTATGAAGGTTTGCTTTTTTTAGGAGTCTCTTTTTTTTTTTATTTTTTAGTATTCTTCGGGTACCACGGCGAATTCTTTCTTGCAGTAACAAGGATGGACATCTAAGAAGGGTAGGGATAGGGTTTTTTTTTTTTTTTTTTTTTCTTTTTCTTTTTGTTTTTTTCCATTTGTCTTGTTTTCTTGAGAAAGTACGAAAAAAAGCATCTCAATGACTGCAAGCAGTACTATGAACGCTTTCTGCTGTATGGAATATTTCGTACATAAGTTTCTAGGGTAGGGGTGTTGTTGCAAGCAATAAAAAAGAAATTACTCACAACATAACTCTAAAGGGAATCGCAGGGGAAGCAGTTAGTCTGCAAAAAAACACAAAAAGCCCGGGGGACAATAAAGTCTTTTTTTTAATTTATTTATTTATTTTTTAAAAAAAGTGACACCACGTAGAAAGTAATTTGTTAAATGACACAAGAGGTACTGAACCTTTTATTTTGTTTTTTTTTGTTTTTTCTCATCAGTCTGTATTTAGAAGCAGATAGAAGACTTACCACCTGGTGGGGCGTGAATTCTGGTTGTTGGTCTCTCTGACAGTACGTTACCACAGTTCTGACTTTGGTTGGATGCCCAAGCATTCGACGACTGCCTAACTGGTCCAGTTTCCTTGGCTTGCTGCGGAACATTTACCGGAGCTGGGAGAACATTCTCCTTTGAAGCCTCAACAACAGGCGCTGCTACATGGACAGGAGTTTCAACAGGAGCAGCAGTTCTCTGAACTGACGCCTCTGGTTCAGACCATCCTAGTGAAAAGGATGAATTTCCTCCCTGTATTAGTGTGTTTGAATTATTAGTTTAAAAAGAGTACAATTTTAGGCATCTCTACTAATAAATAACAGAACAAGCACATACTGGTGCCGCGTGAACTCTAGTGCTCGAACGGTTGCTGAGGTACTGGTTACGGTTGCAGGCATCTCCGGTGACAGACATTGTTAATAAGGTAGGTTACGGTTAGAATAAAGCTGAACAAATATAAATTACAGTAATTGCGCATATTAATGAGAAAAATGATATTCATCTTTAACAAGATTCATACATATGTAGTGTAAAGAATAACCTGTTATAATAATATCAAATAATTAATAAAAGAAAACACGACAACATCATTCAACCATTCACTTCACAAGAGGAAGTTAGCTGCACACTACAAGTTCCGACAGACTCAAGAAAAAGAATAAGAATCCCAATACTTTCTCTATCTTCCGTTTTGTAACAAATACAAAAAGTATATTTTTTCTTTTTTTTGATAAGAATTCCTTTCTTCCTCGCTCTTGAACTTGCTTTGCTAGGCAGTTGAACCACAAGCTAAAAAATAAAAGAAAGGAAAAACAACAAACAAATCTCTGACTAAACATTCTGGTGTTGTCAACAAAACACTCCTGTACTTACGAATCGAGTACAAAAGCGCAGTCAAGGCAAGTAACAAATAAAAAAAGAAAACAGCAATACAATTCTTACAATTCTTCCTTTCGCTTTTTTTTTTTTTTTTTTTTTTTTTTCTTTCTGAGAGAGGGAACAATTACAATAGATTCAGGTTTAGCAAACTTGTAGGGGAAAAAGTGGAAGTCAGGTTGCTTACAAGAAGAAAAAAACAACGGCTGCTATCAAGCCAAAAAAAAAAATCCGATACGAAGAACGAAACTATGAAATTCGAAGGGAGGAAAGAAACAAGAATAACCACACACGAAAGCACGCAAAACTCAACTAAAGTGTTTACAATCACGTAAACGAAAACACAAGACGACAAAGTAAGCGTCCCTAGTTAGAATATGAGCTTATTATTTAAATAGAATAGTACACTAAATAAAAGATTAAAAAACAAAAAAATACTAGTTTAGGAGACACTCCAACAAGAACCAAGTACTTTGCAACACACGAAGAGTAAAGGAGAACAGGAACAAGACGCCATTCCAGTATAACTACACAAGATTTTCACAGTAATGAAGTTAAACAATTCTGCTCCATATTTTGATCATCAACGGTAATTGTATATCGTTGACGGGTTAAAAAGTTGGAGGAAAAAAGACGCAAGAAAAAAGAATAATTTTATCGAAAACATAATAGAAAACCTACCGTCGCTCTGCTATCGCACAACACATTTATTACTCATAAAAAGACATCAAACACTATCTGGTGGTTAGATTACTAGAATAAAAGTGTTTCGCAGAAGTAAACGTCAAAACCGGGAACGCGAACTACCAACAAAAAAAAGAGCATTAAAAAGAAAACGCTTCCCCAAGAATGCTTAGGAGCCTAAAACAAATGCGAGCGTCAAACAGAAAACCAACTGAGCCGCAAACACACTACCCAAAAGTAAATCAACGATCAGGCTGGAATGCAGGAAGGTCTTCCGCAGACTCGCACGTTTGCGCTGGGTCTCCGACATCTTAAAAATAATAAATAATTTAATATGAAATAAAAAGGAGAAAATAAAAAGGAAAAAAAAGGAATCGGCACTTCACTAAATAACTTCTCACACGATGTTTTTTTATTTTATTTTATTTTGTTCACAGCTGGAAACAAGCCTTTCAAGTAAAGGTGAATGCTGCGCCTGCCACAATTCTTTCGCCCGTAAAACATGTCTTCGAGATGAAAAAAAGAAGGAAAAAAAAACTGAATATTTGAGAAACCAACAAAGGTTTTTTCGGTTGCAAAAAAAAAAAAAAAGAATAAAATCACGTTCGCTTTTAGCTATTTAAAAAACACAGCGAAAACGGAACATCTCATGCTCGCACAATATATCATAATTAATAACAATAAAAAATAATTCCCACGGGTCTCCTAAATTGGGAGAAAACTTCCTTCAGTACAACCGTACAGTAACAAAAAAAAAAAAAAAAAAAAGAATAACAATACGTTAATTTTTTTTTAATTATTGCTCAACACATTAAGTTATTCTAAATCTTCAGAATTGATTTCAAAAAAAAAAAAAAAAAAAAGTTACTTAAAATAACTGTACCGAACTTGTACACTAAAAAAATAAAAAAACATTCAAACAATTAAAGTTGAACAGAAAATAGGTTCAACTAAAACAAGAAATCATACAACACAAATGTTGATGTTTCTGTTTTGTGTACGACAACAGTAAACCGACTTAAACCCAGAAAGCTAAAGGAGATTTACATGTGCTGCCAACATTATAGCGATCTGATAATTGAAGTAATAATATAAATGATACACTCCAGTAAACACTACATGAATAGCTAGTTCCTGATACTGACATGTAATCAATTTCAGTGATTGCACTAAAAATATAAAATAGCTCCCCGTAACGGTAGACGCTAACTTATTAAAAAAATATTTCTTGTTTGTAATTTTTTATTTTGGCGGTACTAAAGTGTAAGTTTACACTTCTTTCTATATCATCCTATGAGAAAAAGGATTATAAATTTTGAGATTTTCGCTATTGGGGGGTCCAATAATTCCATTTTCGCTATTCAGTAAAAGAGTTTTTTTTTTTTTCGCTGTTCACTGAATATGATAATTTTTTTTCGCTATTCACTGAAAGTGATAATTTTTTTTCTCCATTCAGTAACAAAAAAAAAAATTTTTTCGCTGTTCATGAAAAAAAAAAAAAAAAAAAAATTCAAAAAAAAAAAAAAAAAATTGACACTTTTTTTGCCACCAAAATATCCTTGAACATTTTCATACAAATCTGTGAATAAATGGAAAAAAATAAGGAGGCGTTAAAGCTCTCCGCCAGGTTGGAACGACTTTTTCATCGCTGTGTCGAGGCCTTTCTGCTGGTCTGACATCAGTGCATACCTGTCGAAAAAATCTTCACCAGGCGTGCTGCGACACTTGTCAAATTTGCTCTCGTTTCCTGTGATGGCAAAGGCAACTGGGAACTCTCGCCCAGAAGCATCCATGCCCAACAACGTTAGAAAGTTCCCGACGTAGTACCCTTTCAGGGAGCACCCATCGGTCACCCCAAAACCTTGGGGACAATGTTTTGCGAAAGGGCGAGGAACAAATGACAAAATCGTCCGTCCTTGTCCGCAATGTGCCACTTAGTCCCAGGGTTTGCCACCTCCGCTGCGCGGCACCACGACTCTAAGAATTTGTACCCGTCGTGGGGATCCCCGTTGATCTCCCTATCCGCCTTCTGCAGCGCGCGATAGGCGGTGTCCTTCTTTATCACGACCCCCTTCTCCTTCATGTCTGCGATTAAACACGCCGCGGTGTATTTCTCTCCTAGAGACCTATGTTTAGTGTTGTGGCAAAAACTAATAGTAACCAACCAGACAATTATGAGGCAGGCAGGCAGGCATACCTACACTTTTCAGCAGCAAGGTATGAGACAGTATTCTTCACTTTCCACCCACATGTGTTTGTGCACGTGAATGTTCACCCTTTTCCCCACTACGTGGCTTGTCTTAAACCCCCTTCCCGAAGAACAAGAAGCGAGGGTTACCCTCGCGCGAAGTGCATCAAAGGATTGAAAGGTTCCCTCAATACTAGGTCTTGTGTCAGCCAAAGCTGAGGCAGGCTGAGTTTCAGTGGCAGCAGGTTGAGTTTCAACTATGTTTCCGGGCATCTTAGAGATTGAGAATAAGAGTTCGTAGTAAAAGAGTAAAAGCCTAGAGAGAAAGAAAAACGTTTATGATTAGGAACTTGTACGTTTTACCGAACGAAGCATCGTAGCCGACCAGTTTCCTTCGAGAATCCGCAGATGGTGCAGGGCTAAACCGAGATGAGGAAGATAACACCCGCACACGGATGTTGAGATAACGTTTGTATGATGTTCATCTGGCTTGACGAGATTAGCAAAGACAAGTACTCACGGAAAGGTTGGGTTGTTCGTCAGGTCCTGATAGTGTGCTCAGCCTCTGAAAAATTTACTGAGTGCATGCAAAGAACGGTATGTGTGCAGGGCTGGGTCACCTTACAGAGAACTGTTGTCCTCTTACACGTCATTCCAACCGAATTTCAAAGTCAAGACACCTGCGAGTTACAGACAGCCTGGTCGCAAGCGACACTCCTGTTTCTGACCGGGTTATCAGGGTATCTAACTCATGCAGGCATGAGAGCTTTTTTAAGGCTACTTTGAATTATCAAGAGCGCAGTACTGCCCGAAGGGTTCCCGCGTGTCAAGATGCATTTGCATGTACTGAGCAGAAGTTCCAGAAAGATTACTTTTATCATTTCCCAAGTCATCACATCTTTGACCGTTTGTGTTATTGGCTTTCAATCAATCCATTATCATAAATCCACAGATGAGTGTGCTGAATAGAAAGTAAAACGGCACAAAGCTTTTGTCCAAGTGACAAAAAAAATTGTTCAAGGTACCAGCATGTTCCCAGCAAAGAAGAAAAAGAAAAAAAAAAAAAAAAAAAAAAAAAAAAAAAAAAAGAAAAAAAAATTTTTTTTGGCAGTGGAAAAAGTTGTAACTTGTAGTGAACAGCGAAAAAAAAATTTCAACTTCTAGTGAATAGCGAAAAAAAATTTATAACTTGTAGTGAATAGCGAAAAAAAATTTGTAACTTGTAGTGAACAGCGAAAAAAAAAATTTTCTTTTACTGAACGGCGAAAAAAAATTATCACTTCTAGTGAACAGCGAAAAAAAAGTTACTGCTTTTAGTGAATAGCGAAAATGACATTATCAGGCACCCCAATAGCGAAAATCTCATAAATTTTATTAAAAACTTGTTATGTTCCCCCTGATTCTGGCATTTCATCATTATCAGGAATCGCACCGAAAATATAAAACAGTTTTGTATATAAGTTTATTGAATGCAAAAAAAAAAAAAAAAAAAAAAATGCACTTTAAGGAAATAAGACAAAATGAAAAAAATGTTAAATGAATTGTTTTGCTGTTCCATAACACTAGTTTTAGAGGACGTAGTTTTGGTAGTCCAACAAGCTACCTGGCCAATACTGCAGGCACTAACTTGTATCCAATTTTAGTAATGATCATTCGAAAAAAAAAAGGTAAATTAATATCTATTTTTTTTAACGTATTTCACTAACTGGAAATAACTCAAATACCGCCGAAGGCCGCATGAACATAAATACGTTAACCAAAAAACCCGCTGAGTTTTAGGTTTCTACTCGGTCAAAACATTTTAACGAAATTGTTTTATTAAAAATATATGTTTTGCTTATTTTTGCAAATACAAAGCAGAAGCAATAACCTTAAATAAAATAAGGTAGTTACCCTGATTTTTCGTGTAAAATAAGGTAAGTGGATAGAGTTATTGAGAAGGTTAATTCAGTGAAAAGGTAACTATAGTGTTCCACGTGTTGTCTGGTTGAGAACAAACTGTAGACTGAAAACAACGGTATTCGAATTAAGTTCATCGAAGTTGATTCAAAAGTCACGAAATGCTCAATGACTGTTGAGAACTTGTCTCAAAAAGAGATCAGTCGCATCGTGTCCAGGAGGAGGAGGAGGAGGAGAAAGGAAAGTGTGAATTAGAGAAACAAAAACAAGTTATCACCTATCACACAGATCACACATCCATACCGCAAAGCAGACATAAAGATAAAAACTGCTACATATTTACTAAACAAGTAGACAGCAGGTCATAAGAAAAGCACCACACAACGTACACGTTAAAATACGAAGACAGAGTGCGAGTGTATATCGTGAAAAGAAGGGCAACAGTACTATTAATGTATCACTGAAAATAAAGGAGGAACGCTCTCCTTTATTCAATTAGGCCTGATTGAATGAGATACAACCAAAACAAAAAAACACTTTTACGTATATTTATACGTCTTATTGAAGAGAATGCAGTATTTTTGTATTAAAAATAAAACTGCAACAATAGTAGTGATTGCTATGTGCTGTAGTAGAGAAGGCTAACAATGATAGCTGAAGCATTGTAAATAAAAATGATGTGCACATAAACCAAAAAAAAACACTTCTATCATTCAATAAAAGCGAGTGGGGAAAAAAAAAAAAAAAAAAAAAAAAAAAAATGTCATTAAAAGTCAGCCTAGTAGCTAGTTTTAATCGGCTTCGAGAGGCCCTCTTGTAGGATCACTTAAAAAGTACCATCACGTTCTACCCTATCTATTTTCACACCGGAGTTGTTATGTTACGTGTTGGTTATGTAGTTAACTATTATTCAAACTTTGTACAACGTGAGAGAATTATTATTTCTTTTTTTTATAAGAAAATAAAAAAAAAAGGCGCCAATATTCAAAAACAGAGGGAAAGAATGAAAAAAAAAAAAAATCACATTCATTTTTTTTTTTAGTTTTTCAATGCCACTAGAGGAAAAAGAATCTAGATAGCAATTTCAGGCTATGCCGATAAGAACCGTAACATCGTGTGTCATTAAATTTTAGTAAAAATAATAATAATAAGAATACTCCTCGTGTTAGATTAGTATTTTTTTTTTTTTTTTTTTTTTCGGGTTTTTTTTTTTTTGATTCAACAAAAAAAAAAAAAAAACTGCCTGATGTGTATCGTTTTTATAAGAGAAATAACAAAAAAAAAAAGTATTTCATCCGAAAGAACACATTACGGTCAGAAGAGTCTCAAAATGCGCAGACTTCATTGGATGAAGTGATTTACAGTAATTTTTTTTTTTTTTTTAATTTCCCTTTTAAAAAGTTGTAGCGACTTCTACAAATCAGCTCCCTACGATATAAGCTTTATAGTCACATTCCCCATTGCATCATAATTGGATACCGAATTTATCATAGTACACATGTGAGACTTGACAACAGGGGTTAGTTTGGTGCAAAAAAGAAATCTTTTTTTTTTTTTTTTTTTTTTTTTTTGAGCTCTTTTAAATGCATAAGACACTATAAAAGAAATAAGTGCCACATTGAGCCCATGTGAACCAGCCATTTTAAAAAAAAAACATTATTTTTAATTCTAAGCTTATTATGTCTTGCAGAGAAGTAAGCCACAGAAGTTAGTGAGTGTGTGTGAAGCAGTGATTAAAAAAAAAACATAATTTTTTTTTTTGGTGAATCTATACAAGCGATTAGAATAAAAAACGGTTTAGTGTTGCTTCTCCACTCTACCTCTACGGATTAGAGCCGAAATATATCATATTTTTTTTTTTTCTGACTTGCATTGCGACTTTTCTTCCATGTGAACGTACTCGACAGAATAAAATAATGCGACTCTTCCAGAAAAGTTTTTCACACATTTATTAACTTTAAATGGCTATTACTTATTTGTTTATTCACTTTTCTTTTTATTTTTATTTATATTTTTTTATTTTTTATTATTATTATTACTATTACTATTTTTTTTTTTGTTTTTGCATAATAAAAAGATATAGGGACATTTAAATGATCAACCAGAAAATAAAAAATAAACAAAAGAAACTACAAATAAAAAAAATACTAAACAAAAGAAAAAGAGAGAAATAAAAACAAGTTGAAATCCAGACCAGATTCCAGACCATATGCAGAGCATTTCCACGCATCGCTTCGGTTTGCGAGTTTGCGGGCTTTGATTGGGTTCCAGACGGACTGAATAAAAAGTTAGTTCGCTAGCAAAATGCAGAACTGATGACTACGAGGGGTCTTGGTAGCCCGCATCAGTAAGGACCCAATCGCGAAGATTGTAGTTTTATAGCTTCGGCTGAAAGTGATCGACTCCCAGCTCCCACCTTGCCCAGAGGCTAACAGGTTGAAAACAACTAAAGAAAATAAAAGAGAAATGATCTGGGAGTGGGGAGGGGGAAGGTGAAAAAAAAAGAAAAAAATCTTTTTATTCCATACAGCATCTTTTTTTTGTAATACGACCACGTGCCAAATGCCCCGATACCACGAAGGAAAAAAGAACCCCCCCCCCCCCCCCCCCCCCCCCCCCCCCGAACAGTACCGAGGATCGTTCACCCCCAGTTTTCCGAAGCATCACAATTGTTCTGTGAAAGCCTCTTTAAAGTATCACAAGAATTGAGCAGCACATAGCCATATCACTCAGCAAGAAATGGAAAACAAAAGGATCAGATAAGATGACAGTCAGTTTAGAGTCATAAACTGCGCCGGACTTAAAAAATAATTTAATCACCAACAAGTAATTAAAAAAGAAAGATAAATAATAATATCAAATATTAAAAAAAAGAGTTTTTGGAATATTGCGCGAACCCATTACTTAGTCATTTCAGACTCAGAGGAGTTTTCGTGCCGCCAGCATTCTTGTCTGACGCTGCGATTGAAAAAAAAAATAAAAAACATGTGTGTCGCTTCCAGATTGCTACATCCAGGTTCCACAAGCTTCAGGGGGAATAGAGAGTTAAGGTTTTTTTTTTTTTTTTTTTCAATTTTGGACCCATAGTGACATAGGATACACTAAAAGAAGAAAACAACCACAGTCTTGTTGCCTTAGGAAGGATCAACTAGGACTCAGAAAATGAAGAAGCAATAGGCGATTCGATTTACCTGTGCACATTCAACAAAGGGGATAAAACAAAAAGCAATTATACAGGCCAGTATGATTGACCGGCTGCGTTGTTTGAGTGGCATCTTGTTTAGCTATAATCCCTCCTCGTTATCGTCAGGTTTACATAAAACGAACTATTAACTACCTAACTGATTGCACCAACAAAGACCGTGGCATTTTAAAAAAAAAAAAAGAAAATTCATAAAAGAAAATCCAAGGAGAGAGAGTCAGGGGGGAAAAAAATCGTGAAGGAACCACTAAATAACAGGAACCAACTAAAAAATAATGAAAAATACGACAACCTGTTTTTTTTTTTTTTTTCTTTTCTTTTCCCGAAATCGCATCTATGTACAACTTGACCAATGAAAAAAGTCTGTGAAACAATGAACGACAATACAAAAATAGGGAAAAAAAAAAAAATAAACAAATAAAAACAGGCGTCGGTAACAATAGTAGTAGCCTAGGCAGGCCAATCCAACCATCAACATGATGGCTGAAATATGAAGTCAGTTAGAGCAAAGCACTCAAAGGGGAAAATGTGAACTAACTTTAGCGATTAAAGGCGGTGTTGTACCCTTTTCACATGAGAATAACCTCATAGAGAGACTGAGGTGATGAATACTTATAATACAAGTAGTAGTAGTAGAGGTGAAGATTATTTCTCAAGGTTTCGTGTGAAGTTCAAAGATCTGTTGTTCCATCTGTAGATCCCATTTTAGAGTAGAAATAAGGCCGGAGAAGTGACGTGCTGCCACTACGTAGATCTCAATGCAGAATACAGCAGCATGAGTCAGTATACCAAATGGGGGAGAGGACTGATTAGTTAGATCTCTGAAATGGTAAGGCAAGGCAGCGTGAGCCACATCTACACAACAATGCTAGCGAATAGTAAAATAGAACTGATTTTCCGAATATCTGAAGCGGTGTAAAGAACCCGCTAGCAGACTTTATCTAATTTTCATTCCAGGGTTAAGAGTAGTAAGAGAACAGGAAAACTACTTCACTTCGCCAAGCTGTAACTATCTCTGTAGAAGTTGCAACGCAGCAAGAGGAAGCGATCAGTAGCTCAAGTCCATATCAAAGAAAAGAACAAAATTGCAAAATAGTACTACCGTAAGAATATGTTTCCGATCTCTGAATGAGTAAAGTCAGCGCTAGTGGTACTGATTTCTGACCTTACTGAGGAGAAGGATCTCTAGAAGCAGATGATTGAATAGAATGAATACAGCTCAAGTAGTTTAAGGAGATGAGGAGCCGATCAGCTTAATTTAAACTGATGAACTACTTGTTCATTTTACATCTGATTTTCGCCGCCGCTAACGGTGATTCAGAACAACGTTGAAGAAGAATTAACTTCTTGAAATCAACACGTTATCAGAGTTGATAATCTTATACACAATAAGACTTTAAAAGCAACCTTCTAAAGGAACAGTCGAGGGGTCATAGCAACTGAACGCTCTCTCGCTGTTGCACGTGGAGCCAGATTCATAGGAGATCTCGCTGCAGCCCTGTTTGGAGGTGCTTCACTCCTACGAGAGGTGAGGAGTCCACTAGGAACAGAGCCACCTCTTGAAGTAAGAAGAGGACTTGAAAATTGAGGACTTGAAAATTTTGGTCGGGAAGAAAGTGCACCACCAGAATGTTGAGCTACAGATTGAGTTGGAGACAGTAACAGTGTTGGAATAACAAATGGTGCCTTCTTATCAGATGAGAGCACAACCTCTTCTGCTTTCTCTTCTCCGTATGGAAGACGAGCTGACTTTCGAGGAGAACCTGACTTTCGAGGAGAACCCGACTTTCGTGAGGAAAGAGGTCCAACTGGGTTGGTTGGTGAGAGTGAGAGTGAGAGACCAAGAGTTGGAATCATCTGTTTATGTACTCGAGGTGTTGGTTCAGTAACTTCAGTTGAAGTATCAGAACAATCAGTTCCACTATCACTATCATCAATACCGGCTCCATTAAGAGATTGTTGTACTAATTCAAAGTAAATACCACGTTCTAATTTTACAAGTTCATCATGAGTACCTTCTTGTACAACAGTACCATCTGATATCACTATTAACTTATCGAGGTTTTGAATTGTACTGAGACGATGAGCAATTGCTAACAAAGTCTTTTTTGATGTCTCGCGAAGGTTGTCGAGGGCTTCACGTACTTCATACTCAGCCTCAGCATCAAGATTAGCTGTGGCTTCATCCATCATAACAATTGAAGCCTTGTCATTAACGGCACCTCTTGCGATACAAACTCGTTGACGTTGTCCACCACTGAGTACTGATCCTTCAGGTCCAAGTGCAGGGAATTCCCAACCGATGCTACGAGGACCATCTTCAAGTAATTCATTTTCACTTCCCGCTTCTAAGTTCTTGTCAAACATCTTTTTTAACTTTGGTATATCTCCATCAATAAAGTCAGTCATGTAGGCAATCTCTGCTGCTTTCTTTAATTCATCTTGGGTAGCATTGGATTTACCGTAACGTACATTTGCAGCAAGACATCTATTAAACAAGTATGAGTCCTGGAGAACTGGTGCTAGTGTCTTTCTCCAGTTGTTGATGTCAGAAATGTTGTCTAAATCGTATCCGTTGATTAGAACTTGACCGCTGTTTGGTCGATATAATCGCAGTAGAAGAGCGAATATCGTACTCTTACCTCCTCCTGAAGGTCCAACAAGACCAATTGACTGACCATCAAAGTCTACTTTGAATGACATATTTTTCAACACCATTGTATCAGCTCTTGATGGATAAGAGAAACACACATCACGGAATTCAATGAGGGAGTGTGGCTTTGGAATGTCTGCGTATTTGAAGGTTTTTGATGAAGAATAATCCTTATCTTCTTTCCAATCTAACAACTCAAACATGTCATGAACAGCTGCCTTTGCGACAACGTAGTCAGGAATCTGACTGAGAGGACCAGCAAGACCGATAGTTGCGAATACAATCCCTAAGAATCCCAATAAGAACCTTCCAACTGATAAGTTCTCATTAGGATCAGTCACCAACTCCCCTCCGTAGAATAACCCGAGTGCGTATGCTCCAGTCATAGCAGAGTTCGACAGACCGAATACAAAACTAGACGGGATTTGACTTGTTATTTTATTCTTTCTCTTTACTAAGTTACCGTACGTGTTCATAGTCCAGTTTTCTAAAACCATACTGTGAACACAATTCATATGACGTGCTGTTTCATCAAATAACAAATCAGAGTCTCGAGCGTCTTTACTGAGATCTTCAGATGCCCACCAAACAGCTTTTACGTTGACAGCTTGTAAGGCAACCACCACAGGCATGATTGCCATCATAACTAATGCTAGTTTCCATGAAGCGAACAAAGCCATTCCAATGCCTGCAGTTAAACCGACTACGGCTTGAACAATAAGGTTCAATTGATCACCTGATAGTTTAGACATTCTTATACCGTAATCTGATAGAGCAACTGATAAGTTTTCAGATGAATATTTTTCGATATCAAAGAATGCAGCATCTCTTGTCATTAAAGATTCAAAACACTTTTGACGAATGTTACACGCAAAGGCCTCACCGATGTACAAAAACGAAGCTTCGCATAAGAATTGACCAACAAAACTTGCTCCAGCAACAATCGAACAATATCCCGCAATGACTTTCGAATCGTATAAGACTGTTGTGTTATCGTCGTAGTAAATCTCAATTGACATCGCCATGAAGAGTCCCATTAAAGGGGTTAATGTCCCCACAATTGCTGAACCAAACACCCCAACTAAGAATATATGTTTGTGACCCTCGTTAAATTGCCAAAGTCTCATATACGGAACAGAATAGTTTTTAGCGACCTCTTCTTGACGTTTGTATTCCTTTTCTTCTGTTGAGAGGGTTGGGTCGTTGTCGTAATGATAGTCTTCGTCACCTTTACGGGTTTCTTTTGGAGGCGCAACTGCTTCTTCATCGTCGCTGTCACTGTCGCTGTCGGACGTATTGCCGTCTTCTTTGTATAGTCTTCTCGGTCTGCGAGATTGCCTTCCTAAGAAATCTTCTTCATTACCTCCTTCTTCCCTTAATTGGATTTTGTACAGTCTTTGGTAGACTCCACCTGGTTTTTGTAGAAGATCTTCATGGGTTCCGAACTCTTGGATTTTCTTATTATCAACGACGTGAATAATATCACAATCAGTTACAGCATTAAGTCTTTGAGCGATTGAAACTACAGTTAACTTGTGAGGGTAGGTGCTGTCTTGTTGAAGGTCAGAAACAGTTTGTAAAATCTTAGCCTGAGTCTTATTATCAAGAGATGAAGTCGCTTCATCCAACAACAGTATTTGAGGTTCTCTGAGAAGCGCTCTTGCGATCGCTACTCGCTGCTTTTGACCACCAGAAAGCTGTGATCCTCCATATCCACATGGAGTGTCAATCTTCTTTGATAGTTTTTTAATAAACTTCCAAGCACCAGCGCGTTTACAAGCAATTTTTAATTTCGCATCAAGTTCTGATTCAGTGTGTGCTTCAACAAGATCTTCACATCCTCTTAAAAGATTACTTTTAATACTTCCAGAGAATAAAAATGGATTTTGTTCAACGTATCCAAAATACGTTCTACGGAGATCCAATGAAGGATCACGTAGAGTTGAGGTATCGATTGTAGATGAAGGGGTGTGAATTGATATTAATCCACTGTTTGCGTCATACAATCTCATCAGTAGTTTCATTAAAGTTGATTTACCGCTTCCACTCGGACCCACAATACCGATGTTAAGACCTGCTTCAAGGGTGATGCTTAGCCCATTAAAAATAAGTGGAGTGAGTGGACAGCTAGTTTCAGTCTTCTGTTCAGTTGATGGATAAGAGAAGACGATATCATTCATTGTAATTTTTGTTATCTCGTTGCATTTGTTGTTGCTTTTCAATTTCTTGTTTTTCAAAACCAAAGATGGTTTTTTTTCAATTTCCGAAGTGTTCGCCAACAACAACGACAATCTGGACCAAGCTTTTTTTCCTGCAGCTATGTCTTCCCAAATAGGACCTGCCTGTCCCAAACTAAAAGCACCGATGATGATCGCAAACAGACAGGCGATAACATCACCTCCGGCTATGCGATTACCAGCAATGTGATTTGTGAAGTTTCCATCAAGCATAACTCCTCCAAAAAAGAATGACAGCGCAAACATTCCAAAAATACAAGCGTATAACAATCCAACCAAAACACCCCAGATGTAGGCGAATCTCGATGCCTCTTTTTTAACGATATCTAAATGCTCTTTGTAAGCTTTAATTTCTCCACGTTGAGCTGAGAATGCCAATACTGTCTTTATTCCTGTTAGAATTTCATTGCAGAATGCTGATGCTTTTGCAACGAGTTGGGCGGAAACAGTATGTTTTTCAGCCATGTATTTACCTAATAAAACAGACACTGGGACCATTACTGGAAGGGTTGCGAAGATGATACATGTTACCTGCCAACTCTTTAATAATCCAACAGCAACCGATACAAGAAAACATGATATGTTCATAAAAAAAAGACCAACTTTCCTTCCTGTTGCTGTTTGAACATATTTTATGTCATTTCTGATTAAGATTGGAAGCTCACCAGTGTTTTGAGAATCAATCCAGACTGTGTCTTTACCGAGCATCGATTGCATGCATCGTAACTTTAAATTTCTTCCAATTTCTTGAGAATACCAATGTAAGATTGCATCCCAATAAGTAGAAGTAGCTAACTGACCAATCATGATATAAACGATGTTAACAACAGCGTCGTTTATTGAACTCCGAAGTCGAGACAGTTCCGCTCCGCTGATTTCTTGTCTTGCAGCTGCTCCCGCATCATCAATCGCTCCCCCCAACAACAAAGAAAATACCGGAATCGCTGATCCGTGAACAAACGACAGTACGACTGCTATTGAAACAAGCATCTGAGATTTCTTTGGTAGGTGGCTCCACAAGGTTGCAAAACCGATTTCGCTTTCTTCCTCTCCATAACGAATATTCGGTGACTTTATAGTCACGGTAGGCATATGTTACAGGGGTTTGGGTTTGTAAAAGCAAATTGCTGAGGAAAAAAAAAAAATTAAAAAACAAAACATACTTATCTACCCAACACACACATGACACACACAAAGAACGTCAATAATCTACTGTTAAAATCTAAGTAGCTATTTTTTCTCTAATTATACTTTGTACTTTGTACTTTTTTTTTTTTTTTTTTTTTTTTTTTCCTTCTTTCATTCTTAACTGAACAAACAAAAACCAAACAATAGCTAACAACAACAAGGCTTTACTTGGATGCTAACTAATACAAATATAAAGGAAGATAATGAGACACACGCTCACCTTAGAAGGATGCTAACACTGAGCATAATCTAGACCGCTCATATTCTTCTTTTTGAAGATCAGATGTAAGAGATGCTAGGTGTTGTTTGTGAGTTTCTCTTCTCGAAATAAGGACTTGCTCTAAACGACGGGATTGTTTTTGAAGTTCCTGAAGTTTCTCTCGTAATTCAATAGTTGGAGATGGCGATTCAGAAACTTGCGCGGCTTTCATAAAATTAGAGTAGCTGTCAAGTGGTAGTTTGGTAGCTGCTGCATTCGGAGCAGATCGAGAATTTAAATTACTGTACGCAGCGCGTAATGATCCATGTTCTTTAATTAACCTGTCACTAGTAAGTATCTCGTCACCTGGTGTTTTTATAACAGCTTGGCTATTCCTTCTATTTCTCATCATAGTTCTCGGTGTTGAGATCGGAGGAGTTCTTGAACGGTACTTCGCAGGAGGAGGTGTCTGATCAGCAACTTGTCTCGCAGCTTTTTCCTGTTCGAGAACTCTGACTTGCTCTTGTAGAGTTTCAATTAATTTTTTATTTAATTCATCTTTCAATTCTGATGGTCTTCTCTTTGTAGGTGTTCGTAACGTCACTTCCTCCTTCACCTTTGCTTCAACTAATTGTAATTTGTTATGACTCCGAGGTGTTGTCTTTCCTGTGCTTGCAGGGATACCAAGATCTCTCACATCTCGAGAGTATCCGTCACCAAGTATCACACATGGAGGACCTATACCAGGAGAGCGAAGTGATGTGTGCCAACCCCCACCTGGCATTGTCACCCTCGTTGTGGATCTGTTAAACAGTAATTAGTTTAATATTTATTATCCAATTACTGTTATTCCTACATCACTTGTTCCTGTCATGGAATGGGGGGTTTCTTGTTTAAAAAAAAACATACAAAACAAACAACAATAAAGAAAAGAAAACGAGTACAAGTGGAGAAAAAAAAAATATAATCTTTTTTTTTTTTAAAAAAAAAATATCTATAAAGGGAAAGAACAATACAGGTAAGAGATAAAGCTGAAAGAAGCTGATTAAATCACAAAACAAATTTTTTTTTTTTTTCTAATATATACTCGGTTCCTTTTTTCCCTTTATTCCCTCTGCAATAGCTGAATTTCTATGAGCTACAGTCACTTGGTTATCGCGACTGTTACTCTTCTGTGTTGTAAAGAGAAGTCTAATACAACACTATCATTGTATGCTGGAAGGACTTGTTAAAGTATTTCTTTGTAGTATTCTCAAATCATATTGATAATCAGAAGTACACAACCAAAGAATAGTGAGGTCTGATTCGTGTTCTGGAAAAGTCTCAAACCGACTGCGACGAGAAGCAGGTTGAAGATCAGTGGCAATGGTTAATATTGTGTAGATAAATAAGAACTACGCAACCAATGAATAGTGAGGTCTGATTCGTGTGCTGGAAATTGGTGGTGGAGTCTCAAACCGACTGTGCGTCGAGAAGTAGGTTGAAGATCAGTGACAATGGTTAATATTGTGTAGATAAATAAGAACTACGCAACCAATGAATAGTGAGGTCTGATTCGTGTGCTGGAAATTGGTGGTGGAGTCTCAAATCGACTGTGTCGAGTAGTAGGTCGAAGATCAGGTATGTCCGATAGTATTCTCTGTGCTACTGATGATGGTATTCCCATATCAGAAAGATCTCGTGCAGTGAGTAAAGGAAGAGTTTGATCATCAACTTCATTAGCTACGAACACATCTCTGTAGTCATGAAGACCTAATACTGATATCCATTTATCTATTCCATTATCAGGTTGCAATAAATTTATAATCGGAGGTGAAGTTAATGGTAATTTACGAATATTCGTTGTTCGACTGCTGCTGCGTCTTCGGCTGGGAGTTTGAGGACGTTTTTCTTTTTTTAGTAAATTTGAAACCCCCGCCGCAACGGGTCTCTCACCACTATCACAAAGATGAGTAAAATAATCTTTTAAACAATGACACCACGTAGCCATTGCTAAGGCTGCAGGGGAGGCTATTTCAAGTGCCTGAGGATCAAGAATTGGAAGGTTAAGTAAAACATTCTCAACTCCAGGAGTAATCGCCATAATATCAAATTGTAGAATAGCTGCTACAAGTTTTGAAGGAGGGTTCAACATAGATTTTACTACTTGCCAAGCAGACTCTCTTGAGTGCTCATCATCACAAGTTATTGCTACAGCAAGACATGTTGAGTAAGGTACAAATGCCTCAGGTGGTTTAAATGACTTCTCAAGTCTCTCAAAGGAGTCTTCTGAAAGTTTCTTTATTTCTCTACATGTTTGTAACCATCGCTTGTGAGAGTTACCCATTGCGGGTTGTTGTTTATATCTATTCCCCGCAGGCATGTCATTCCTCATGTTGTATTGAACTGAAGCTACCTCTCCCTGTAGACCTTCTCCAACTCGCCGTACTCCACAAAACTCACTTGAGTGTTGCTTCATAATATTCCATTCTTTTCTCCAAGCTCGAATATCAGTCATTATTAAGTTTTCCAGATACCTGCAGAATGAATTGATAATGTGAATTACACTTTCATATGTCAAAAGAAATCTCACAAGTGCTGTATTGTTCGATGTCCTTGAGTGAGTCAACTGTTCAAAAAGAATTATAAAATATAACTACACTTCACAATTAGATATATCGAATACAACAAACACAGCCCTCTAGGAGCAATACCAGGACCCGACACGTTGACAAACACGATCGACATTTCACCAATCTACAGCAGGTTCAGCTACCGTAAAAGCAAACACATTACGAAACAATCAACGTCATAAGAACAGAAACATTATGAATGTGTGAGCAATTCATTGCCTACTTTTTTTTTTTTGCTGGTTTTTTTTTTTTTTTTTTTTTTTGTTTATTTTAAAGGGTTCTCGTCCTGCTAGTGGTTAAATCCATTGGCAACGCAACGCAACACAATTCTCAAAGGAAAACGCTTTTTTTTTTGCACAAAAACGAGAACTTTTGGTTTTTTTTTTTTTAATAAGGTTCTTTCAAAAAGCTTTTTTTGATTCAAAAGAAAAGGTAAATTTGAACAGTAAGACTGCCAAGTTAGAAAAAGAAGAAAAAAGAGGAGGAAGAGAAACTAAATAATTTTACAACCACCCAATGGAAACAGCGGGATACATGCTACTGTTTCCAGCTACCAAGAGGCTGAAGGAGGGGAGTACTCATAACAGAAAACGAGTACTCTCTAAAAGTGATCATTACAACAGATTATTTATCAAACGTACTATCCCAGAGCGGCTGAAGCACTTCCACCCAGAGACTGGTACAACAGACCAGTACCATACACTCCTGAAATTGCTAAAAACGCAGCGAACACCTGACGGATTCCCGTAGCAAATCCGCTCTCATCAGTAAAACCACTCATCATGTAGCCAGCAACGAATGATGCTACTAAGGCTGCTGCCATTGATAAGAATAAAGCAACAATTGGTCCCATATATAAGAATGGGATCCAAGGAATAAGAGGAACAACAGCACCAAGTGCGAAAGAACTCATCATAAACATCATTGATTTCAGAGGATTGTTACGATCATCATCAACATCAAGGTTGAGTTCTAACTTGGCGTGGAGGCGGAGTTTCATTGCGAAGTTTTCTTGTTCATTACCTCTAGTCATATCCTTAGACAGAGATGCGATGGTGTCATTGCTGAATCCAAGATCGGTGAGGATTTCGTTAAAGTTTTGATCTTCAGCGTCACCGTGAGCTTTCAAGTGTTCCTTTTCCTTTAGAATCTCACCCTGCTCTGCTCTGTTTTGAAGTGATAGAGAAACCCATTCTCCTGCACCCATTGAAGCTGCTCCAGCAAAGAGACCAACAAGTCCGCTGGCAATTACAACAGACGGATCGATAGATGAAGCGCTTGCTATTCCGATCATCAAACAAGTGTTTGCACAGAGTCCATCATTAAATCCAAACACTGCTGCCTTCAGTGATCCATCCATGTCAATATGATCATCTTTGAATGCCACCATTCCTCTCTTCGCAACGCTGCTTGCAGCCCGTTTGAGATGCTTATGGTGATGACCAACTAAAGGAGTGTTTTCTGTAACCATTGTGTTTTATTTTTTTTTTAGATTAGACCTGTTAGTTGTTAAATAATTATTGCATTCAATCACTAGAAAAGAACTCAAACACGTCACGTTGCTCATGATCTCAATGTACTACTGCAGAAGAATAAAAATATAAATAAAGTAACTAATAAACAAACACAGTCAAACACTTTATTTCCCATCCAACAACCCTTCTAAATAGGATTGTAGACGACGGTTAACTCAGAGAGAGGAGAGGACTTACAATACAGGTGACAGGTAAAAATTACAATATAGGTTACTACAATCTTCTGTCACAAATATCCATAACAGGGGTCACTAGTTTTTTAATCGAAGGAGATGAGAGAGTTTGTTCTGCGATGTCGAGAGCTGTTTTTCTTTGAAGATCTTTTGTTGTTATCAATGTTGGGAAATGTTTTATTAAATAAGAAATGATTCGAAGAATTGACAACTCATCAGCATCAGACTGTACTAACCAATGCAGACAAGTTCTACCTGAACGATCAACTGCGTGAGGAACAACTTTATATTTAGTTATAAGAACAACAACGATGTTATAATGACCACAATAAGCTGCCCAATGAACAAGTGAATGACCTTCATTATCGATACTCTGAAGTAGAGATGGAGAACAGTCAGCTACTAGTTCAAACATTTTCATATCACCATTTTGAACGGCATAAAACAAACAATTAAATCCGTGTTGATCTGTATCTCCAACAACTGTACTGATATCGAAGTTATTCATTACTTCAATGACGATTTCAAGACTGCCATCACAGATACATTTCTTAACTAAGTCTCTTGTTATAACAACATCTGGAGTCTCTCTCAAGGCATCGAGCAGTAGATCTGGAAGATTATCAGAACAAGCTGTTAGTATCATTGCGTTAACGCGTCTCTTTTGTGAAGCAATTTTTGATTGTTCCAATGCAGACTTTGATTCGGTGAAATATTGTTTCTTCAACTTGTTGAATGACTTGACTTCTCTCTTTATTAATAAATTACGAACATGAATCTCACTTTGTGAAGCGAGTTCGAAAGACTTTTCAGCAGAATAATACGTTAAAATTTCAGAAACTTTTTGAAATTTTTTAGCAATAGCGAACTCCAACAAGCTTATACCATAACCTGAAAGATGATCAGAAACAGAGGCACCTGCTGAACATAATAAAGAAACTAGTTTCGGTTGATTATTAACAACAGCTGCCTCTACTGGTTTTCCTTCGTTGACATCTGCTTCACTTGTTACAAGAACTGCTGCTATTTCTGTGTGTCCCAATTCAACGGCTACCAACAGTGGTGTTTTCTTCATTTTGTTGAGACTATCGATATTTCCGCATTTTGATAATAACTTCACGACACTCAGGACTCCGCTGACATCACCTTTGGAAACAACTTTATGAAGTTCTGATTGTAGTTCCCAAGGCATCATTGCATCCAACGACATTTATTATTGTTATTTTTTTTTTCTTTTAAAAGTATCTAAAAGAGAGAAATAAAAAAATATATAATCTAACTAATAACACAATGTTACTGTTCTGGTTTATAGTGTCCTAAAAAACCGAAAGCATTTAAAAATGCTTGTGTTTATTTTTTAAAAAAAAAAAACACGTTTTTACAGATACAAAGTCCTACTTCGGTTGGATGTGTTAATCATCTAAACATTATAAATCTTTACATCTGAAGAGAATGATTCCCTTGAGATATTTGATTGAATTGCAATCTGTTCTGGTGACATGACGTACTCGTATACAAGTGACTCACAGGCTGTTGAGATGAGTGATGTTGTTGTACTACGAGGAAGGTTTGGTGGAAAGCAAGCAACCACAACAGCAATGACACCATCGATTTGAGTATCGAGTTTTGATATTATCAACGACGATGTGATAACGTTGTGTGAATCTACTTTAATAAAGAAAGTGTTGTTATCACATTCAGTCAGTTCCTGTTGAGAGAATATTGACAACACTTCCAATGCGCGTTTTCTGTTATTACTGTCAGGACGTATAATTAAAATATTTGATGCAGATGTGTCTTCTTTAGGAGTTCCTTTTATTGTTAGTTTTGATCTACAATACTTTAAGTGAGTGTCTTTATCATCAGTTCCGATGTTATATATCATTCCGCATATCGCACAAGTTGTGCATCCAATTTCTTTTTGACCAGCATCTAAAGTCATTTGAATGTTGCCTTTTGTCGCTGTCGTTGTCGTTGTCGTTGGTGGTGATGAATTCTTTTTCCTTTTTGTTACTTTCTCACTTGGTGATCGAGTGATCGAAAACAGATCATTCTTCACATTAAACATATCCAACAGAGACGCTTGTCTCTTACCCATTTTTTATTAACTGTAATGAAAAGTATATAAACTGAGATTATATTTTATAGTTTTAGTATGACAATTATCACATCAGTATCGTTTACTGAGTAGCTGTTTGAGAACCAACCACAGTTTTGTCTACCTCCTCCCAATTGAATATAATATGTAAGTTCTCACCCAGGTTCCGCTTAGGTACCAAAAGTTCTTATGCAGGAACATTATTATTGTTATAAAACACGCGAATATGAATATCACCGCAGCGATGTTTGTAACCTCCGGTGCCAATGAAAAATTCTCAGGGCGGTGAGGAGTTAAGAATGCAGCTCCTGCTGCGAGGTAAACCAACGCAACAACACAACCTTCGAAAAGGTACTGTCCTTGAGTACGAGGAGCAAAGAACTGCTCACCAGTTGGAGCTGCATCGTTCTGTTTGTTATTATTTGATATGGATTTGTGGCTCAGCGATGCGGAGAAAGTAAACTAACACATACCAGAACACACCAATGCATGCCACCCATAAACAGAGCATGATAGAATGTGAGATAAAACCAACTGTGAACTCTAGCAAAACGTTGAATCTCGTCTTTGTCTGGGTCTGGTGAAGGACCATAAGCTGCTCTATAAAGTAAAAGAAGAACTGATGAAAACCCAACAGAAACTAACATCATTTGAGTTATTGAAAGTTGAAATCCAACAGCAGTCTCAGCTGCTGGGGAATCTTCCAGTTCTGGGATGTCGTCAATTGTTTGATCACATTCAACGTTAATCCATTCGACTATTGTTTTTACTGATAATCGATGAAGCCATTGTTCCTTCTCATCTACGAGATTTGTAATTGGATTTAGCTTCTGCTGCCTGCGAGCTTTCCGTTTAGCTTTTGCGATTTCAAAATCCGGGAATAGTACATCACGTTGGATGGCGGTGTCATTGATTTCGGGTAACTTTTCATTTTCCTTTACTTTATTACGAAGTGAGATCATGTCAAGTGGGATGGGATCTTCACCTGGTTTTAACATTATGATTGCCGGAGGGTTAATACCTAAGATTTTATTTAATGATTGAGTCACAGGAGTGTACTGAACATTAATAAACCTAAAGTGCTTCTCTCCCCTCCACTGCTCCCCATATGCCGGTGCTAACAGGTTCATTATTGAGTGGATTTCACTACATTTTCCACATTTTTTAAAAAACGTTGGATGGGCATTGTAAGATATCAATGCGATTAAATTGTCTCTTCCTTCTACATCATCAATCAATTCTAGTACGTCTTTTTGTAGTTCAGTGACTTCACCCTTTTTAAGTTTCCCTTCCCATGATAGACACGGAGTAGGTATGCATGCTATGAGAATCAATATCCACACGCCGATTAGATTGTAACTTATCTTTTCCATATCGTGTGGAGCCTGTTTGGAAAAAAAAAAAAATGAACATCGGAAATAAAAAAAACAAACCAAAAGCTTATTCGATAATACACTGCAAACAGTAATTAACTTTTACTTTTTTTTTTTTTTTTTTTTTTTTTTCCAAAGAATTTCTCCACAATAACAAAAAAAAAAAATCAAAAAAAACACGCTTAACTGTGACAAAGGTATTACCACTAAGATAAAGAGAATAAGGTTTTTTTTTTTTGTGGATAGGCTAGGATAGACTGCTAGAAACAGTCTTGAATAGAAGTTACATCACAGCAATGATCTCCCAATGGGTTTTCGGGCAGGGTATCTCTCTCTCTCACTGTAGAAAGAAGCGAGAGATCGCCTGACTAGAAGGAATCAGTGAAGTGACCAGAACTCGTTGTGAGCTCTGAGCGGCAGAAAAATCGAAGTGACGGAGAAAGAAAAAAAAAATTTAAAAAATTCATCATTTTGTTGGATCGGAATACCAACACAGAAAATAAAAATAAAAGACAAACACCTCCAATTTCAACACAAATTCTTGCATCAAAACGGAACTTTCAAGTGACGAAACACCAACAAGAAGGTCACAAAAACAACGAACATGCAGAGCTCTTCATTTCAATTTAAATAATTAATACACGAACAATAAAATATTTGTTCTATTTATTTTCCCATTTAGTATCTGGTCAATGATTAATAACACACGGGCCAAGGGAGTGTTGACTTTGGGAAATGACAAAAAGAAATATCCTTTTCGGAACTTCTGCTGAGTACATGTAATTGCTTCTTGACACGCAAGAACTCTTGGGGCAGCGCAGCGCAGCGCTCTTGATAATTCAAGGTAGCTTTAAAAAAACGCCCACGCTTGCATGAGTTTGGATCGATCACCCCGGTCAGAAACATGTTGCTTTGCAACCAGAATCGCAAGTGTCTTGCAAGAGGTTCTCTGAAGGACTTTACATTCAGTAAAACTTCCAGAGTGATGACACTATCAAGACCTGAAGCACAATCTGGTCTGTTTTGTAGTGCAAAGTAATTTGAGCTATTTATCGATACTTTAGACTTGTGATGTGTGGTGCAGCTGGCGGTTTTTCGAAGTTGAATTCCAAGATTTTGAAAAACCTTGTGCGGAATTAGGGTTTTCCAAAAAAAAAAAAAAAAAGAAAAAAAAAGAAAGAAAGAAACGTAACAATCGAACCTACAACGATGAACAGAAAAAATAATAATTGTAAAAAAAAAAAAAGAAAAGACTAAACGGCAGCCAGCGGGTAGTGTTCTTGCTATATTTTTGCTAAAAAAAGGTTTTTTTTAGTGTTGTCTACTGGTAACTGCAACTCCAACAAACTTACCAAAAGGCTAACGAACAGCCCCATGGACGATATTTGCGACTCAGTACCAACAAACACACCAGTAATACAATAAAATAACTAACCGAAAGGCAAAAAGTACAAAAAGTACAAAAAAATCCAGCTTCCGTATAATCTACTTTATTTAGTTTAAAAATTCACTTCCTCGACATGTATGGTTAGTCAGTATAAAAAAAGAAAGTTCAAATAATAAATTGTAAATAGGTCGGAATACAAAAGAAGAAAGGCATCGAATGAAACAATAAGAATAACACCTCCTCAAACCTATAAACAATTGATTGATAGAGCGAAAAATAACAGATCTAAGAAATAGAAACATTTTGAGAACTTGAGTAGAAAATGACATCCCGAAGAGCATGCCGGAAGAGTCTATCCACCTTCGGTAAGTTTTCCAGCAGAAAGACTCTCCTTAACCACAGCTCTGCAAAGAGGACATTTACCACTCATAAGTAATTCCTCAACACATTGCAAACAAACACATTGATGTCTACACGGAAGTAGCACAACATCAGATGGCGCAGACATACAAACAATACACTCCCGATTAACTGATGTTGAAAACACCTCTTGTAATAAATAAACAATACCCTCTGAGAGGATAATATTTTTAGTTGAAAACTGAACAGGACTGTTTTTGACATAACTGACTAGACAGTAACGAGACTGTTCTCCACCGCATAAAGCAATGCCTAAAGGGTAGTACCCCACTTGATCATTACTTACTAAGTTTTCTGGTGGAATAGTTATATATAGAATAACTCGTTGACCACTTCCTACAGAGATAGGAAGACCACTATCGCTGCCAGTAATTTCTTGATGAACAATAGAATCTGTTATTCCTGGTTGAGGTAGAAACTTGACTTCTTCTTTTTTTATCTCCACCGTACAGCAACAGTACGTTCTAAGGATCGATTCCTGACTAGGCGAATCTATTTCCAACTCTACTTCCACTGCCCCACTTATTTCATCCACATCAAATCGAACAACAACGACACTGCAGTCCAGTGAAATTTCAGTAGCGGATGATATTTTTTCTGTCTTACCCGGAGCTTCTTCTTTTAATGGTGGCTGCCGAGGTACCGGAGGTATCTGAGGCTCATAACTACTTGCCGAGGGTATCGGAGCATAAGCACCCGATGATGGAGCTGGCCTATCACTGCTATGTTCACTTCTCCGGGAGAATGAAAAACAAATTCCCATATTGTTAGTTAACTGTTTGAGCAAATTAATAATACGAATGTTTTTATGAGAAGTTATCTCTTATTTACTATGCATTCATTGAACAGGTGATTGTTTTCACTTTTGAATGAAATAAATTTAATAAGAAGGAATGCTATTACCATCACCTGTAAATTATGACAAAGAAGACCATTCTTTAGTTGTGTAGTGATCAGTAAAGAAAGCGTGTGTAAAAAAGAAATCCGTACCAGCTATGGAGGTCCTTTTGCCAAAAAATATCAATTTTTTTTTTCTTCTTTTTTCTTTTTTTTCTTTGTGTTAATAGTATAGTGAAGGGGGTTTTGGGGAAAAGAGCGATCAAATAATTTTCAAATTCAAGCTAGTGTAGTTTAGAAGGCTTCGAACTTCCCTTAGATATTGAATCGTTGACCTGTAGTAGTTATTAGATCCCTTAAAGTTTTTTTCAATTTAAAAAAACTAAACTTTGTCATCTTATACTGTACAGAAAACAGTAACATTGTGTGATGTTTTGTTTGTGTCACGAAACCCGTGAACCGACTTAAACTGATAAATCTAAAGGAGGTTTACGTGTGCTGTCCAACATTCTTTTTTTTCGTTTACTTGCTAAATGCAAAAAAAAAAAAAAAAAAAAAAGATACCTTAAATGCTTTACTCTTTCCCTCAGTCCTGTTATAAACATCCCAATAGCTTCCAGCTGCTGATGCGCATGGGGGGTCACCCTTCCATAAGGCGTTCATAATTAGGTCATTAAAACCAATTGGACCACCTGGGTTCATACCAAAAGGGTCACACGGCATGTTATTAGTGTAATGTGAGACCTGAGAAACAAACAGTTTTTGTGATGGTCATCATTCCTAAGTAGATTGATACGATTACAGTCGCTACGTTTTTTTTTGCCGTACTTGTCCTAATTCTGACAGGTAAGTTGTATTGCCTTATGACACGTTTGTTGGTTTGTTTGTTTTTCCTCTTACTTTTTTTTTTCCTTTATCAGTTTTTTTTCCCCCCCCCCCGATCATACAAAAAAAAAAAAAAAAAAACATTTTTAAAGTCGGAAGGGAAAAAAACTAAGTATTTCTCAGAAATGATAACATAACAAAGAACACGAAGGATACCAAGTAAAAACACTGCAGAGTGAATAAACTAAAGTACTATACATCCCTCAACACACGCACTGGTATTCACGGAGGTACACTCTGACTGAGTTGTTGTAAACTACACGGCAGCAAGAGTATTCCTAGTCCGACGCTTAATGAAATAGGGATAACAAGGTAATCTAGTCTTTGAGTACCTGTCTGCTGATAATTTTGCGCATTATCTCGTTGGTTCCTTCGAGGATTCGATGGACACGAAGATCACGAAGAAGCTTTTCAACCTGATAGTCTTTCAGGTATCCATAACCTCCGTGAAGTTGAAGCGCTTCATCAGCAACTGTCCAACAAGCTTCTGTCGCATGCATCTTAGCCATTGCACAGAGAGCTGTTCTGTTTGGGTCACGTTGATCTAAAGCTGTAGCAGCCTGTCTAATAATTAGTCTCGAAGTTTGAACCTTTGCTGCCATCTCAGCTATTTTAAATTGCGTGTTTTGAAATGAAGAAATTGGTTTTCCAAACTGAGTTCTATCCTTCGTGTATGCCACAGCTAAGTCTAAACATGTCTGTGCTGCTCCCAAAGAGCAAGTTGCTATGTTGACACGACCTCCATCGAGACCCATCATCGCCATCTTAAACCCTTGTCCTGTTTCACCACCTAACAAACAATCAGCAGGGACTTCTACATTGTCAAGAATAACGGTACGGGTAGGTTGACAGTTCCATCCCATTTTATCTTCATTTTGACCAAATGAAACCCCCGGGATATCTTTATCGACAATGAAGCACGAAACTTTATTATCTTCTGTGCGAGCCATAATTAAATAATACTTTGAAGTACCTGCTCCACTAATGAAGGCCTTTGATCCATTTAAAACGTATCCCCCGGAGGCGGACTTTTCAGCTTTTGTTCTCAGAGAGGCAGCATCAGACCCGGCATCTGGTTCTGTGAGGCAGTAGCTGCATAGGTTTTGCATTTGAGTGATTTCTGGTAGCAATTTTGCTTTTTGTTCTGGAGTTCCGAATGTGTCAATCATCCAACAGCACATGTTATGAATGGTCATGAAGGCTGCGGTGCTTGGACACGCCATGGCTAGTTGTTCAAATATGACACTCGCATCTAATCGACTAGCACCTGTTCCATAATCAGGTCCAACATAGACTGCACCGAATCCCATGTCACCAGCAGCCTTAAATGTGTCGACTGGGAAGAATTTTTCAGAATCCCACTTGGCAGCATTCGGAGCGATCTCAGCATCGGCAAACTGTTTCGCAGCGTCCTGTTGTTTTTATTGAGAAATATCACAAGACTTACTTACCTGTGAGCCAACCACAGCTTCGGCCACCAGTTGTGATTGGTAACAGATTTCCATAAAGTAGGTCAGAACTGCTCGATAAGCACTATTTATAAAATATTATTCGCAACATACCTGAAAAGCCAACTGCTCATCGCTCAGCCCGAAAGAGATTCCTGCAGAAAAGTTTCGGGAACTTGTCTGAAGGGAACCGCGAAGGGAACGCAACATTTTTTTTTTTAAAACTAAATTAATAAGAACTGTGTGGAGGAAACGTGTGAGCTGATTAATTAATTCTTTTTATTGTATTTCTCATAAGAGTGTTGCCAAGTCTGTTTCCCTCAATGGAATACAAAGACAGCATGCGAGGAATTCTCAACCTTGTCCTTTAAGGATAAGTAAAGCTTATTATCTGGTCTACATGAAAGTGTAGAAAGTAACATCTACTAACTACCCATTGCAGTAATTATTAAGAAATATATTGGCAATTACTTTATCAACTGCTTTGTGATGAAGAGGGTCATCATAAAAGGGACACAAGGCACGATCAGAAGCCAACTCAGCCGCATCAAGGATTGTTAACTCTTGGTGATCTGAAAGTTGTTTTAGTACAAGTTTGTTGTGTTCTGAAACTTCCGAATTCATTGACGAAAGTGAACGATGAAGCCAATATTTCGGCCTGTAGGTATATTTTTTAAAGTGAGGTTGGTCCTCACAGATTCTCGTAGTGGTCATGTAGTAACAGTTTGTCTGATCATTACTAAAAGTATCCCTAATGAAATTCAACAACTGAGGCGTTTCAGAAACAACGCTTCTCATCCACTCTTTTGATTTGACTTTCTGAATCACATTTAGACCAGAATTTATAAATACAACGTCGGGGTTTTTTTCATATTTAAAAAATCCATTTACCCGATGATTAAAAACACCTTTCACATATCCCCAGTACCAAAGCCTCACATTCTTGTAACCGTTAAACGACACCGTCATTCCACAAGAATGGTTTTTTTGGTTATTTTCACACGATTGTTTGGCTTCAAGCCTTGGTGTGATAACCTTGTCTTTGAGGATACCCTCCAGGGCGCTGTACAATGCGCGCATGTTGCTATTTCCAATGAGGACAATTTGTTTCCCAGAGAGGCATTCAAACGCTTTCTCGCGAGTAAATTGATGATACGAGCAACCTTTTGGTACCACAGGCTCCCACGTTAGATTGCCTACCCAAGACCCTGTTGTATAAGTACAGCTATTTGGTTGTTTTTTTTCAGCAAGATGGCTTCCCTCAGTATGTTCTAGTTCTGGTACTGAAGTTTCAATGGATTTCTCTATTGGTTTTTTTGTGTTGTGCGGTATAATTTGAGTGACATCTTCTTTATCTTCTCTCGGCAGTGTCACCTCAACAGATTGAAACATAACTCCATATAATCCAAGACTTGATAATATCGTAACCAGTATACCAACCTTTACTATTTTCATGCTATTAAAAGTTATATATTTTATTCTTTTTTGGTACTGAATAAAAAGAAAGAGAGTGCGTTGAATTACTTAATTCTAGCTTGTGTGAAGATACAGAACATGATACTTTGCTATGAAGAGAATAGAAATTAATTAACTGTTGGGATTTCAAATCAGCGTACCTAAAACACCTCCAAACGGAAAAGGGGGCAGTTGCACTTTGCTTTCTTCTTTTTTTTTTTTTGTTTCACTTTTCTCTCCTCACGTTTTTTCTTCTTTTCTGACCATTTTTTTTTTTTTTTTTTTTTTTTTTTCGTTGTTTTTTTAAGTTTTTTTTTTTATTATTATTATTTTTTTTTTTTTTTTTCCGCTACATTCTTTTTTTCGCATCGTAATTGTTTTTAATTACAAAAAAAAACAAAAAAAAAAAAAAAAACTGTTTCAAAAAGCACTTCTAAAGGATCGCATGCTGCATGCCTAGTTGCTATCTGTGTTCGGGTTTCTCTCATACAACAATTAAAAAATTGTTGCACAGAACCAAATTGCACATATTCGTGCCTTTGTGTAGTACTATCGTATTTGTTGTGGTTCGATGTTTTTTTTTAGAGGAGGATCCAGCTGTACAGCACGTCCATGAAGCCACCAACATTATTTTTTTATTATAGTAGATTTCCCTCTTTTTTTTTTTTTTTTTTTTTCCCTTCTTTCGACTCAGTTGGCCTTCACCTTAAAAAATATGAATAAGGGATTAGCTTCACAGGAAATGTGTGAGAACAGAAAATACGAAAGAAAATAAAAAGCTTAAGGGAATTGCATCATGAAGACACCAGAGCGTAGTGCGCAGGATGACCAGATGTGATTGTGTAGATGCTGCTGAAACGGGTCAGGTAAGAACGGTCAACATACTGCAGAGCCCACCGTTAACGTACTCCGGCCGGGGGGATCTGTGGGGCTACAATAAAGTATTCTCGAGGGGATACAAACAATTAAAAAATAAAAATAAAAATAAAAAATATTTCTTTTCTTTCTTTGTAATTTCGTTGCATGCGAAAAGCAGCATGCAAGGTGTAGTAAAATATTGAACAGTGTACTTGGATAGAAAAAACCGTCATAATAGCAACCAGACACCGAACTTGTCCTTATATCGTTCAGAAGATATAAACAGTTTTTTTTTTTTTTTTTTTCTCTTTTAATTTTTTTTTTTTTTTTTAAAGAACACTGCTTCAAAGCAGTCTCCCCTTTTCTATGAGAGGGTGAGCCTGCGAAATTGGTAAGAGGAATTACTGGCTCGTTTCCTAGTATCCAACACTATTTTTCTTTTCTGAGTAAGAACCTTTTCGTAACACCAATTCGCTGGTGACGTTTTCTTTTAATGTCCGGAAACAATGTCGTTCGTCTGTTTCTTTTTCTTTTTTTTGTGTACTACTCTGCAATTCACCTTTCCTGTTCTTTTTCTTGTCAACAAAACGGTGTTGGAATGTATTTTTTTTTTTTTTTTTTTTTTTTTTTTTGGTGTGTTTTTTTTCTTTCGGATAACTTTTTCTTAATTTTCATTTCCTTTTTCTTAGTGTCAAACACCAAAGCACTCAACTGCAAAGACACAGGGTGCAGAGGCAGTAGTACCAAGAGACAAAGATTGTTGGCAGCAGGCACGTAAAGTTGGTGTCGGTGCAGCATGCAGACTTGGTGTGTGGAGCGCAGAAAAGTAAAAGAGAAAGAAAAAAACAGGAGGTGTACTAGAGTGGTTGGGATCGGGATCGGGAGGGCGGGCAAAGGCTAAAAAAAGCAAAGACAAAGATACGGAGAACTTCTTATCGAGGACAAAGTTCCCAGGGAGCTCAATCTGAGAGAAATATGTGTGGCTGTGAGCAGGTGGAAGAAGTGGAAGCAACAAGGAACCTCAGAGGGATCTTCTTCTCGTTTTTTTTTTTTTTTTTTTTTTTTTTTTGTGTTTTTTGTTTCTTTCCCCTTTAATTATTTTTCTTCTTGGTAATTCCTGGCTCTAAACGAGAAAACCGTACCTTACATGAAAGCAGGGCCTTTCGCGCACCAGTCTCTAGTGAGGCTGGCAATGCACTGCCAGCCCTTAAGGCACGAGGGAAGTATGTGGTTTTCTCTTTTTTAATTTTTTTTTCAGCAAAGATATTTGCATGCGTATTTCTTTAATCAGAGCCACTCACCAAAATACTCGGGAAAGCTAGACAAAGGAGAAAAAGGAGGGTGCAAAGGTCCCTTCCAAAGGATAACAGGTTCATAATTACTTCTAAATTATAAAAATATAGATATTTCTAACTGTACTTCGTACATACAGGAGTAAAAGTCCTCTAACTTGCGTGGAGAAACGTTCGCTTATTATATTTTTTTTTTTTTTTTTTTTCGACCTCTGCAGCTTGAAAAATGGGCCAACTTATAAAATGAATAGGGGGGTGGAAAAGAAAAAAAAAAAGAGGAAAATAAATAGTAGCAACCAAGGGGAAGGGGAAGAGAATAATATTGAAGAATTAGGTTGTCCCCACTTACAGCTAAGTACTGAAGAAACTGAGGTCTGCACCATTCGGTGCTCCTCCCCGCCTCCAAAAAAGTTTTCTCATTTTTTTACTTGTTCGTAAAGAATGTACTTAACCGTTAGTGGGAATTCCAACCCCCTGTTTTTTTTTGTTTTTGTTGTTGCTGTTTTTTTTTTTTTTTTTTGTTATTGTTTTCCGAAAAGTCGAATCGCAACCGCGATTTAAGGAAACTTCAACAACAAAAAAAAAAATCCATTCAGATAAGCCTCGTATTTTGTTGTTCAGCAGCAATAAAAAAAAAAAAAAAAAAAAAACTACCCATCCCCAGTAGCAGGGTCCTAGTTATTTTCTTCCCAGGAAACGCAATATGTAAGTAGGGCGAAGGCAAAAAAAAGGCGGGGAGGAGAAAAGTGATTCTTCTTTTATTGGGGCTTTTAATACGATACGAAAATATTGGGGGGCAAGGGTTTATGCTCGCCAGTTACTTTATAATCCATCGCCCTACATCTTTGCTGTTTTCCCACAAAAATAAAAAAAGCAGGTACATTTTGCAACTTGCAATCCGGAGAGAACTATAGCATACAGCTACCTTACTCGGGATCTCAATTGCTAAGAACAAGAAGCGTAAACTACGACATGTTTGCACTCGTTGTACACCGACGAGTATCTTGCAAAAGAATAGTAAAAAAAAGTGAAAAATATCAACAAAAATAAAGCAACGACGTGACTCGCTAGCCATTTCTCAAGAGGAAGGGGGGGTGAAAAAAAATTAAGAAATGGGGGAGTATAGAGGAAAGAAGGAAAAAAAAAAGAAAGCAGCATCACAAGGGAAAATCGATGGCTTACTTTTTTTTCTCTATCTTTTTCAAAAGTCTGCGAACGCAAAATAAAGAAAAGAGACCTTTTTAGAGGAGGGTAAGGGTTCCATTAACTCGTCGGATTTCACTATTTTTTCTTTCTTTCTTTTTTTTTTTTTTTTGTTTTTTTTTTTCTTGTTAGAGCCCTTTCGGACAAACAAATCAATCATAAAAAAGAAATGAGAAGGAACATACAAAATAGAATCCGCAAACGCACGTCTGTGCTCCACTGCGTTACTGTGTAAATTTTATCTATAAAAACCTAATACAAGAACCCGTTTGCCTTGAGATCCGTTTTCTACGAATCATAAAGTGGAATAGCTATCTCAAAAAAATGAGAACAAATGATACGGTCTGTGGAGTGGTAGGCGGAGAACTCGTACGGTATGTGCAGCACTGTTGTGCAATACACCCTAACGTAAGTCATAAAAAGGATGCATCACGAAACAGGATCAATAGGGGCTGCCCTAACTTTACAGAAGGAGTAGCTGGAATGAAGAAAGACAAGGAGAATAAACATAAGTTGGGGAAGGAGAAGAGGAGGAGAGGAGAGGAGAGGAGGAATGGAATAAAATATAAGAAGCAGCTGTACGTCAGCACACTCGGCTCATTAGTCCCATATCCCGCCTCGCGGCGGAAGGTTTCAGCAGTGAGGGTTTCTTAGATTCCACTACTGGATTTGGGGAATGACAAAATCTCTCCCAAGTACACCGGAATGGGGGATGAGGACATAGCACTTCAGAGATAAGCATTCGCAACCTCACCAGTCAACACTAACGAAGTTGCAGCAAAACCTCCACTGCCAATGTTCAAATTCCTACATCAATACCGCTACAGAACTAAAAGAAAGGAAACGACTCAGCATTCACTTACCGCGTGAATACAAAAAAACAATTCCACCAATAGCAACTGCAGCGAGACAAAACTCCTGGAGCTTTTCCCTCTCTACAGAGTGATCAAACAAATGGCTAAACAGACTTGTGGAAGAAAGCTGACCACCTGCTCGCAGCACTCGGATCAGGTGAGTGTTGGTATAAATAACTCAATTGTTTCATGCATTGTAACATAGCATGGTGATCAACTTTCTTCCTTATTTTTTATGAATAAATATCGAGGGATTTTTTTTTTTTTTTTTTTTTTTTTTCTTCGTAGCTATTTGATTTCACACCACGGACTACCTTCATAATGTGTGAAGGGGACATAAAATTTTTGTAGAGAACATGTGCGCAATACTGATACATAGTAAAATCTTACAAAAGTTGTTTATGCAATCAGCAGACGTACACCTCCTGTGAAGCCTTTTAACTTATTGAAATCAACGAATATTGAACCGTGATACAGAGAGCAACGAGAGAGAGTATCAGCAACCCCCCTTTACTTTATATTTTATTATTATTATTATTATTATTTTTTTTGCAATTTTGAGTGCATAGAGGTGACACGAGAATATACTAAAAAAAAAGGGGAAAGATCACAAGGAAGAAACGGTCGAGAAAAGTGCACTGAGAGAACCAGAGTGAAAATATGGGGATTGGGACAGAGGAGAAAAAAAAACAGTATAGGAAAAAACCAGAATAGAGACCACACAAATGGAAAAGGAGAACATCTTTACTGAAAGAAAATCGAATCTTTGTTTTCGGTTTTTTTCTTTCTATTTTTTTTTTTTGAAAAGGGGAAAAAAAAAAAAAAAAAAAAGGAAAAAGGAAAAAGAAAAAACATCCAATTCACACGACAACTAATTCCTAAACAGCGGGACCAATTAATAAAACTGTTGTGAAATAGGCAGAAATCGTGTTTTGCGGTTTGCTATACTTGCCTAGCGAACACTAGGCTTCGAGAAATGAAATAGTCAACAAAAGGTTTCGGGTAAAAGAAAGGTAGGGATTGCAATATCAAAAGGTAACAAAAAAATTAAAGAAAAACCAAAAAGTGGAAAAGTTGCTCAAAACACCTTCTTTCCGTTCATTGGCCTATCACGTACCTCTCGAAAAAAAATATACGAGCGAAAAGATCCGTTCCCTAAATGGAAAAAAAAATAGATTACTGAGGCTTCCTACCTCTCTGTTTCAACTAAGAGAGCGTATTACTCTTACAGTGCATTTTTTTTTTTCTTAATTTCCTTGTGCCTACTTAGTGCTGGATCAGTGTTGGCCGCAGCATTCGCAAATGGGGTAAAATGCAGAGTAAAAGTAAGCTCCTGTCCTTTTTGAAAGAAAAATGGTGCGTCCTTTTTAGGTTATCCCAGTGTAGAGACAAGTCATTTATAAGTACTATTTCCTTTTAAATCAATAAATAAATAAAAAAAAAATAAAAAAACGAGGGGGTACATGTTTTCAATTGTCATCAAGAAAAAAAAAATGAACTTTCAAAAAAAAATAATAATGAAAGCTGGGAACAGTGACAAGAACATCATTCTTCACAGCGAGTACTAACAAGAACCTCAATTGCAACTAAACTATGATCAGGAAATCACAGATGTCTTGAAGTCCTCCCCTCACTTTACCAAAATAGAAATTCTTTTTTGAGATGGCCAGTCCCCAGGCTACTACTCTCTACAGCCAAGCCTAGAACCAACTAGGTTGCGGACGATCTGCAAAGCTCTAAGGCGCTAGTGGTCCAGATAGCGGGTTAGGGCCAGGTGTAGAAGAGGAAGTGAAAAGTATCATTTTTTATATTTTTTAATTTTTTTTTGCTGGTTTTCCTTCTTACCTTATTTCTTTTTCTTCTCTCTCTCTCTCTTTTTTTTTTTTTTTTTTTTTTTTTTCCATTCTTAGAAAAAGTATAATAGGGAGGCGATCGTTGTGTTTCTAATATGAAAGAAAAAAACAGAGTAAATAAGAAAAATAAAAATCCGTGAGAAGTAGTGGCACAGTGTGCCATCATAAGTTTAACAACACAAGTACATCTCAGTAAATCAAGAAAATAAATATCATAAAAAGGTTATCGACAGCTGTCTTTCTCTGCTTTTTTTTTTTTTTTTTTTTTTACTTCATATCTCCAAGGGTTTAACAAAAAAAAAAAAAAAAAAAAAAAAAGCTCTCTTTACTGAAATAAAAAAAAAAGAGAACAAAATAACGGTTTAGAATTAGTTGATTACAATGAACTCAAACTTATTTCCCTTGTTGATCTAAACCTCGAGATAAAGCTCAATTTGCAGTAAGGCTTTTTGTAAAAATGAAATTTCAAGAAAAAGTCGCTGGGTAAACCTTTTTTTTTTTTTTTTTCTTTGTACTTCTTAACAAAGAATCAATCAAATAACTAGGAAACAGAGACAGAAAGCTGAAACAAGCAAAGTAGCTATAATCAATCGCAGGGGGAAAAAAAATATATTTTAAGAAGTAAAATTCTTTACGGGAGTTAAACGAGAAGGATTTTTGAATTTACATTATTCCTAGTTTTTTTTTTTTTTTTTTTTTTTTTTTTGGTTGGCCGTACTGTAGCAAAATAACAACTTTTCATATGGTTATTGACTTACATGTTTCATGTTTTTTTTTTTTTATTTTTTTTTTTCTTCTTAATTTTGTTTTCCGTGTGTGTTTCTTTTTTTTTTTTTTTTTTTTTTTTTTTTTTCTTCTCCCATTTTGCCTTTCCCACAAAGAATAATACTGAAAAGGAGTGTTGACAAGAAAAAATATAGGTCTAACCAGAGCAGGAACAACTTAAAAGGGTTGTGGAGTATGGAATAGGGAGAAACATATAACGAGTGAAGCAAATTTCAGCAGAGGCATCTCACAAGAATGAGGAGCTACTGTTTATCAAGCAAAAAAAACAGAGAAAAACCGAATCGTTTTTTATGTCCCATGCAATACCTTTTTACAGGGGTTGATAAAACGATCTCTTTTACATTCGGTATCGCAACGAGCTAACAAACAGACTGTAAGTAAGTGAATTCATGTGAGTGCCTCGTACAAAAAGAATTGTGCAAAATCCTCGTAGAGGAAGAGCCAGCTACTAGTTGACACCTCCAAAAGAAGAAGAGAAAATAAATGGGGCGGGGACGGGAAAAAAGTAAATAAATATTTTAGTTCCATTTTGTTATTTTTTTTCGTTTGTCTAAAATCGTTCAATGTTTCCAAGAAGGGGATTTAAAAAAAAAAAAAAATAATATTATTTTTTTAAAAAAATATAAAAAAGAAAAGTATGAAGAAGAAGAAGATGAATGAAGAAGAAGAACAAGGACAAGGAGGGATTAATCACGGCAAAAGGGAAATAAAAAAAAATAAAAAATAAAAAATAACTTCCTTCTCTATAGACGACCTCGTTTTATGTTATCACTAGTAATAAGTCACCTCCTTCACTTTATTTTTTTTCATTACGATAAAACAAAAAAATCGTAGGACACAATTACACAGTGACCTTTTTTGAATTGTATGTCTTTTCATCAATAACATACTAAGGAAGTTTTTTTTTTTTTTTTTTTAAAACGTTAAAAAAAGAACAGCAGGATCGCTTTTGATAAAATCATCGTAGCCTTACAACCGAAAGAATTCGGATTTTAACAAGATCCAATAAAACAAACTTACAGTAGAAAAAAGAACTTGTCAGATGCAATGACTGTTTACTACACGTTCGTAAATGGGACGGTCGTAAATGGGCAGGATTCTCTTCATTGGTTCCTACCTCACAAAATAACAAGCTTTCTTTTTTTTTTTTTTTTTGTAAAAATGTAGAAAAACATCGTGAACTTGAATAACAAGTGTTTTTTTTTTTTTTTTTTTAAAAAAGTAAAAAGTAAAAAAAAAAAAGTATAAAAAAAATTAGTTAATTTGAATAGATGAAAGCCCGAACATTGTCTCATGTAGACACACTCACCAACATCATTGCCTTTTCTTTTTTTCACAAGCATTCCAGAATTAAATTTCGTATCGTTAACATACCGAAAAAGAAAGGATTTAGATGTGATACGGTTTTCCGATGGCGTTGGGAATTGGGGTGATTAAAAGAGCTCAGTGGTGTGCCTACATTAAAAAAAAAGAGACTTGGTTTATTCAAAAAAAAAAAAAAAAAAAAATGAAAGGGATTAAAAAATAAATAGTGCTGGAGGGGTTTCCCTCACCATAAAAGGGACAAAAGAACGTTCAACTTACTTGTTTTTTTTTCTTTTTTCTCTTACTTAAAATTCTGAAATTTCAAAAACGAGGAACAAGACTAGCATGAAGAGACACATCAAATTGGGATCTAAAGAATTGGAGATAGCCCCGCGTCGCTTACATTCATATTTGAGGCAGTCTTTTGCTTTCGTTCCCCTTCCTTCTTCTTCCCTTCACTCTTTTCTTTTTTCTTCTTCTTCTTCTTTTTCTTCTTCTTCTTCTTTTTTTTTTTTTTTTTTTTGAAGGAACGCATAGTCTAAAAAAAGAAGGCTGGTGCACCCTTATTTTGTTTTGTTGGTTGAAAAGGAAGCAACAAGCCGACTATTTAGAATCACGTACTGGGAACTCGAAAAACCTATTCATTTAAGGGTGACCTGGAGCACCGGATCCTGTTTTTTTTTTTTTTTTTTTTTAAAAATTCAAAAGTCTCTTCTCGAGTATAAGACCCAACCAAAGCAAAGCATAAATAAAAAGTAAATCATACCAGGTCTTGTAGGATCAGCTATAATACCATTAGCACCCACAACACTAATTGGTTGGTAGGCCTGTCCGCTGTGAGCATCAGGTCGCTGCATGTGACGTCTGCTAAATGATACGACTATTCCTTTTCCGTTAGCTGGTTTATGACCAGAAAAACAGATCGTATGCATTCCCATTAGAGCAGCTACTGCTGAACGCACGCTTTCGAGTGTTGCAATGCACATCTTTGTTCGAACTTCAGCGTTGGCTTTATTCTCAATCCATTTTGTAGTAGCGTGGTCGCTGAACTGTCTCAGAGCTGCTTCAACAGTTTCATTCTTAATACCAACTGGTACATTTGAGATGTGAAGTTGAGTGCTTGGCCCACACATGTTTTCAAAGTTCTTGTGAGCCAATCGACCAACAAATCGGTGATGTAACGAGTCAGGGAAGTACTTTGTGAGCTCATCAGCAGGTCCTGTAATCTGTCCCACCTTTGACGGGAAGACTTCAAGAGTTCTGTTTGTTATTTATAGAAACAAGTTAACTACTCTCACAGTTAATATGAAGATAATAAGACTGACTCCTCACTCTCAGTTAACTAAACGCATACCTTGATTCTTCATAGAACGCACACCCATGAAGGAATTGACAGGCTTTGTCAGCGCCTCTTGGTGAATCGTATTGGACGAGAGCGTAGGTGCGGTGTTTGAACATAATCTTAACAGCGCGAACATCACCGCAGGTTCCGAAGAGGCGGAAGATAGCATCTGGGGAAGTACCCTCAACGAGGTTCTTAACCATGACTGATGTCGATTCATCCATCCTGTGCATCGAGTGCTGGTGTTGGTGGTGCTGTTGATGATGGTGTTGATGGTGGTGGTGGTGGTGGTGATGGTGGTGTCCACCACCACCCATTGGAGGGTAACCACCTCCTCCCTTTCCACCCATCTGCTGGTGATGATGTCCATGATGACCACCCATGTGATGATGAGCATGATGGTGATGATGATGATGTTGATTGTGATTCATTACCTGATGTCCCATTCCTAATCTTGGACACATTCCAGCTCCCTGATTTAACACAAAGTCATATCCGTGAATAGGTTGCTTAATTTCAATTGAAGGTTTGTTACTGTAAGATAATCTGATTGTAGTTCCTCCTGTTACGTATCCACTCAACTGTTCTCTTAAGATCTGTGCAGATGAATTGCTGTCCATCTCAATAAGACCTTGTACAACACCATCTTTACTGGTCCATAATTGGATCTTTCTAACGTTTCCTCCCTTTGAGTTGAAGATTGAAGCGAGTTGCTTACAGTCAAGTGAACCATCAGTTAGTCCTGGAAGTGAGAGGACGAGGACTTTGTTTACTTGCTCTTCAGTCACTTGAGCGTATCTGGAAGAGAATTCAGCTTTTAAACTGTGCCCCTTAATAGAAATAGTTCCGAGTGTTTGAACAAGCTGCTGGGCCTCTGCTTGTGTTGACATCTCGACAAAGACGTGGCGGGTTTTTTCTTGAACGAATCTTCCAGTTACCTTTCCAAGCTTCATGGCGTGATGAATAACATCCTCGACGCTGACTTCTGGAGGAAGTCTTTGTACGAGTACAACTCTGTGTGAGTCAGATCCTCCTTCTGGTTGTGGGAGTTTCTTATCTCCCTTCTCTGACTTTCCCTGCCACTGTTGGTCCATTGTGAGCGGGTAAAAAGTTAATAGCTGTGAGTGGGAAGTGATTTATACAAAAAAAGTGCTTCAGCACAGCGAAATGATTGAGGTTGCTTTACCCTGCATAAAAAAAAACATGTTACTTAATTTACTATTTACTAAAAACAATACGAAAGCTCTAATTAAGTGGTTTGTGTGGTCCTTCCGTGTTGCTTTATTCTTCACCAGTCCACCTTTTTATTTTCTTTTTATTTTCTTTTGTTTTCAATTCCCACTAGTAGTCTGTTCTCGCAATGAGACGCAACATAATAATTGTTTGCGGTCCCACGTAGAAAGATGGGTAAGAGCAATACCACTTCTAGCCTTCTATGGGTTTTAGAGGAAGTTATCATATTATTGAGAGAAACAAAATGAAAAAGATACTTCACGTCTTATTTCTCTACTTTTTTTTTTCCGTTCTTTTTTTCCCTTGTCTTTTTTTTTTTTTTTTTTTTTTTTTTCATTTGACATAGGATTATAAAAAAAAAGTGGAGGGGTTAGTGGTAAACAAGCAGAAAAAAAATTAATTCTATTTTTTTTTTTTTTTTTTTTTCCCTTCTTTTTTTCGATTCTCCCCGTTGCGCTTCGATTCATGTTGGGATGTTGCTATAAAAACTAACTACATGACGAATGCTATGCTTTTTTTTTTTTTTTTTTTTTTTTCAATACTTTGGTACCAAGGGAAGAAGAAAAAGAAAAAAAAAGATCCTCTCACCGATACGGCGTTTCGGGGATTGCATAAATAAAATAAAAAAAAAAAGTAAGTTTTTGGGAGAGAAGGAAAAACTTGTTATTAGTCGTAAAAAACTAAATTTGCAATTGAAGAAAGGAGGTTAGCTCCAAAAGGCCATTCTGTCGGCAAGAACGCTGCTCCCTTACTGTAGAGAGATGTCTTAGGTCTTGCTTTTAAGAATCGGATTTGAAAACTTTCAACACAAAAGCAAAATACTACATCAAAAAAGAGAGCCATCATTTTGTTGTTTTTATTTATTTATTTTTCATTTTTTTTTTTTTTTGAAAAAGTTTTCCCCACAATGAAAATAATAGAAATACGAGAGACAAGAAAACTAAAAGCAACGTAGCCACCTCACACGGGTAGAATTAGGTTGATAGAAAGACAATGGTAGTAATGGTACCGCAGGAAGATTATGCAAGAGGAGACGTAAATTGACCCAAAGGAGGAGGTATAAAGAACTACTAACAGCTAGTACCTGGTTCACCATGTTGATAACTCTTCCAAAATAATCCTTCAGCTGTATCACCGACTGACTTTGCAGCTATTTCAGGCTGTTTTTCTTGCTGTTGTGCTTCTGGTAGTGGCGGTACAATTGGAGCCGAACGCTTCTCTGCAGGTGCAGATGGCACTGCCGGGTACAGCGATCCGGAGCTGAGTTTATTAGAATTAGAGTAACGGATATGTTCATTTTTCGTTCTCGAAGTTGTTTTTTTTTTTTTCTTTTTTCGGTTATTCGCTTCAACAACCTTCTCGACGAGAAGGAAAAAAAGAAGAAATAATTTCACTTTTTTTTTCTTTTTTTTGTTATATTCACACCGTGAGATTTGCACTCTGAACTAAAAGAAGGGGGGGGAAAATCATCACAAATAGCAAATTACCCCCCGAGGAAAAATGAAAACCGAAAGAGAGGCAGCCAGTATATTTATTCAGTATGATTGGAAGGGGTATTGTTTTCATTTTCTTTTACATCGAGGCTGGTTGACCGGGCGTGACGTGTTTCAAAAAAATAGACTCGGCCGTATTACTGACCGAGCCCACTACCACTTCAGTTTTCGGTTGCTGTGGGGACTGTGGAGGTGGAGGTACAAAGCTTGATGTTTCAACACGTGCCTCTGCAGGTGCTGATGGAGCACTTGGTGGTACTGCTGGGTACAAGTTGTTACCTGCAACAGTGGTATTCGAAGCGCTGCTTTTATTGATTTTTTTTTTTTTTTTTTTTTATACCTCCTTAAAAAGACCAATCACTATTTCTTCTCTTGCTAAAGAGACAAGACACGCAGTTACCATAACAATTTTAAACAAGACCAAAAAAAAAAAAAAAAAAAAAAAAAAAAAACGGGGAGTAGATTGCCTTAAAGGATGGGATGATTTTTTTGTAATACAGAAAAAATACAATAAAAGATTTAACATTTCTCTAAAATTGGAGAAATGTTAAATCCGGGAAAAAAAAAGGTCGATTGGGAAAGAAGAAAAAAAAAAAAAAAAAAAAAAAACATACTAATTCTGAGGAGGTGCACTAGCGCTTGGTGACTCAGCGGACTCTCCACCCATGGAAGGTCCATAAAGGCGAGCGTTTTCAAAGACGTGGTAAACACCGTACACAACTGCTGCATGACGAAGAGAGGCCAAGAATGAAACTGTTAATCCAATGTATCCATTTCCGACAATTGAAAATGGACCTCCGAATGTACCCAATATCCATCCAATAGTAGAGATACAAGTCAGAATAACAGCAAATGGCTTCATTGGAATCTTGTCTGATAATAATATTCCAAGAATACATAAAACAATTGTAACACATTGACAAATGAAAACAAACACCCAAACCCATGCCCTGGCTCCACAGTCATTACTGCTGCATGAAAGAGCTTGGATAAACACCACTATGGAAGCCATAAGAATCCAACAGATGTCCATTTTACCTGCGACCTTACCAGCTGTTTCAGCGATTTTCGGAATTAATCTCATGCACAAGTTAACAGATATAATTAGAGCTCCCCAGGCACCAAAATAAGCGTTTCCAGGAACAGGAAATGGCTCCTTGAAAGTCATACAACCAGTTCCAACTCCCCACCAGACTGTAAAAAACACAGCTACTGCTGGGTGAAAGTTTTCCGGATATGCTCCCATCTTAAATAATACAGCAATCAATATTGTTGCTGCCAATGAAATAACAGAACAAGCAACAGCCCATGCAAAGTAATTATTACACTTGTATGCCCTGTCACAGTCTCTAGCTGCCTCAATCATCACTACTAATGAGGCGATCCCGATACCTCCTATGCGAACCACGTCATTCTGAAGCTTTGAGCTCGGCTCGACCATTTTATTCTATGTTTTTCTTCTTTTGCTGATACAAAAAAAAAAAGTTTTTTTTTTTTTATCATTCTGTTCTAAACTTCAGGCAAAATCAAATATAAGAACCCTATGTGACTTTATTGCCTTATTTGATACGACGAGGTTTCCGAATTACAAAAAAAATAAATATTTTTTCCTAATAAAATAAATAGATAGAGGATGTAGATAGGATGAAAAGCGAAAAAAATTCAAAATAAAAAAGTTTTAAAAAAACAAAAGTCACAGAGACAGGATCTTACCGTTGCAATCTCAATGTGTGATGCACAGAACATTTTCTTACTGCTTTCGTGTAATGTTCACCAACTAAAAACCACCACGCAAATGTTGCTGTCTAAAAACAAAGACCCATCTCGCGGAAAAAAGCCACTTCTTAGCGAAACAAAAAGAACAAACCAAAAACTAAGAAAGAAAAAAGGACAAGACAAACTGATCGACTAAGGGAAAAACAAACAAACAATGACTACGCTACTTGCGTGTTGTTTTTTTTTTCTCTTTTTTTTTTTTTTTTTTTTTTTTTTGTTCAATCAGAATAGATGCGTTATTCGAATGATTGTTTCTCATTCTAACAGAAGAAGAGTAATAAAACGATAAAAGAACACACGGCCCCGACGTGTCAAAACTACTCAGAAAAGGAAAAAAACAAACACATGAAGACAAGACGTAAAAATAACACGAAAAAAAAAAAAAAAAAAAAAGAAGAAAGAAAGAAAAAAAAAGAGGAGACATTCTTTATTGTAGTCAGGGATCAATACCAAAAATATCAGGAGAGGGGGAAAACAAGAATTGCCAGATGACAGCTGTGGTTGATTGCGTGTCATGCTGTGGCTTTTATTCAGAACGGGGCGGACTTTTTAACTAATCATTAATTACGGTGAGTGTGTTATGATGTTCGTTGTGACTGTCGCGAGTCAACAATTGAATCTACTTTCTTAAATTATTTCAACAGTTTTCAACGAAGTACTTCGTCGTGTTGCTAATCTAAAGCAAATATTCATAGAAATTAAAAAAGCACTACACGCAGCAAAGTAAACGTGACCTGGAATTGAAAACGCAGACAGCTCCTGAACAGTCATGCAAGTGATGCCAACACCCCACCAGATTGCGAAGAACCCGGCAACGGCTGAGTGAAACTGCTCTGGGTAACCACCCAACTTATAAGCAACTATTATTGCCATGGCGGCTACTAACGAGATCATGGAGCATGAAACTGCCCACGCGTAGTACTTAGAACACAAGCTGCCAGATGAATGGCAATCTCTAACTGCCTCAATCATCACGATGAACGATGCAATTCCGATCCCTCCAATGCGAGTCACGTCACTCAGAAGTGACATCTCACTCATTTTATGAATGGACTCTGATATTGTTAATATAAAAAATATTAAAAATTTACTACACTGTAACATAGAGAGGTGTGGTAATCTTTGGGACAACCCCACCGAGTCACGTTTCATGTTATTTTGCATAAAAGAAAATGAAGAATTTTATTTTATTGCCTTTTATAAAAACTTATTACCAAATTGACATCTAAAACGAATAAGTAAAAAAAAGAGTCGGTCCTCTTGATGATTAAGTGTGTCGTCACCTTATGTTTTTTTTTGATTCACTTTTTTTTTTTTTTTTAAAATTACTATCATTATTATTTTTTTCTAAACACTACTTCCCACAGATATAACTATCTGAGTATTTTCCTCGTGTGTGCTACCGATTTGAGAAGGTTTTCTTTTTTTTTTTTTTTTTAAAAGGCCGAGAGCCATACTGCAATGCTGTGTACTAAAGACGGTTGAATAGAAATAATGTTGTCGGAATATATAACAAAAAGGAACTGATATTTCAATTGTCTGATTGGTTATTTTGGAACTACCGGACATATTGCTCGAACACGACCACCTAAAATCGATGCGCAGGCAATTAAGATGCATGCTGACCAAAGTATCCAAGTCTGCCAAAAGAATAGATATAAAAACATAATTACTGCTAAGGCTAACCAGTAGTCGACAGACAGCTTTCGTGTTGAAGGAGGTTCAAAAATACATCTGTTTTTTTTTTTTGTTTGTTGAGTTTTTTATGTTTTTTTTTTTTTTTTTTTTTTTTTTTCCACATCACAAAAACGACAATTCCATACCTAACAATAGGAAATCCTTTCCTTCCTCCGAAGTGTTGTGTCACCCATGAAAGTTCAAAGTCTACTTCCAGATCAGGCTCACCATTACTTTTAATTTTTATTTTTTTTGGACCTCCTCTCAGTACTGTCAGTGCATGTTCCTGTTATTGATTATTAGATATCCACTCAAATGAATTATTTTCATTCAGTTTTGACTAAAAATGCTGTTTTAAAAACATACTCTTTCAAGCGCCTGTGATATTTCCATAGCAAGTGGCTCGCGTGTATTTCCATTAATCCATCTGGTGTCTAGAACAGATGATATATATCCTTCTATTGTAAGGCCATCAATAATTCGATAAATCTGGTGTGGTTGTTGTTGATGTTTGTGTTGTGTTATATAAAAGGGTTGTAAAGTATTAAAGACAACAAATCATACCATTGAGTCAATCAAACGTGTTCCTTTGAGAACCCAACGTAACTCTCTTGACGATGGAGGTCTCTGATATGGAAAATATTTAATACGAATATCCCTTGGCAGTTTATCACTAAGATACCTCCATGAAGAGTTTCTATTGTGAATATCAATCGAGGCGTTGCCGTGTTGAACGCTGTCTCGGAACTCAAATGCTGCTCCAACACTTAGAACCTTTTGTCTTCCTTTATGATTTAATTTATAATTATCATAGTCGGATCCGTAATTTAATCTGCTTGGATCTGTTTCTGTTTTGAGTGGTCTCTTAGTTCCAACATCAAGCAAGTCAGACTTTTCTAATTCTTGTAAAATATGACCGACATTTGGAGAGAGACTTCGTAGCATTTCTAAGATCTCGTCAATCATCGGGGGTGGGACTGGAGATTCGTCTAATCCAGCCAGCATCCGTTGCTTTCTAAATTTTAAATTCAAACACACTCTGGCTATCTTTGTTTCAAATTGTTTAAAAGAATGACTAATTTGCCAACTATCAGGTGGGAGATAATAGCGAGTAGGCTGACCATGTCCTGAAGTATTCATATGAATGTGACTCGCAACAGCGCTAAGCTCTAATGCGACAGATAACAGTCTGTGAAGTAATAATAGAATAGAAGAAGTGCACGTCGTATCATACCGAGTGTAGTCTTTCTGTTGTAAGACATCAATGACATCAGCAATCAGTGTGGTATAGCCTTCGTGAAATCCTGTGTACATTTCTGGTTGAATTGGCTGTTTCACACCTGACTTTGAGTATTGCTGTTGAACAGCATTCTTTAACGTCTCTCTTGATTCTCTCCATAACCCAGTCGATGCGTAAGACATTGGAAGAGGTCCAGACTTGTATGACGCGACGTGAGGTGTTGATTGGAAAGTACTTCTCGCAAGGTGATAACATCTGCTGACGGCATTCTGAGTCTTTATCGTCGCAGGTGAAAAGAATTTTGCGATTTTTTGAATTTGAGGACGTTCATGTAATTTAGGTTTGGTTCCGACCGTTTCTAAAAGACTTATTTCCCAATCACCAAGAAAAGGAGATCCACACAAGACTGCCTCAGCATCAATTAAGAATTGCAAACCAGATCCGGGTTGGACAGAAAATGTAGATGACTGTGAGTCATGTCTGCCACTGACTGACTCGTTTCTATATTCTCTGAGACTTGAAGCCATTGCTGTGTCAATGGATGACCGTAGTACAGCCTCAGTTGATATTTTGTTTATAATTGCGATAACTTCTTTCTTGAATACTCTGACGTGACGCAAGTCGTTCAAGTTTCTCGGTTTTATCGGAACTGCTGACAACAATTCCGGATCGACATCCATGATTCTTGGAAGGTGATGAATAATAAATGAGAATATTCGAACGAATTTCACAGTCGGGTGGTTGAGTTGTGACGGCTGAGCTTCTCCAGAAGGAACAGTTATCCACCACAAGCAAGGAACAGGGAAATCACCAGTATAAAGTGGTTTACCACCTCCACTGGTTGATAAAGTCGATAAAACAGAATTTACTGATAAACTACTACTTCCAATAGAAGGAAGCTCCGGAAGTCTAGCAGCAGTTGCTCTGAATGGAGTAAGAAGTGTTGTTAACATTGTCATCATTTGATGAATTGGTGGTGTCTCTGAACTGTTGAATACGATTCGATCTCCAGCAGTTCCAGCAGCCATCCCCAAAACTAAATGAATTAATTGAATAACAGAACCCTTGTAATCTTTTATCGCAGTATGACTAAGTGCACTCTTTTGAATTCCAGATGCTCTCGTTCTTGATCCAGCTAATAAGAAATCATGAAACTGAACACATCGAAGTAAAGCATTAATAGGAGATCCGAGAAGCATTACTCTGCACTTCAGGTCGTCAGTTGCACTTTCTTCATTGACACTGGCAGTTACAGGGACACCAATCTCATTATGTTTTGGTTTGTAGGCAGGTAGCTTAGGACCATTTACTAAGTTCCACAAGTCAAGAGTTCCTCTAATCCAAACTTCATTTAAAACAATAAGCATCGTGACGCTAGCGTCTTGTGAAATTTGGCGATGACGCTGACCACCTGAAGACTGACCAAATACAACTTCATGATAAGGATGTGATTGAACCATTCTTTGATAAGTTAACGGTGTTGAGTTTTGTAAGAATGGTTGTCCAGGAGATGGTATATAGTGACACTGAAACATATCAAATATTGTCGCGTAACCAGGCAACAATTCTGAGCATGTTCTTAACTTATGCGAAACGTTAAGAATAGGTCTTTCAGACTCATCGTAGAGGTATTCTGGTTTTATAATACTTTGTACCTTAGATGAGATATTCTTCGTTACTCTGGTACCCCATGAAGCCCATGCCTTAGCAGTGTCGACCACATCACGCTTTGCTTCAAAGCTTGTTGGAGTGAAATCTTCGCAATGCTTCCAAAGAAAAACACTAAAACGGATCATAAAATAAGCAAGAGGAGTGACTAAAACAGATGTTATTTTTGAATCTGGGGAATTCCCTTCAGTGTAAAAAGGTCTATTTATACTTACTGGACACCAGATTGGATTAGCATAAATTGGTGTTACCGTAGCCTGGCGATTCATTGACTGTTGTGGTTTTCCGAATACTGCGGATTGCCAATGAAGCCACCAATCTCTTTGAGTGTGAATTGGAAGAACGCTGAATGGTAAAGCGATGTAATGTCCACTGATGTCAGGTTCTTGACCACGTCGTAGTTGTTCCCAATGTTGCAATACTCTCTTTTGACTACTTAAGCTAACAAGATAAGACATTAACGGTCCCATTGGGTGAAGTAATTCAATTAGCTGATGTGTAATATTTACTCCAACTTCTGAATCATTTGAAAGATCCAACCAAGACATTCTGAAATCAAATTCTTTCCATATCAATCCCTTTTCTTCACCAAATATATTCTCACACAAAAGCTTAAGCCAACTCATTCCATCACGCTTAAAGTTATCTTGGAATTGTCTTGTTTGATCGCTGCTGCTGTCGAGTGGTCTGTTAAAACCCTGAATAAAACTGTTTAGTTGAGAACATCTCTTTGCAACATCAGTGTCTTCTCCAATTGGTACTAACGGAGAACGCATTTCACGTTCCATATCATCGCCATCATTATCAATAGAATTATAGTTTGCCATTCTCCCACACCGAGTTGTCTGCTACGACTACTTGGAAAGTGTGGGCTGACTGTGTAAGAAAAGTTGAAATATTATTTATCAGAAAATGCAAAGGTTAGCATTAGATATAAATAGCCATCACATAATTAATAACTAACTCACAGCGACACGAGTTGATGATTCTGTAAAAAGAATAACAATAAGTTTTTTTTGTTGCCAACATCACAAAAATTATTCTTAATTTGAACATACAGGTTATCAACTATAATCTAGTCTCAAAAAATACAGCAATAAATATTTTCTTTCTCTCTTTTTTTTTTTTTTTTTTTTTTTTTTTTTTAGACCGACACTACACAACACTCTGTGTCGCCAGAACAATATAATGTCCCGAGGTATATTAAAATAAACAGCTATCCAAAAAGGAGGGGTGTCTGAAGAAGAAAAAAAAAAAGAAGAAGAGTTCTACTTTATGTTTATGTTTATCTTTTGTGAATCATTATCCAGATCAATTTAATGAACCAGAATAGAATACATGAATGACACTCCTGATTCGTCTCACAATATAAGTGTAGAATGTCACTACTCAGTCAGTCAACTGTATTCAACCTTATCTATAGTACTTCCCAGCACCAGTATATGAGTGATGTTGTGAGGTCATCGTAAGGTATTGTGAAGGATGAGTAGAATTCATATTCGACATTTGATAATTCAGAGAAGGATGCATTGGTAGCGCTGATGGAGATCTCGTTGGTGTTCTTTGAAGTGCGTGCAAAATAGTTGCGCGAACGCTGGGAGGGGCGTTTGAGAGATCCGGAGTGGGGCCTGTGTATGCTGAAGTGGTTGGGTAATTAATCATTGGTGAAGGTGCGCGAGTGAGCTGTTGCTGTTGCTGCTGCTGGAGAAGTGCTTGTTGCTGCTGTTGGTGCTGTTGTTGTTGCTGCTGCTGGAGAAGTGCTTGTTGCTGCTGCTGCTGCTGCTGCTGCTGCTGCTGCTGCTGCTGCTGCTGCTGCTGCTGCTGCTGCTGCTGCTGCTGTTGAAGAAGCACTTGCTGATGTTGTGACTGCTGAGGAAACATTTTCCTCTCATCAACATCCGGCATCTGTGAACAAACAGACGGAACACTAGTACAAGATAACATTGATCGTAGCTGACCCTCATCATTTCCACCTTCTTGCCACACGGCTGGTGCATTTGGATCTAAACTCTCAACAGCTGAAGGAGTAATACCTCTAGAAACAGTTTGAATAATAGGAATCATGTTCTTATTATCAACAGCTGATACGATTGCTGCTTGTGCTGTTACTAACTTTGCTTTTAGAACTTTAATATCAGTGTCCCTGGTCGATACTAATGCTTGGAGTCTCTTATTAGTTTCTATGAGTTCCTTATCACGCTGTAGAGAGCTCTGAGCTTCAGCATTACCTTCGACACATTCTCTAATGATAAGGGAAATATTTGGGTCAATCGCAAGTACTTGACTTGCTAAGTTATTCATTCTCACCTTAAGATCAGCGAGTTCACTGACAGCAGTGTTGGAATCCGAATTAGGTACAACTTCTGGTGGTGTCTGTTCTAAAGAGATCTTCTCAGTCTTCTTCTCAGTCTTCTTCTCAGTCTTCTTCTCAGTCTTCTTCTCATTCTTTAATTTCTGAATTTCCTTTTCGGCTTTCGAGTTGCTCATTTGAAGTTTTTTCATCTGAGCTACTAAGAATTCATTCTTACTCTTCATTTCATTTACGTCGAAATTCAGAGTAGTCGAAGCAGGTTGTGGAGCAGCCAACTGTTGTCTCAACTGAGATGAGGTGTTCCGTTCAGAAACTAAGTCAGATTCAGATGCTTGAAGGTCGGTACGTAGAACTGACAATTCCGACTTCAACATCAAACAGTTTCCACATGTTAGACGAGGGCTTTCTGATAAACACTCAGAAGTCATTGGCGGTAAAACAATATCTGGTTTTGGTGATGGAACTACTTGAGTAACGATGTCAGCTATTTCACTATTCGTATCTGTTTCGTATTCCGGAACACTATTTTCGAGTGAATCCGCTTGTTCGGTTTCATCAAACGACGGCGACAATGAAAGCGGCTTCGGTAAAACAGCTTCTGCACCTGCAGCTGCTGAAAACTTTTCAAACAAATCACCCAACGGTATTCCGTAACCTACAGATCTAACCAATCCACAAAACTGCTGCTCATCGAGGTTTACCGTTCTGGGAGAATCGTTACTTAATTTCATGAATCTCGATCTAACTAACTCTTCCGTCAGACGAGGTGACACAGCTTTGAAGTACGCAATTATACTATCAGCATTTACTGTTTGACTATCTGGTTCACATACAAAACTGAATAACTGGCAGTAGACTCTCGTCTCAAAGTCTTCAACCATCTGTTTAATACTTTTCTCACCGTTGTATTGTTGATTTGATATCAGCTCATGAAAACAATTTAAATCTAATTCTTGTTGAAGTTGCGGTCTTAAGTTGGATGGAACAGTCTTAAAACAGCTGACGTCATCTATGTTGAGGTATCCCTTCCCACGGGAAAGCATTGAAAAAATGTCTGACAAGAAATCATCAAATTCCGTGTCCGACATTTTTTTTTTTTTTTAAATTTTTTACGTCCAAAGTCTGCAATACGAAATAATAAAAGAATCGGAAAAAACAACTTTTTTTTTTAACCTTTGTTGCTTTTTAATAATAATAATACCGATGCTGTATTAAAGAATTGAATCGATTATTATATGTCTCTGTACTACACTCATCATCCGTACACTAAAATACACAAGAATTTAGGCCGAATAAAAAAAGGCCCCCGCAGCCATTTCCTTCTCGTTTTATTCCCCTACGCCGACTGCATGCGAGTACTATCGTAAGAAAAGGAACAAGGAAAATGGAATTTTTTTAAGGAAAAAAGAAAGAAAGAAAAAAGGGGACCAAAAAAAAAAAAAAAAAAAAAAAAAATATCGGGAATGGGATCGGAAACTCTCCATCCAAAATAGGTAGAGTTTCATGACACTTGTTTTTTTATTTGTTTTATTTCTTTCATTCTTGTTTCCTTCTTAGAGATCTCAAGTGTGTTTGATCTCAATTCATAAACAGTGACGGTTTCCCCATTCGTGTGAGGGGGAGAAAGTCACAATTCGCGGTAGTAGCTTCTTTAGAATTGTTTTTTCTTTTTCTTTTTTTTTTTTGGGGTTCCGTTGTTCGTTTCTCGAACACACTTTGAGTATGAATTATTGCGTCTTTGGAACATTACATGCGTAAAGAATGACATTTAGAAAAGTAAGTTGAACCTTTCACTACATTATGAATAGAACACAATTACCAAACTAATCCACCAATGTGAATGGAAAGGTTGGAAGGTCGTCAACGATATGATTTTCCAAGTAGTTCCTAGAGTTGTAAAACTCATAGGCACCAGGTATATTTTTCTTTACAGGCTGATATTGAGGCAGGAAACTGTTTTTTGTTTTTTTATTATTTGGTTCTTTTTTTTTTTTTTGGATGCATGAACGAACAATAAAATGTGTAATACATTACCTTGGTCTGATTTTTATTCCGTATTTTTTTGGAAAGTCAGAAAATCCGAGTTCTTCCATCTCTTGGTAATGATTAGAAAATATACTAGGCGTTCCATGAGCAAAATACCATTGAGCTTTCTTACAGGTTGGGTGGTCTTCACCAAGGGATCCTTGGCAATGCTTCCACTGCTGAAAAAAGTGTTTTCCTTGCCTGTTTTTTTTTTTGTTCCCCAAGTTCAGAAACAGATCAAAACAGCAGCAAGTGTACATACTTTGCGTAGTCGTAGCCCACAACAAAAGCAGGGTGCTTAAAATCAGAGAAGTGGGGAACAGCATCCCCTCGAATTGAACGGAATCCAGTGTGCATCTGTGTTGTTTTATTTTTATAACGATTGCTGATTGACAAAACCCATCTCAAAAAAAGGAACGATGATTACATACATTTTTGATTGTGACGTTGTCTTCTGGATACTTCTCAAAATGATCAGCGTATTTCTCGCGGTACTGTTCCAGTCGTTCAAAAAATACTTTTGTAGGACCATCATCGAAGTCCTCGGGTTGTTGAATTCTTCCTTTAAATTTCTCAGCACTTGGTTCAGCTGGTGGAGTTAGCACTAAAGTATCTAATGGGAAGGGAATATTTACAGCAAACACTCTGACTGGTTCGGCTTTTCCACCTTCACCTTCTCTTTTTTCAGCGAAATGCATTTTATAAAGTTATGAAAATAGAGAATAGTTGTCGGACGTGAGGGTTTGGTGTGTGAAGCTTATCAAGGGAGGGGGGCCGCTACCCCTGAAGAGAAAGAAAATATATTAAACAAGAAAAGTTATCATAATACCTCGTTAAAGAACATAACAGATTAAGAACTATATTTTTCTGATGTGGTGAAAAAAAAAGAAATTAAATGATAAATACTCCAACAAAACAACAATTTGCCCATACAGAATACAACACAAGACCTGGGTTAGTCTCATGATACAGGTTTTCTATTATTTTTTTTTTTTTTTTTATCTCACAAGATGTCAAGCACGAACAGCTCTCATTCAGGAGACAGGACAGGCTCACATCATCATCCACGAAAACGCTCCAGTCACGTGGAATAATTATATATTTTTATCGGAATTAAAGAGTTTCCCTCTTTGAAGAGACGGATCACAGCAAAACAGAATTATTTAACTTCCTCTTCTCTTTGCCAGTTGAAGAGCTAACTCATGCATAAGGTCATCTGATTTTTCGATTTCAACATGAAGCATTGCGAGTTCATCTTTTAAGATGCTGACTTCATTCTCTCGATGAGTGTCAAGATTCTGAAGATAAACAACAACAGGGTGTTGAAGTGATCTGGGTGTGTTCGGTGATGAATGTCTCTGTTTTTCAGCCTCAGCAACCTGAGTAACATTGCCACGTGGTGTGGGGTTCGGAGACACTGGCTTCGAACGACCCTCTCCAGTGATCTCACTGGGAGACACTAATGGCGGGGCTGGTGACAACAACCCTCTCCTAGGTGACTGTGTCACCAGTCTGTGAATCAGGTTAACAAGTGAATGTTTATTTAAAGGAGGACGGATTATTAAACTGCAACCTGCCTGAGCTACCGCAGATGCAAACTCAGCACTGCCATCTACGACTGCCAAGTAATGAGATTTTGGTGAAACTTCTTTAGCAGTTTTAATTAAAGAAAGATAAAAGTGAGAGCTTCGAGTATCGAATACCACGACGTCGAAAACTTTTTTTTTTAATTCTTTTGGTGAAGATAAAGTGAAGTACTCTCCAGCACCAAACATCAATTGAGATATTTCACAACCATCGTCACAAAGAATCGCCACTCTCGGGTTTAACTGACCCAATCGCATTCGTAATACTTGTCGCTCGATGTCTGCTTCTCGTACCTTTTTCTTCTTCTTTTTGTCTCTAATTTCCTTTATGACTTTAATCTTCAAATGTTTTGTATTCTTCGCCAATTCTCGTTCCTCGGACGCACTAGAAATCCTTTTATTAACATCCTGTAATAATTTTATTTTTGCTCGTATAGCAGCGCTACGTTCGTCATAAAACTCTGACAACTCATTTAATTCAGTGCTTTCTCCAGCTCGAGATGGTGAAGTTTGCCCAGCAGGAGGAGGGCTAATCATGTCAACTAGTTCATTGTAGCCTGTGATGAAATATTTTAATTAAAAAAAACAAAAAAAACAATCCCAACAATAGCATTGAAATAAACACACAACGTCTTTTTATTGTATGTGAAATATCCTGGTGTGAGGAGTGTTATGTTTTTTTTTTTTTTTTTTTTTTTTTTGAGAATTGATTTTCCCATTAAATAGAAAAAACTCACTTGTAAACGTTTAACTGGAACAATAATATTATGTTTCCTTTTTTTTTTTTTTTTTTTTTTTTTTCCTTCCTCACACCTCTCAAGTAGGTCTGTATAAGCCGTTTGCTACAAAAGGTAGTGGGTTTGTAAATAAAACACAATCCACAACTCAGTAGATAACGTCTTCAGGTCGCACGCACGCTGGTGCTTTGAGAGAGTCACGCTGTATGCTCACAGACAAGGATGCTCAAAACAACCGACAGAACTGACCGAATACGAAGAAGAACGTTTTTGGGTACAAAGTGTCACTGCTACGTCTGACTAACATAAAGTCAGAGAGCTCAGCAGGAAAAAAAAGGTTGTTTTTTTTTTTTTTTTTTTTTTTTTTTCTGTTTCAAAATCTCGGGATTTTAACCCCCCCCCTCCCATCCATCAGAAATTTGTTTAGAATAAATCATAAATGTGTCTATACTTGTTGAGTTCATCTTTGAAATTTATTTCCAATTTTTTTAGAATTCCGTCTGCTGGATCAAAAACCAATGCGTGAATACGAGGGGTTGCGAAGCTATTAGCGTCACCTTCCTTCGTCAGCTTCGATGATAATATTCTTTGCTTTTGAACACAACTAGTTTTGAATATGTTTAAGCATTGCTCAATCACATTCAACTCAACAAGACGACGTTGACGAGACTCAATGTCAGTTATAGCTGCCAACTCATCAGCATGAAGTCTGTGTGTGTCTCTAATATTTCTAATCCAATTCTCTAACAGTCCAATGTCTTGTTTCTTCGCTGAATTCCTCACAGCTCCACAATCATAGTGACCACAGACTATAATGTGAGGTACTTTTAAATGTGTGACGGCATATTCCAAAACAGCTAAGAAATTCAAGTCATTTGGACATAAATTACCGACATTTCTGTGGACAAATAATTCCCCCTGATCAAGTCCCATGAGTTGACCAGGGTCGACACGAGCATCAGAGCATCCAATGTAGAGATATTTTGGTTCTTGTCCCTTTGCCATTTTAGCGAAATAGTCTGGGTTGGAATTGCTGACTCGGTCAACCCATTTTCGATTGTTCATTAGAATATTTGATAAATTTGGATCTGCATACGAAGGACATGAATTGACATGCATTCCAACACTTGACATTAGTCTTCCAGCTCTACTAAACTGAGTAGGTGACTTGCTGGAGTCTGTTTTTTGTATTTTATAAAATTCATTCAACAAGTCAATCCTATTCTAATAAAAGAAGAAAACATACCACTTAAGTCTCGTGGAGAAGGTGGAGGAGATATGACCCCATTCTCAACAGAGAGTCTTGGATCTTTGAATAGAGGCTCTTCTAGTGATGAACTAGCAGGGGATTCTCCACTTATCGTGTTAATCATTTTAAATAAAGATTTTCTTCTCGAAAGACTTTTAATCCCCATTTCATTTCTTAGATCTTGTAGAGTCAATTGCGACAGACAAGCACCTGTGATTTCATTTTCTTCAAAGGCAGCTAATTCAGTTTCGGTTGCACCAACGTTGCGAAGTTCATTCAATACTTCAGTAGTAGTTAGATGAGCCATATTGTTGGTTCGTGTCTTTAAAGTATAATTAATTTTGGATATAAGCATTCTGAGGCCATTGCTCAGTTCTGTGGTGATTTCATTCTGTGAGTAACCTACAAGTGAAACAAAAAAAATTTGATACTTTTTCTTAAGAAAGATGCCGCTCTGACTTGCACCCTGACCCCGTTGCAAATAATCCCAACCAACTCAAAAAATAAAAAACACCCGAAAAAAAGGAAAAAATAGAATAATGCCCGCTGGCCCGTAGTCATGCTAGCAGCAGACTATCACTTTCTGAAACTGATTGCAACGGTTGACACTAATTTTTTATGATTATCTTGTTTAAGAGTAAATTCTCTTCGAGTCAGCCGCAGGTTGCTGTTTAATTTTTTTTTTTTTTTTTTTTTTCGTATTAATTCTACACAAGAATAAAACAACAAAAATAACATACAACGTAGTTCTTCTGTACATCATCGTACCACACAAGTCTCTGCTGAGCTCCAGCGTTGAGTCCCGCGCAAAGGGCAATCAAACTCAACAAGTTCTGTTTGTGTTTTATTGTTATTAATTATAAAAATAAATAAATAAAATAAAAATAAAATAAAAAAATATAATTGAGCCTTTTGATCTTGTTCGGTAATTCCTGAGGGGGTGAGGCATGGGGTTAAAGTCAGAAATCAGAAAACCCTTCACGAAAACACACACAAAACTGTTTTTGCTGTTTCGCGTCGCAAGCTCCTCCTCCGCTTGACGTGGACGACCTCTGACTTTAGTGGCGTCTTCTTAAGCTAGAAGGAGGATCTTTAAATAACTATGGATAGACTGCAATCACAGTCCGTGAAAGAACAATATGGTTCGTCGAAACCTGGAGTGGAGTTCGAGCCCACTAGTGGGGTGTCGACGAGTACCTTATGCTAGATGACAAGATCTCAAGGAGGAAAAGCAGAACAGGAACAGAGAATCGATGTTGTTCACCGAATTGTGAAATGTGATCTATCGGGTCAATTATGTATCCTTCTAAAGGTGCAGATGCAAAAAGATTTTAAAAACATACTCTGGTCTGGTGAAACGCTCCACGTGCCATTTTTGTTTAGTTAAAATAACTTAATAACCTCTGAAAGAGAATAAGAAAACTTAATTAAAGCAAAAAAATAACACAACACATCATCCTAGCAAACCAAAGGAATACGGTACAAAAGGGAGATACAGTTTTAATAAGAAATACAAGCAATGAGGGGTAAAATCCAAGTCCCCCCCAGCTCTTTTATTATTGACACAAAAAGAAAAAAAAGGGAGAGGAAAATTCGCATCGACATAATGGCCATAATAGTAAACAAACAAAGGTATTTGGCTTTTTTTTTTTTTTTTTTAAATTTTTTTTTTTTCCCCATTCTTTTTCAATTCTTGGTTCAGGTTCAGCAAACGTCTCTCTGCACTCCCCACTTTGAGATCTTAAGTCAAGCCTTATTATTAAGACAACGCGATAGTTTATAAATACAATCTCCTCTTAGGCTGACAAGTGGGTAATAAAGAGACTTAGAAATCGAAGAATGTCACAATGTAACGAAGAGTGATACGCTCACCAGCTGCCCAGAGACCCTGAACAACAACTTCATACGACTGTCCTTCAGTAGTGTTTACTCCTTGGGGTCTAAAGATTATGCATGGAGATCCTCCAAAACCTCTTCTATTAATACGACTAAACGATTCTTCATAAGGAGCAGGTAACTGTTCACCACGACGGTGTAAAGGACAAGCTGAAACAGGAGGTACATTACAACCACAAGGAGCTTCATTAGTATGAGTCTGATAGACTGTAACTGTAGCATTAGGAGCAATCCAAAACCTATCAGGATTGATAGCTATTGACCATGCTGTACCATCTCTTAACCAAGATGAAGGGAACCATCCTGGAGCAGGATAAGCAATAAAATCACCCATATGTTCTGCATTATTCTGAGGTGATCCTAATGCATACATAAGAGATGAAGAGTAGTATGCTCCAAACCCAGTGGATTTCATCCCTGGGGATAGCAGCCAACGCCTATGAGCTAAACTACCAACATCTATCGGATCACTATCATCCATGAATGAATGTATCATTCCACTTAGAGGTTGAGGTGGAGACGAGACGAATCCCATACCAGAACCAATAGCCTTCCTCGAATACTCATATTGTTCATCAGTCATCGTTGCATGTAATCTTCCAGTCATACAACTAACAACTGGTAAAGCAGGGTGATCACTATAACCAGTATCCCTATCTATTGAACTAAAGCCTGTTTCTTCCATTAAGACTGCACCATATTGAGCTTCTGACATGTAATTTCCAGAAATCGAAGGGTTGTATGGAAATGCACCACACAACCAACGGTACATCCAAAGTGTTGCAACTGCTGCTATCAGATTGTCTGTTGATGCACCAGTACAACATCTAAAGTTGTTATTCGAATTAAATATAAAAGGTTGAATTCTTGGTTCTGGTGCACCTGGAGGTGATTGTCTCTGAGCTTCTGTCACTTCTCTAATGTGTTGGGCGGCTTCATTTTGAATTGTCATCCAGGCGCTAGATATCGATTCTCTACTTCTTACCATTGATGATGTTACTAACTTATCACTACTTTGAACATATGATCTGGCGTCAGTAACTTGCGCACGTTGTTCATTTAAATGTGCCCACCATCTGGCTTCTGCCTGTGAGTCTAATTCAATTACACCCTCTGGATGTGCTTCGCAGTCTTTTGGAGTCGGTAGTATATCTTGAGATGGCGCCTCGTACTCTCTCTCTGGAGGCTTACCGAGTCTAGTTACAGGCATTTAATGGATGAGTAAAAAAGATGGGAGAACTGTATGGGTATGGGTAGATATATAAATATACAGACAGGCTTAAGAACACTTTCCTACTTACCTAACTCAAATCAAATACTCGACATAACTGTTAGCTGTCATGGTAATTAATACTTTAAGATGATTTGGGAAAAAGAAAATAAGTTTTTTTTTTTTTTTTTTTTTTCGGAGCGTAAACGTGAGAGATGTCTCCCACGTAACATGGCAGCGAAGAGTCCGCTGCCTACAAAGACATAAAAGAATCAGAATGAAAACTTCAGAGCATAACACCACAGTTGGTATAAATACGACCTCAGAAGTGTAATTTAAGAGATAGGGAAGACACGATCGTTAATCGTTTGTAAAGACTAAAATAATAAATAACAACAAAATGAATAACCTTACTACCAAATCAGAATACATTCAACTCAAGTCTGTCACGACTACAATCCAGCTTTTCTGTGAAGTGCATCAGCAGTTGAAGGACCAGAACTGTTAACCATTCCACTGAAGACACCTCCAGGTATTTGTAGAAGTTCTTTTGGACTTCCGAATTCAGCAAGTCGACCATGATCAAGGACAATAACGTGAGTACCTGTTATGATAGTCTCAAGACGATGAGCAATAGTTAGAACAGTGCAATCAGTAAATTCCCTGTTGACTGTTTGTTGAATGAGAGTATCGGTAGAAACATCAACTGAAGCTGTGACTTCGTCCATTAATAATAATTTACATCTTCTTAGTAACGCTCTTGCTAAACAAAGTAATTGTCTTTCCCCAACAGAATAGTTTTCCCCATTCTCTGTTACGACTGCTTCGAGTTTTGCGGCGTCTCTTTCAGCAACTTCTCGACAATGAGCTTTTTCAAGATTTTCCCAAATTTCACGATCGCTGTATTCCCCATAAGGGTCAAGGTTTGATCTCAAAGAACCACTAAACAGTGTTGGCTCTTGAGGTACGATAGCTATCCTTGATCGTAGATCACGCAGTCCCATTTCTTGAATAGGGTAGCCTCCTATTTGAATCTCTCCCGCATGAATTTCAATCATTCTTAAAATTGCTAAAAAGAATGAACTTTTCCCACTCCCAGTTCTGCCAACCACACCACACTTTGCCCTACTAGGGATTACAATAGACAAAGCGTGTAGTACATTTGGGAGATCTGGTCGATATTTAATTGAAACGTTTCGAAGGACAACATCAGAACGACTTTCTAACCAGTCAAACGGAGGTCTGCTATTCTCAATTACAGCAGGTGCTTCTTGCGGAATGTTTTTAGCGTAATGGATTACTCTTTCAACTGCGTTGAATTGTGTTTCCATGGATGCGACTCCAGTGACGATCATTTCTAAAGCAGCGACCATCTGAAGTCCGTATGTTAAAACTAATCCTACCTGACCAGGATCCATGACATCTCTGTATGTTGCAACAAGTAGTCCTGCTGCGAGTACGATTGTAGCTCCGCAAAATTCCAATCTTACAGAAAGCCATCTGCTGACTGTTAATCCAAACCAATAGCATCTGTGATATCTGTCGACAAGATTATCGTTTTGGTCTTGAAACCTTTCAACTCTTCCATAAGACTGAATACAAGCCGTACCCGATAAGCTCTCAGCAAAAAATGCATAAATAGGACTTGAAGCCGTCGCACTGATCCGAGCAAGTTCTCGTGATGTCGCTCGGTAATAGTTCATAACGGTTAAGTCTGATTTTTTATTATTTCTTTTTTTTTTTGTGTCTGAGTCAAAAAAAAAAAAAAAAAAAAAAAAAAAAAAAAGAGATACATACAGAAATTACCCAGAGGTATCAGTACCAACAAGAACAATGGCAACGCCACAAGTACGACTATCAACGTTCCAGCGGTCATAGAAATCACAGTGAAGAACGAATTCAATCCGTCTCCGAGTGCTGTGTCTAGAGCTGTGTTGGTATTAATTAGACATTTTTTTAATTGTGACAAAAAAAAATAATAATATTAATAAACCACATACAATCCATATCCTTGGAGAATCTTGTTAGAATACGTCCCATGGGCGTAACGTCAAAGAATGATGGTGGTGCTCGAAGGACTGATGTCAACATCTGTGAATGCATTGTTCTTGAAGCACGAATCCCAGACTCCACAGCTGAAATACCTCTCAAGAAGGACAGTACAGCAACAACTACTCCAAGAAGAACATAAATCCCGAGGTAGAAATTAGTACCTGGACTCGGACTCAGCCGTCTATCAGACCAAATCGCAAGCCAAAGATCAGATGTCGTTTGTGCAATTTCTGATAAGAAAACAAAAAGACCAAAATACCACAATGTTGGTCCACAAGCAGTCATATATCTTAATATAACTTCCCAACTGATGGCTCCCTTGGCTCGTTCTTCAGCTTCCTGAAGAGATTTCTTAGGGCCATCATCATCAGTGCTTGAATCAGACTCTTCTTCCATGAGTTCTTCTTCGACGGTGTCAGTTGTTTGTTGTGCTTCACGTTCTCTGTTGATAGCAGCACCTGGTACGACACCTTCAATATCATCACTTGAAGCAAATTGATCAGTTTGTAGTCCTGATTGTCTCATCTCTGAGTACGTACCTGAGAAAGCAATATCACCATCACTTCCTAATATTATTATTTGATCAGCTCTGGGAAGGAATTGAATCGCGTTGGTTACCATGATGCGAGTCTTTCCTGCAAGCTCACCAAGAAGAACTCCCTCAAACAATGAACGTGCGACGTGAGGATCAACAGCAGATAACACGTCGTCGAGTAATACGAGATCAGCGTTGCTATAAACTGCTCTCGCTAAAGCAATTCTCTGACGTTGTCCTCCTGACAAAGTGACTCCTTTTTCACCAACTTCAGTTTGATCTCCGTTAGGAAATAATTTCAAGTCTGCTAACAGCGAGCAACTTCGAATACAATTCTGATACGTATTTTTAAAGTACGCATTCCCAAATAATATGTTACCCTTCACCGTATCGTTCGCCAACCATGCCTGCTGAGGGCAAAACGCTACTGAACCAGATGGAAGTACAACTCTACCTGCTATTTTAATGATCTGACCAGATATGCAGGATAGCAGTGATGTTTTACCTGATCCAACCTTTCCAACAATAAGACATAAAGATCCACATTTGACTCTCATATTTATTGGGGTAACACCCCCAAGAGTTGGGTTAGATCCGTCTTCTGTGGTTGCATTCCAAGAGAAGACCCCTTCAGATATAACGACATCAGATCGCGGATCAACTCTTTCAATAGAAGCAGAGTTAATCTCCGCTGACATTAAAAAATTTTGAACTCTCTCCAGCGCAACAGATGACTCAATCATACTAAATATAACAATCGGTAAAAACGACAACGGAACTCTCAACAAGTTAAACAGCGATAACGCTGTAAAGATACTACGAGCGTCTAAGACGTTCCCCAAAGCAGCGTACGTAACAAAAGTAAAAACAGACGTAATAGTCGGTGTAATAAATACTAAAAACGATGTAAAGGCATGCCAGTAAGATTGTGATCGGAGTAGTTCTAACTCTCGCTTTCGGATGTCAAGTAGTTTGGTTTTAAAATGTTCTTCAGAGCACATGAATTTGGCGATTCGAACACCAGAAAGTAATTCGTTCATCAAAGCTACACGAGAATCAGTTAGACCAATAACCTCCATTCGTATCATTTCCATTTGTGATACAGCGATACCGTTTATAGGTACCAACAGTAACATAAACAATAGTCCAGCAAAGGCAGCTACTCCAACATTCTGTGTTTGTTTGTTTGTTTCCTTTTTCAATCACATGAAAAACCAGTGACAAGGGTGATAAGGGGAAAAAAAAAGAAGAAAAAAAAACTTTCAAACCTGAATAAGAAGGATAACAGCCACAACAATTGTAAGAGGAGCTGTCCATATAACGTTCAATGCCGAAACGATGTTTGCCATTCGAAGTGCGTCGTTTGATTGAATGTTAACGATACTACCCTTTGAGTAAGTCGTAGCAGGTGATAGTTTTAATGCTTTTCGATAAATAGCAGCGACTACTGCAGAGTGAACATCCATCCCTACGGATGTTGTGATTTGAAGAGTCCAAGATGAACTTATTCCTTTGATTATTGAGGATAAGAATAGCAATAACACTAAAGCAACACCTTCACTAACAGGCCTACTTTTGTCAGCTGTAAATCCAATGACAGCTTTCAAAGCAAGAGGACCAACAAATCCTAATAATATTTCCAGGAATTCCAGAGTCGTACTCTCCCAAAATCGACTTTCAAACACCGATCTCAAAGCTGCTAAAACTGACGGACTGTCACTAGTCAATAATTCTTTTTCCCAAGCATCTTTAAACGCTTTGTAATGCAGCTTTACTTCATATTTCGGATGTAAAAAAGGAACGTCTTCTGTTTCCAGGGGTTTCTGTGCGCCCTTTTCCATAGTCTTACCTGCACTGTTGTAAGTTATCCTTTCGATGAATGTCTTATCGTGTTCTTCATCTGTCAAGGGTCTCTCTTCTCTGATAGAAGAGAACATTGTGTGTGTACTGTTGAAAATGAAGTTAACATTTGTCGCTTCTGAACGATGTTACAACACGTTCACTGGAAGGTAAGAACCAGAAAGCTATCAACAATATGAAAAGCATTTTCAAGTGCAAAGTAAAAATGTACAGGGGTTTTCCGTTTAATCTAGTAACAGAATATTTCAAAAAAAAAAAAAGAAAAAAAAGGTATTGCTCATTCAATAAAATTAAGGATGTTCACGGACTGCTTCTTATAAATTTGCAATGCCTATTGAGTGCTTCTGTGGTACTTTGACTTTGGAGGTGCTGAATTCAGCGGACTCGATTACTTCATTTGACCAATCATGGATAGCGTCACACCTGTCATCATCATCATCATCCTCATCAACGTCGAGGGGTTGTTCTTTGGCGGATGCTATCAAACTTTCGAAGTAGTTTAAAAGTGATTTTGACTCTGCTGATACGATGTCGTCTTCTTCTAAATCAACTCTAAAGATGTGACCAGTCGTTGAGTCAATGTACCGAAAACATGTCGTACTATCAATAGAAGACATTGGAATTAGATTCAAATCACAGAAGAAGGTTTTCAGATGACCATCATAACCAAACACCAGACCATTTAGAAGTTCAACATTCGGAATTACACTTTCAAGTGACGTGATAGTTTCATACTGCAATAGACTTCTGAAATACGATGGTATGTTAAAACCAATTTTATTTTCAAATTCGGAAATTTCTTTTTCCTTTGACGGGTCCTTCTTCGGCTTTAATCCAATGAGCTTCATGAACTTTAAAAATAACAATTCCTCCTTACACTTTTCAACGTGGAGTTCCAATTCTTCCCCCGGAGAGACTCCAGATGAGATGACCTTAGTAGAGTCCTTTAACAATTCTCCGCTGTAAGTTAGATCAAAAGCTGATGTCACTTCAATTTCTTTTGATATTTGTTTCTTCAATTCGCGTACCTTAGTAGTAGTCGATATTGACATCTCAAATTTCTGAGAAGAAATCGTATTTAAGATTGTGATTTTCATATCGTCTGCATTCCGATTGTCAGATGTTTGCTTTGGCATTTTTTTTTTTTTTTTTTTTTTTGAAAAAAAACCTGAAATTAGAAAGAAATAATACAAGCATTGAATGATTTTTCAGTGATAATAAATAAAATAAACATATATTATAAGTGTAAATAAAGTACCACTACGGCTATGATGCTAAGTGGCTACGGAATTATCAGTTAGTTCCCATCCGTTTTCGGGCATTCTCCAGCTGTGATTCAAACAATGTTGTCTTGAAGCGGTATTATGACCAACCATTGCTTGTGTTGCAGCAAATTCACTCGAAGTTATAAAGTCTCTCGTTTCTTTGAATAATCTACCTCTCTCATGAGTTGGTTTATTGTTCCTCTGACGACAATACTTAGTAAGGTCGCGAGTAGAAGTTATGATCGGTTGAAAGTGTGAAGCATAATGAGTAGTAGCCGTCACCCCTGATGAGAATACTCTTTTACTAGGAGGTTTAAAGTTCTTAGATCTAACTTGAGTACTATGACATTTATAAAGAGCCATGTTGGTAGTCTCTGTTTGAAGAGGAGCTCCTTTTGGTATAGCAACAGCCATTCTTTGAATTGTTGGACGTACTGAACCCGGCTCTGGTTGTAATCCTTTAAAGAATTCAGTGTTTGTAGTCTGAGCAGAGAATTCACGTTTTTCTGGTTCCGGTAGAAGCTGCTTTGTTCTTACTTTATGATGAATCATTATATCACAGTTAGGATCGACAGGTGGTTTCTTATAAGCTTCGGACGAGGCCGTTGCAAACGTCCTGTGAGGGCAGTTTGGATCAGCGTAGCCTCGCCAACTACCTCTAATCCCAGACGTAAGACGACTACGAGCCTTCACTAAATCATCACCTCTGTTTGTAAGTTTCGGAGGATAGTAGTCTTGATATGTTGTCGCTACTCTCTTAGATTTCAAACACATTTTTAAATATCCCGGTGATGCTTTTTCTGGTTTCTTCCATGTCGAAGCCTTTGTTACCAAATCAACGTAAAAATACTTTCCCTCTGTAGCACTTTTTTGCATACCCCAACCTGGAGGTAATCCTCTCATTGCATTTTCCATAGTATTGCTATCTTGTGGTTCGTTTGGTTTCAATTTCATCTCTTGTAGATCATTCTTTTTTATTATGATTGATGAGAAAAAATAAATAATTAAGGGTGTAAAAAAAAATAAAAAAAATAAAATTTATTGTTAAAACATATTCACAGAGTTGTTTTTTGCTTTTTTTTCTCTGATTGAGAATTAAGAATAAAAATAAAAATTAAAAAAAAAAAACTAAAAATACAACACGAACAAAACAAATAGTAATCCTATGACTTTCAATGAGAGTGATCAGCATTTTAAAAGCATAGAACGAGTGAGTAATTAATACATTATTTCTTTCAATTTTTTTTTTTTTAAATTTTTTTTTCGGAATTATTATGCGTATGTCACAAAAAAGAAGAAAAAAAAAAAAGATTCAAAGCTCTATACTATCTACTATTTTTTTTTTAGTATTTTTACCTGTTCTAAAACCAACCTGTTGAACGAGTCTTGTGAAAGACTAACCAAAGGGAGGAAATAAACAATCACACTAATCACTGATATCTTCATCAGTAACGTTATCAGGATGAGAATCTTCAGACGATAAGTCAGTCATAGCAAGAGATTGTTGTATTTGAGGAGGAGGATGAATTGGAGGTCTGTTTGAAGGGGACCTGTTGGGTGTTAAGTGATTCGATTGCATTGACCCACCTTCTTCTGCAACTGCACTGAGATCAAAATCAACTGGAGATATGTTCCCACGACTAGCGTCATCTGTCTGTGAGACGTCGTAGAAACCATGAGCGCAATTACTAAGAAATTGATAGTCTCCAACACTATTAAAATCAATTTGCTCATATCCTGGAAAATATCCAGGCTGAGTATATTTTTTCTTCTTTTTAACAAGTTGTTTCTTTGCTTGCTTTTCAAAGAATTTAAGCTCCTCATTCAACCGAACTTGCTTTTCCTCCAACTCTTTTTGTTGTTGAAAAGCTGCTCGTTCTTTTTTTATACGGGCGGGACACTCTTTAATTGTTGGTTTAAACGTGTAAGGAAGAGGTTCAGGACTGGCTTCTTCTCTATCCTTCAGAGCTTTCATTTGTTTCTCAGCTTGATAATAAAGTCTTCCAAAAGACTGATTGTTTGGTATCCGTTTGTGAAATTCTCTCCAGGCTGAACCTGGGATGTCATTTGTGTTTCTCTTTTGTTGTTTTGCAAGTCCCTTTTCATACAAGTCATTCCACGGTAGTTTACCATGGACTTTTTGTACTTTACCTTTTGGTTGAACTTTCTGACTTGCTTCTTCCCTGTCTCTCTCTTTCTTCATACGATTATGATTTTCCATTCTTACTTTACTATCAGCAAACAATCTGTTAGTTGATTCAGTAATTCCGTCTGTTGATAAATATGTTTGGTATTTCTGTTGGCTGGCCTTTTTCAGTAAAGTTTCTTCCCGAAGTCTACGAAGTCGTTCGATTTCTTGTTTGCAGCCAGTGCGGAGTTTGGCGTCTCGCCAAAGGTCTGAGAAAACAGCTTCGCGAGTTCTCCTATCTCGATGCATTGTATCATCAAGTATTCTTGGTCTGAATGTACATTCACTGAAATCCTCGAGTTGTTTCTTTTCATGTGCTTTTAGTAACGCGTCTGACTCTCGTTTTCGTTCTTGTCGTACGCTCATTTCATCGTAGTACATTCGGTCTTCTAGGGTACCACATCTCTGAGAGTTTCTTCCCATTTTTGTGATTCTCGGTGCGAAGGTACATTCAGAACTAGTGTCACTGGTTGGATGTCCTCGTCTTTTCATTGAATTTAAACTCATAGCAGACATTTTACTTCTTTGTGATCTGCTGACACTAATATCTGACGTAGCTCTGTAATAACTTTTTCTAGTGTCTCGTTCATCTCCTGAAGATGATGTGTATGATGTAGTAGTTGACGTTGATGACGTCTCTGAGCTGTCACTACTGAAGTCATCTTCTCCTCCTCCCCATGCTTTTATGGGTGATGTGTCCCTTGGCATTTGTAAGTACCTGTATTTTAAATTAAAAATAATTACCGTGTTTTTTTTTTTTTTTTTTTTAAATAAATACTCCCTTCCGTACTATATATATTTTCCCACCCCCTGAACATAAAAAGTATATTTAAAAACAAACACACGGTTGTTATTGTGAACATATTTTCTTGCATTATTCGCACAACTCCATAACATTATATAAATCTCAGCTGTATATAGTAAAAGGGGGAAGGGTACCAGCGTGTGGAACACAGTGACCGTAATCGAGTACTTTTCTCCCCAATCACTGTTTCGTTCTTTTTTTTTCTTCTCAATTTGCTTTTTTTTTTTTTTTTTTTTTTTTCCATTATTCCCCATTTTTTTTCAAAACAAGTAGCCGCTGTGACTATTGCAAGTTGGGATGAAAAAATCTCTCTGGAAAAAACCTTGTTGTTCGAATTCCAGGAGTTAAGTCGTACATATATAGCATTCAAACGGAGACCCAGTTAATCAAAATGATAAATCACTGTTATATTGTGCAAACACAACAAAAAAAAAAAAAAAAAAAAAAAAAAAAAAAGAGAAATAACTGAGTCTGAGAGAAGGTAAAAAAGAAGGGAAAAAAACACTACAAATTCAATTGTCATAATTAAATCTGATAAACTGGTTTTTTTTTTTTTTTTTTTTTTTTTACATTACCACATTTTTTTCAGGATCGATGCCTGGGGTAACATAAAAAAAAATAAAACAAATTTTTTTACAAAAAAAAAAAAAAAAAAAAAAAAAAAAAAGGGTCATGGCTCAAAGTACACCAAAGTGGCCGAAATTTTATGAGAACACTGATTTGTCTTTTGGCACATGAAAAAGTAATACCATCGGCTGTAAGAGACACAAAGAGGATGGATCATTATAAACTTTTAAAGGAAAAGTGTGGCTACATGCACGAATATAAAAAAGGAAAAAATCAAAAAGTTCGAAAGAACATTATACCTCGTTAATCGCAGACAGTAATTCTGACGTATAGAGGGGATGAAACTTTGACAATGTGAAAAAACAGTAACAACTTTTTTGGTGTAAAAAAAATAATTAATATCAAGAGTACGCGATTGAAAAAAGATATATTTTTTTTATTTTGAAGCCTGTCAATCAAAGAAAAGACCAGTAATACTGACGCATGTGGGGAAAATAGATATTTAAAAAAAAAAGAATAAAAAAAAAAAAAACGATATTATTATAACGGCTCTTAATCCGAAAAGTGTGTTCTCCGGTTTCATCGGTGCAAAAAAAAAAGGAGGCGGGGGGAGGGAAGGTTTTTTTTTTTTTGTCTTCGTTTACTTTAATTCTGACATGTCATCTGGTGAATGTTCCTTCATTAGCAGTTGAATACGTTTATCGGCAGCTACCAGAGCACAACCGGCACAAGAGTTATTATCACAGTAATTAGAAGAAGTAAACAGGGTTATAACCTTTGCAGATTTCGCTATGTTTACACCAAAAGAGAACCACTGATGAGCTCTAAAAATCGATTCAAATTTATTAACTTCCAAAAATTCTTCAATAGCCTCTTGTCCAAAGACACATGAACAACCTCTAGACTCGTTACGCTCAAACATCATAATTCCCTTTTCTTGAGAAGGATCAGCCCACAGCAAGTCACAAGCAAGTTGCTTGAGGTGATCTTCGCTGTCGTTAATGTCCAGCAGTGGAACTTGTACCTTATTAACGAGTTGTCTTATAGGCGTAAGCTTACCAGTGTTTGGGTCAATTGGTGTTCTCGGAACTCCTCCGTGAGCACAAAACAACTTATCATCAATGACAGCACATAGCGGCATCAGATCAAAGACTTCATTAGTCTTCTCCCACACTTCATGACCATCTGCTTTACCAAATAATTCAATGCAGTGCTTTAAATAAGACTCTTCAAGCTTGGCATTCTGACGACGATCTTCGTGATTTCCTCTAAGCAAGAAAACCTTATTTGGTGCCTGTACCTTCAAAGCAATTAAATATGCGACACACTCAACGTCGTATCTACCTCTGTCAACGTAGTCTCCAAGAAAGACGTAGTTATGGGAGGAATACTTTATGTGTTTAAATGGAATTAGGTTAGACATGAAGTACAATAAGTCCTGAAAGTTTCCGTGTATGTCACCAAATACATAGGAAGGTGCTGGAACGTCGACAAGACGGGATTCACGGGCGAAAATGGCTTTTACGTTTTCAAGCATAGACAAGAAGACAATGCGTACTGTTCCGATGTGATTTCCGTGAGCGAATCCTTTCTGTGGACCCTCCCAAATACCAGCAAGATGGTGAGTTAGATTAAGAGCTTCCTGCTCACGTTCTTCCTGAATGGATTCCTGTGTCTGAAGTTCACATCTCGCACTGGTAGTGAATAAGTTCCCGTAAGCTGTTGAATGTGCTAATTCGGTTAACGTGAATGGCTGCGCGACAGAAAACTTATCAATAGTTAAAATGCTTTTTGATAATTTGTATTTTTTGTCGTGTGAAAGTTTGCATTCAATTTTACGAAACGCCAGCGGTCCCTTTCCGTATTCTTTTGATTTGACTACACGAATACGACGTCCAGGAACTTCTGGTACATGAAAATTAATTATCTTACAGTCTGGGGTTGGAATTTGAACAGGTGATTGCCACACAACAGTCTTAGCGTCGCTCATAACCTCGAGTATAATACCGTGCAAACCAGAAGCAGAAGCTTCTTTTCTAGTATCGCTGTTTATTGTCACTAAGCAAACTGGGCTCTCGACGAACCCCTTCAAACTGGCTGTCCAAAATGGACTGTCGTCACCATCTTCTGTTGTAAATACATTCTCATCATCTTCATCAAGAGCACAGGCAGCACTCTTGGAACCGGTGCTGGAATCGGCTCCGGCGAGACCGATTTTTACGAGTTTTCCCATCTTGTTTTGAGTCAGTTATTCTGCTGGTGGAGAAAGCTAAGTATTGATATCATTATATCACCAAAACCGAGTAATTAGTTTTGCGACTTATCTACTGAACCAAAATGAATACCTGTGAAATTGTACAAAGACAAGAGAAGAACAGGAAGAATGATCCACGACGGCCAAACAAATGTGTTCGACACATATCTAAAACACTATTACTGAAACAGACGGGTGGCGGATTATGAAGAAGCGGGGGGAAAAAAAGAAAGAAAAAAAAAAGTGTTTTTCTTATAATTTTTTCGTTCGTCGTCGGTGGCCACTCCTGCAATGAACAAGCAGGTGGAAAATGGAGAAGATCATTATTGTTGATATCAATTTGGTAAGCACAACGTAATTCAAATTAAATAGCAGCTTTTCAAACACAACCCTTTTTTTTTTTTTTTTTTTTTTTTTTTTAATCATTTTCAACGGGGTATAAAAAACAGCGAAGAAAATATTTGATTGAACCTTAGTTGTCGGTACTTGTCAGGGGAAAAAAGAAAAAAAATTACAGGTGGACAGAAAACTTTGTAGAATAATATACCAAACAGAATTTTTTTTTTTTTTTTTTTTTGTACCAGGTAAATAATTCCATGGTACAATCCAGCCTAACAGTGAAAATACTAATAAGTAAGCCTGCTATAATAGTTTAATTATGATATCGCGCATTAGAAAAACTATTCCGCAGCTGGAAGTCGAATGAGCTTATCATCGTCGTAGTCGTCGTCTTCCTCATCTTCTTCACTCTCTTCGTACTCTGATGAATCACTGTCGTTATAATCATGTCCCTTAAATAATCTGTTTTGTTTGTTTATATGGATGCTGTACAGTCAAGTGTTTTATTTAGATTGAAAACATACTTTTTAATAGCCCTGAGGGCGGCAACAATAGCTAATTTTTGCTTTTGAGCGTCTGCCTTTGATGGTAGTGGCGTACCTCTGGTTATGGCAACAGCGTGTCTGTGATTTTGTTAGGTAACAAATAATTGATTTACAGTAAAATGAAAAAAATGGCAACAACACATACGGTAAAACACCAGCAGTAGTAGTAGTCAAGTTTTCTCCCTGTGTAAACGCCGGTGCTAATTCCTGTGCGATATGAAGAAGGGCTTCTGCTTGTGAACCCTGTCGTCTAGTACCAGACGATTCCCACAAACCATCACCAGTTTTTACTAAATAACTACCAAAAGAAACACCTCCCTTAGCAAGATGAGTAATATAATCCTTAGCCAGAGACACGTCGGCATAAAATAATTCCCATGAGAGAGGTGTGAAATTACGAGATGGGTCTCGGAGAAGAAATCTTCTGAGAAACGGAAGCGACATGTGCACCTTTTGATCACTAAACATAGCAGCAACTATCTCGGTTGGAGTAGCACCAGCAGCACTGTTTGAGGCTCGCTGGTACAAATCGAACAGCGCTCCGCTGTGAGGAGGATTTTCCCTTCCGACTTCTTTAAGCCAAGGATCCCCTAAGTTTCCTCTTAAGGATGAGAATGTTGATCCTACAGCTCGCTTTGAACGAGCCTTTCTCATTTTATCTCTTAGAAGGGATCGAGTTCCCTCCCTGGTAGCGTACAGTGCTTCAATCTCAGGGTCGATTGTTGTTCTTTTAATTGCATCCTCACGAAGCTCACCCAACTTCGATGAAATAATCTCAGCACTCGTGCCAGCTGCTTCAGCAAACAACTCGTGCGGCAACTCATCACCATTTCGAACTGTATTTCTACTGCGAAGCCGTTGGGCTAATGCTGCTTTGACCAAGTCGCTGTGGTAAAGACTGTCAGGTTGGTTAAAGAATTCAACGTGTGTACCCAGTAGTTGATCTCTTTCTGCCTGAGCCTTTCCCTTTTGAATTTGAGATTCAATTTCCCTTCGTTTATCTTTTTCAGTGAGGATAATAGCACTTCTGTGATCAACATACCAAGCAAAGAAGTATTTTAATAAGAACAAGAATACTAATGTCAATCCAAGACCAACAACTACCCAACGGATTGTTGTAGCCCATGATCCAGGCCAGTAATCGAAGTCCATACAAACGTGATGAAGTGATGGACCAAAACCAACAGTACACAAGCACTCAGCACAGTGATTGCATATACCGTTACAGTTGCAGGAGCTACACAAGGCTTCACCAGCGTCATTCGACCAAGGAACTGCACAGAAGTATTTTGAGCAGTCTAAGTTCAGAATGAGATCATTTACATTATAACATTGCAGCACAGCTGGTCCTGCATCAAGATCCTTACAGTCTTTTGGCCTTCTGACAGTCGCCATTACAAGTTCCCATCCTATGAGGAATATCAACCAGAACAGTATACAAAATATTTGAACTTTTCTCAAATCTCTTGTTAATAAATCATTACATGTTCGGGTTAGGCTGTAGGCTGAAGTGACGGAGTTGCTGTGGTTTATTATGAGGTCATCTTTTAACTGATCAAGTTGAGTATTTATATGAGACAATGCTTCTTCAGTCGTTTGTTGGAATAATTCTCGTGTGTCTGCAGCTACTTCGTCGAAGTCTTTTTTAACACCACCGCGGACTCGTCGGAAAGCCTCATCCCAATCATCATCAATATCGATCTGTCGTACAGTTCTCATTGCGTCAGAAGCTTTACCTAACATGTGAGCAGTAACGGTAGTCTTATCTGAGTTTACTTCTGCTACAGATTTCATGGCAGCAGCAGCTATGTCAATACCCAAACCTGCATGGATTTTACTGCTACTTCTCGGAGGTCTGCTAGGAAGAGTGTCATCCTCTCCCACACTCGGAAGAAGAGGATTACTCTGATCTGGATTCTGTGGGGCTGTAGAAGTCGATAACGGTGATCGTGTTTCCTGAGGTACACTCGTCATTTTTACAGAGGCCCCCTGATCTCTAAAAGAAGAATTTACAACACAAAGTGGTTATTATGTTTCCTTAAACTCATAGACAATACTTGGCTGCCTCCCTGAGATAAAAATAGTTATACGAATATTTAGTTTCACGTTTACAATACGATTGCTTGCTCGCATAGCAAAATGCGAGCTTTTTAGACGCCGAGTGAGAGTCATGTTCCCCGCCTCAGAGTGGGCGGGGTTGGGGGTGGGTAGTAAAAATTCGTGAGAAAATTCAGTTTTTTTTTTTTTTTCCTTTGGTTATTACCACCGACCACGTAAATTTTTTTTTTTTGTTTTTTTTTCTTGAATATTGTCAGTTTACTAATGTTCGTTATCCGTGATACTACCATCGGATGGATTATGGCTGAACACCTCAAAGCCAGAACCCAGTCAAGAGACATACATATCTTTTTAAGGTGACGTTGGTGCAACTTGACAAAGAATTATATTCAAACTAGGTTCTCTCTCCTAAAGAACAAGGATGACGTGACAATAACTTTTTTTTCTTCCTACTTTCTGTTTGAATTTTCGTTACCCGTTACCCCCTTTTTTTTTTTTTTTTTTTTTTTTTTGAAAAAATCGTCAGATTGAGTTACCCCGAGAGGGCACCTCACAACAGAAAAAATTAAACTAAAAACTATTCCGCCACTCTTTTTTTTAAGAAAGATTCTCGCTTGACGCTTGGTGAAAACAGATGGCCACCAATCTAAGAAAGTGAATAAAGCTGGTGACATAATAAAAAAAAACCCACCAATGCTGGTTACCTTAATGAATTGTAAAACGAAAGAAACGTTGGGCTCTCGGACTATTCTCAACGAGAGAGATATTTATTTTAACATTCATAAGAAGACAAGGTGAAAACAGTAATAAAAAAATAACACCTTTTTTTTTGTTTTTTTTTTTGAAAATTAATAAACTTTAAGAAATAAAACAACCCATTCAAAAGTAATATAAAAAAAAAAAAAAAAAAAAAAAAAAAAAATCACAATAATAATAATAAAAGCTTGACTATTCAATTTCAGCTACAGCAGCAAAAGAATCGACCACAAGATGACGCATTGCCTGTAATGTACGTTCCATTATAGAGGAAAGTTCACATTCGTACATTGACATCCGAGCATTGGCTCTGAGACGCATGTTGGAGTCATCTTTAAGTCCAGAAAAGAACTCATCAATGTCATCGAGATTGCTGCGTACTTCTACCGGAATGACGTCACTAACTTCATTTATCTGAGTGCTAGTTAGGGAAGCTATAACCAATTGAGATAATGACGCGGCTAGAACTGCTCTAATTGAGTCACAGAAGACTCTCCAATTATCATCACTCGAATCACTACCACAGTCATCAGGTGGTAACGCAACAGACAAACAAGAGTTGGAATGCCTAGCTAGGGAAGACTCTTGTGGTGATACCACAGTAACTTTTGCAGACCTTCTCTTCTTTCTTTTCTTCTTCTTGACAAGTGCTTGACGATTCGGACAAGTTACTGTCAGTATTGCTGTAACAGCAGCCAGTGCTGTCACCGGATAACTGACTTCTCGATGATTATAAAAAACTGTAATTGTGTACAAAGCCCGTGAGGCAGTTGGTCTTATTCCGTGCCGACATCTGGTGTCACTCCAGTGTACGAAGCATCTTCCCATTAACGGATTTATGACTACTTCATTTACGGGAGTCAGCAGATACACTTCACCACCACCACCCCCTCCACCTGGCTGCTGTAAGAATATGGTTGCTGTCAGCTGTGTGGAGTGTCTTATGTTTGTTGGTTCACCGAGACTAAAAGACTATTATTGTCGGATCATGAAGGAAATTCATACCTTTCTCTTTCCATCAAGCATGGTATCATAGTGTAGCGGCGAGACTGTTCCTCCAGCAGGGTAACAAGCAACCAAAGCCTGGGATCTATCACCATGCTGTAAGTCGAGACGGTAGATACTGCTATCCATTAGACGTAGCCACCTGTTAGTTGTTTTGTTTTATTCAGAAAAGAGAGATTAGCAACGTGGGGGGGGTGGATTTTTTTTCTAGATCATACTTTTTAATGTAGGAGTGTTGCTCCCCAGTCGTCCAGCAATAAGATCCACCGAAAGCTTCGTTCGGTACGTGTTTAGAAGAGAGGCGACCCTTAAGATGAAGATTAACAACTTCAGTAAAGAGGTTTTGAGAGAAGTCCTTTGAGAACATTGAGTCATTCAACGAGAAGCTATAATGAAACAGTGAACGGATCTGTTGTTCTGTAGAAGGTGATGACGTCAACCTCCTTTTGTAATTCTTTTTAGGTAGAAATCCCGACGTAGTAGTAGGTGTTGTTTGTGTTGGTGTTGGTGATGATTTCTTTTTATTAATTTTCAGAGATGGTTTCGGTTTTTGAACTTCAAGGATTCGAGCTGTTCTCGACCATTCCATTTGTTTGATGAAATTAGCATCGTCGATAACCTTAGATGATGATATAGGACATTCAGGAACAGGATGACCTCTGATATAAACACATTCAAGATCTCTCATTCCATAACTCTCCGGTGATACAGTTGATTCTATCCTAGTTAGTTTACCATTGACTAATGAGGCCCATATCTCTAATCCTTGGAGTGACCTCCTTCCCAACTTCGATGCTAAGTGAGGATATGCTGCAGAGAATGGCTTAGCTCCGTTAATCGAACATACCAATTCTCGTTTTCCATTCACGACATCAGGATCACCTTTTATCTTAAGAATCATAAACAATTAGTGGGCAGGATTGCGGCAACAAATGTTGCCGGAAGCCCAGAACTGTAAAAAATGAGTTAATTAATATTTTTTTTACAAAAACAACAAAAAACATTTCCGAGACTGTAAAGAATCAGACAAAAATAAAAAAAAAACGAAAACACGCTACGAATTGACAAGCGAGTATAGTTGTATAAATGATTACGAATCACGAATAGTCTTATTAATTAAACCATTTAATAAACATAATGAATTACCATTTAGAGATCCTTCAGTATCGAAGAGTGTACGGAGGCCGTAGAGTTCAGAAATTGATTTTTTTTTAGTTTTAAGATGACAGAGTTTATCGACAATAGTTTCTGAAATCTCCAAATACCATTCAGGTGGTTGAACCGTTAGTTGACGCTTCCAACATTCAAGTGGTGTCATTATTTGTTGCGAATAAATTTTACCATCTATTCGAACCCCAGGTTCATGAATAATTCGATCTCGACTACGTTTAGTAGAATTCTGTTGTTGTTTTTTAAATTTTCTAACAGACTTAAACTTTTCTAACTCTCTTCCAATAGAATGATATTCCATTGAAAGCGATGGTGGTTTTGGCATTTTTGCCTTCGAAGTTCTATACTCTCGAGTTAGTTCTCTGCACAACTCATTACTTTTTTCCAAATTGTTGACGCAATCAACTCCCGGCATGATATCCACCAAGTACGGTAGTTTTGTTGTTTTATTCTCACAAAGCATTCCTTCTTTCGACAGTTGGGTTCTGTACCATAATTTCGGGTGTCTTCTATATTTCACAGGTACCTCAGTAGCCATATGAATGTCTGTATGTTCAAGGTTGTGATAAAAAACAAATAAAACAACATTAACAACAACAACTAGCTCAAAATAATTAGCAAAGCAATAACAACAAATTAGATACTAAGAACACATTCTTTATAGTAATTTGCGAAAAAGGAATATAAAAAAAAAATATATATAAAAAAATGATTTACTGCTTTCTGTTTTTTTTTTTTTTTTTTTTCTTTTATAAAGGGCGCGGGAAGTGTATTTAAACTACGAAAAAAAAAAAAAAAAAGTACAAACCATTCAGATTAAGCCTTATATTTTTTTTGTAAATCGAAAAGTATTACTGGCGGCACAGGGGAAAATAGATAGCATTTTGACATAATAAATAAACTGCTCTTTAATCTGAATGCTTTTACTTCTCAAAACATAAAGGTTTTCGTTCACACAGCAAGACTGTGATATGTAAACTGTTGATTAAAAACACAACTATTCGGCAAGTAACTGTGTAGGTATGCTTCAAAAAGAGAGGGGGGAAAGAAGAAAAAACACACTCAGTAACCAATAAACGTTTCAGTACCCTTCTACAATGCTGAGAGTAGATGATGGACTCTTTGCAAATAAAAAAAAAAAAAAAAAACAGTACCGAAGCTTTGGAGGGAAATCGACAAAGCGACTAACCATTCAAATTAAGAAAAGGGAATTCATTTCATTTTTGTGAGCAACAAGAAGTCCACGACGCTTCACAGATGATAGACTCAGGCATGAACCTTTCACAGATTTACTTTAAAAAAAAGAATTGGCTTTATCTTCAACTATACAGAAAATAATAATATAACAACTGTGATTTTTTGTTTGTGCACGAAAAACCGTGAACCGACTTAAACTGATAAATCTAAAGGAGGTTTACGTGTGCTGCCCAACATTCTTTTTCGTTCTTACAATACTTGTTAAATGCAAAAAAAAAAAAAAAAAAAAAAATTAACAATATGCGGGGGATAGATTGGCAAAGGAACGGAATGCAAAAAAAGGAAAGGAATAATTGACGTGAACCAACTGTGTGAACTCACAATTTGGTTTCTTTTGTGCCAACCGTGGTTGGCACTGAATTAATAAAAAGGAAAGGTAAAGGGTGTAAGTAGACGGGAGTGGTAACTAAAGACGCGCAAAACAATCACGTAAGCGAGAAGTAAACATGCAGTAATACGCTGCCAACTCCGCATTTCGTTTGATGGATGATTCTTGACATTTTTTTTTTAAACAAAAAAAAAAGAGAATGGTGGAGGAAGAAGACAAAAACAGGAATGCAGGGAAGTGTGGACAGTAGAGGGTAATTCAATCGTGTAAATGAAGTCTGGCGGCTGCAAGGCCCACCTATGTCGTTATGATTCCTTCTTAAGGACTGGAGGGAGGGATATAAATATCTTCACGACTATTTAAAAGAAATTTTGAAAAACGCAGGAAAAATTAACATCCAACGCCTCCCCTTTGAATCTTCGTGAAAACGAAGGTTTGTTTCTTCAAGAACTTTTCTACTCATTATTAGGTTGTGGTTTTGAAAGCTCTATAGTTGGGTCTTCGTGGAAACGAAGTTTCTTTCTCAGCCACTGGAATTCAACCATTTTTGACAGCACAACATCAGATTCGTTATTCTTAGCAATATCTGACAGGAGACGGTAGTCTCCATTTTTATAAATTTCCTCCAAAGGAAGCAATATATCTCCATTCTCAACTCCAAACGTTGACACCGTTCCAGTTGTTTCAGCCAATGACATCGGTATTGATCCATTCCACGCCTTGACGATTACTCCCAAGTCTGGCTGTACAATTGAAATGCGTTGATCGCTCTCACTAGCTTCCAGTAACCATATCACTCTACAGAACGGTGCTAACGATGGGTCTCGAAATGCTGAGGGGTACTCTGCTGTATCTGTAAATAAAATACCTGCTTCAGCACGAAGGGCAAAGTTTCCAAGAATGCTTGCAAGTCGTGGAGTACCACCCACGACAACATGAAACCTACGACGAACACCACCTATGTTACCATGTAATAAATTACCCGTGGCTATACCAAAGGAAGACTTGCAAAGTCCGTCAAACTCGTAATACGTTCGAGCAGCAAAGCGAAGGCTTTGGAAAGCATGTCCCGTGCTCTTAACTCCGCAGTTCCATACGATTGCTGCGCGGCTTCCCTGAGCGTGAAGAACAGATCCGAGTGTTCTTTCTGTTGCTTCTTCAATAGTTGATAGAATATTCATAATAGGAAGTGAGTCACCTGACTTACTTGGTGAGGCTTCAAAGAAGCAAACAGATCCAACGCCAGGTATCAGTTTGGTATTTAATTTTCTGTCAACCACAACACGTTTCTTACTCCGACGACCAGACCGACTCGCGCTGGGTGATGAAACAACTGATGATGAAAGTGATTTTCTATTTTCACGTTTCCAAGCATTTGTTCTGAGGTACATGTCTTTTGATCTCCCTGATAGTTGCTGTGGCATAACCGCTGTGACACTAATCTCATCAAAACCGTCAATTTCTTGTGAGTCGTACCTGATGGCTGCAGTCTTTTCACCAGAACTAGTTAAAGAATACTCATCATATAATCGACTTGGCATTAACACCATTCCACCACATGCTAATCCTTCTATGCTGGCTGCTAGTCTGACTGTGTCTCCACAATACTCAATTCGTTCTGTTAAAGGATTGCATTCGGTTGTTACCTTACCTCTGTTGATTCCAATACGAACACGTAGTCCATTCCATACAACATTACCTTGGGATTCGATTCGATTACATATTGGTAAACAATTAATTAATTCAGGTAGCCAGGCTGTTTGCATTAGTGACTGTTGAACTGTGAGTGCGAATCCAATGGCGTCTTCAGAATTTTTAAAAGCAAGCATGAAAGCATCTCCGATTACTTTAACTTCATAACCAGAATAAGCCCTAATAGCTTCTCTTATCGTCGTGTTGTGTTTGTAAAGAGAATCAGACATCGCCATATCATTTGCTGCCCACAATAACGTACTGTTCTGGATGTCAGTAAATACGATTGTTATTTCATTGTCCTTTGCTGGTGGAGGCGGGATATCACTTAACCCGTCTCTATCATCCCATGACATATCATTGTTAACATTCAAGATTCCGAGTGGTAAATATCTCATATATTCTTTTAGTGACATTACGAGGAAAGTAAACGATTCTCCAATTTGTTTTATTTCTTTTATTTTTGATGATTCGAATTCTTTTTGTTTTATCATATCAAATTCAAATCTTTGAGCATAAGTCATCGATGATATCAATGGACAAACAGTTGCTCTAATGTAATACCAAAATGATAACGCACACAAGATTGCTACACCAAGAACTACTCCCGAAATCAAGATTAGCTTACGCAATTGAAAATTTGCTTCTTCCAAGAATTCACTTATTGGAGTGACTGCAACGAGGAGGTATGGAGGAAGGGTAGGATCAGTGAATAACACCCAACCAATTCCATCTGGGGAATCATCAATGTAACCTGTTGACGTACTTTCAAAGACTTGATTATGCTTATCAAGAATACGAGTTATAGGAGCTCCTCTGTTGGTAAGCTCCGTTTCTTCAGAGTACATTGCTTGTTCAGATGATGGTGACGCGACTGTTCGATATCTGCCTTGTCCGTATGGAACATCTTTAATTTGAAATAAGAATATCCTTCCAGTTTTTTCAATTCTAGAATCAAACAAAACTTTCGCGATTGAATCAAGAGACACAACACAAAGCAACATTGCTTCTAATTCTTGATTTTCAGTAAAGAGAATCCTGCGATACGAAATACGACTTTTATCTGATGAACTTTCCTCCCAAGATCTATCAAACCCAAAAGGATCATCTAGCGCTTCTTGCCATTCAGAACCAGCTCTATGATCTTCAAACATTTCTTCATGGATTGGATGGGTAATGGCATCATCGTAGTCTTCATTTTCATTAGATAATTCATATATTGAGTAATTTACATTAAATCCATAATCAAAAGTCTCATAATGTCCATCATCTACGATGTCAGACGATCTAGTCAATCCTCTTGTAACCACTCGATACACAACACCAAGTCTACTCGGTCCGTTATAGGCATAGAATGAATCACCCCACTTGCTATACGCACCTACTGATAATACCTCAGGTGAGACTCTTGCTGCGTAGAGTGCTGAAAATAGGTTTAAATCTTCTCTCGGTCCCATTTGAATTTCTGCGTATCCGTTCTTGGTTTGCATCGCGTGAGTGATGGTTGCAGTATCGAGAATGTGAGCGTAATTAGTGAGAAAACCAATAACACGGCATTCTGCTGTTTTAAGTTGAGATGTTGATTTTTCAACCATCACAGCATCACTCACTTCATTCATCGACGTCCAAGCCAATAAAGACATAATTAAAGACATTCCCATAACAAATATTACTGTTACCAAGAAAACCAGTAGCCCCAATGGGATTCTGAATTTCGCCCGTGTTGGCATTTTGAATTGCTAAATCTGTTGTTAATTCCTGCTGGAAAAGTGAACTAAATCATTGAAGCAATAGATGAGAACATAATTATAACTAAAAAAACAAAAATACACATCTTCTCATACTAATTACTGTTTTAGGTGAAAGTAGAAATAAGAACGACCAACGACACGATACTTTAATAAAGTGATTCGGTAAATTGAAGGTTAGCAGGTTCAACTAATGCGGCTACAAGCCTTTACGGATTAACACGAAAAGTTCGTTCAAATGTAACGTCAGCAACGTAGTGGAAAATCTGTGGCTTGAAAGATTTCACTTTCCGAACTGCAATAACTTTTGCCTGATATGATCGACGAAGAGTAGCTGGAGGACTACTACGCGCCCAAAATCGAAGATGCATCACATCAGGAGACGGAAGATTTTTAGAAAATTCAGATGGCACATACGGAAGACAAAAAACACCCATCTCTACAAAATGCCTTGCAGGCAACGTATAGCAATCTGCCTTAGTAGAAAGATAGTGGTAGTGGATCACACCAGAAGGTCCATGTGGCTCATTATATCCTTTTAGAAAGGTTAATGCTCTGGGAATAAAAGGTTTGGCATCCTCCTTACCATCAAAGAAGCCCATACTAACTCGGGTTGCTTTGCCGATATACTCATTGCCTACTTCTCTGTTGTCACCTTGTGTGATAGTTATTCTGTCAGTGACTTTGTTTAATTTTGAGTTTATGGTGAGATATTTTACAGACTCAGGGTTCTTTTCGATCGCGTAGACGGTAGCTTTTCCATGAACAGAAGCAGGTAGTGAAAAATAACCAATACCCGCAAACATATCTACTACAACATCCGAAGCACTGCAAGACTGACCCATGTGAACTCTTTCTGTTGTGTTTCCGCTGCTAAACATGATTCGAGAAGTGTCAAACTGATATTTAATTCCATTCTCAATGTGTGTTGCTATCGTTTCCCCAACGCAAGCAGTATCTCTTCTCCATAGGATAAGACTGTCTCCTGGCTGTCGTAGTTCACCTCCAATACTTCCTTTATCGTCAATTATTAATCTCTGTTTAAGAATCATTCCAATCGCCTCAGCTATTATTTCTTTGTGTTGTTCGTGAATAGAATCTATTTTAACAAGTGTTACATCACCGTGACACTCCCACTTACTAGGAGCAGCTTCAACTGGTACACCTCTCTCACTGAGGTATGCTTCAATTCGTTTTTTCGGAGGTGTAGGTGGGGGTTTCTTTCCAGGCATATTTTGATATTAAAATCTCAAAAAAAAGAAAATATAATATTTTTTTTTTTTTTTAAAGGCATCGGGTAGGTACCTTACACGTCTACTCCAACATATCGTACTTGTGCAATCCCTAATAAGAAGAAGATTACGATAGGGCCTGGTGGTGTTCGTGGAGACGGCAACGGATCGGATGATCGCACAACAAGTACTAAAAATGATATATTTAAATATCGTGTAAATAGTCAACACAATAAGTCGTCAACTCAAGAGCTGTTTGAGTCGACGTTTGCTAACGGTGGTCTGCTGAAGGAATGAGAGAATAAATCATCCATCACATTTTGGGTTCCATATTTTCCTTCCAGTTTTATTCTGCCAATACATTCCGGATATGAACGGGTTGTGTAGGGATGCTTCAGATTTCATCGGGTTTTTTGAACAACACTGACCAAGCGCTGCATAATTCAACATTCGATCATCAACACAAGCTACCTTACCCGACGAGACAAGTATTGAATTATGGTGCGGGTCATTCATGTGACGTTCCAAGTTAGACATAGCAGCGGCATCATATTTCGGCATATTGTGATTGTTTTTTTTAATACTATAATTATTTTTTGAATAAGTATTTGACTTTCTCTCTCATCGCTGTAAATCATTTGTGGTTGACATCTGTCTGAACGCAATTATTTATTTTTAATAGAAATTTTTGAATCAGTTCGGTATCATTTTAAAGATCGTTGCGTCGGAGACACTACTCAAAAAACACTGCTCTCTGCTACTTTATAAAAAAAGAAAACCCACGTGAGGTCCTCACGCCCGTTGACCATCAATCTTGAAAGGGTAGAGAGTACCTCTTATTTTCTTACCTCTTCTTGTTATATTTTTTTTTTTCCAACTCATTCAGACCGTGCACTGCTTATTTGCCAACATGAAAAAAGAAAAAATTATTTTTTTTTCATGTCTTTTTTGTTACTTTTTTTTTTTTTTTTTTTTTTAAATTTTAGATTTTTTTTTTTTTTTGTTTATTTTTTTTTCTTAAGCCAATAACCAATTTTTGAGAGTGCTGAAAATGCAAAGCAAGCAGCCCTTTCGTAAGGAAAATAAGAGCAGTACCTTCTTCATGGTGAAACAGGTGGTCATGTGGTTACGCTCTCACTCAACTTTTTTTTATTATAAAAAAATAAACATATCGAGAGTACAATTTAACGTAACAAATAAAATACATAAAAAAACGATAATCGTTTAGCATGCAACAATTAATCCTCGTGGATAGAAGGCAGCGAGCAATGGAAGCGATAAATCGTTTATCAAACTCGCAGTAGCATCATAATTTTTAGTACTCAGGAGGTTTGGTAAATTTAAAATCAGGAAGAGCTTCCTTAACCCAAGACTTAAAATTAATAAGCGACTTGTCCATTTGAGGAAAGACAATAGCCTTACCTCTTTTGTTTGGACCATTAGGATATAAAGCAACGGTTGGGTATCCAGACATGTGGTACTGTAAGCACGTCTCTCTGTTAGCATCACAGTCTACCTGAACAATCTTTAATGGATAAAGTGCTTCAGCTACCTCTCTCCAAACAGGTTTTAATGCTGTACATGGAGGACACCAACTACCTGCTGTAAACGCAACCATAACTGGTTCTTTACGAGATGACGTTAAATCATGAACTGCTCTACCAGACGCGAATATAACTCTGTTAGCTACCAAATCTTCAATGAAATTAGCCATTCCAACAGCACTACGATCACCATCGTAGGGTTCTGGTGTCTTCTTTCCCTGTTGTTTATTTGTTATGACGGGTAAATATTTATTTGATAACATTAATTCAAAACAGATTAACATACATGTTTAAAGAAGTGCATTGTTGGGTAAGATCCAATGTTCATTTTCTGACAAAAACTCTTCGAAATCTCACAATCAACGTTTCCAACCTTAACCTGTTTTATATTTTGTTGTTTGTGTTCTCCAAAATATGATCACTGAGCAGAATGAAAAAAAATAGAAAGACAAACCTTTGTACCAACAACACCCTGTACTAGAAGACGGGTCATATCTTTCCACGGTTGTCTTATTTGATTACAAGGAGGACACCAAGAACCAGCATTGTATAGAATAAACCAATGGTTTGGAGATGATGCCTCACCAGTACTGTTGAATACTTCAATTGGAAAGTTATTCTCATCTAAATCGACGAGGGTTAAAGGTTCCATTTCTCTCTTGCACTCTGCCAACATCGATGTAGGATCCATCAAGCTCAACATGTGAGGTTCCTGAGTCTTTGCCTTCACTCCACCTCTCCACATTCTAAGAGCTGGAAGTTCACCAAGAAGCCCCAATGATGAACAGAAGTCTGAGAACTTCCCGCAGTCTATAGAAGCAACTCTCAAACGAGTTCCCTTTGGTGACTTGTATCCTTGAGTAATACTGTTGGTGTTGGTTTTGTAATATTAACTGAAGATGTGTTTACCAAAATACAAGTCAAGTGATTAGCAACACATACCGAGACATAATCTCCCAATCGGCGTGGTACTTGGAGCAAGTACGGCACTCACCAGATGTTGTAAAGAGAATCTGTATTCGTTTGTTTTCAAGTAGTCTTAAAGGAATAACAGAACATAATCAATTATAAACACATACCGCCCATGCAGTGGCTTCTTTCAAAACCATTCGATAGAATGCTTTTGGTGTGAGCTGAAGAATTGAAGATTTCTGATGACTAAAAACAAAGTTAGTCAGATCTCTGACAGTCCACTGAACGTCTTCCTTTTGAAACCAATCGAACTTGACTGGAGATGATGTCAATAATTCATGACCTCCATCCTTAGTAGGAGCGAAGTATGACATACGTCTTCCGTATCCAACTCTCCAGGCACGTGTTCCTTTAGGCGCTTGCTTGCAGAAGTTGAAGTTCTTTCTTTTTGAGCAATCGACTCTAATTGTTTCAACCCGGTCATCACTATACTTGTGAAGTACCTCCACAGCAAGTCTAAGTTCAATACGGCAATCCATACAAGCAGTGTACTCGAATGTTACCAGTTGCCAGGTTTCCTTAATTGTCAATGTTTGAGGTGACGGTGAGGGGAAGAAACGAGCAGAGTCAGATTTCTGAAGCGATCTTGCTGGGCTAGTGGCTAACATCCCCCTGTTGTAGTTCTTAGTATGAGCATCAGCATAACTCAATAAGTTTGATGCAGAATAATCAACAAGAGATTGCTGCTCTACAATACCGGTATACTTCTCTTGTATACCTTCTCTTAATGCGAAGATAGTTGGGAGGGTTCTCATTCCGAATTTTCTGCACAACTGACCAAGATCATCACACTGAACGGTACCAACATTAACGACTCCTTTCATTCTGGTGGCAAACTTTTCCCAGATTGGAGAAACCTCAGTACTTTCTGGGTAGTGTTTTCCCCAGAATAGAATAAGCCAGTTCTCTTTGTTCTTGATAGCATTTTCCATAGACTCAGTGTCCTTAAAAACAAAGGCATCGTGTGATCCCTGAAACAGATTTGCTCTAACACTATCAGTGTTGGCATCTGTACCAATGTCCATAGTACCGTGAGTGTCGAACTTCTCACGACGGTCTTCGTCACCAATAATTTCATACGCCTCTGTGATCTCAATCATCTTCGTCTTTGCCATCTCCTTCGGCCATTTTGTGATGTCCGGGTGAAGCATTCTACTCCACTTTTGGTACATTTTCTTAATCTCTTTTTGCGTTGCCTCTGACGTTAAGTTCATCGTTCTGTATAAATCTTTCCTCTGCTGTCTGTAACCAAGTGACTCCCCCACCAGCCCTGCCAACAACAGTAGCGTTAATGCGCTCAGTGATGGAGGCATTGTTGGTTTTCCTTTTTTTTTTTTTTTTTTTTTTGAAGGGACCCCCGCAGTACTGAAGAGAATAAAAAATACCATAAAAATTAAACACCCGCTTAAATTATACAGTGATCACGGAACTCGCTACTGCGATTGGAGACATTAAAGAGTATCTTTTCTGTGTAGGGATGAATGTAAGAATACACTATGATATTACAATAAGAGGTCTTATCCAAAAGGGGAAGTGTTTGAGGACTCAGGTGGGTCTGACAGGCGGTGAAAAAACGAATAACGACTACAGCTGCTTAAAAGGAAAATAAGGCAACGCCCATACTAATCCATAAAAAGAGAAGAAAAAAAAAGAGAAACGACGAAAAAAAAAAAAAAAGAAAAGAAAAAATATATAAGTACAGAGTGGTTCTACCCTCTTTATTTTATTCGAGAAGCCCGAAGTACTTTTATAGATAATTCTCATTGTTGTGTTTCTTGAATATACATTAAATGTACGTCATTTATAATAACACAAAGAGGGGATAGATTTGTCCTCCTGCTACAGGAAGGAAAAATTTGAATAGAATTTAAAAAAAAACAACTCATTCAAAAAAAGGAAAATAAAACATTCATTACACACACCCTCAAGATTAGTCCTAAAACACAACAAGGTCAAGATCAAGTTCGAAAGTGATGCAAGTCGTTTGTTGGACACCATCTGCTCGACTTTATAAAATGAAACAACTATAAAAAAAACAAAACAAAACAAAACAAATCAAAGAGGGAAGTGAAAAGGGGGTAAGTAAATTAGCAGCATTCTCCTTTGCCAACCTGACATTCTAACAACGTTGAAGTAAGAAGTCTACTTGAGTGATCTTAAAATGATCAAAGTAGTACAGGTCTCATCCATTTCTTTTTCGCATCAACAATTCTTTCATTATCACCTTCAGCCATGAATGATAAAATATCCAAAATAAGATCTGGAGGCACCCACAGAGTTGAAAGCTGTGCAAAACGACGGTGATTAATTATAATTAAAAGACGTGTGGCGAGACGGAATTGCGGTTTTGTTGCACCATAGTACTCCCACCATCGCACACCAGCAGCAGCAGTTAATGCATGTGCTTCAGGATTACGAAAGACCAACCACAACGAATAGCTGTGTGTTATTGGTGTTCTCCATAGAACGTAAGCTAAGTTACGACGGATCATTTTCGGATCAGAGTTGATCGTTTTTAAATAATTATCAATTTTACGGCAAAAGAGAGCATGGGCTATAAAGAAAGAAGCCAACAACCCGAGAGGGACAAGGGTATCAATCTCGTCAAAACCTCTCCTTTCAGCGTGTGAAACATGTTTCCACAAGAAGACGGTTGTGAATACCAACGTCACTACAAATATTGACATCATAATTGGAGCTAATCCAACTTTCTGATAAGCTGTGTTGATTCTTTCAGCAACTCGTTCCATCTCTCCATCACCGACTACTCTGTGAACTTCAGCTGGTACTCGATATTGAGTAATATCAAATAGTTTCCCATAATGTAATAGTAGTTGAGCCGCAAAATGACCGTGCATACCATGAACCTGATTAGGAGGTCCAGTATCTATCATTTCTACATGTCTTCTATGAATAGCAATATAGAAAACAAATGACTGACACAACAACACAGATACCGTGAATAGCCATAAATCACGACCAATAACGTAAGCAGATGGTTCTCCAGAGCTGTCTTCTTCCCGTGGAAACATCAATCGGAGACCCACAGCGTAAAGACCGATGAAATTTAGAGAGCTGCCGCCTAGTGCTCCGAGCCAACATGATACCTTTTTCGGACATTTCAGTCCCCAAGGAATACCAAATTTACACAGTGCTGTTATCCAGGCAACCACTCCAGTAAGAACTCCAAATAAAAACCATTTACCAAATGTTTTATCAATCACTTTACGCATTTCCTTTCTCTCATCTTCAGATAGTAATCTTGAGGTTCGGGCGAGTAGGGCGTTAGTTTCACTTTCAATATCAGTGTCGCTCCCACTCCCCTCCTCGTCAATGTCCGGCATCCTAATTGTAAATCCGTTTCTGTGAGTACTTTGTGGAAGATAATGTAATTAACCCCCCCGACTACTATAGAAGTGTGTAATGAACGACTATTAGAGCTGTCCGATAGCTACATATATGAGAATCTCCTAATTGTTATAAAAGTTAACTACAAAAATAATTGCATTACTTCAACGATATCATAAATCGCAACTACAGAATTACAACAAACAGTAAGCTCCCCCAGCAAGCTGGGTTGTCAGAAAACAAAGGGAAGGCGAAAGGGGTTTGTGCATTTACTCTAACTATGGCACTACACGGCTGGGATTGCTATTCTAGAGAGGGGGGGTTATCAAAAACGTAAATACCCACATAAAACAGTGGGATCGAATAATGAACAGAAAATACGCAGTTGGCGCAATACTACAGACGCAAACATTATCATGTTCGTCAGCTCTTTGATGGAGAACTCTTGCCACCGATGCATCCCAAACCTGCTCTACTCATTTCAGCTGTTGTATGAGCTCTTCTTGCTGATGGCTTATTACTATTGACTCTTTCTTGCAGAAGGTGAAGTCTACCAAGTTCAGTAAGGAGTCTTATTGGAGGAACATTGCACCTCTCAACAGTCGAGTGCTGAGGTGACTTGCTATGACGATTTGAGCGATTAAAAGCAGGACTACGAGTTCGAGTTCGACTCCTCAGAGATCTAAATCTAGTACTCGATGTTAATATACACACAGCTCCAGCAACAGCAGCCAGTGCTGTTCTTATGCTGATTAATTCGGATGCATATCCGTGAAGCGACTCATTCGACCTGACAGTATGAACAACTGCTGTCGATAATTTAAATATTTCACTCTGAATAGCCTTACGGACACTACCACTTGCTGTCATACGTTGTTGAAGTGAATCAATTTCTGTAAGTAAATAAGATGTCTCTGGAGAGGTTGAGGCATCTTTTGTTTCAGGAATAACAAAATTATAATCAAGGGGGATTGAGATGTCTGGTGCTCCTCGTGGAATTCGAAACATTTCTGGTATTGGTTTTTGACCACCAAGAAATGAATATTCATCAAAACCTCCATCAGAATCACTGAAACTATCTCCTTGAACAATTGATTCATAACTTGTTCTTCTACGAGGAGCGATCGGTTCTCGGAGATATTGCTTTTGATTGATTGTTTTATTATCAGTTTTAGTTGTTGTATGAATAGTGTTGTCAATCGTTACCTGAATACCTTTAGAACATGTTTCTACACATGATTGAATTCCCTTGTCGTCTGATAATGGTGGGAGACTGTTCTGAGGAATTAAACATTTTGCTGAGTCACTAAGACTTGCATGTCCTCTTGGTAGGTCAGCAAAACGTGCGAATTGAAGATCACTTAGGAGACGGAAAATGGTATCGTCTTTCTGTCGGAGAGTGGTTGCTTCAGATGTTGGTTTCTCTGAGTCAGTCTGAGGTAGTTTCTCAACTGTCGATCGATAGATCTTATCAAGTTCGTAATATTGTTTTCTTAGTGATGCCATTCCAGATATCAAATCTTGCTCTCGAATGCGAGACTTTCGAAGCTCCTGTCGAGCACCAGCTGCTTCTTTCTGCGCAGACTTTACAAGTCTTTTAGCGATTCCAACGGCATGTTTCCCATCAAGCAATCTACTCTTCGCTACTGATAAGGAATGCTTTAAACTGACTTCAGCTGGAGTGAGACAGTCTCGTAATTTCGATATTTTTATATCATCCAACTGAATCATCAGTAAGGTATTCTGTTCGGTGAGATCGACTACCTGTTTTCGGAGGATTTCAGTTTCCGTAGAGTCAATCTCCAATAAGAGGTCCTTATGCTTTGGATGAGCCTCTGCTAATGTCTCAAAAAGTATGGTCTCCTTCCCCTTGTAATCAGATAGTATTTTATTAATATCAGTAAGCTTACTTGGATCAGTGGCAGAATAAAAAATATGTAATTTCGCATAGTTTTGACCTTTTGCTGGAGCAACTCTTACGCTATCTCCGAAACCCGTTGCTGGTGTTGCTGGTGATGCGGGAGGAGAACGCGGATGTGCCGTCGCAAGAGCTTCATTGACACTGATGTGAGGATAACGTTCTGCAAGTGTTTTAAACAAACTTTCTTCTTTACCTTTATATCTTGATAGTATTGTTGGAACATCTTTAACCTTTGACGGATCAGCCTTCTCATAGAATGCTACAAGTCTTTCTTGTTGTGACAAACCAGTTGGAGAACTTGTTGACTCTCTTGACGGTGATGCCGTCTGACCATCTGATCTTGGAGAACCCAACTCACTCATATTAACATGAGGATACCGCTCACCAAGAGTTTTAAATAAGCTTTCTTCCTTTCCTTCATACTTCTTTAAGATTGTAGATACATCTTTAATCTTTGATTGATCTGCTTGTTCATAAAAAGCAATTAACTTTTCTTCATGAGACAGTCCACCTGGAGATGCAGAGGATCTCTGGGGAGAAGCAACCAACTCATTTATGTTTATGTGTGGATACCGTTCACTGAGAGTCTTAAAGAGAGAGTCTTCCTTTCCTTTGTATCTCTCCAGGATGGTTGGCACATCTTTAACCTTTGACGGATCAGCTTTTTCATAAAACAGTACAAGTTTTTCCTTATGAGATAACACAGCGGGTTGCGAAGCAGCTGCTGGTTGTGCAGCTGCTCCAAGCTCTGCCAAGTTTATGTGTGGATACCGTTCACTGAGAGTCTTAAAGAGAGAGTCCTCCTTTCCTTTGTACCTCTCCAGGATGGTTGGCACATCTTTAACCTTTGACGGGTCAGCTTTTTCATAAAACAGTACAAGTTTCTCCTTATGAGACAAAGCTGCTGGGGTCGGTTGCGAAGCCAACGCTGACATGTCAACGTGCGGATACCGTTCACTGAGAGTCTTAAAGAGGGCGTCTTCTTTTCCTTTGTACCTCTCCAGAATGGTTGGCACATCTTTAACTTTTGACGGGTCAGCCTTCTGATAAAACATAGTAAGCTTTTCCTTATGAGATACTACAGCTGTTTGTGACTCTGATATATTTACGTGTGGATACCGTTCACTGAGAGTCTTAAAGAGAGAGTCTTCCTTTCCTTTGTACTTCTCCAGGATGGTTGGCACATCTTTAATTTTTGATGGGTCTGCTTGCTTGTAAAATGCAATAAGCTTTTCCTTATGTGATGAAGAAGTGTTTGAAGACGAAGGAGGACCTCCTGCCGTGACATTTGGATACCTTTGAGCTAAAGTTGAGAATAGTTGTTCTTCCTTACCTTTGTAACGTTCAAGTATGGTCGGAATGTCTTTGATTTTTGATGGATCAGCCTGCTCATAAAAGTCGGTTAAACGTTTCGTGTAATCAGAGTTTTCTGAGGTACCCAAATTGACATTTGGATACCTTTGAGCTAAGGTAGAGAATAGTTGTTCTTCCTTACCTTTATAACGTTCAAGAATGGTCGGAATGTCTTGAAGCTTTGATGGATCAGCTTGCTTATAGAATGATATTAATTTCTGTTCATAGTCTGACTTCTCTTCAGTAGTAGTAGTAGTCGTTGAACTAACATCTGGGTATCTCTTTGCTAAAGTTGAGAACAATTGCTCTTCATTACCTTTATAACGTTCAAGTATTGCGGGGACGTCTCCCAGTTTTGACGGATCAGCTTTTTTATAAAAATCAATTAGACGTTGCTTGTGATCACTACCGGTCTCAGTATCTGGATACCTTTGTGCTAAAGTAGTAAACAACTGTTCTTCTTTACCTTTATAGCGATCAAGGATTGCAGGTATGTCTTTAAGTTTTGATGGGTCAACTCTTTCATAAAAGGTCGTAAGTCGTTTTTTGTAATCAGAATCTGGCTCTGCAGAATCAAAAGATACGTCGGGATACCTTTGAGAGAGAGTTTTAAACATCGCTTCTTCATTTCCTTTGTAGCGCTCTAGTATGGTGGGAATGTCCTTCAGTTTCGAAGGATCCGCCTTTTTGTAAAACGCTACAAGTTTTAATTCGTAAGCTGTCGCCGTATGTGTACTACCAGTGTCATCATCACTACTTCCTGGAATCTTCGCACCTGGATATCGTGGCAGTAAGGTGTCCCATAACTGTGTTAGATTATTCGCCCATTCTGATGCTATCTGCGGCACATTATCAATCTTATCAGGAGCATGCTTACCATAAAATAAAAACAGCTTTCCCTCGGAATCGAACTTGCCAGTCATATGATATTGTTCATACAGATTTTTAAATAACTGCACCTCTTTGTCGAGGTAGGCTCCAGCAATTTGGATTGCCTTTCCTAAATTATCGGGTTTGTATTTACGGTAAAAAGCTCTTACAGCGTGAGTTAGGCTGTGATTTTCTAAGTCGAGGGGACGCTCTGCGGCTGGAATATTAGGGAGCTTCCATCCTCCTTTACCAGATTCGCAGTTTACATACAAGATGTTATCCTCTTCAAAAGTTACTTCCCATCTGTGTGATAAAGTGTTGCTTCCCAGTAGAACATAAAAATGAGATCCTCCTTCATTAAACAAGCAATAGACGGTACCGTCATCACAGACGTGTGGATTGACTAGTTCAGACATATCATGTTGAGGTTCCCCCCCTGAAAGATTCCTATGAAGGTATGTTATTTATTAATTGAAGTCAGGGAAAGTTAACAAAGCATGTCGTAGGATTACTGAATGATATCTGTATTTGAATAAATAAAATAATCTCATCTCAAACAAAACAACTCAACTCAACATAAGTGACGGGGGGAGGTGTCGCATTTAGCTATCACCATCATTGAGTTAATCCTACGAGAAGCTTGCCGTTAAAGACACGCGGATTGGGTGGGGCAGGGGGAAGGGTATTCGGTTGAAGAAAAAAATGTTAATAAACCCAAGATACTTCGAAAGCTGAATAAAAAAACGTTAAGTAAACGCCACGATTAATCTGTTTTGTGAACGAAATCAGCTATCACGTCTTCACTCTACAACAATGTCATGAGACAGGTTGTTATTAAAAGTAAAGCAGTTAAAGTAATGATTCTATGGGGAAATTAAAAAGTAAAAAGACTAATAACATTCTTTGATGAATGCCACACTCACTATGGAGATAAAGCAATCTCAAAAAAAACAGAAATAGCACCGTCTATTTCTTGTTTTTTTGTTTTTTTTGTTTTTTTTTTTGTTGCTTTTTATCTGCTTCAAACCCAAAGTAACAACATTCCCTTAAGGAGCGGGGAGTTGAATATTTAAGTTTGTAAAACACAATTGTATCCTATCTTGTTAACCAAAGGAGAATTTAACATTTGTTAAGGATACAGTGAACTATGGCGATGCTTAACTTAGCCGTTTAAAGTAACTATTAGGTTTCGAGAGTAATCCATATACCTCTTTACCGTAGTTATAGAAGTTAGTCAGTCAATTACTGAGACTGAATCACCCCAGATAGCATGTCTGGAGTGTATAGTTACTTTTGAGCGGGGGAAGGTATGAAAACTAGCAAAAACTAAAATAGGATTCACCCAAACCTGATTGTCATGTCGAATATGGGGATTCGAGAGGGCTCTACGCACAAGGCAGTTAATCGTACGGGACTCAGATAAAAACAGTTGACACGTATGGTTGTTACGAGGATCGGAATTATCAATTTCCCGACTTGCTTAAATGGGATTAGAGAATATGGAAGGGCTGGATCAGATATGAAAAGAATAAATTCTTCTCAGGAAACATAGGGAGCGAGACCAAGTTGAACTCCCTTTTGCTGCGTAGTAGTTCATATGCAGATCTGTCGTTCCTATTATGAGTACTTCAAAAAGGACGATGACTGAAATTTAGTTCCAAATTAAACAGGAAATACAATTTAGGAATGCAGCAACACATACTACTGACAAGCTGCACAAACGATCCCTTTTTTTTTTTTTCCTTTCTTTTGTCTTCATGCTCAGGGACAAAATCAACTCCCTCGCTGATAACAATTTATTATTATTCTGTTTTAGTTTTGTTAGAAAGATTGTAAAATTGATATGTTTTTTTTTTTTTTTTTTTGAATTATTAGAATGGAGGATTAATTTAATAAGATTTTTTGCTTTTTTAAAAAAAAAAATTCAAAAAAAAAAAAAAAAAAAAAAGTATTGCAGCTGCACCTACTACACTGCAGTTTAATGTTTTGCTAGGTAGGCAATGTTAAAAACTAGTAACATAGATTTAAACACTTGCCTAAGTCTTGAGAACTAATAAGGCCTCACATCTCTAATGCGCATTGGCGATATAAAGTAGTGAGTCAGCCTTTACAAAGCTGAATAAAACTCACAACATAACAGATGGAAAAGATAGGTCATCAGACTTTCTTTTATTTTAGTTCAAAAAACTGAAGTAAAAGAGTCATTTTTCTGATGCCTACTTTTCTTTTGTAAAAAAAACCGCGAAAGAAATTCAACCAAAGTGACGTGACATTTTTCAAAATCTCTCAAAGGGAGAAAAGGAAAAAAAACAGCACTAAAAGATAACGTGAAGAACAAAGAAAACTTGATCTTCCACCATCATCAGTAGGCTACAGTATAGGTTGTGCAGAGATGTTGTGAACATTATTACTAGCTAAAGGTTTTTTTGCAACAAGAATAAAAAAAAACTCTATTCACTTATTTTTACGTTTTTTTTTTTTTTTTTTTTTTCCGCCGAAGCGAATTTTTTTTGGTGCTGGGGAAGTTTGCTGAGGGCGTGAAGTATAAAAAAAAGATAAAATTAAAACGGGTATTTTTTTTTTTTTTTTTAATCTGATCTTTAATGTTTCCGAAGGGCGAACCTCTCCGATGCAAACGACAGATCGAGAAGGCTTGATGAAAATAGATATGTAAGCACCTTCTCCTGAAAGGACGTTTAACGAAGCTGCTTACTGGGTCAATATTAGATTACTGAAAGTACTCTTTGAGCGTTAACTTCAATAACCTTTCATATCGATTGCTAGTTTAGGAGGGAAAAAATGACGAAAGCAAACAATAGCCAATATGCGAATCCAAGGAAAGAACAACATAAAAATAATAAATAATTGGCTAGTTTAAGATTTCTAAAGGGCTCAGCGGCTACACATCATACGGTTTCTAAGAAAATAAGGACAAAAAAGTTTTTTTTTTTTAAACCCCTTAACAATGCACTTTTAGAAGAAAAAAAAAAAAGAATGGGGGGTGAAATTTTGAAGTGGAAATTTCAGTGTTTCTTGCTCCATCACAAAGAAATCAACAACGAAATTATAAAAATGAAATCTTATTATGGTTCATGGTCGTAAAGAACACGTTATAAAATATCGTGGGGGGGTGGGGAATTAAAAAAATGTAATAAAAGGGGCGGGGGAAAAGTGGAGCAAACAAGCTGATCGGCAACTGTCAAAGGTGACGGAAAGAAGAAAAAAAAAAAAAAAAATGAAGCAACCTAATGACAAAGCAATTGGTGCGTTACCGAGGAACTCCTTCCTCACGCTGACCAACTTCACTGAATTCGGGCTTTACCTCAATTAGATAACTGACATCACAGGTTTGCCGCGTTGTCAATGAGCTTCTACAACTAGCAAAGAACGTTCTTTGCCTTCACGTTATTACTTCACTTGATTGCTACTAACTGCCGTCAGTTAACAGGTCCGAGCAAGATGCACGTTAACCTGATCACTTACATATGCAGTGTTGTTGTTTTGTTGTTAAAAAAAATGTTGCTGGTTTTCTTCCACAACTCCCTTGTTATTATGCCTTTTTAACTATTTTGCTCTTCATAAGGGGAAGAGGGTTGGAAATTGGACGAATGGGAAACGAAAAGTAACTTCTTCATATTCAAGCGGGTCAAGCACCTTCGCAGTGCTGCTTTACAAGGTAAAACATAAGATGAGTTTATTTTTTGTATTGTTGTAATGCAGTGAAGCGGAGACGCTTTGGGGATGCGAGAAGTGATTCTTTCGGATGCCGCGGATTCTAAGAGAGCAACAATAAGAAATGCAATCTGATATTACAGCAAGTAGGAAGACCATGCGTCAATAATGTAATTCATTCTGAGAGAAACCAATCAGAATCATTTCTTTTTCTTTTTATTGTTTTCTTATTTCTTTCTAAGGAAAATAACGAATAAGTATTTAAGATGGAAAAAAAAAAAAAAAAAAAAAAAAAAAAACACAAAACGCCTTCTATGCAGGTTGTAACATTCCTCCAGAGGTAATCTGTAAACACACAATAACTTTACTAATTATCAATAAAGATGCAGTGAATACTGTTTATTAGTAAGTTATTATATTGTTGCAAAAGAAATCACGACTCGGTCATCTACGAGTCGTGTTTGCAATGGGAGAATTGGTTCAATCCTTGACTTATCTTTTATTCCTTCATCATATTAAGGAAGACAACGTGACAAGCAATTCCAGTGTCGGTTAAACCAAAACACTCGAAATAAAAAAAAGTTAGTTAAGGCGATAACAATCGCAGCATCGGAAGGAACAAAGCTTTACAGACCGAACGAAACCACCAAACCACGTCACGTATTCTCTTTGCACTAACACTACTTTTTCACTTCTTTTTAAAACATGAGAAAGAATTATACACAACATTTATTGTTTTTTTTTTTTTTTTTTTTTTTTTTTTTCGTTTTTTAATTAATCACTGAATTGTACCTAGAACCCACACGGTGGGGAGACAATCTTAATGAAAATTTAAAAAACTCGCAGAGACAAGTGCCACGCACTGAAGAGCAAACTCAACAAGAAAGCGCTTTTAGGAGAGAGAAAATGATTGATGTGTAATGTGCAACACTTTTTTTTTTTTTTTTAAATAACTGGTAAGGAATATAGAGGAGCCTCTACCTTTTGTTATCTCGCACTCAGCAGCTGCTAACTCTGCCATGATTAAACGTAAAATAGATTTTTTTTTTTTTTTTTTTTTTAAAAAAGAGATAGAAAAAATAGGCAACTATGAGGAAAATAAAAACACTTTTCTAATTCAAGTAGGAAGACTGAATACCCAAGATACTGTTGGAGACGTCGGGGGCAGGTAATTACATCACACGGGTGAAAGAGGGGCAGTTACCCTACTTTCACGAGAATGGTGACTAATACTTTGTAACCAATCTTGCAATCGTGAAATCCACTAACCAAATTAAAAAATATCCGAAGAAGAGAGAACATAAGCATAGCTCACAAAGAAGCTGCCTCGACGGAGAGTCAATAAGCAGATGCTCCGATGACTATACACACAAAGGAGAAAAACAAAAAGAACAACAACACACAAGAAAGTCATAAATGCAGATGGTCTAGTTTTTTTGCAGTTTGCAGGATTGCTAATACTGCAGACAACCACCAGGACTCAAAAAACCTGCTATGACAACGTCTTAAAAAACAACAAGTAAATATAAAAAAAAAACTAATGACACTTTTTTCTATCAATCCAAAAAATTTAATCTGGAAAAGGAGAACAACACAGCTGCGTATCTGAGAAGGTTAAATAAAAAGAGACAATCCTTGTTTTGATATATTTTGTTGTATTGGAGGGTCTTATTCTTTAAGTACTCGCAATAGTAATATTGTAAAAGACTTATCGTTGTTGTTGTTTTTTTTTTTTTTTTGAGCTAATATAATAGTTCAACTCATTAAGCGTCTAAACAATAAAATTAGAAAAAAAAAATAAGGTATTGCAGATTGAGAAACATTATCGAGAATGAGGCCTTTATGTCAGCCTACTTATTCACTTACTCTGTTTTTTTTTTTTTTTTATGTTGAGGGAACATTATCGAACTGTTCTCTCATTATCGCACTATCTCGTAATTGTTGAATAGCTGACCAATATCATGATCGGTGTCTTTATGCAAGACTCAATAGAAAAAAAAAAAAGTTTTGTTCTCTTTGTCAACCAGTTGGAAAGTCAAAGTCAGAATTCACTCACAGCGTGACTGTGGGACTCTCATTGCAATCCTTATGCATACATTAGAAGTTTTGGTTTTTTTTTTTATGAGAAGAAAACGAGCTTTGCGAAGCAGTCACAGGCTTCATCCGGGATCTGGGTTTTTTTATACGAAATGCAAACAGAAGACATTCGAGCAAGTAAGTGACCACCTTCCAGTTGCATTTCTTGTACTACCCTAATCTTTTGCTGAAATTGCGCTTGCAACGATGAGTGCCTTGCACATGCTACGTTCCTTACTAGTAACAAAGAAGAGTTTAGGAGAACTAGAGTTTTAGAAGGTTAAATTTTCATAAGGTTCCTATGGGAGAAAAAGGAAAAAGAAAAAAAAAAAAAGAAACCAAGAAAAGACAACCGAGATTTTAAAAAAAAAAAAAAAAGTTTCGCGATTCGCTCACATTACGACACCTACGAAAGTAACACTCGAAGGCACCTCTACCCTGAGAAATTCATCAGAGGGGATGAAGTATGTTATTTTTATTCAAAAAATCACTCTCCAATGAACTACAAGTTCAACATAGAGTAGTAGTAGTATTTTATTTATTTATTTACGAAGCCTAGGAAGCCAAAAGCCAGGAAAAGCTCTCAGGGTAACAGTTATATCGCTACCAGCAACCGTGAGACTCTCACAGACGATAAGAGACGTAGAATAACCTGGAACAAATGACTACCTAAACCCACCGTCCACGCGAGCAGACAGTGTTAGAGACGGCTGATAACGCCAATTTTTAGTAAACACATAAAAATAAGTTAAAGCGATTTTTTTAAGGCTTACGAGAAACTAACATCCGGGAAAGAACGTCAAAAAAAAAAAAAAAAAAAGGGGCAAAAGTAAGTTTAACAAATATAAACTTAGCCCCAAAAAAAAAGCTGAACAATAGAAATAAGAAAATAAAAAAAGGGGAAAATCAAATAAAAGACTGCACCGCGCCTCATTTTTTTAGTGAGGAATGACTTCTTAAGTAGAGAGGTGAGAGTCATCTTCACCATTCCAGATTGTCAATGCGCTCTTTTTGCGCATCTTAGAAGAACGAGTGTGTATTTTACATCGGAACTATAACACCTATTTTTTGCTGTACGATTTATTCAACTGTTTTTTTTATTTTTATTTTATTTTCAAAACTCACTCTGATGTCTCAGTCAACACCCGTAAGGCTTCCAATGGGAGAATGCAGGGAGAACTGAAACTAAAATGTTCACAATGTACCAATAGGGGGTATGCTGTGACTAATATGTAGTTATCAACTTCTATGCACGACAAACTCCGAGGACAAAAACGAGAAAATAGGAAAGTCATGATAATAAAAGAGAGAAGATTAAAAAATAAAAAAAAAAAACGTACATTTAAAAAAAAATCATTCACAGCAGTATCATCTGTTATCGAGATTAAACCGTTTTAGGATTGCATAGAAAACTGTCGTAACCTTCTTAATAAAGATTCCAGGCAGATCTCTCTTCAATCAAACGCTTGGTGTATTTTTCTTTTTTTTTTTTTTCTACACTTTTTTCTTTTAAAACATTCAACTGAAAACCATTCGTTCCACAGAAAAGAAAAAAGCGAAAAAAAAGGACAAACTCCGACAACAAAGAAAAAAAAGAAACAAGTTCCTTTTTTTTTGTTTGTTTGTTTGTTTGTTTGTTTTATTTTGTTATTTTCAATTAAAAGAAGTCTTTAGATTCGCATCTTTTGACAAACTTTTTTTTTTTTTTTTTTAATCAGTTCGTGGACACAAAAAATCATAGTGCAATTATTAATAAATGAAATAGGGTTGTCAGTTAAATTGGTTTTTTTTACAAATTCCAACTTTTTTTCAACACAACTGTCGGAAATATTCAAATCTGGTTTCAAAAATAATATTTTTTTTTTCTTTTTCCACTTCTTTTCTTTTTGCTACATGATGCCGTACTACCTTTATTATTAATACTTTTTTTTTTTTTTTTTTTTTTTTACTCATTGTCTGTGTTTATTTTTAATTTTTTTTTTTTAATTTCGTGCTTTCACAGCACGATACAGTTTTTTTTTTTTTTTTGCTCGTTGGGTTTGGTTGTTATGTGGAAAGAACTTATCCATTTCAAAGTAACTACAAGGAGAGTCATCCACTTGCAATATTATACGTCCATTCTCTCATCATCAGTATGGCGTAGAAGTAATTCTAGTTTGCAAGTCTGGAGTGTAGTTACTTTGTTTTGATTGTGTTCGTTATAAAAGCGGAAAGAGAAGAAGAAGAGAATAGGATTTTGGTATTTGAGAAAAAAAAAAGAACATTTTGTTTTGAGTAAAAGCCATAAGTTTTGTGAAATACTTCTCACGGCATTACACAAGAATGCTAATTAACCTATTGCTACATGTAGTTGCTTTTTTGCTGTAGAAAAACTATGGCCACCTATCGCAGCTTGACGGCAAGTTTTTAATACAACAAAAAAAAAAGAAAATGAATTTGACACCTATTATGAAAAATGAAAAAGATGGCAAAAACTCCGGAATGCGGAGAGCCCGTTAGTAAATAAGACTGGCAGTAATCTTTTGACTTGTGAAAACGTCGGCGTAACATTTTTTTTTTTTTTTTTTTTTTTTTGCCCCAACCAAGGGGTCCTAATAATTACAGTAAAATCTCCAGGAGTCTTCCGCCCCCAGAGGGCTGTCCGGCATCTTTTCAGAACCGACAACAGCCGACAATTTTCAAAAAAAAGAGTGCCGAAAGGAGAGAAATCGATAAGAATCTGACATTGCTAAAATGACAGCGACTAAAACGTTAAATTTGTTTCAGTAAACACCTCGGAAATGACGTTCTAATTTGTTTTTGTTTTTTGGGTGATAATTTGACAATGTAAAAACAGTAATAGACCTTATAATACGATAATAAGGTTCCAAACTTGTTTTTTTTTTTTTTTTTTTGGGGGACAATTATTTTGCTTATGTTCCATTCTTTTCTGACAGCTGTACAGTTGCCAAACAGGAAGGAAAGGTAAAATCGTTTTTTTTTTTTTTTTTTTTTTTTGAACAAATAAAATACTATTTCATCACTCGAAATTATCTCCTGCCCAGGCAAGGAAGATTAAAGATGATGAATATTGCAACACAACGCAAGCTAATTATCATGTTTGCAAATTTTTTTTTTACTATTGTAAGACAGCTTCTCAGCTGGGTAGAAATCATACTATAATTCAAGATTGTGGTGGTTTCCATTTTTTTTTTTATTTTTTTTTTAATAGTCTTGAATGATCAATACGATACGTAAAAAAAAAAAAAAAAGAACAATCGAAAACACAGTTACTCCACAGTATGTGAATACTTTAGTTAGAAACATGAAGATGACCAAGCTACCAAACAACTAACTGTAGGAAAAATTAAAAGAAAAAAAACATCGTTCGAGCACTAAATCACTTTTCTGGATATCAAGTCGAAGTACCAGATTGATGATGTAATTTTCCTTTTTTTTTTTTTTTTGGAAAAAACAGTGCAAGAAAAAAAAAAAAGAACGGGAAAAAAAAATAAAAAAGAATTATGCAAGAAATTGTCCATCACAATGAAAATGTAAATCAACTTAAAATGAAAGGGAAAACAAATTTTAAGAAAAAAAAAAAAAAAAAAAATGCACAAGTCTCGTAGCTACAATTTATGTGAGAATTATTGCGGCCTACTCCATAAAATACAAAAAATAGTTCAGCCAAATCATTAAAACGCACAGTAACTGCAATGTGTGAGGAACAGGTATCGCAGCCACTTTGCAGAAAAATGAAATGCCTGATTAAAAAGAAATTAACAAAATAATTAATAGCCAACCCACCAGGAAGCGTGAAATGGCGCAATGTGCGTGAGAACAATTATTGCAGCCACCACGCAGACTAAGAAAAATCGACTAAAAAAAAACATAAGAACCAGCCACAGGGAAAGTGTCTTGTGACAGCGACAAAATGTAAAAAAAAAAAAAAAAAAATCGAAAGATTAATTCAACCAAATCATTAAAACGCACAGCAACCACGACGTGTGAAGAACATTTATCGCAGCCACTTTGCAATTTAAATGAAATGCCTGATTAAAAAAAAGATTAGTACATATTTAACCTACATGAATTGACAGCCATCTCACCAGAATAACGTTAAAGGCACAATGTAGAGAACAGTTATTGTAGCCACCACGCAGACCAGGAGTATGACAAAAAAAAAAAGTTTAAATACAACGATACGAATACATCAGAAGATACGAACTAACAAATAAAGCGAGAAAACAACCAGAAAGCATCTAAACAACAATAAGATGTGACAACAAATTATTGCAACTACGTGCAGACTAGCATGTGTCTGAGCAAACAAAAAAAAAGAACAATGATTATACAAAAAAAAAAAAAAAAAAAAAAAAAAAAAAAACTCCCACGATTAAGTGCCAGCGCATTATTAAAAAAAAAAAAAAAAAAATGAGATTTCTCTTCCGGAGAGAAGTCAGGCTTCTACTACATTGCAGGATAGAGTAATGTGAAAGAAAAAACCCAACTCATCTACGGAGAATGATCTCAATTCATAACTACCAGGGCAAGGACACCACTGGCCATAATGCTAAGCAATAACCATGAATGCTAATGTAAAAATATAAATAGAAGAGTCTGATCAACCAAATGCGATAAAGCATGGTCGGGAGGGAGTGTCAATTATCCCCCCTCACTTAATCACTACAACTAGCACTAGAATTTCTTTTTCTTTTCCCGCTGGAACTTAGAAAACAGCAGGCTAGGTTGGTTTACTGTTTACCATTAGATACCTCGATGTAGCAATCATATTTGGAGAGAGAAAACAAATGTATTGTTGTTTTCCAAAAAGGAATTTTGGATATATAAAAAAGAAAATGAAGAAAAAAGAATAAATCATCTGGTAATTGCTATGAAACCAACGGATATTCTTCTTCTAGCCGTTCACATTGAAGCAGAACTCCGCAAAAAAAGCAAGACCGCAGAGCATCCAATAGATCCACGTGTCTTGTTTTGCTGAGACATAGCTTTTCAGAATTTTTTTAGTTTTTTTTTTTTTTTTTTTTTTTTTTTCCAATTCACCTGTTTTACTTGGAAGAGATATAAGAGAAAAGGGTGTGGGGAGGAAAACGGTAAAAAAAAAAAAAAAAAAAAATTGCCTGACACCCAGCACTCATGCCTAATCAGACCCAAATAGGCAAACAGAGAAAAAATGTGTACAACAGTAGCAAGGCTGTCGGATGCTAGCGGAACGCCGCTTGCACTCACAGCAAGAGAGAAGCTACTGACGCATGCGATACAAAATCGAATCGAAGCCCCGCAAAAAAAAGAGCAAAAAGGTAAATAGATACTAATATCATAATAACTCTAGCCCCGATCTCTAGCTGAAAACAATGACAGTTACCAGCAAGAAAGACTTCTGACTCGGTATCAGATTTTCTTTTTATCCGTGACATTAGCAAAGTGAAGTTCTATTCACAAGAAGAAAGTTGAAGGGAATTTCCATCAGAATTCACCGATTCAAAATCGGAAGTATTTTTTGTTCGATATTGACCACAATAAATATTTGAAAAATATGAAATAATAAAAATATACATTACAACAAAAAGAAAGAAAAAAAAAGAAAAGAAAAAAGACATAACCGGTAGACTAAGAAATGATTTAAAAAAAGAGATTACATGTTAGCGACAGGGAGAAACAACGTCGGGGGGAAAAAAAAATTTTTTTTTTGTACTTCAAGCGAATAAAAGCAGTGTCCTGCTCTCGCGTTGTCGAATTTAAGCTTTTTAATATGCGTAGACTCCTACGCTAATTTTACTTTTTGTTTGCAAATAATTAACAAAAGATCTATTATCTCTTTTTTTTTTTTTTTTTTTTTAAATTCTTTAACATGTCGCGTACTCCAGTTATTGAGGTTGCAACGTAAATAGAGTTGTTTCGGGTTTTTTTTTATGGGGAAAGACGACCACGAAAAAAAAAGAATTTTTCAAAAAAAAAAAAAAAAAAAAAAAAATCGAATATTAAAAATAAACAAATCAAATAAATTCGTAAGGTCTGTTTTACTGCAAAATATTTTTTTTTTTTTCCTGTAACACCAAAAGATGTCAACCAACTCTCACACAGATAACTGTTTAACTTTCGAATATGGGTAAGAACACGGAAGGAAAAAAGTTTTTTGTCACCCGTGGTTACCAGTTGAAACAACGAACCGGGGAGAGAGAACAAACAAGACTAAAAAGAGAGAGAGCATTTCCTTTTTTTTTTCGTGTGCAAACGAAAGTTAGATACTATTACCAACTAGTCAGTGGGTTCAACTGACGACAAGAGTAGGTGACAACGATGCCTTGGCTCTGGGATCGATGAAGACCGCAGCTAGACGCGATATTCAATTGGAATTGCAGAAGCAAGTGACTCATCAGGTCGTCGAACGCACTTTGCGAGTTAGGTTCGCCTATCCCATCAGTGCTGCTAATACAGAAGACGAGAGCAATTTTTTTTTTTTTTTTTTTTTTTGCGTCACAAAGATATTCTAATGAAATCAGTTTTTTTTTTTAAAAAAATCAACGGAAAGGGAATTTGCAGTAAAACAGAATGAAAAAAAAATAAAATAAATTTCAGTCTTTTTATTGTCAGACTGAAGTTTTTTTTTGTTTTGCTTTGTTTTGTTTTTCTTTTGAAATGGCAATTTTTCATCATTTTTTTTTTCCTTCTTTTTTTTCCTGTAGTACGGCATCATGCTAATTTTTCGTTCAGCTTCTTATTTTTACTAGTGTGGTATTACCATTTTTTCCTTTTTTTTTTTTTTTTTTTTTTTTTTTTTCTCTTTTTTTGTACCGACGCAGTCGGAGAAAACAATTCATATTGGAAGGTAATCTTTTGAATTTTTTTTTTTTTTTCCTGTTTCATCTTTTCACTGCAAGTTTTGTGCAGCTCTACTTTTTTGAAAAAATAAAAGCTGACAAAATACTCCAGGACGAGGAAGAGAACGAGGGAGAAAAGGGGGATGGTAAAAAAATAAGGAATATATCACGTGAGATGAGGCAATGACTAATTCTGTTGCCCATCGTTAATTTAGAGTTCGGGGATTGCAGAGAGAGGGGGAAAAAAAAAAAAAAAAACTATCAGCATATGAGCAACGATAGGTATGATCAAGATAAAGGATTTTTGAAAAAAATAATCTCTGAGTAGCATGAAAAAAGAAAATGTACTCAAAAAAAAAAAAAAAAAAAAGTGAACAAAAAAAAACAATTCACTAAAATAGACGAAGCATGAAATATATAGACACCTCATGAATAAAAAAAAACCAATATAATCTTTTCATTTTCTTTTTATTTTCGTTCTCTTTTTTTTTTTGAATTTTTTTTATTATTACTACCAACTACGCATCCTCAAGGACAAAGAACGAAGGAAGAAGAAAAAAAAGCAACAAAACGACGAGTTTATAGCTCATGCTTATCCGAATTTGTTTCTTCCAATCATTATTATTATTACTATTCCTCGTTCATTCCCTTGAGTAATGGTATTGGTATTTCTTAAAAGCATGAATCAGCTGTTAATGGAATGCCACTTTAGGACATCTCTAAAGACTGCCGCAGCTTACAAGGTTGCTGACATGATTGACGACATCGACAGAATCTCAGGTTCGGTACTCGCAATGGTCACCTTTTTCTTTAAGTTATCTCCGCTAGGCTTTCTAAGAAGTTGGTATCCATCTTTCGTTACGTCGAACCTTGCCATAACATCTTCACCTTTATCGTAGTTCACTTTAGCCTTTACATTTTGATTAAAAAACATTTGGTGAATGTATCCAATGTGAAGGTACGTAATTCCTAAATTAAAAGTTACATTTCCTTTACTTTCCTCAGTATCTCTTGCTTTCTTCAACCATGACATAGCAGATGTAAGAGAGTCCTTACGTTTTAATGAACCTGGTTTGCTGGACAAAGCAGATTCGAACGCAAGTTTTCCTGAACTGCAGTAGGTGTCCACCTCATTCATAGGACCTGGTTCCATGCATAATTTAAATAGGTAGTTCTCTACCTTTGGGGCAGGGCAAGGCACAATAAATTTAATTGATTTCGATTGTCCTCTGACTCCCCTCGTTGGCTTGGCAGCTGATCTTGCTAAATTCGATTTTCCTGAGCAGTTACCCATTTTTTTATATTTCTTAAGTATAAGGGTTGCTGAAGACTGATTTAGAAAAGAAATAATTTTAACTTTTACAGTAATTGTTTTTACTAAAGAAAATCAATACATAAACTGCTATGCATCACATACACTGCACGTGATGGAAGTTTTTTTTTTTTTTTTTTTTTTTTTGGTTTGCTTGTGGTACATAACCCCGCAAACCTTGTTAAATTAGACAAGATTTTCATTCTCTGTCAATGGTGTGGGCGGGGAATGAAGATGTAAAAAAAAAAAAAAGAAAAAAACGAAAATAACGAATACGGAACATCAGTTTTTATGCAAAACAATGGAATAAAATGCACAAATAAAAATTGATGGAAAAGAAAGGGGGAAACGTTTGAGCATACGCATTGTATCAAGTTTAACAAGAGTACACGTTAGTATTTTATGATACAGTGACTAAAGGAGGGGGGTGAAACTTTGACAATGTAAAAAAACAGTAAATTAATATCAAAGTACTTGACTGAAGAATACTTGTAAAGGAGGGGGGGTTGAATGTTTGAATTTGCAAAATACAACTGTTTTGTATCGCGTTAACATAGCGATAGTTTAACATCTGTTAAGGATACAGTGCTGAGGAGGGGGGGATGCGACCTGATTCATCCGTACCTATTTTATTATATTTATTCTTATTTTTATTTTTTTTTTAAAGTTGGTGAATAACCACATTGCATCATTCTGTTAACAATAATAATAAATACTCGAGGGTTTGATTAATTATTGAAAAAAAAAAAAAATGAAAAAAAAAAAGAGAAAATCTACGGAATAAGTTCAATAACCAAAAAAAAAAAAAAAAAAAAAATTCTCATTATTGATAAGAATCACAGTTGCTATTTGTAATTATTTTTATTTTTTATATTTATTTATGAAATCAGGGAATACCAAAACCTCTGGGGGAAGACAACGAGGTAGACTCTCACGGTTGAAAAGTAAGTAAACCAGAGTAGCAAGTGACCCAGAACACTGCATGCACTAAGCCGCCAAGAAGGGAAAAGAGAACACGCCACGCTTTTATTACGAAATGCTGGAACAAGCGTTGCTAAATATCTTTTTTTTTTTTTTTTTTTTGAATATTTTTTTATTTTTTTTTTTTTAAACACATCCGATGGATGTGTGTTGCGAATATCTTGAATTTTGTTTCGGAGAATGAAAAAAATGAAAAGAAAAAGAAAAAAGAAATAATGACAACAAGGATTTTCATGCGAGATTTATGCATCTGGTTATTATTTTATTTAAAAAAAACAGGCATTTCAATATCACACAAAAACAAAAGAAAATGTGTCTTATGTTTTTGTTCAACAAGTAATATAGCTGAAACCAACCCATGTTACTCCAGCTGAACTCAAACAGGAAATGTAAGGATTTTTCGATTTCTCACATGGTTTTGGGTCTCCACACAACGAAACTCATGTTAGGCATTCATAGCACAAAATGTTGTTGTTTTAAGTTGGCAGTTTCGGAAACTTTTTTTTTTTTTTTTTTTTTGTTGAAGTGGCCCCTTTATCATTATGTTACGAATGAAAAAAGAAATGGGGAGAAAAAAAAAAAAAAAAAAAAAAAAGGAAAGGAAAGGAAAGGAAAGGAAACAAATTCATGGATCCAGAATTCTGCTTCTGCTGTAGAAATCCTAAAAAGAATTAACGACTTTATCAGTGATCACATATGTGTGAACAACATCTTATTGCGAATTGAAATATCATTGCGTGGTCGTTCTGGAGATTTATTTTTTTTATGAAATAGATAGGAATGATAAAAAATTGGAATGATCAAGGAAATATAAGAAGCGGAAACGAAAAGAAAAAAAAAAAAGCTGATTTGCTATATTTTTTTTTTTTTTTTTTATGGAGGCCGTTAAGGAAGTTAACAAACTACAACTGGGCGGCTGCGATTCTCAGCTCTGACTGGAAAAGAAGTTTTCATCGGAAAGGGGCCAAAAGGCCAGATAACTACAACCCGCTGACGTTAAAATAGACATAAAAAAAAAAATATAAACTAATTCCGTTGGAAAAAACTATCTTCCCCTAAATGAAATAAAAAAAATGAGAAGAAAAATAATTTTAATGGGAGGGGGGGGCTTTGCAAACAAAAGCAATCGGAATAATAGTTTTCTGAAGGGGGGGAAGACTGTTTGATTTGGTTCATACGAATATAAATCTCTATATTGTATCAGAATTCAATAATAAAATTAAAAAACTCATGACATAAGTGACTAAAATGTTAATACAGTCTTCTGAGGGGGTCTTTGATAAACGTGTAAAATAAACTTCCCAGCATACCATTGCGTATGGGGCTAGAATTCTATTCGATACCAAGGTGGAGTTGGGTTGCAAGCACACTAGCAGTGAGCTAGAAAATTATTTTTCACCTTTTAAACGATGCCGTAACAAAAAAAAGTGATGGTTAAAGCATCAAGGCTTGTCCGCTGGAAGGAAGAAACAAACAAAATAAATTAAAAAAAAAACGAAACCGCGCCATTCAACGTAGCACTTTCAGCAAAAAAGAAAAGGAACAGAAAAGAGAAGAAATTTTTACGCGGCAGCGAGAAAATCTGTTCAATATAGAGGGGGGTTAGGTAACTTTTCATAGGCAAGCCACGAAAACGCAACTTCACAAAAAAAGTTGGAAAAATTCAGAGAGGATGAAACTTTGACAATGTAAAAACAGTAAACAAATTTTTGTATTCTCTACAAAAGTTAATTTCAAGTTCTTTGACTGGAAAAAAAATATTTGTAGTTGTTAATCAAAGAAAAAGGTTCAAAAATAAATTTCGGGAACAGCAATATAAGGGGAGGCCGAGGGATACACAGCCGAAATATGGATCTCGTCTAAGAGACACAAGCATTCGAAGTTTTCGATACGGGTTAAAGCGATATAATTAGTATGGAAAAAAAAAAGTAATTCGTATTCTGGGTGTGGGGAGCTAACATGAGAAAAATAGTCTGACTACGTAATATCACTGACAATAACAAAAAAAAAAAAAAAAAAAACCAAAACTAAGTATAATGCAATATAGGCCACTTTTTTAAGCAGCAAACAAAAAAAAAAATTAAGATAAAAAAATAATAATAAATCGAGGAAACGTGCTGGCCTCACCCCTTTGTAAACAGATTCGGATACCGCACGGTGTTCAAGAAATTCCAAACTATTTATTGTTCAATCAAACTAGAAAACAAAACTAAAATAACACAAAACAACACAAAATAAAAGTAAAAATAATTTAAACTACGTCACCTAAGTGATAAAAAAATGAGAGAACATATGCCAGATGCGAACAACAATCTTTTTTTTTTTTACATCTACCCCCAAGTGATGTAAAAAAAGAAGAATAAGCCGCTCTCAGTAATGACCTGTTTTACAAACACTTTAATTGCCAAAATATAAAAGAAAAGACCTAGCTATGCAGAAAAAAAAGAAAAAAAAAGAAAAAAAATCCCATGCTGTTACAACAACAATAGTTTTTTTCGCGCAAAAGCTTGCGTGTGTGCTGCGGCCGGTTCCGGGAAAATAAGAATCTTCAGGATAGATAAAAAAAGCTGAACCAGCAAGCAACATACAACGTGTGTACCAAACAAGATAATAACAACGTGGGATGGCTAATTGAAATGATAGAAAAAAGCGTTAAAAATCGCTTACACATATCAGGGGGAGGGGGAAAAAAAAACTCCACATCAGCATGTGAGTGAAATCATAAACGGCATCTAATTTTTTTTACTATTGACACAAGCCATAGGTGGCGAAGTGTTTACGAGCTATAACCTCAGAGCTAATGGAGTCTGTACTTCCCCAGAAGTGACCGACAAGTTTATCTGCTGTCGGACTGCGCGGAGAGGTCGACAATACTCACACTTTTAGCTTTTTGAAAGGTAAGAAACACTATTTAAATGTTTTAATATCGGTAATCAAAACTGATTCATGGTCAATAATTGAACCTATGAGGATGCTATTGGTGACTGAGATACAACTGTATAGCCTTCTACTAACAAGTTACTATCATTAATTTTAGAACAGAAAAAGTGAGAATAAGAAAAGTAGAGATTATTAGTAAGAAAGAAAAGTATTCATTTCTGCAGTTTCCTAACATCAAAATGGGTAATAGAATATGTAGTTTCAGGAGCCTTAATTTGATACTACTCGTCCCATGTTAGGCCTTCATCAGTAAGTTCTAAGGGACTTCACTCTATATTGAAGTTGCTACTAACAAGTTAATAACGTTCCGTAATAAAAAAAATAAAATAAAAATATCAAAAAAAAAAAAAAAAACCGATACGGCTATTACAAATCTCCATGACGCTAACGGTGGGAGAAAATAACAAAAAAAAGCTACAACTATATTTTTTTCCCTCTGGTTTCCCTTCTTTTTATCAATAATAAAAAGGAGCGTATATTTTATTCGCACGTTAACAAATTAGAAAGGAACGGTGTGGTCACTACAACTCACTTAACTTTTGTGTAAGAAGATTAAGTTAAAATCGAGTACAATAGATTATGCGGCTCAAACACTATATTTTACACCAGTAACTACTGCCGATATAAATGACACACATCGAATATGCTTTCAGGGATGAAGATCATGATTTCGATCAAACAACCTACTTCGGTGTGTTTAAGTCAACTAACAACACGTGTGTTTTGGGCCATGTACCCCTTTGCTTTCTCTTTCTCCACATTCGCTATTTAATTCTTGTGGAAGTTACCACCCGACTGGAGTTCCAATTGGGTGACGTGTAACTGAGGGCGAGAATTATTTCTGCAAGTCTCTTATTCGATAGAAAAAAGAATCACGGGGGGAAGACTGTTTGATTAGGTTCATACACGGGGGGGTGACGTGGGGCACTTCTTTCAGTCTCCTTTCTTTTCTAAGAAGGATTTTTTTTTTTTTTTTTCCTTTGTTCAAGAAATAAAATTGGAATAAATCAACTATTGAGAGGCATACTCGTTGACTAGTAGTAAATAATGGGGGGGGGTTAACTGTTCGAGTTTGTACGTAAAATACAAATGTATTGTATCATAAACAACATAATAATGGGGGGGAAAAAAAAAGTAAGTTATCGTTTGCTTCCGAGACGTGGAGATGAGGAGGAAGCTGTTTCTGGAGTTCGTGGTGAGCTGCGTTCGATAACTTCTGGCTCACTGTCAGAAATAGAAACTTTTTTATCTTTTTCTCCGTTAAGTCTCCTTAAAAGTTGATAACCATCAATGGTTCGCCCCATACCCGCCATTACTTCTTTACCTTTTTGATAATTACTTTCAGCACATAATCTGTCATTGAAAAACATAAATATATGTCCGAGATGGAGATATGTTATTCCAAGGTTTAAAGTTATATGAGATCGACTTTCTTCAACGTCTCTGGCTTTATTTAGAAATTTTAGTGCAGTTTCAAGATGTAATTGGCATTCGACTGACCCAGGTTTGCTTCCCAACGCCGATTCAAACGCTGCGCTTCCTTCGCTGCAATACGTTTCTACTTCATTCATAGGACCTGGTCTCATACATAACGCAAATATATGTTCCTCAACCTTAGGAGATGGATTGGGTACGAAATTTACATTCATTCTACTACTGCCACGTAATCCCGTGCTATGTCTTTTTATTTTAAGTGGTTGTCTCTTCGCGGATGGTGGTTCGGCATTGCTGCTGCAATTGCCCATTATACTGTGTTGTGGATTCCTATGTCAAAAAAATAATCATTTAAAAAAAAAAAGTAACAGAGAGCTGATTAACGGAAAACATCGTTGCCAACGTGAGACCACTAATCTAACTAAATGAAATTGTTTTTTTTTTTTTTTTTTTTTTTTTTTTTTTTTTTTTAGAAAAAAAAAAAAAAAAAAAAAAAAAAAAGTAATCTCAAAGATACAAAAATTGAAGCAATAAAAAAAAATAAAAAAAAAAAGGAAAAAAAAAACAACAAATCTGCAACAAAACAAACAATGGGTACAGAATTATTAACAAAGTTTCAAGTGAGTAGCTTCACAATGAACAATGTTATCATCGAAATATCCGTTTGATAGCAAACTAACAACAATCACAGATATAAACGATGAAACTCAACCTATCAGGCAAATGCAAATCGGGAGTGATATACAAAGAAATCCTTTGCAGGACTCATCAACAGTAAAACTTTTAAACCAGACTAAGAACCATGTGATACAAGCACAATAACCGTCTAATACACACGGTTAGATGAAAATAAGTACAAGTGCGAAAGACAAGAATATTAAAAAAAAAAAAAAAAAAAAAAAAAGTAAGGGGAAAACAGAATTAAACGAAACAATAATACCATTAGTAACGATAACGAAAACATAAAAAATTCTGAAGAGAATAAGTTCTCCTCAGAAAAGCTACTCTCATTCCTCCCCGTGAATTACTTTCTTTCTTGTTTTCTTCTTCTTTTTTTCAGTCTTTTTCGTCTTTAACTGTTTTTTCGGTTTTTTTACAGTTCCTTCATTCCTTTTTGAGCTACCAAGCGTAGAATTAGAATTCCAATTGTCGCTAACTTCCAGTGAGTTAATGAATTCTTGAAGAGAAACCTTGCCATCGTTATTTACGTCAATAAGAGACCATAACACTTTCCATGTATTGCTGTCGATTGTGATACCAAGACTTTGAACGGCAGTTCGAAGCTCAGTTGCTGTCACATCAGAACCGTAATTTATTCGATTAAAGAAGCATCGGAGACTTATTTTTGATCTGCACAGTCGAGTGCAGATATCAGAAACGATTACCGCTTGTGCTTCCAACTGGTCCATTGCTCTGAGCCTTCTTAATAAGTGTTTTACTCTAACACGAGATCCTGATAGTAATTGATTAGCTGTTGTCTTCCATCTTTCTTCAGTTCCGTTGAATGAATTTTTTCCAAGTGTCGTAAACTGTTCTACAGTGATTCCTTTGCTTTCTTTTTGTTTTTTCTTTTTTTTTGACTTTTTAATATTTTCATCATCATTTGACACACCCTTGGCTTCCAGACGTCTAAATTGCTCTAAAAATTTTTCAAAAACACGTTTCGTATCCACGTTGAACCTCGATTCCCAAATCCTTCCCAACATATTATCCTGGTCAGTTCCCTTTATGAGATTGTATCGCTTTTCAAACGTATTTTTGAATTCAGAAAGACTTATAAACCCATCTCTATTCGTGTCTATGGATCTCAGAATATAATAAACTGCTCTGTTATCTAAAAAGTGAAGATGCTGTCTGTGAGTTAGGAATAACGACAATTCATGGTAGGATAACTTGCTCGTCATGTTGCTATCAATCGAGGTAAAAACTCCTTCGATGTCTTTAATGCATTCTCCTATTCGTAATATGATGTAGGGAAGAACCTCATCACACCAAGAGGTTATCCATTTTTGAGATAGAAGTGATTGAGCTTCTTCTATGAAAGGAACATAAGCAATATAACCGTCGAGTTCACATGTTGGAACATGTCGAGAAAGAAAGCACCATGGAAGTCCTGGACAGACTCTATTCATAACAGTAGTCCATTGCAATCTTGTAACTTTACCTTCTTCTGAAGTGTCAAGGGATTGAAATTCTGAAAGTAGAACAGTTTGATTTCGGAATATCAATTCCTTCACTCTCCTCAAAACATCATCTTTCGACGCAACAGCTGATTCAACGTATCTGGTGAGACCTGAATTTATTTTCTTTTTATCTTCTGATGTCCATTGAGCGTATGTTAAGTTCATCATTCCATCACTTGGGTTTGATAGAATGACAACGGCTCCTTTATTATTTTCTTTTCCTCTGTATTGAGATGCTGAGAATACCGTGTGTACTTTACTATTATGATGTGACTTGTATCCCTCATCTGTTGTTTGATGTGATCGAATTATAACTCCGTTGGACATGTTGTTTTTGTCTAGAAATTGTTGTGTTGCAGATTCAGAAAAATATGTTCCAGCACCTCTCTTTGATTCTCTGAATTGTTGGGTACCAAGTTGGTCATGAGGATCAGACCAAAGTAAACCTTGAAAAATAGTGTCTTCTGTGGACATGTGTTTACTTGTTCGTGGAACTTTTCTATTTCTTTCAATAGAATTAATTTTTGAGAATGATAATGAAGAAGGATCCACATGAGGTAATCCACCGTGCATAACTACAGCAAACTTATTGCAAGTATGCACCAGTGGTAGTCTTCTAAAGAGTTTTTGAAAAACATCAAAAGTTCTGGAAGTGTATTTCAACTCACTGCATTCTTTATCAAATCCATATTTTGCATTTATTCTATAGTCTTCATGATTTCCTCTATTAAGGAATATATGTTGTGGATTTCTTAAGAATAGTAACAACACAGTCAGGACTACTTCAACACTCTGTTCTCCTCTATCAACAAAATCACCGTTGAATAGAAATAAATTTCTTTTACTCGGAGGACCGAATGATTTTATTATGTAATGAAGATCTGCTAATTGACCGTGGAGGTCACCAACGACGATTAATCTGCCTCTTTGGGGGACAGTGATCTTTCTAATGTTGTCGAACGCTTTCATTTTTTGTAGAGAATTCGTTAAAATGGAAATAGCGTCATTCTCACTCGGAAGTATCGTGTTAGGACCGAGTAGTGATGAATAGATTGTCTCGAGACGATCTGTTTCTATTTCTGGCTCTTCTGAGAAGTCAGATTCCGACTCGTCCTGGGACGAGATAGAACCTTCATCGTCAGTCTCGCTGTCGTCTATCATATTCATCTCTCGTTCTTCTTGAATCTCTAAATCTCTGTGTATGAGCATAAACATCATGTCGTCAACTTTCCTTCTTTGAATTATCTTTTTACATAATTTTCTAAGCGCATTTACTTTTTTAAAACTCTGAGTATACTCCAACGTAACTGAAATAGTTTCTCCTTTTGAAGCCTCTTGAAAATCAGTACCGGGAATTCCATTTACACTGATTACTTTCCAATTTATATATTTTGATAATCCTTGTTGGAATGCTATGCCAGAGACTGCCTTTATCATGCCATTTTCTAACTTAAGTCCTACAGGATCAGAACAGGATTTATTGATTGTTATAACTGTTTGATTACTGACGTTGACGTTGTTATGCTCTTCTGGTTCAAGAGCATCTGTTGCTGCTTGTGGAGATGAGGTTCCCGTTGGTGAAATAGTACTTTGGTTTACTGGAGATTGCTCTATAGTATAGATTCGCTCAACTCGGATTAAAACTGTTTCAGACTGCCTGATTTCTTCAGTTGCTAGTTGGTCTCTCTTAAGAATATCATTTCCGTTCACTCCAGTTATCTTCCATCCGATGTACTCACTGTGTTCTGCTGATGCCCCTGCCACACTTTCTATTATCATATCAGAGTCGTTAACTCGTAGTCCTAGTGGGCCGTCTATTTCTTTATGAATTGTGAACTCTTTTTCTTGCATTTCTTCTTCATTTTCATCAATTTTGAGTTGCTGCGTTTGACAGCATCCCATCGTACTGTTTAAGTAGATGACACTAACAAAAAAAAAAAAAAAAAAATTGAATCAATTTTTTTATGAACAGAAATAGTGCGGAGCAAATAGCAGACTCACAGACTTGTTAAATGACTACACGAACTGAGAAGATGAAAATATCATAATATAGGTTAACAAAATACGTACTCCGTGTTACATGGTTCCAGCTGAGGGGGTATACGCAAGGGGCTCGAGGGGATTTCTTTTTTTTTTTTTTCTTATTCTTGTTTTTTTTTTTTAAAAAAAGAAAAAAAAGAGTAGAAAACAAAAAAAAGAAAAAAAGGGGGGAGAAAAAAAAAAGGGGGAAATACCATTTTCTTTATTTTGTCAGCTTTTCGAAAAGGACGAAGGGGGAAGTTACTTTTTTTTTTTTAAAAAATCTGCTGCCTTTGCTCTCTGTACCTCCTCAGATTCCTCTTTTCCATATTTTGGAAGAAGAAGGTGCGCATTCCCATATCTCTCTTCCCCTTTGTGTTCTTTTTTTATTTTTTTCCTTTTTTCTATTTTTTTATTCTCATTTCCTTTATTATTATTTTTTTTCCTTCCTTTTCCCCCTCGTCTGCAATCTGCATTCTTTTTTTTTTTTTTTGAAGCAAGATAGCTTCGGAGAGATGCAGGGAAATAAAAAAAAAAAGAAAAAAAATAAACAAAACGAGATGAGAAAGGAACGAAATGAGGGCAATATGCCCCACAGAATGAGTAAAGCTGGTTATGTAAAAAGACTATTAACATAACTAATATGAGAGACCAAACTGGAGCCGGGGAGTGGAGGAAAAGGAGATTCGGGTCAGTGTGGATAGACTCAAAACATAGATACAACTATCAATGAAAAATAAAAACACACATGGTAGGTCGAATCAAGTGAAAATTCGAACTATACGAAAAAATAATTTAAAAAAAAAGAGGCAATGTTAAGTCCTCTGATTTTTTTTATTATTTTTTTTTTTAATTCGAAGTTTACAACCAGTTCCCAAAACACTGATGCGGGTTGCGAGTTGGGGGAAAAAAAAGAAAAAAACAATTGAAACAAACATATGGGGTCTAGGGGAAAAAAAAGCTTGACTATACACTAATAAAAATTTTGTTTTTTTCTTGTTCTTTTTTTTTTTTTTTAGAGGAAAAGCTGACACACAAAAAGTAAAAAGGATAAAGAGGTTACTTAAATATATAGTGTTACAAAAGCACAGATAATAAGGCTGAAATGAGAAACACTGCAGAAGCAGCAAGAGGCGCCCCAGCGTTGTACTTAGTTGGGATAGGTGTCATACGGTCTCTTGCCGCTTGAGTAATGGCTGCTGCGGCAGCATCATCAACAAGAAGATCACTGTAACCTCTTGAGATTCTCGCTGCGACACAGAAATCGGTATTGCCTGGAACAATTGCCTGGGTTGCTTCCCATCTTCCATTGTAACTTAGAATAGCAGTAGTCGCAGCAACGTTGGTAGGACGCTGCTGTAAGTTGTAAGTGGTAGCACTACATGTCTGCTGGTTATCAATAGTGGTCGTTTCATCATAACCTGGGTATGCAGTATGAAGCTGATCGCATGTCTCGTCAAGAAAGACCTGTCTTCTAATAACTAATAAAGTGTTGTTGTTACATGACCTCGTAATTCTTTCATGAAGACCTGCCACGTAACTACAGGTGCTTCTGTCATAGAGACGGCAGCACCCAGTGCAAGGAGAGTAGCCAGTACCACAAGCCGTTCTAGCAATTGGAACAAGCCCGCCATTTGGAGTTCTTCTCGAAGGAGACAAACTATTCCACGACAGGGAGAATGATGAGACTAAGTTACCAGCTGCTACTAAATTAGCTCCACCAGTGCATCCTGCTCCCTGGTAGTAGTTAGTGGTGTACGCAGTTCCGGCAATTTCCAACGTTGTAGCAATCGCAAATAGCTGACAAATTTGAGCAGGAGTCTTGTCAAAGGCAAGATGGTATGCACTCAAAGCAGTGTTTGTAGCTCTCTGACAACCACCTAGTCCAGGTGCTAAGTTAAGGGTATCATCAACAGTAGTACAAGTATTATCAGTGTAGACTGTTAATGTTAATGGGGTTTGTGTTGTTGTAGCACAGCTGGCTGTGTTATGTGAAGTTCTAAAGAATTTTGCAGTTCCTGGAAGGTAACAACATTGTCCGATAGCACATCTTGCTTGAGTTACAACAGCTGCATTTCCTGTGATCCTATCATGGATCTGCTTTACACAAGTAGTACCAGCAACAGTAAGATCAATAACATTTGCCGCATCGAATAACAAATTACATTCTAATGGACCTCCATCCCCAAGTGAAACAGCAAGAGACTTCTGTCTTTCACCAGTACATGTTGTACCAGTGTAATCAACATAAAATGTACCTCTTGGTGCAGGGGGGTAGATTACCGCGGTTGCCCCCGCCATCATCGTTAACATAAGGCCAGACATATCTGCAGTCCTTGTGCTGAAAAGAATATTAACCATAACAAATAACTGATACGAGAATTAAAACAGATTGTATGTGTTGCTGTATCATGTTTCATGCTGCTCAAAGAGAGAAAAATAACACAACAATGTCACTGTACCCATATTATTATAAATAACATAACAACAAATGTATTACAACAGGTGAAACATATATAACTAAGAGAGGAACCGTTTTTTTTTTTTTTTTTTTGTTGTTCTTTTCATTTTTTTTTTTAATTATTTTTTTTGTACAAACATGCCCGTCATCATCTTTTCAGAACGTAATTTAACTTCCCATTCTAGTTGCGAGGTACACAGGTCTGTGGAGCGCATCGACTGGATTTGCTAATTTCAGTGAATTTGGAGAGTACGCGGCTTCATGAGCACTCTGCACACGCGCCTGTTGTGATTTTATTTGTTCATCTAAGACGGCATTTTGAGCAGTCAGATCAGCCAAGTGAGACGATCTATTTGACTGCAACACATCGTGTCTTGACAACTGTTGTACACGAGCACGATCTTCAGCTGTTCTAACATCATGGAGAGAGTCAATCGCAATGGAGTTCGCATCTCTGACATATGGAACATGAAATGGTGTCACATCTGTTACTGGCCTTGCCTGAACAGGAATCGTCGAAACGTAGTAGGACATATTTGTGTTGGTCTCAAAAAAAAAGAATCTGTGCGAAAAGAATACTTTAATTTCTAAGAAAATAAGATTCAAAAACTCCAACAGCTATGATAATCAATATGCCTGTTTGGGAAAACAAAATATTATTTTATAAAATTCACAACACCATTCACACATAGAAACAGAGCACAAATAAGACTTGCTGAAGAACCGGTAGTAAAGTAACAGTGAAGTAGGTAAGAGGGTAGAATGCAATAGTGTATTGCGCGGAACATCAGCCAGCAATCAGTATAACAAGAATTGTATTTCAGTCACTTAGTTACCGTTCTCAAAAGTCAAATTGAGAAAAAAAAAGAAAAGAAAAAAGAATTCCGTGTACAGAGGCAACCAAGCTACACAAAGGACGACAATGAGTAAATTTAAATCATTTCTATTCCTTTTTCTATGTACAGTTCCCGTTACGCATAAATAAGTTACCACAGGTATTACTTTTGAAGTAATAAGGAGTTTTTTATTTTTATTTTTTTTTTTTTATTTTTTTTTTCCGTTGTACCGAACAACTCACTTATGGCCATATAGAATGCCTTCGGCATGTTAAGTACGTCATCCGCAGAGGGAAAGCCGTTCAACGGCAATAGAGTCTTTGAAACAAACGAGTTGCGATCCTCGAGAATGAAGATTAGTCTAACTACAGCTGCAATGGTAAACACAACTACCCCGAAAAAGGAGAAGAAGAAAAAAAGAAAGCAAAAATACGGCCAGTGCAACTCAGAAAGCAACCCTCAATATAATAACAGACCACCAACAAACCACTAATGATTTCTGCTTCCTAGCCTCACAGCACGTGGACCTTACACAGTGAAAGATTGCTACAAGCAAACAGCAGGAAGAACAAAAGTAGAATGGGAAATAGAGAAAGAGAGGGGGGGTCGGGTGGAAACATACAATACAAACATATTAAAAAAAACAAGCAACAACCAAGATTAAGATTTCTTTTTTTTTTTTTTTTTTTTAAAAAGAGAAGAAAAAAAGAGTGTGTATGGGGATCGGTCTTCTCAAAAAAAACCCTCAGCAAGTCATGTCTTTCATTTTTAATTTTTTTTTTTTTTTTTTTTTTTTTTCCTATCACAGACTGTATATTTATTTTCGTTCAGCTACCCAGAGAAAAACATGACAATCAACTAATCATTCTGTGTTTTATTTTATTTTTTGAAATGAAATACCAAGTGGTAATCATTTCAGATTTTCATAGACCCCCCCCGCACACCTTCATTGCTGTGCTACAAAATACGTTTTCTCCTTTTCTGTCATTTAGTCGATTTTTTATTTAATTTAATTTAATTTAATTTTTTTTTTTTTTTTTTTTTTTTTTTGTTAAAGTTAGAAATACATATCATCATGTGGGGAAGGGAAACGAGAATGGTAATATCAAACAATTGGGAGGGGAGAAAAGGAACAAAAAAAAAAAAAAAAAAAAAAGGAGGAGGGTGTGAAAATAAGAACCAAGCAAATCCATGCAAACGCAACGACAAATCCTAATATTTTTTCTACCACACAAAAAGTAGTTTATATGTTTGAGCAAAACTGTTAATATATTTAAAGCTACCGACCGAGAAGAATAGTTCTTCTGCTTTTTTTTCATCTCGAAGACAAGTGAAAAAGAGTATAATAGAGATATGTCCGTGAGTATTAAATCCTCGTTTCCGTAATAATCAACAATAGAAGTCGTCTATCCCGCTAAAGACGGGTGCGTCTTCACAGAATGCGACGAGACCCACGTCTGAACCCCTTCAGTCAATCATGTTAATACATACTCAATATACTTATCGTGTCAGCAGAGGTTAGATTGCCCAAAAAGAAAAAACTCTGGGGGAAGAGATACAAACAAAACAGACATGCGCCGTGTCGCCACATAGCGCGAGTATACAGCTGGCGACAACTACGGTTTCGCAAAAAGAGAAAACAAAAATGTGAGATCATAGTAAGGTGCTATATTTTTTTTTATTTTTTTTTAGATTTTTTTTTTTTTTTTTTTTTTTTTTTTTCAAATAGCAAATCAAAACAGGGAGAGAGAGAACAAAAAGGGGAGAACCAAATACAATTCCCATTAGCGAGTAAGTTAAGACAACAACAGCAAGGGAACACTACGAACAACCACACTACAACAGATATCGAAAATGTTTTACTACACAAGGAGGTGATTGATAACTATAACAACAATTAGATTACGTAAGGCAATACTATTCTCTCAGGCAGGCAGTAGGGATTTATTTCACCATTATTTTTACAACTGTCACTAAACGTTGTGTCACACTGCGTGAGCATCATGGGAAAACTCTTAAGCCTACTCTAATCACCTAATCCTCGAGACCTCCAAATAGCAATGCCGGATGAAGTGACACCTGTTCTAAAGAAACTGATCCGCCAGCGGTAGGAGAGGCTTTTTCAGACTTATCCTGCGGTGGGGGAGAGACGGGTGCTACAAATGGCCGAGCATTTGCATTCAGTCGAAAGTTAGAAGACATGCTTCCCGGAGTACTGCTCGGCGAGGGTTGCTGTGTTAAAATATTTTTTTTAAATTTTAACAAAAAAAAAAACCCCACCCACCACCCACCCCAACTCATACAAAATAACATACCGCAGATTGACGAGGTGGTGTCATAGTAATCAATTCACTTAATGAGTTACCAAGAGCAGCTGACAACGCAGATTCAGGAGGGCTGGGTAGATGAAGAGAATGAACAGCAGGAGAAGTACCAACAGGAGTCCCTGTCAAGAATGAAGGTGGTGGTGTTCTTGTTGGGGTTGATGTTAACGTAACAGATGTATCAATGTGATTACTTGATCCTGTTGAAGCTGCTCCTCCTCCTCTCATCCATTGACCATCTGGAGTAACACCTAACGCTTCTGTTGATCGATTCGGTGTTGAAACTCCTCCATAAACACGTTTAGCTCCTTGAGGTGTATCAAATGTTCTGGTTCTTAATTTAGTTTCAATTCGTTTACCGTGAGGAGTGTTCTTAATTAACGGCATCAGAGGTCTAATCACCATCTGCAATTGATGGAATTGTTGCTGACTACAAGTATGCAACGCCGTCTGCACAACATAATTAGCATACAAATCTTGAAGTAGTAATGGAAGCTTTGTTCGGTCACAGAGCTCTTCAACAATGAGAGCTCTGACATCATCTGGTGCTATTTTAAGACATTTTTCTATGACGTTAGATGCGAACTTGTTAGTACTCAGAGCGGGTATATTTCCTAAAAAGTGTCTGATGACCTTCGAATTAACATACTCGAAATCCATCTCTAAAATATACTGCAACAGGTAGTTACCAAACGGATCTTGGACAAGACACAATCCGTTGTTTATAACCTCTCTTACTAAGGCCATTTTTTGAGGTTCACAACCGTATTCTATGCATCGTTGGAGGACACAACAGCCGTGTCGATGAGTACCAAATTCAACTAATCTCTGTAACAAGACTTCGTGAATGAATTGGTTGACGTCACCTGGAAAACTTTGTAATATCTGTTGAATTATATGATTGCCATTTAAATCTTTTATAAGTTGAGGAACTTGTTGTTTGACAGCGTTAGCCAACAACTCCATCTGATCTCTACTCGTAATCTGTTCTATAATCTTTTGAACTACTCTTGTTCCATGCATGTTGAATGCAATGTGAGAAAGTCCATTAGAAACCTTGTCAACCAATTGATACTTCTGTCTTTCAGAAAGACGTTTAAACATCGGAGGAATAAGGGGACTAGATACAACATCTGTAAATAAACTTGGTTGTTCTTCCATCACAACATCAAAAACTGTACTGAGCTCTGGATCTGAACCCTCTTCACAGATTTTAGTCAGCCAAGCTAAGCAGTTTGGGTCTCTAACAAAGTCTGTTAGTCGACTGTTGCTGAGGAGTTTTGCTGAGTCTTGAATGCTTGCTGTAGATGTTAGTTGAGATTGAGGTAGTGAAGGTGATTGGTTTAACAAACTGGTGTTAGGAGATCCAACAGAGGATGCGACATTCCATCCCATGTCAACCATTCTCATAGCATCTTCAATATTAAATACTCTACCTGATGTCGATGGTGATGATGTTGGAGGTGTCACTGGTTGTAACGGAGGAGTTGCTGTTGGTACTAACGGAGGTGGTTCACTACCTCCAATTGGTAATGCATGACACTGTAATGTTGGCGTCCCAGGTCTTTCTTTATCATCAGTAACACTTGTGTCATCACTCTCTTGTAGTCTTTGTAACTCCTGCTGACGTTGTTGTTGCTGTCGTTGTGCTGCTTGATGACTAAGTAACTCTTCTTCAACACATTCTAAGGCTGTTAACTTTTGTTGAAGACGAAGTCTTTCTAAAGACAAGTGCATTAACTTTTCAGGTATTGTTTCACCCTGAATAAGAACAGCAGCTTGGGATAGAACTGGAGGTTGAATAGGGACAGCAACTACACTATCACTTATACCACACTGCGCTACAAGTTCTGGTGGAGATGTACTAATAACTGCTTCAGGTGGTAGTAACTCAGGTGGTGGTCTAACTAAGTCAGATCCACAATGCTCAACATCATCAGAATCCATTCCCACAAGAGGTGGAGGCGCTCCCGCCCCACAAGATGACAATATCGTACTAAGCGGTACCTGATCCTCTGCTATCCCTGCCATGGTGCGCTGTTAACTTTCTTATTATGCCTTTTGTAGGCCACGGCACCTGTTATGTGAAATATAAAAAGTTATACTGCAAAGCACAAATAACAGTCTCGAAAGGCATCAGACTCTAACTAAACTGCTGCACACGAAAAAAAGGAAAAAAACAAAAAACAGAAGAGGACCTGAAAGCAGTTCCATATTAAATCTAAGGTAACAAATCTATGTTGTCGGTTTGTGTGTCAGTTGAGGGTTGGGGGAAGCCAACAAGCTATCGTCCCACATATCACTAAGGCAGGTTAATGTCTCACCTATCGAGTAACCCTCCCATTGCTGAAGATGGTGCTGTTCCAGTCGTATTTAACACGCCTGACATCCGAGAAGGAAAATCACCTCCTCCTCCTCCTCCTCGAGACGGTTCCTTTACTGGAGATAGAGCAGTATTTCTATCAGGGTAATGCTTCGATGTTCCCATTAAACCAATGCTGGGTAAAGCTCTAATAGTATTTTTAATACCACGAATAGTTGATGAAATCGGGTTAAGACTTCTCTTTGTGTTCTGAGTAGTCGACGATGACGGGATCGGCGGATTTTGTGTCACCGCAGGTCCAGAAGAAACAATCTTAGGATTGAGTGACTTCGCTAATCTCTGAGCAGGAGTAAGAGAAGTTTCACTAGACGCTGAGCTTCCCACAGTAACAGAAGTTCGTACGGATGCAATAGATGAGGATCTTATGGATACGAATTCTGAATTTAAAGGACTAGTAGAAGCTATGCTTTGCATTGCTAGAGGTGTACTACCAGGGGATACCGAACTTACAATTTCTTCAGCAATTATCAACGCACTTTTCTTTTTACTCGAACTCCTCTTCTGAGGATAATACGACGCTGGTGTCTCCATATGGACGACATCCTCATGTTCTGTTAACCCACAAACTTCAGATACAACTTGTGGGCTCATTGAACCTTCAGGTGTTGCAGACTTCTCTACAGATGTAGTACTCGGTACTGACGACATTTCCACATGCTGCGGTGAATTAACTGGAGTCGGATAGGACGGAACAGCTGATGTTAAAGGAAGATGTGAAGCTCCAGGTTGATTCCAACTTCCAATTGGAGTAGAAGTGTTTGAATTGATTAATTGACCTGTTGATTGTTGGGATTGTAACCTTTCAGATCGCCTTGAGATGCTACCAGTTGGCTGCTGTGAACGAATTGATTCTACGTGAGTAACTCCACTTGTGATGCGTTGCTCTGAATAAGATGATTGCAGGACTGGAGATGGAGATTGGCCAGCTTGACTCTGCAAACGCATTGCATTCGACAGCCGTTGCTCTGAATGCATTATTTTATGAGATGACGCTGTTGGGGTACTGATCTGCTGTGCCGGTGATTCAGAACGCCTCGACGAGGCTGCTAATGATGGCGGGGTACTCCTCCTTGAGTGTACTTCAGATCTATTACCCTGACTCAATCGAACAGACTGCTCTACAGGTATCGGATGAGACATCATCTGAGCCGCCTGCTGTCCACTTGTATTGGAAACTGTGCTGACAGGTCTTCCAAAGGCAGGCTGAGAAAGGTTTTCATTTCCTGTTGGAGTCTGTATTCGAGACCCAGAGTCACTATTAAGTTTCGGTAATTGAGAATGTGATATAAACAACGAGTCGATCAAGTTATTTGCAGCACCCTGACTTATCGATGACCGCTCACTCTTCTCTCTTATGATATCATTACATAAATCATTATCTAAGTTTGGTATCGGGACAGGTGATGTACTGACGCGAACTTGCTGTTGCTGTTTATTTATTTTTAAGGGTGTTGTTTCATCACAATCTTCTTCTGTTAGCTGGTCAGGACTGTCTTCTATTTCCTCTTCTGAAGGCGGGAGATATTTTTGAATTTTTTGTTGAGCACGTTTGGCTATTCTATTAAGTTCTATTTCACGGATCTCTCTTTCAGCTTCACCAGCTGCGTCTGCAGTCGCAAATGTTATTGCTGACTGCTTGCTGGTGACTGATGCTTTCTTGACATTTCCAAAACTGCAGCTTTCGATATAAAGTTCAGCAGCGTTTTTATTTTTCACCATAAAAGGAGGCAAACCAACACTGGTTTCTGCTTCATGCGTGTCTTTCCAAGTTTGTTTGTATGGCACTACAGTGGTTGGTTCAACTGTTGGCCGAGGACTTTGCTGTTTCTCAGCAGTCTGTTTTTTCCTCAAAGCTGATACCTGTCTTGGTGCATTTTGCATTGATTCTGATAGTACTCCCAAGGCTGGTCTAGGATTTGGTTCATTGACACCTGCGCTACTCCACGATACCTGTCTGTTCTTTATTGTCGAGGGTGACATTGGTGAAGAAACATGATTCTCATTCTGACGTACAACTTTAACACTAACAGGTTTCATTTCTCTTAAGTTCTCTGGAAGAACGTACGTACTTGAGATGGCTTCAATTGTGTTTGTTGATTTCTTGTTCGCGTCTTCAGAGAAACTTGATTTCTCATCTGGTTGGGATCGCTTATGTATTTTATAAAGAAGAAAGCAAGCAGCGGATATAATAAACAAGAGAGTTAAGAAACCAACAACCCATATTGCTGAAGGATCTGACTCTAAAATAACTTCTTTAACTTCACAATAAGGAGATGTAAACTCTTTTGGAATAGCTGTGGCATCAGGGTACAAACAGTACTTTTCAGAACCTGCCCAACTAGAGCAAACGCCAGTTGACATTATTGGTTGAGTGTCATCACAAAGTGTAGATATTGCTGCATCATTCTTACTAAGCTCAACATCAGAACCACTCACAGCTACAATCATTGTAACTTGTTTACTGTCACTGCTACATGTTGCCATCACATTCGTACCAATGGCTGGACAACTACTTGTGATAACCCAGTAGTTTGTGGGAGGCATTTTATTGATATACGTTGACACCCAAAGATGGGGCCTCCAACCTGATTTGAATTGTGATTAAAAATTTACCTCAATTTTCATTAATATTGTGCACTAGGTAGCCTGTAATATGTAGTTTAAGACAGAATCTTCCCAGCTTCATCAAGTTATTTTCTTCTCATATTCTTTTATGTTTGTTTTTTTTTTTTTTTTTTTTTAAATCTTTTTTCTTTATTCGTATTCATAGTATACCTTGTTCACGTAACAGCAATAAATGGCAACGAACGGTAAAACACCTTTTTTTTCTGGCAACAAAAAAAGGAAAAAGAGTAATTTTGGAACGAAAAAGTTTTGGGTGAATAAGTTAAAAGAAAGAGAAAAGGAAGAAAAGAAAGATCGATATCAGCAAGTGAGAAACACGAGACTATCAATTATTTTTTGTACCTACAAACCTATTGTTCGGTTGAAAGAGAAATGTGGCAGCGTAACTAACCTATTCTTTCATTAGCGGTTGCGCACAAAAAAAAAAGTAAAAAGTGAAGCTTGCCGTTTCTTTTTTTTTCACACACGTGACCCGAACAGAAAGAATTCTGAGTTAAGTAGATGCTTTCTGTATTACTGGTTGGGTTCTTCTCTGTTCGGGTAAAGATTCGAATTAGAAATCTTCAAAAAAAAAAAAAAAAAAAAAAGGGGGATATAATACGAGGGGGGTGAAATATATAAGCAACGCGTGCTTATCATAACCATGCAGAACATCATAAAATATTAGTTCATGTGCTTTCTTACAATTTCTTCAACTTCAGTAGCGAGGAGGATAGAGTTCTCAGGAGTATCGGACTCAGCGTAAACGCGAACGATTGGTTCAGTTCCGCTAGGGCGAACAAATGAGCGACTTCCCTCAGCGTACTTTGCTACCGCTGCATCAATATCTGGCTGGATAGCAGCAGGCTCAGTGGCTCTGCTCTGATCCCAAGTCGTCTTCAGCTTTTGTGGATCTGGAACTGTGACCTTCGTCATTCTGCTAGGAGCGTCAGTGTACATATTCGCCCAGTCTGAAATACTCCAACCAAGTCCCTGAAGAGCTGCTTCACAAAGTAATAAGTCTAACAGAGCGTCACCACAAACAGGTGAAGCTAGTCTGCTTACGGCGAGTAGCTTTTGAGCAGAAATTGAGTTTGACTGAGACAGGTTTTGACTGAATTCCTTTGAAAAGATTACAGTTCCATGACCGTTTGCTTCAAAGTAAACACCGATATCATAGTCTAAAGCCTTGTGGTGAAGATGCTTAACACCAGTTGGAGTCATAACTACTTCAACACCAGTTTTCTTCATAAAAATAGTCGATGCTCCATTAGCATACGCAGTTTGAACAATTCCAATTTTTGGTGAGATTCCCGGAACCTCATCAACGAGTTTCTTAATAAAAGCTGTCAAGAGTACCGCAATTCTGTCTCCGTCAAGAAGCATAAATTGCTTCTTTCCTTCAATCTCTTTGAAATAAAAGTAAACCAACCTGTCAGCATCTCCGTCAAAAGCAGCAAAATGCTTCGATTCACCAACTTCTGCTTCAATCTCTGGTGGGGTTACCTTCTCCTTTTGGACGTAGTCACCTCCGCAAAGGTGGTTGAGCTTTTCAAAGTCTGAGGTTGCTGTGTTTGCGAGTGTCAGTTTCAACCCACAGTCACCAACAACGCTCGAGAACTTTTCAGCTGATATGGCACCAACACCATTACCACAGTCAACTGCTACTTCAATTGCTGAATCTTTCTTCTGGAAAAGTGACTTAAATGAAGAGACCGCCAACTTGTAGTAATCGTCAAGTGTTGGGTTTCCCTGCTTCCACACAAAGAAGTGTAATTGAGGAGTGGTGACGACCCCAAAATCAACTGCTTTTCCACCAGCAGCAACAACACCAGCCATGGCTGCCTTCAACATGTCAGGTCCAGTCTTTCTTGTGTCACGTCCAATAAATACGACGGCTTCAGAGTCAGGAATGGATTCCTTAGTGACGAGTGTGTCCACGGCTTTGACTAATTCATCTCCAGAAGCGTTTGCGAACTGCTCTGCGACATCTTCCCATGATGCTTCCAACATGGTACCAGACTTATCGACTAATTTCATTCCATTGTCAGCGTGGGGGTTGTGCGATGCGCTTATCACAATACCCGTAGCGCCACCTAATTTCTTACTTCTCTGGACCATCAATACTCCCATTCTGTAGGCTACTCCAGAGAGCTTTTCTCCGATGGTTCTGAACCCAGCTGTTCCATAGGCGAATACTTCACCTGCTGGAAGCGGATATTCAGCACTCCCTTTACCAATTGCAGACATATTGTTTTTTATTATCTAATAAAAGGAGGAATAACTTTGTAATTCAAAGTTTTTTTTTGTAATTATTTTCTTTTTTTTTTTTTCCAGTCATGTGTGTAGCAACGACCTATTCCTTTCTTCAATTTTCTAAAAACAATTATTCAATATTTCTTCTTTTCTTTTCTATTCTTTTTTTTTTTTTTTTTTCAGGTAGGTCTAGTGCCATGATGCAAGCAGTGCTTGGACAAAACCTCGAAGAAACCATTCAGATTAGCCTTATATTTCGTTGAACGCAGACAAAATCCTGTCGCATGGGAAAAATAAATCATGAGACCAAAAGAAATACCGGCTTTTAATCTGAATAGATAGATAGATAGATAAGGAAGTCCAATACATTGCGTACTGTGCATCGCTGATACAGCAAACTAGGGAGCATCGGGTTAACTCCCTAGAGCTACGAGGCAACAGCAACGTAATTAGACCCAATCTTATTAGGATTGTAGAATAGTTTCTTCTCCGACTATGTCGGTACAAAAAAAAAATTGAGATAGAGTAAAAATAAATAAAATAAAATAAAATAAAAACGATAGTACAAGAATTAATCAACTTTTTTTTTTTTTTTTTTTTTTTTTCGTTTTTTTTGTGACTCTTATTATATTCTTGCACAACGTTGTGTGATTTATATAAAAAAAAAAAAGAGAGAAAAAAAAAAAAAAGGAGAAAAAAGCCTTTAAAAAAACGCAATGCAACAATGCAATTTAACTTGTTACAATTACTCCATACGATGACAGTACAGCAGAGTTAGTACTAGGGAGGAAGTTATCACAAAAAAAAAAAAAAAAAAAAAAAAAAAATACTAATAATAATAATAATAATAATAATAATAATCAATTTAAAAGGCAATATAAATGAAAGTTTTAAACCTTATTATAAACAAACGTAATTTCAACGGCGGGTTTTTTTTTTTTTTTTTTTTTTTTTTTTGACATTCGGATGTAGTCTTCAGTCTCATTGGATGGTGTTATTAGTGTTGAATTTCAACCCTACCTTAATGTAGAGTGAAGAAAATCCATTCCGTAAAAACTACACCTATTGTCAGCATACGTAATCTTAAAACATTATAAACTAACCAAAAAATCAACCGATCTGATCGCTTGTTTGGTTTAAAGAAAACACACAACAAAAAAGAATCAAAAAAGATCACGCGGTTTAGAAAAAGAAAAACATTGCTTTACTAAAATACAAAGAAAGGCCGGCAGATCACTACCAGCTATTAAAAAAATCCCATTTTCGTTATCAACCATTATACAATCAATTTTTATTTTATGTTTCCCACCATTGTGGGGAGATGTATGTTCGATTTTGTAAAAATTACTACTGTGTTGTATCATAAAAACATAAAGATAATTTAACATTAGTTTTAAATACAGTGACTAAGGGTGATGCGCAACTTAGCATTATAAAGCAACTATAGGTTTGGAGAGTTATTTATGGTTCCCACCATTGTAGGGAGGGGAGAGGAGGGTGATGCATGTCTGCGGGTACTTTTTTTCACTAAATATGCAACACCCAGGTAATAAAAAAATCTATTCGCAATCGCTCTTTGCTAAAGTAAAAAACTCTTCCCTCTTATTATTTCTGTGACTTTCAGTATGAGAGTAAAGTGAAAAAGATGTATTTTTTTTTCTTCTAAATCCAATTTGGAAGTTCATCCCACGCTAGGAATACTTTAGAAGAAAATACGACCAAAGACAAACACAGAAAAATATCATAAACTGGTTGCACAAGTTTTTTAAAAAGCAATTCTTACATTAAAAAAAAAAAAAAAAAAAAAAAAAAAAACAGTAATAAATTCCATAACAAAAAAGCAATGTCGTAAAAGACTTTACATTATAACAACGTTTCTAACATATCGAAATAAATCTCTCTTTTCCCCCGCCTATGTTGTCATTTAGTGCAGTATAGAAACGAGCACAAAACTAGAGATAAAATGTAATACGGCAAAGTATGAAAAGGAGATAACTTCTCTGAGTACATATAAAATACCAAATGCATTATTATCATAACATGCGATGATCTAACATGTGTTAAAGATGCAGTGAACTACAGGTGGAGTTTAATATTAAAAAAAACATCGAAAAACAAGGTTAGAATTGAGACGAAATAAGAAGTGAACTGCTATTGTAGTAAACATCTTGTGAGCCGACCACCTGATAGAATCTCATGAATCGCTACTGACTTGTTATTGTAAATAATGCTATCAACCGATTCGATCGCTTGTCTGCATACAACAATAATAAAATAAGAATCGGGGAGGGGTAAATTAAAAATAACCCGACAACGTTTTTGAACTTCACCGTGTCTTTACTTCAAAAGACAAAGAGGGAGAGTTTATGTATAAAATTATTTTTTTATTAAAAAAAAAACTTAAAAGAGTGTTGATTCTTTTTTTTTTCTTTTTCTTTTTTCCTTAAACATCTTTGGCTTCTAATTCAATGTCTTGGTCTGGTGCGCACTCTTTTTCTTTAGCTGCTTCTGACTGAGCTTTTTGTTCCTCTGACTGTAGACATTTGACGTGTTTCTTAAGAAGAAACCACCAGTTACCAACGTTGCCGTTTGGACCTAGTGGAGATGCTAATAATGCAGGAAAGAATACCAAAGACCAAAACAGTGAGAAACCGATAGTCATGAACATCATTATTCCAAATTTATTAAAGAAAACGATTGTTGGGAGAAACAAGAAAACTGATGCACCGAGAGTGCTTATGGCACCGGAGACAACTGAAATTGCAACCCTGCCGAGCATGTCTCTGACTCTACCGATTCTGTTGGTCTCACTTGACTCAACGTAACCTTCTGCTAGATGTGCAACAAAGTCGACTGACAAACCTGGAACCATCACCAACCCAATTGATTCTAGAACTCCTAATTTCCATCCCAAAAGAACAACTGCTCCAACTGTAGAGATCACTATACATAAGATCGTTAGCGTTGCGTAAAAAGCAATCAAGACATTAGTCGTTGCGAATATCAATATCACGAAAGCGAGTACTAATGAAAGCATGATACCCTCTAATGCTTCCTCGACTAGAATCTTTCTTACAAATATAAAATGAAAGCTGGATTGAAATCCTTTCGAGACATCTTTAACTTCTAAACAAGGTGATGTTTGGTATTGCTGAACCATGAAAGCTTCCCATCGTTTCCAAAGAGTTTCTCCTTCATCGGTGTCAATGGTTGCTGTGACTGTTAATTTTAGTTCTGCCAGAACGAATCTCAGCTCCGCAACACTCGCTCCCTCAGGTTTCTCCGCGTATATAAATTGCTTCCATTTACTTAGAATATCAGGATCAGCACCCCATTGTGTAAGCAAATCAATGTATTTTGTTTCGTTAGCCGTCGGACCAGTAATTTCAAGCCAAGTTGCGTCACCGTGGTTTGTAACGATCCATTTTTTAAAATCAAACAAGAAACAATCGATCGGGTAGTCAGGATATCCTCCTGTTTTTAAAACATCACTTTTCAGTTGAGCATTTTCACAAATACTGTAAATGCAACGAGATGCTTTCGCAAGGGAGAAATTTGGATCGTACTTAGGGACACCACGATCTTCAACGTCAGTAGATAGAGTGCCTGATCTGTCAATAGGATCATCTATGTCGAAGCCCCATGCCAAAACTATTTCGATAGCATTAACTGAACCTCCTCTAGCGAAATAATCCGGTTTTTTGTCTAAAAACTTCTGATAGTTGTTGCTAGATGGTAGGATTTTAACCGGTTCTGGATCCGGTTCGAGTCTGGCTGCCTGACTAGCCATAGCACCAATCAACCCAGCAAAAGCAAACAAAATAAAAATCTTTGCCGAAATCACACAATCGCCGTAACCATGACGAAACCAATGATTGATGGCTCCTTCACCTGGTTCCTTTATGGTGAAGGTTTCCTTATCTTCTTCATGTGGTACTAAATCGTCTTTTGAAAGTTGCATCGACGCTAAATCGATACCCTTATGGAATGCTTCTCCAGCTCTGGCAGGAAGACCAAAACAAAATTTCCAATCCTTCAAGTAGTGATCATAAATAAAGACCACAGAAGGATAGTAAATCATAACAGCACCGTAATTGACAACCACAAGCATCGCAGCGAATATACCAAAGGTTTGAATGGCGGGGAAACTACTATTTGCATTTGACATGAACGAAATCATAGTAGTCAATGAAGTTATTAACATCGCCTTTCCAGCATGTCTCCATGTATGTGCCATCCTCTTCCAAGGGGTTTTGAATTTATAACTTGTAGAGTCCCAGGTGTCTAAGAACACGAAAATATCATCTGCACCGATTCCAAGAATTATAAATATTGATAACATGTTAAAAACACCAAAGAATCTTTGAGAAAATACCAAATAATAGATGAAGTACGCTGGTCCGAATGACATCATGATTTGACCTATTCCCATCACAGAAAGAAACCATGAATTAGTCATAAATGAGATGTAGATTAAGACGAACAGCATACTCATGACAGCAAACAAAGCATCTTGTGCTAGGATCTCGTCGAGGTAACGTGATAGAAGTCCGTGTCCGTTGAATATGTATTCGACTTCAGGATTGTTAATTTGATTGTCGAGTAGCCATTCGCTGTAGGTGTCGTATAAATATTTCGAAAGATCTTTACTTTGTCCATCAGGATCATTATTCACAGTAGCATATCCAGCCAATGGAACACCAAACCAAAACTCTGTCCTAACTGCCGCAGCAACTGGATTACCTGGAGCAAAAGCTGAATCAACAAGAGTTAAAAAGTTCCACGACTGCAACCCATCCGGAGTATCTCTATTTGGTCTACTTTGAGAATAAACATCAGCCTTGTTAACCTTGAATGTGTTGTTAAATATAAATTCATTCGGTAAACATTTTTCATTATTCTTCGGACAGTTCAACAACCCAATCGGATCTGACAATAGAGTATCGCAAGAATGACCTTTCGACGGATCACACGCCCATACAATAGTATTATGAACTTCACAAGGTCTGCCTTCAGAATTGATCCGTTTTATGGCTTCGATGTCCCCTCTGTCTTGAGTGGCAATGTCTTCTGAAGTGTAGCTTACCTTGCAGAACTTATCATATCCGGTGCGTTCCATAATACGCTTCTCTAGGTCGAATATACTTTTTAGAATACTCAGCTCCAGAACATCGCCATACTTCGGATAATATATAATCTCAAGTGTCATGTCCTCACGTTCACCAGATAAAACATCAACCGACCTCTCTAATTGAACAGCTGGAAGTCGAAGGGTAAAATCTGCTCTATCTTTTCCTTCAATAATCGCATCAAATCGTTGTCTTGTTACATGTCCTCTGAGGTATAGAGGAACTTCAGATGTAAACGGAAAGAAGTCACTACCAATAGCGAATATCAAGATAATCATGAGTCCGAATATACCACAAAATGATGCGCATGCGCCGGCATAATATTTTTTTGGATGTCTGCTCAATGCATCAAATACAACTTCAATACGGCCTTCAGGTTCTCCGTCAGGTAATTCAGTTTCCTCTTCAGGATGTTCGCTGTGATCCTCTTCAGACTCCGAAGGCGGAGTAGACGACTTCGTCATGTTGCTACTCGTTAGAAATCTACCTACCTGTTTAATAAAGAGATTAAGAAAGTATTCAATGGCTGGCTTCAAGTCCGTTCGACTTCTAGGAACGGACGAACAGAAAGGGTAATTACGATCTGCGAGCAACACTCCAATGCGATCATTAGTAACGCAGATGTAAGTCTTCGATACTGAAGATAGTGTTAGTAGTTAGCCAAGCTAGCGGCCACGTCCAGTACCTCCACGGCCAGAGCCACCACGAGCGCTGTTTGTTTTGGTTTATTTAGTCGGGTGGTTGGATGAGTTTGTTGTTATTAGTAAAGTGAATAAATACCTTCCACCACCTCCACCACGCGGTGAACCTCCCTTATTAATTACTCCGGTGCTGTGAGACTTTCCTCCGCCTTTGCCGCCGCCACCACCACCACCACCACCACCGCCACCTTTGTTGCCACTTCCACCACCACCACCGCCACCTCCACCACCACCCTTGTTGCCACCTCCACCACCACTCCCTTTTCCGGATTTGCCGGAGTTGTGACCCCCGCCTCCCTTTCCGGAGTTCGATTGGTTGTTGCTATGTCCTTTACCTCCGCCGCCGTTGTAGCCGCCGCTGTGACCGCCCTTGCTGTTGCCGCTGCCCTTGCCTCCCTTACCACCACCACCTCCTCCTCCGCCTTTGCCTTTGCCGCCACCACCACTTCCTCCCTTTCCTGACTTTGGTTTCCTGCCACTGTCATTCCACAATGGGCCGTCAGTCGGAGCTCGCTGAGGCGGAGGAGCATCTCTTGATACATGACACATAGAACAGCTCTGTTTGTTTATTGTGTTTGTTAGAAATAGAAAGGCTGGACTGCTTGAATAGATTCTAATGTTGTCCTTTAGATTACAATACAGTAATTACAAACCCTTTCGTATTCCGAATTACCAGCATAGGTGCATCGCTTACAAGTCCACGTATCTGGAGTTGAGACAGATTGAAATACAATAGCTGGGGTTGGAGATTCCTTCTTCTTCTCTTGTTGCTATTTTGTTTTTATTTGTCGTTTTGTTGTAAAATTGATTAAAAAACAAAACTCACAAAGATGATAACAACATACTGGTTTAGGTTCTTTTGGTTTTTTCTTTTTGATGACCTTTCCGAAGAGATCGAACTCCTCTTCTTCTTTGTTGAGTGCAACGAGTCCTTCTTTTGGTTGTGACTCGACTTTTCGCTCTTCTTTCTTTTCAACTGGTGGCGGGTCTGGATTCTGTGTTACGACTACGACTTCGTCTGCGAAGCTGATCGCTTTTTTAGTTTGTTCATCTGCTTGTTCTTTTTTTGTTTCTTTTTCCTTGTCGGTAATAGCTTGCTTACCAGGCCAACGTTTAGAAGTCGATTCTTCGTGGATGAACTTGCAGTCTCTCCGAGAGCATTTTCCAAGATTGTATTCCTGACAAACACGATTTCCCTTACCAGCTCGTTTACCTCCTCCCTTACCAGAATCTCTGGTGTCCTCGTATTGAAGTCGGGAAGCATCTTTTTGTTTTGGTCCCATATTTCTTCTGTAGTCTGCAGCTTCGATTTCTACAACTCGTTTTGGTTTGTCTTCTTCGTCCTGTGCCTTTGCTGCTGCCGCTGATAATTCAGGCATTTCAGGTTTTTGAGCATTTCTACCAAATGGAACGAATGGTGGAGGACCACCGTCTTCATGTCTTCGTTTTTTCGCTCTGTTGAAACCCTCTAGTTGGTATTCCTGTTCGAGATGGGGAACTCGACCTCCAATAATTTTAAAGGTATCAGATTTCATGACGCAGAAACCACTCCTGACTGAGATGTTTGAAAGTAAAACTTTAGTCCCTGGAATTGGTATTGATCTGACATTTGGTGTTGTTGATAATTCAACTACCGTAACAGATGTTATTCCATCTGTTACTTGCATTTTGAGTAGTCGACCACTTCGGTTTACTTTTGTTGCTCCAAAGCCATCATCTTCTTCTACATCACCAGCACTTTGGATCTTTGGCATTGTTATGTCTCTTACTTTTGTTACTTGCATTAGATATTCTCCTTTTAAGATCATGTTGGGTTGAGATCCGAGGTCTTTTGGTACACTTCCGGCACCCCAGTCGCTTTGATCCATGTTTAATAATTCGTTGAATAGTACCTTGACGTCATCTGTTTCCATCTCCTCCATCAAATCACATAAATACGATTCCTTCACAACCGCACCGAACTGCGTTGATAAGGATTCTACTTCCTTCATGGTGTCTCTTACTACCTGTTTAAGTGATATAGGTTTTTATATAAGATAAAACAACAAAGCAGTTGGTTACATTACATATTGCGCATTACTGATACAGAAAACCATGCTATTACCGGCATTCCACATTTTTGACTAATTAATTCACAGGTAGTTCGTTGTGTTGTATTCTGACTAAGAAAAAGAACCCACGTGAAAAAGTGAAACAAGCACAATTAAAGGTATTTTTAAAAAAAAAAAAAACAGGACGATTGTAGTAAAAACTAACTAGTAGCTTTTTTGTAGTAAAAATATTTATTCTTCTCCCTACCAGAGTTAAAGTCCCTTAGCAAGCAATGGGATAAATAATACGGAAAACAAAGAAGAAAAAAAAAAAAAAAAAAAAAGAGGAAAAAAAATGGGTGAAATACTACAAAAATGCACAAGAAAAAAAAATAAAAAAATAACTACGCGGCATATATCAGTGACTTTTGATGTTTAAAAAAACAGTTGTAGCAAATAATGTATTCTTTCTCTTACGAAAGGATGAATTCCCCTAAGGAAGTGATGGGATAAATACATCAAAAAAAAAAAAAAGATTTTTACGTGGCGTATATCAGCGACTCAAGATCACAAAGCAACAACTCTTCACAATCATTTCACCGATTACAGAGCGACAGGTCAATCAACCAGATTAAACTGCCTTGACTAAAATTACTCTCTGATTGCCACTTGCAATCAATTTTTTTTTTTTTTTTTTTTTAAAAAGTGGACAGAAAAACAAGAATATTGAGTAACTATGTATTGAAGCGAAAAAAAAAAAAAAAAAGCGGCGAAAGATACTTCGTCGAGAACGATTGAAGGAATAGTAACTAATCAACTATTTCACTTATGAACGAGTTCTATAAGCAACACAAAGAGACGTCCGTCTAATCGACAACAGATAAGTGAATAAGTTCTTCGAACGACAATCCAGCTTGTAAACAATCATCTTTTATTGTGTCTACAATGTCAAGTCTGCAGTCCAACTCGTCATCAAGTCGACGAAGAAATTTCGTGGCAACATCATCATCACCAACTTGAATGAAAGTAACAGAAAGCTCAGTTTGCGATAGACATCTGTTTGCAGTTTTTTCTAATAAAGAAATGACTGTGCTTTCGCTATTCGGTTGACCGTCAGTGATGACTAACATGGTGGTCGGTTTTTGATCATTGTCAATTCTTTTTTGAAAATGTGTTTCCAATGCTGCATCCAACACGCGGTGTAGATCAGTAGACCCTCTCGGCTTATTTTTATCAAATATTGAAATTACTTTTTGAGGCGAATCAACGTGTTCGAAAACCTCAAACCTATCACTAAATAAATAAAGTGTGATTCCATCATCGTCGTGTTCACAACACTTGTTGACTATTGCTTCGATAGCATGACGTGTGTTGACCCATCTGCTGGTTTTCCTGCCATCTTTCGAAGACCTGTCACGTGCATTCATGCTACCAGACCTGTCAACTACAATAATATAGTCTCTATCCTCATGGTATCTCATCGCATTAAAAAACCCGACATTAATGTCCGGCAGAGCCGCCATCTCAGGACAATGCCTACTACCAGCGGGAGCACCCGGAGCAGGCGGCGCAGACGGCATTGGAACGACATTTGGACCACTTACCTGATGCTGGTATGAAACATTATTCCCTCGTGGCGCTGAGTGTTGAGATTGTCTTGGTGGCTTAGAATCGGAACATCCCATTTTATATGTGTGGATCTGTATTTTTAATAAGTTAATAACGATTATCACGAGAACTTGGTTTCAAAGTGAAATCATCATTCTCGTGTGAATCGGCTGTGAACAAATAATAGTAAACATTTGCATCATCAGTGATAGTATTAATTTCAAACATTACTTGTACTAGATAGAACAACTTGAATACACCAACAAAAAACTAAAACATGTAATTCAACATCGTCTTCCTTCCGACAATAGTTATGTCATCTTGTGGTCCAAGAACGTGAAATGCAGAGACAAGAGACACTCTTGCAGGACTCTTCTTGTCACGTTTCAACATACCAAGCAGGTGGTTAACAGCTGGTTGATGGTCACCAGCATGAAAGAGGGACACAGCTAAACGATGAGTTGCAATAAGTTTTTCCTCGTCGTTTTCAGCGGACGCCACTGCTGCCTCGTATATTGAAGGAGGGGCGTGCGTGAAGTCACATGCAATGTTCATCTCTAACACTGCGATTGCCTTCGAAATTTCACTAATGTTAAAAATGCCAAATGATTTTCTAATTTTCTCAAGATGTACTTCCGCAGATTTATTGTCGGTTATCTGGGTAGTCGCACAAAGAAGTAGATTAACCTTGGCTAATAGTTCTTGAGTTGGAGTCGCAGTCGGTGGGCCAGTTAATTTCTTCTGCGCAGTTGTTTTTTTCTCTGCCTTAACGATATCTTCTATCTCAGTGATGAGCGGTCCTAACTTCTCAATTAATTCTGGTCTTGATAGTGTGCCGTTCTTTGAGTCAAGTCCGAGTTTCGCAAATCGCCCAGCAGGAGTGCTGTCGTCTAATTCTGCTGCGACTTCAGGAGATGCCTCGTCAGATGTAAAAGAGACAAATTTCGTTAAAAACGAATTTAAGAATTCTTCACTGCAGATACCAGCATGAGTGTCCAACACTTGACCTTTTTGAATTGCTATGATTAAAGGTGCTTGTTTAGCTCCCATACTCTGTAACCACATCTGAGATTCTTTGGTAGCCACATCAGCCCACACCAGTTTAACTTTGATTTCATCTTTATTTATCTTTGCGATTGTATCTAAAACTATTTTGTTGTGATCCACCAACTGTGGTGCGTCTGTTGTGAAATGAGTCAGAGCTGGTACCGCTCCCCCGAACGTTTCTTGGATTTCAGCAGCTTTTTCATTTGAAAAGTCCAGTCTGTACTCTGCCATCGTCGCATAACACCTAACTGAACGCAAAGATAATCCCGTTCTCAAGCTTCTCATTGTTGTGAACATTATTACTGGTGGGAATACAGAGTTTTTTTTGGTAACCAAACTAATTCTCTTCTTACGTAGATTATATTGCCTGATGTCATTTTGTGTATGAATTTTTTTAACATGAAAAAAAAAATTATATATTGTGCTCGGAAAGAAAAAAAAAAAAACGAGAAAAAAAAAATCGCTTTTTTTGCAACCAGGTTAACACTGCGGCTAATGAGAAGAACTGGTGCACTAAACTCGGCTACTTGGGGGATGAGAACGGGATTTTTCTTTTTTTTTTTTTTTTTTTTTGCTTTTGTTTTTTTCTTTTGCTTTTTTTTTTCTTCTTTTTTTTTCAAATTTTCTTTTCTTTTCTTTTTCTTTTTCCTTTTTTTTTTCTGTTTCAGCATACAGTAACTAGTTTTTTTTTTTCTAATCTTTTTTTTTTTTTTTTTTCCCCTCCATACAACATCTATTGTCTTTGAAAAAAAAAAAAAAAAAAAAAGATCAGAAAAAAAAAAACGAAAAATGAAGAACTTGTAGTAATTAAAGATCGTGCATACGAATTGCTTTGCACTAAGAAACTTCATATCTGCCAACAGAGAACAGCTATCCACGCACACTCAACAAACCATAACTTCCGAAAAATAGGAAGTTCTATGCTGTGGATGTGTTTCTTCAGACACATCACTCAATATTTATTTATTTTTTGCTAAATAATTTGAATGATACCAAAGCCAGATGTCCACACGGATGTTAGATAAAGCGCCACTAGTTTGGAGCAATAGTCCACTTTAAAAACACATTTTTCAATAAATTCAACCAACGAAGGACATGGTAGATGCTGTTGGTTTTATTATTATTATTCATTCTTTACTTTACCTTAAGAATAAACCCGCAGCGAGAATGTCAACAAAAAAAAACATACCTAATAACATCAAGAAGAACGCCAACGGTAACATTGACGGCAAGAATACCGATAGCAAGTACGTTCTGTCTAAATTCCGATTCCGAAGCCTTACATTTTCTTATGTAATACCACCAACCGAAGGCAATCATAACAGAGTTGCTCATAATAAAGAAAAACCAGTGAAGAGGTGACATTTTACCCGGTATCTCGTCAATTCTCTTAACCATCTCTCCACTAACAGGGAGTATAAGGTTTAACGAATATAAAATAATACGATCAATCCACGTTGAACGAAACATCAAATTAACAAGACCGTTTGCTACCAACACAACAACAGACGTAACGTAGTCAGCTGGTGTCTGTGTAAATTGTGTGTGTTGTTTTTTTTTTTTTTTTTTTAATGGTTGACATAAAAGACTAAAATCGTATAAACAAACCTCACTGGCTGGCAAACTCGCTGCAACAAATGCTATCAAACAGTTAAACATGTACTCAAGTGTGGTGACCATCGACTGTTGTTGTTGTTGTTGTTGTTGTTGTTGTTGTTGTTGTTGTTGTTGTTGTCATTAGGAAGGCTTAACCTTTTTTTTTAAAAAGATCGCTACATACGTCTTCCCACTCCTGTGCTTTAGCGGCCTCTTCTTCTCTACCAACTTCCCGATCTGTGTGAGTTTTGTTGTTGTTGATAACGTAAAAATAAAACCTTGCAAGTCACACAAATAAAGATTTTTTGAAAAAAGAAAATTAGGAAAAAAAAAGGAAATTAAGCTTTAGAAAAGAGAGCCACGTGCTGGATTAAAAACTACACTTTTTTTTTTTTTTTTTTTTTTTTTTGCGTTACAAAAAAAAAATACGTAAAAAGAGTTTTTTTTTGCATACTCTTCTCATCTTCTTTGCGTTGTTTATTTCCCTCCTGGATCCTTCTTAGTTTAATGGGATCTAACTCACGCCCCGGCGAAGAACCCCTCGGCATATTATGTTATTGAGTCTTTGTAACAAGGTTAAACTTGGATTATATTTTTTTTTTTGCACAGGCGATAAAAAGATATGCAAGGCTTAAAAAGATAAAAAAGGACAAGACAAAAAAAAGAGGTTTGCATACTCTTCTCATCCTCTTTGCGCTGCTTATTTCCATCTTTTATCCTTTTTAATTTAATCGGATCTAATTCACGCCTCGGCATGTTATATAATTTAGCCCTTTATGCAATCTGATGTGCTTATACTTTTCTATACTTATTGGAGAGGGAAAAAATGAAAAGAAGAAAAAAAAGGGGGGAAAAAAAAAAACTCAAATCACTATTATCTCTGCGTCGTTGAGCATTTTTTTTTTTTTTTTTTTTTGATTTTTTTCTGAAGTAAAAAAAAATAAAGTTAAATTTTTTTTATAAAAAAAAGATTAGATTTTCTGTGTCGTAAAATAAACGAAATACGATCACACCACAACGAGACTGATGACAACCAACGTCTTGATGCTTTCAACCCTCGGGTGCGTACTTTCGGGTACTCCCTGTTGGTTAGAGTAACAAGAAACCTGGTTGATCCTGCCAGTAGTCATATGCTTGTTTCAAGGATTAAGCCATGCAAAGTCTCATAGGAAATGAATCACATTGGGTCTGCAGACGGCTCATTATTATTATTAAACAAGAGAGTTATGAGTAGCAGGTTTCAAAAAAAAAAAAAAAAAAAAAAAAGAAAAACGCTGCTATATATCAGACATAGCCGAGTTCATTGCTTCACACATATTTGTTCTTCTCAACTGGGGAGTTGCCACAGAGAAAATCACAAATAAGATAATTAAGCAACAAGTAAAGAATAAATTATTTATAAAAGAAGAAGCATACGATGTCAACGCCTCAGAAATAAATACCAAAACCAGACCAAACTGCGTTGCAGACAAAAACAGAATGCTTGACGAGATTTCCTCACTAAGTGGATAAGTACATTCTACACCAAGCTCAAGGAAAATAGGTTGAAGCGACCCAAGAAAGGCACCCAACAACCCACACACAGTATATACGATAATACTTGCTGGTTTCCAGTCTTCAGATACGTAGTGATGTAAGTCACTCGGAGATGCCAACAAAACGCTTAAGGTACCCAGCAATAAGATAGCAATAAGAAATGAAATAATAATAAGTTTTTTAAAATGACGATGCCTATCAAGGATCAAACCTCCTATGTACATTCCAGGTATCCCAGCGCTCAGTAATAGAGTTCCAGAAATAGCAATTTCGGTAGACGTAAAACGATCAACCATGCAATTATCCAACAGCAGTCCTAGAGACCAATAGATAGCAACTACGCAACCAAAAACTACTGTTAATAATAAGAAATAATGACTGCAATTTGCCCTTAATTTTGAGACTATCATTTTAGTTGTGGGCAAGAACCCTCCTCGTGTGGTTGAAGCTATGGAGGAGGACTTTAGTTTTTTTGTGGGTCCGACAGGAGGATGATCTTCAAACAAAAGATAAACACAAGCTGCGTCAATTGCAACAACAGAGAATGTTATGAGATTAATCTTAAACATTGCTGAGTCAAAATTCGATTTATCAACCGCAAATCGAACTGTGAAATATCCAAGAGCCATACCAAATTGATTAGCAAGCCCTGCAATAGCAGTGGCGGTGACTCTTTCCGATTCACCGAACCACTTGCTGCTTATCAAGGTTGGTACTACCAAGAAACAAGGTTGAGAAACGGCTGCTACAAGATTACTCACCGTCAATAATGCAAATCCTAAGTGTGGAGGTCCAACAGTTATTGGAAGACGAATTGCCGCTCCAACAGCATTAAGTGCTGCTGCTATCAGAGTTCCTTCTCGTAGACCATCTCTCCTTCCAAGAATTACCAAACCAAAAGGTAAACACATTAAAAACACAAGATAAAATAACTGTCCAAGCATATTAACCAATTCAGTGCTTACATCGAATCTATCAGTGACAACGTCACTTATCGCGCTCATGGACATGAACATTGATCCGTTAACAATCGATGGAATACTGAACATTAGCAACATTCCCCATCTTCTTTTATATAATTTCTCACCTTCTGCTGGTTGTTCTTCATTTGACCCACACTCTTCTTCATTGACTGAATTTGTTATTAGGTGAGACATTCTGTTTTGAAAGAAGAAAAAGAAACGATTAGCAGTGTTGTAGAAAGGAAAATATAATTCAGCCTTTGATCTTGTTCGGTAATTCCTGAGGGAGAGAAGTATAATGGGAGGGTTAAAGAATCACCTGCATAGGGCTTGGCACTGCTAGTCGGAAAATCAGAAAAGACCCTTTACGAACACAACACAAAATGTTTTTTTGCTTTTTCGCAGTCGCTCTATCGATCCGTTAACAATCGGTGGAATACTGAGCATTAGCAACATTCCCCATCTTTCTTTTATATAATTTCTCACCTTCTGCTGGTTGTTCTTCATTTGACCCACACTCTTCTTCATTGACTGAATTTGTTATTAGGTGAGACATTCTGTTTTTTGAAAGAAGAAAAAAAGAAACGATTAGCAGTGTTGTAGAAAGGAACGATAAATTAAAAACAGGTATAAAATAATAATATTGTTAGAAAGAGAGAGAATATAAAAAAAAAATAAAAAAAAATTTTCTTTTTTTTTTTTTTTTTTTTAAGTTTCCTCTGTATTCATAAACCATAATCCTTGCCTCGAATTAGCAATAGCTGCCAGCCACTGGAAACCGAAAGACCAAGTTTTTTTTTTTTTAAATTTCGTTTGTTTTTTTGCTTTGGGTTCTTTTCAAAGAAAAATGGGGTTTCGACTTTTTTTTTTTTTTTTTTTTTTTTTTTTTTTCCAATCTTGAAGCGAAAGAGAATTGTGGCAGCGTAACGAAATCCACCTCCACAAAGTAACAATAGGCTTGTTTCCGGATGCACACAAAGAAAAAGTGAGGTGTTGATTCCTATTCCTTTTTTTTTCCTTTTTTCTCCTTTTTTTTACCAGCTATTTACGCTTTCCGAGTTTCCCAAGTGGAACCCGAGGAGAAGTTGCGTTTTTTTTTTTTTTTTCCTTAAGAATTCAACACCAGCAAGTTGTTGGGATGAAGAGAAGCTTTACGAAGAATGTCCGTCGTTTTTTAATAATAAAAAATATTTAAAAACTCTCAATTCAAACTTAAGAGCTGAATCAAATGTTTATTTTTCTTTTTTTTTTTTCCCCGCTGCTAACAGTGTGTTCTTTCGATATGAAAAATGAGAGCTTTCCCACTGAGTACGTGGGGGTGGATGCACAAGGCTTTGAGGGGGGGAATTTTCAGGTATGAACTGCTTTTCTTTCTGGTAAATAAAATACCACAAAATACCTTACGTGACTATAGAAGCCGTTACTTAGCGGGGGGGTTAGAGACTAAGATATTTTTTTTTTGTGAAGTTTTTTTTTCACAACTAGTAACGGAAAGAACTACCGCAGGAACAAAAACTATGTTTTGTCAACTACCTACTTAATGTCTAGTCAAACTTTACGAAGGTTCTAACCAATGATCAACTGTTGAGTTTAATTCTTTTGGTGGATCCCAACCTTCCAAATCCCACAAAAATTTCTCCTTCGGAGGAGTCAACTTAGCAGGTGGAGGAACACTCTCGGGTACTCTCTGAATGATATCTCTTAACATGCCGTGAATGTTGTGAAGTTGGTATCCCCTCAAAACTAATTCCATATCCCTGGCTACCATAAGCGAGTCAATCTTTTCTTCTAACATGTCAATTTGGACTCGTTGTTTTCGATTTTGTTTTGAGATTTGTTCACCAAGCTCACGTTCTTTCTGTTGTAAGATTGTTTCGTAAGCATCTGGTCGACACTCAACTCTACACATTATCAACGGGTCTAATTCAAGTATTGAATTTTCTTCTTTTACAGCTTCGATTTGAAGGGATACAATCTCAAAAACTGTTAAGGAAGAATCAGCATTTGAAATTTCCGGAACTCCAATTAACGGGAGAGGATTAGGCTGAACTGACGACGGTTGAAAAGGAACAGCACCCGTGTTCAAACCAGCTTTCTTTGTTTGATTACTTTTTGGACTGTCTTCTGAGCACAAGCCTTCCATATACTTTTTAACCTGAGTGACAGCACTGTTTTTTTTTTTTTTTTTTTTTTTTTTTTTTTGTCTCAATATTAAAAAAAAATTGATATTTTCCAAATAAATAAAATAAAAAAAAAAACCCCATACTTGGCAGTTACTTCATTATATCGACTGTGGGGAACAGTTTTATTTTGATCGAGAATCGATCCTTTTCGTACCTGTTTTGTGTTGTTTTATGAGGCTTAACTTAAACTACAGAATATTGAAATGACATCACAACAGACCTTCTCATCGCCTCTGTATTGGACGTCGAGAACCATGTGCATGTCATCCATTGAGACTACAACATCATGGAGTAGGTTTTTAACTGTTTTTTGTTGTTTGAATTAGTTTTTTCAGAGATAGAAATAACCAATAAGAATACCTTGTACAGCTGATGGCACGTCGATCATTTCTAAGAAGAAGCAAAACGGTTTTGGATGAATGTCGGATTCAGAGTGGTCGATAACGTAGTATTTAATATTTGATACGATTTCATTCATGTATTCTGATTTATTTAAAACATTACTGGGAATGGACGACAACACTTCGGGTTGTGTAAATAGCTGTGCCACTGCGAACGCAATTAAATTTGATACGTATTTTCCTCTCCTCTCAACTAGTTGTTCCAGTTCTTCAATCTCTGCTGCCGATTGAGAGGACTGCATGGCGAATAATTCAGCTTCTTCTCTATACCCGAGTCTCTTTGCAAGAAGCCCCACAAAATCTTGTCGTGTTTTACCAGATTGCCTTGGAAAGGCATGGATAAATAGTTGATTTTGTTTTTTCGGAAATGTTAAAGCCCCTTTAGCTCTTTTTACTTTTAATTGAATGGTTGCATCACCATGTGCTATCCGCAATGGTACCCTCGATAACGAGACAATACACTTGTTACAAGCAACGAAACTGCAAGTACTTTCATAGCAGGCAAGACCATCAGGCATATCCCTTCGACAGATTTTCTTACATTCATAAAGAGCACAGGGAGTATCCGTCGTTGGTAATGAGGAGAAGGCATGACCCCTTCGACATCTTGGTACTAGAACTTCAAGAAGCTCAGATGGGTTATTTAATTTAAATAAGACTTTACCAGTGCTCGGGGATACCCTTACGGGTGGAGGTCTCTTTACTTTTAATTTCGAATCTAAGAATCTCATTCTCGTAAAAGCTGTTATTCTTCCCCAATTTGTTTCAATCGCGTATTTTAAAATTTTATCGGTCATAGTGACTGGGCAGTTTTCGACTATGAATGCCATGTCTTCATCTGATCCCCCTCCCGCCTCCATATTTGTTACTCTGAAAGAAATATAACAAATTGTTTAGTCTTGTAGATTGGGTTTATTTAAATATTTAAGTAGTCTACATGGGTCGAGATCAAAGTATGAAAACTCTATTTTTTTTTTTTTTTTTTGATGTCAGGGAAGTCAAAAAAAAACCCCCAACGGGGTAACAGTAGCCTTCAAACGATTCACGTGGGACTGTTACTATAAAACTCTGAAGAATATAACTTTTTTTTTTAGTGTGAAGAAGTCTACACGGATTGATTTCAAGGAGTGGTTTCTTGAACGTCTATTCCAAAAACAATTACCCGAATTACAATCATCACTACCCATAGGATCGTATATCACGGTTGGTTGGACTCATCAAATAAGTAGCAAAGCCATTCGTTTTGTTTTGTTTCCTAATATAAAAAAAAAAAGAACTTTTATTATTTAACTCTCTTCAATATATTCCGACCTAGCGTGTGTGTCCCTGAATGTAAAGAAAAAATAACACAAAAAAAAAAAAAAAAAAAAAAAAAACACTGCAGACATTGCAAAAGAAACGAGTTCCCTCATCCCTTTGTAACAACAATGAAATACATATTCCATCGAGTAACCAGATTACGGATTTCGTGCACAGACAGAAAGATTACAGGTCATTATTTTGATTTGTAATCAGTTTTTTTAAAAAAATATAAAAAAAAAATAAAAAAGAAATTATAAAAAACAAAAAAAAAATGAAAAAAAAAACTTGACAGAGAGCTTCCAACACAACCCAATAATGTTTGCTGAAATATACAACAAAAATTGAATAGAGAAGTAACATCTACCAAAGAATTTTTTGATCAACTACTACAAAGATTCACGCCAATTAAGCAAGTCTGTGGGTTGCGTAAAACGGATACACAAACGGAGAGCCACATCGCGGACCCTTTGTCTCTACACGATGTTAAGTAGTGTATCAGTTCACAAAACTGTTACTGTCTTATGGTATAACAATGGCATGCTCATTCTGTACTCTGTGTGCAAGTATATTTAGAGAGCTCCCCGCAACAAAAAAAGCCGTGTCTCTTGTTCTGAAGAATCTGTTCTTCAGGGACAAAAACTATAAACGAGGAGAAGAAGGGAAGAGAGAATAAAAATTCGAGTAGGAAGGAAAGACAAAATAACACAAAAAAAAAAAAAAAAAAAAAAAAAAAAGGACACAAAAATAGTGCCGTTACATGACACGCGCGTGTGCGAGATAACACATAAAAAAGTGACAGCTAAAAAAAAATAAAAAGGTAAACAGTCATGATAAGGGGGGAAAAGAAGAAAAAGGACTAAGAATTCGAATAACTTCCCATCTTTCAAAGCGCTTTATCGAAAGCGATTTCACCAGCAAGAGGCATCATACTCAGCGAAAGCATGCTGTCGGGATAAGGGTTTTAATCTCTTCATCCGTGGATGGCTATTAGACACCAGAGATGCACAAGGAACAAAACCTACTTTCGTCAGCAAATAAATAGCAGAGAGTGAGAGCAGCTGCGGAAATAGCTCACATAAAGATTACTGACATCGAATACAGTTTCAGTGAAAAAACAGGATGGAAATGCCACAACGCGAACCACAAAGTTAGTAAAAAGACAAACAGACTTTACCAATTATTTTGCTTTTATTCTTTTCTTTTTTTTCTTTTTTGCATCTATACCTTTGTATGGAAGGAAACATAATAGGTCCAACAGATCACAGTTCACAATTCCTTTCTCCGTTTTGCCCTCAGTGTTTTTCTCCTTTTTTTCCTTTTCTCTGGTTGCGTCTCTGAAACTAAATCAAACCAACTTTTAGGTTATTTCAGTCTCAGAGACTCCGAAAAGCAAAAACGTTTTGGGTGTTTTCGTAAAAGGGTTTTCTGATTTCTGACTTAACCCCCTATTATATCTCACCCTCTCAGGAATTACCGAACATGATCAAAGGCTCAATTATACTTTCTTTTTTCTTTTTTTTTTTTCCCCCAATTTCTTCATCCAACACAAGGATAAAAGATCAAGCCTTCAATAGAGAGACGCCGCTACTTACTTGAGGTTAAGGGGGGGAAAAAAAAAAAAAAAACCAAAAAAGAAAAAAGAAAAACAATAATTTTCACAAAGGATAGAAATAGATAGCTGCACGCAACACAAGCCACGAATGCAAGAAAAAATATTATCCAACAAATAGATGGGCAACTAAGTTGCAGTGGTCAGGAGAGGAAAAGACAGGGAGGGATATGTTTTTTTTTTTTTTTTTTTTTTTTTTTAAAAAATAGAATGCGTGATATATACTATTTTTTTTCGTGCACAAAACACTGTTAGCAGTCACCACTTTAATAAGGTTTTTCCTTTCTTATTGGAGTGATTATTATTATTATTATTTTTTCTCCCCATTATTTAGGTTTTTTGTTTTTTTTTTTAAACAAATAATAAGTTAGAGAAAAGAATCACAGAATACGTCATAAAAAGAAGGAAAAAGAAAATCGACAGCGGCATTGACCAACACCAGCGAGGTGTGTGTCTGCTTAGTGCCGTTCTGGAGAGGGAAAAAAAAAAAAAAAAAAAAAATATATTACCTGCAGTAGAAAAATAGCTATCGCAGGTAGGGAACGGGGGAGAGAAAAGTAAATATTATTCCTTTTCACTTTTTATTATTATTATTACTTTTTTTTTTTTTTTTTTTTTTTTTTTTTTTTCTCTCCCTTGTTAGACTCTCGCTTCAGAGAGAACAAGGGAGCAATGACATGGATTAGCATCCAACCATTGAGAGTTAGTGAATTAATTCTAACAGGCTACTTTTAACTACTTGGTAATACTACATGATATTTGCACTGCACACGTTCATCAAAAGCTTGATGCGTAACAGATATGCCGCCCCAGCCAAACTCCACCTGACTGGTGTCTCCAAAACGAGGGGTCACAAGCCGAAGCCCGTTTGTAGCTGGAACGCATTGAAACACAAAAAAAATCAGATAAATCGTATCAGCAGAGCATTTCCTTCTTTTTCGGGTAGATTAACTGGAAATGTTTTTTTTTTTCATATTTTTTTTTTTTCTTTTTTTTTTTCAGTAATAAGACAAAAAAAAAAAATAATAATGGTTCTTGTTTATTATTAAAAAAAAGAAGGTTCAGGAAAAAAAAAAATTTTTCCATCTTCTGCATCTTTTTTCAATAACCCAATTCCCATATAATTGCTAATGTCAGTTCACACATTTTTCTTAGTCGTTTTTTTTCAAATGCAAATATTCGTTTTTTTTTTTTTTTTGCTATAAAACACCTCTTGAAAGCGCCAAGCTACGTAATATGTTGCAATGTTCATGTCAGTGTCACTTTTTACTTGTGGCACACCGAAAACGTTTTGTTAAAAAATGGTCAGCAAGAAGCTATTTCAGACAACATGCTCAGTCAAATGTTGGGTTCACACGATGGAGCTATTGCGGTTTGCTGTGTACACAGTTTCGTCACGTCAGTTTTCGCAAAAACAGTTTCATCTGCGTAATACCTTAGGCATCAAAACCATCAACAGATTTATGCCATTGCGACATCAGCCAGATTCTGTCGATAAACTTGATAAGCTTGGTACTGTGACTTTATTTGTTCGTAAAGGATGAACTGAATAGTGCAATGTGGTCCCTTACGCATCCAGTTAGGAAATGAACCTTTGTAAAGAGCAAGAAATCCTTCTTCCTTAACAGTTGATACTAAACATGAAATTAGGGAGGAAGAACCACCGCTAGACATTAAACGAGTTTTTGCAACATCGAAAGGGTTACTTGCTACTACTGACACAGCTCCTGCAATTACAGATGCGGAAAAGTGAAGGCAAACTGTTGGAAGTGAGTCAAAGTAAGGAGCTAAAACCTGTTTTGACTGATCGTATGTCCCTAACTCAGCTGCATTAACTACGAATGCCCGTTGCATGGCTGGAGCAACTCCCGCTGCTAATCCTTGGACACCTTCCTTTGCAGAAATGCTTTGCAGGGCATTCAACATTCCCGTGTATCCGTAATTTCCACTTTGCATTCTGACCTTAACAACATCGAATGGGTTCACGATGGCAACGACAAGTCCTCCCATGGCACCTCCAAGAAGAAGTTTTTCACAGAAAGTGTCTTTCTTCAGACCTGATCCGTGGTACAGTCCGAACACGACACCACTGTACAATCCTTGTCTAGTGATTGCTGGTGCACATCCCCTAAACAGACTCTTCCATCCCTCTTTGATGATAATTTGCTTTGCTGTTGGAAGAGCTCTCCCAAAACCCTCTTTTTTTAACTGCAAACGTACTTTTGTTGTATCAATCGGCATAGTACAAACTTCCGCAACAGAAGCGGCAGTAGCAGCAGCAAACATGTGATCCATTTTGTTTGGGGATGGGAGGGGTCTGATTTGATATTACCTGTCAATGTGAATAAATTATTTTATTGTTCTTTACCAATTGATCTTAACAAAGTAATAAAGTTGCGCAGGTAACCTGGGACGTGTCGGGAAGGATAAGAAGAGACGGAAGGGGTGTGATGGCAATTTGCCCTTTTTTTTTTTTTTTTTTTTTTTTTTTTTTTTTTGTTCCTTCTCGTCCTTGTGATTCGCGGGTTCGTATTAAGTGTCCAACACATTCCCTAAAAATGAAGGATCCTGGATTACGTAACCCCAATCTCTTTAGGTACCGAGCAACAATTTCATTCAGGGGAGAAGTTGCGCAGATAGCTGTGCAAAAAAAACGACAATAGGGCAGTTCAATTCTGCTATAAAAAAAAAAGCCTCGGAGAAAAAGAGCTTTGTTTTGTTTTATTTTTTTTTTTTTTTTTTTTTTAGTGCTTGTTGTATTAGAGTAGAAAAGAGATAAAAATAAAAATAAAATATAAAAAAAATAAATTGCAGCACACCGACGATCCGGAATGCTATTTTTTTTTTTTTTTTTTTTTTTTTAAATTGTGACACACAACGAGGATTTTGCCATTTGATAATTAATTGCCATGGCACAATGACTAGGTGATGCCTTAGCACCAAGTCACTAAGAGTTCCTATTTTCTTTATTTTGTATTCTATTTTTTTTATTTTTTATTTTTTATTTTTTTTATTTTGCATTAAAACAGTCACCAACAAAAGTCAAATGCAACTACGGGTCCCCTGTCTCGCTTTTGGTTTTTTTTATTCCTATTTTTATTTTTTAAAAAAAAAAAGCCCTCTGCAAAGCCTGTCCCTTAAGATGTAAAGAACACGAAGGACGTTTAATGTCCTTGTCGGATGCGCTATTCAACTTTTTTTTTTTTTTTTTTTTTTTTTTTTTCCCTAAGGGACCTTACTATACTAGAAACATACAAAACAAATAAAATAAAAAAATATAAAAAAAAAATAAAAAAAAAACATTTCGAGACAACCAAGCAGGCAAAATAATATGAAAAACAACGAGGGAGATTCACCTTATACCGTGACAAAAGGGATCAAACGGGTCACCGTGGAAAAGAACCAAAATGGGAAGAGAAGAGGAAAAAAAATGAATTTCATTTATTTTTTTTTTTTTATTTTTTTTTAACTCACGTCGAGCAACAAGGGAACAATATGCAACAATTTTTTTTTTATTTTTTTTTATTTTTTTTTTTAAAGCAGCAATATGACAGAACCAAAGGGGGGTAGAAACGGGACAATTGGTATTCTAATCTGTTAGCTGAAGTGATTTTTTTTTTTTTTTTTTTTTTTTTTTTTTTTCCCAGTATCTCACCTCATCGAGTCGCGTTTTTTTTTTTTTTTTTTTGCTCTAATCTTTCTGAGTTGTGGATTGGGGACTCTCACCTGAATGCTTGTATCCGAAGGAGCTTTAAAAGAAAAAAAAACTGCAACTAATAGAAAGCCTGAGCATGTATATTCCAAGACCAATGTACACGCTTACAATCCCTGTTAAAGAAGAGACAGAAGGAAAAAAAAGAATGGGAAAGACTATAAGCAATTTTTTTTCTTCTCAAGTTCGTATGCATGCATCCAGGAAAGCAACAAATACTTCCATTTTTTTTTGTTTTTTTTTTTTAATATTTATTTCCCATGTTAGTATTTTCAAATTAGTTTTTTTTTTGTTTCTTTTTTTTTTTTCCGTTTGTATAATTATTTCTTTCTTACTTTTTTTTTTTTTTTTTAATTTATTTATTTTTTTTTTTTTGTCACAAAATGAAACAATTCCCGAAAGAGAGCAAATGCCCCCAACGGGTCAGTGAACATGGAGCGCCCCCATGTTCTTATTGTACGAATGTACGTGCGAAACTCCCCTGTTTTCGTTGATACGTTATGTTCTGTGTAACCTGTGGTCACATGGATAAGAAACATTGTGAAGGTAAATACACATACGTAAAGTTATTTCCCTGAGAAGTGTTTGTGTTATTTGTTTTCCACTTCCTACCTCGAACGCGTCGACCTGTTGTTCGATCATGGTGTGATGTAAGTGAATTTAGTTCTTCTTCTTGACCAGCAGGAACAATTAATTCATTACTTTGTCTCAAACATCCCCATCGCTCTTCGATGTAGCGATGGGCGAATACTTCAATAGCAGGATGAGTGCTTAAGTTATTTTGCAAGTATAATGTAACCTGATCGGGTGTAGGTAGTTCCTTAAGCTGTGAGGCAATAAGAAAGAAATCAACCTGAGTATTTCTTAAATCAGATACCAGAATAGCGGCATGCAATTCCTCGACAACAACAGAATCTTGTAAGTCCGTAGAAACTGGTGCAGGTGCGAGAGGGGGGGGCGGAGCATTCCAATGCTGAGGTTGATACCAATTATCAGGTGCAGACTGCTGCTGTTGTTGCTGCTGCTGACGTACCTGCTGCTGTTGCTGCTGCTGCTGCTGCACCGGATGACGATGCTGCTGCGCACTCTCAACAGGCCTCCTCACATTTTGATTAAAATTCATTCCAGGCTGCCACGGTGCTGCATTAGGATTAACTCCTGTCGGTTGTGGAGGAGTTACAGCTATTTCTCTCGTTTGAATCTGTTCAAATGTACCCGTCACACTTAACGTCGCAGACCTTAAAACTAAATCTTCAGAAAACCCTCCAATACCACTTTCTATCCACTCACTTAATTCATCCCAAGAGAACATTTCTGACCACTTGGTGTCAGAACCAGGTTTTAAATATTCCCATACGGGTTCAGCAGTATCAAACCCCAGCTCTTCGCTATAGCTACTGCTCTTTGGGGTATCTACCGCTTGAGGTCCAGGTGGTGATACACTGCTACCCCTTGAACTTCCTTCCAGTCCTTCCCAGAATTGTCCTCCCAAAAGGTCATTAAAACCATCATTATTCATATCATGAGTACCTCTGTATGCATCTCTTGCTCTATTGTTTTGTTGTATCAGAACAGACATATCGGGTGGAGTAATCAATTGACTCTGGTTAAGGAGATGGGTATTATTATTATTACAAAAGAACGACCAGTACTCTGAAGGGAAAAAAAAAAAAAAAAAAAAAAAAGCGGATTCAAAACTTAACACAAAATAACGAGCGTCTTCTGGGAAGCAAGATGAGAATAGTAAGAGCAAATCATAACTGTTTCGAGATTGATATCATACCATATATTTGGTTACATGTGTTGAAGTAGGCTTGTCCGTGACGGAGTGTAATTCGGATGTAGCCAATCAGCTTTCAATAATACCGTAGGAGCAGAATGCACATGTTCCACCAGGTGACGTGTCTGTGAATGTTGCCGGACAATAACTGCATCTTGTTGTAGCAGTTGAAGCTTCTATCAAAGAATGAGTAGACCAACAGAAGGTAATCTCTCCTCCAGAACAGGTCTTCGCAAAGTCCGATTCATCAGATCCTCCTCTGTCATCACATCTTTCGAGTTCATCAACGAACACTGATTCACCATCTTCACATAAAGCAGCTGTTTTCTTTACAATACCATAATTATCGGCATCCATGTTAGCTCCTATGCACTTCTTAGCATTGCTTAACATATGCTTCTTACCCAACGGTACTTGCATTAGAACCCAAAGAAGTTTTGGGAGACCTGCCGTGTCACCATCCAGCTCGCACTCTTTTACTTCTTTTAACATGTGACAGGCAACGATGTAATGAGCGACCTGTTTTAGTGTTTGATGTTTGGTACCGGATAGAAGTAAAACACATCACAATGACTACGTCTACATACTTGTATCAAAGGTGTTTTCTTAGTAACTTGCATAGAGTCAGCCTTCATGTAGACCAGAGCTGCTTGAAATCGCTTGAGAGCATCGTCATAACGTCCTCTGTCGAGTTTCCCGAGTCCATTCTGACAACACTGTTTTAATATTGTTGTTGGTGTTGATGTTGGTGTTGTAAGTTACTTTTGCCGGGGGGAGTGCCTTGAGAATATCACAAATAAGTTATCGAGTCTCGCATTCCAAACTTGCCACCACAAGCCAAGCAAAAGCGGCTCCGGGGTAATGGAGAAGGCTGTACTGAATCTTTGACCCACGTGCGCACACTAACACGCCGCACTAACTATGCACAATTATCAACAAAATAATCATCTCGCATTCCAAACTTGCCACCACAAGCCAAGCAAAAGCGGCTCCGGGGTAATGGAGAAGGCTGTACTGAATCTGTGACCCACGTGCGCACACTAACACGCCGCACTAACTATGCACAATTATCAACAAAATAATCATCTCGCATTCCAAACTTGCCACCACAAGCCAAGCAAAAGCGGCTCCGGGGTAATGGAGAAGGCTGTACTGAATCTTTGACTCACGTGCGCACACTAACACGCCGCACTAACTGTGCACAATTATCAACAAAATAATCATCTCGCATTCCAAACTTGCCACCACAAGCCAAGCAAAAGCGGCTCCGGGGTAATGGAGAAGGCTGTACTGAATCTTTGACTCACGTGCGCACACTAACACGCCGCACTAACTATGCACAATTATCAACAAAATAATCATCTCGCATTCCAAACTTGCCACCACAAGCCAAGCAAAAGCGGCTCCGGGGTAATGGAGAAGGCTGTACTGAATCTTTGACTCACGTGCGCACACTAACACGCCGCACTAACTGTGCACAATTATCAACAAAATAATCATCTCGCATTCCAAACTTGCCACCACAAGCCAAGCAAAAGCGGCTCCGGGGTAATGGAGAAGGCTGTACTGAATCTGTGACCCACGTGCGCACACTAACACGCCGCACTAACTGTGCACAATTATCAACAAAATAATCATCTCGCATTCCAAACTTGCCACCACAAGCCAAGCAAAAGCGGCTCCGGGGTAATGGAGAAGGCTGTACTGAATCTTTGACCCACGTGCGCACACTAACACGCCGCACTAACTGTGCACAATTATCAACAAAATAATCATCTCGCATTCCAAACTTGCCACCACAAGCCAAGCAAAAGCGGCTCCGGGGTAATGGAGAAGGCTGTACTGAATCTGTGACCCACGTGCGCACACTAACACGCCGCACTAACTGTGCACAATTATCAACAAAATAATCATCTCGCATTCCAAACTTGCCACCACAAGCCAAGCAAAAGCGGCTCCGGGGTAATGGAGAAGGCTGTACTGAATCTTTGACCCACGTGCGCACACTAACACGCCGCACTAACTGTGCACAATTATCAACAAAATAATCATCTCGCATTCCAAACTTGCCACCACAAGCCAAGCAAAAGCGGCTCCGGGGTAATGGAGAAGGCTGAGGGCTAAGTAGTAGGAACAAACAACATCAATTGTACATAAGAATGAATAATAAGAAATATAAAAAAAAACACAAACCGAATCAGCAGACGTTCCCAAATACGATGGTGGTAGTGCTTCAGTGCTCGGAGCAGCTGCTTCTTGACGAGGTGAGCCGTCAGATTCGTTCGCACTTTTGTGTCTTCCCTGGGAAGCTGTTGGGAGAGCGAAGCCGAGAGAGATGTTTGTGAGAACAGCTGGTTGGTAGATAGCTTCCTTTTTGATTGTAAATTTCTTAAATTTATTTTTTCTTTCGAAACCGTCTTCGTCCTCTTCACCTCCATCATCATCCTCTCCACATCCAGCGAACGAATTTAAATATTGATTTCTGAGTTCCTCTTGCTGACGGGCAATCTCATCCTCATTCTCAGGGTTCGACTGACCGTCATCTTCGAGACCAGCTGTGGCAGGAGCTGGAGATTGAAAGCCACCGTCGTCAGAGCCTTCTTCAGATGAGCCTTCGTCATCATCATCTTCTCCATGGTGATTGAGCGCACCACCAAGTCCAGCTGTTCCTCCTCCATCATTGTTGTGGTAAATATATGAATTGATACTTCCTCTTGTTAGAAATTCTAATTCAGTTTTATCATCGGGTGTACTGTCTTCAATAATTACAGTAGCTCCTCTCAGAGCTGATCCAATTATCCACTTCTCTGGACGAGTTCTCGATCTCGGAGGTAATAAGGTTTTCTTACCGCTACTACTCATTGCGGTACTTAGTTCTAATGCAAGTCTTTGAACAGAACTATTTGTTGACAATTCACTCAGTCGTTTCATTGTTTTGGAATCGTTTGTTTTACGAAGTTGTGAAAGTACTTCAAAGTGATTATTCACAACTGACAGAACATCCTCCATCATGTGAGGGTTAACACTAACAGCATGTGAACATGCTTGAAATAGATCAGTTGCAACTCTTGCTATGTCTGTTTGACTTGCGTCTTTAACATTTCTCTTTAAAGCAGCTAGGCTCTCAATGAATTCATTATTCAATATGTGAAGTCGACAAGTGACTTCCCATTCGCTACTAGATGAGGATAAACTACTTGCGAGATCATGTAAATCCCTTCTGGATATCTGTTGTAGGAGTCCAGGTATTTCACCAACAGTTGAACAGTCATATCGAGGAACGATATCTCGTAATGTTGATCGTACTTGAGAAGTGTCATTCATTGACAGGACTCCTCTGCAGAGAATTGGAAATGTGTTCAAATACTTTGACCAGATAATTGCTGATCCCTGATCTAAAGAACAAAGAACCACTCTGTCAGAAAGGACTGCTGCTACTGTTGAGCGGCTTGGAAGGGAAGCAACTCTGCTGGTGATTCCGTTTCTTGTTATGGACATCAGATTCTTGTCAGATCCAAACATTAATGACCTTCCAACCCAATGAAGAGAATGTAATCTTGAAGGAGGTGAACAGCTCGCTTCAATATCAAAAGTTTCTAAGTTGAGTATCAGTACTCTGTCTGATGTCAATATTCCCAACTGATGACTTTCATTCTCAGTCACAACTTCCCATAAATTCTCACTCTGATCAAGTTCGATAGTGTGAGGTTCATTAAGACAGTCTTCTGACACAACTGATTCAAATTCTTTAAAAATTCTTATTGTTGAATGACCACTTCCATCTGTACAGTGAGCGACGTATATTAATTCCGATACCACACCTGTCACAAGAAGTGTTTTGATGCGGAGGCCTCGCTTGAGAAGATGAGTTTCCGGTTCACCCGCCTCAGTTGAAAATTGAAATATTCTTTTTCCTTCTTCTCCAAGAACTATTGTGGTAGTTGGGGAGGCATATGATGCTATGCCTGGACTGAATTCAACGAGATCTGGTTTTACTTTTGAACTTTTTGGAAGTATTTTTCGACACCAAAAAGGAGTGGTCGAACTCCCCTGACGAGACCGAATACTAATTATGATTTCATTTCCTGAAGTAATGATCCTTTCAGGAATGCAATGCTCGACATTTTTAGGAGTTATCACCATCAACTTTTCCGTCAAACACGTCGAAATTTCATGTCTATAAATGACTATCGAGTGATTCCCTTCTCCAGAAGCAGTATAAACAGTTCCATTAATTATGTTGTTAGGTTCAGATAAATCTTTACTGTGCCAATATTGATAGCTAGCAGAGACTTGGGTGTTTAAGGGAAGTGCGACTAAGCGTCCATTACAAATTGAATCTAGATGGTGGATTGTAAGGGATGCGTTTCTACCATTGGCTAAGTCGAGACCATAAAATAAAAAATACGGCATTGATGAATGCATAGTACATCTAACCCAAGTAGACACTTTACCATCATCGTCAACCAGACTCCTAACAACAGAGCTGTGACCATACTTATTCTGCGATCGAACTCTCACCGTGTGCGGTTTAATATTCTCGTGATCCTCAAGTAAGCTAAATGCCTTAGCATTCGGTACAAATTGTTTTTTATTTCTCTGAACAGTCAACGCCGTCGGTGCTTGTTCAACTTTTCCAGGATCGACAAATAGCGTTTTATAAACACCTCTATGATCAAGTGTATATATCAAGTCAGATCGATGACTGTGAAAATGAGCATCTCGGTAGGTGCTTCCGGAACCAAAGTAATCTCTTAGTTTAGTTGGTGCCCCCGGGATTGAAATGTCGTAGTAGGCGATTATTGATCGTTCTGCGACGACTAATAAGCGAATGTCTTTAAATAATGATTGTAGTTTTTTTGATTTTCGAAGACTCTTAGATTTCTTTTTTCGTGAAGTTTTTCCAGAACCAATCTCTAAAACAGATCCTCCACTGTGAAACTGTAATCTACACAACACCCGAACACCACCTGACTTGTCCTGTACCGCATCTATAACATTGTAAAGTGAAAAGTTCGGCAACTGAAATGTTCTTACCGTTCCATCTGTAGCAGAACAAGCTAACAGGGGTAGTGTTGGATGGACAGTAAGACATGTAATAGCTGCTTTGTGTGCAGGAAAACTGATTAATTTTTTGTTATTTGCGAATAAATTAACTGCGATGACAGGGCTGGGGGCTCTCATACGAGCTCCAAACAGATATGGCAATCCCTGAAGTTCGTGTAACTCGGCGCAAGCGAATGCTACGGCGTCAGCAGATTTTGTCGATTGATGCTCAGCGAGGATCTCACCACCAGTTACTTCAACAACAACAATAGATCCGTCAATCATACAAACAACTATCGCATTACGACTCTTCAAAAACATCAAATGAGTTGCTTGTAATCTAAGCGGGAAATGACCGATCTCCACTCCTGTCAAAACATCATACTCAACCACTGATCTTTTAACAGCAATATACGCAGTTGGAAGCAACGGATGAAAACAAGCACACGTCACATCCTTAACACAGTGTCCTGGTGGAAGCTGCAACTCTCCTAGCGGTGACAATTCCATAATATTATTACTTTTTTTTTTTTTAAAAGTAATGTCACCTATCGATTTTAATAAGAAATAATAAAACAAATAATGAAAAACAGTTTAAAAAACAAAAGTATTAGAAAATAACTATTTTATGTGACTAATTGTACACATAAAATACAGTGAGAGTTTGTAATCTAGACGATGTAAAAAATAAAGGTGGTCAAAACCACCGAACGGATTTAAGAACAAAGCATTAAGCTGAATCAAAAAACCGTTTTTTTTTTTTTTTGGTTTGGCGAGAGAGAGAACAATATTAAAAAAAAAGAATGAAAAAGTTGATGCTCTGATTCTGCACAACAGAAATTAATAAATTTCAATTTCAGAAACATTTTTTTCTTTTTTTTTTTTTTTTTTCGTAGAATGAATTGCTCAAGAACGATACCTTCAACAACTCATATTGTTTTAAAAATAGTTGAAAAAAATTAGTACAAGCAATGCCTGAATCTGCTCAACACAGATGAAATACATCTCTGTTTCAGGAACCTGTAAGTTTTTTTTACAAATAAACTCTAAATTGTAACTGAGACGATATTTATTTACCAAATACTAAAACAAATTCATTGCTAACTGATCCAGGTAGCTGACAGAGAGCAGTTTGATATTTAAATCCGACTTTCTGAACTATTGTTTGGATGTCTCTGGGATTATGAAGTTCCGTGAAGGTATCAGAACAGAGTTGACATTCAAACTGACGGAGTGATTTGATTGCGGCTATTCGTTCATTGAGGTAGTTCTTTTTTAACCGAGCATGGTCAAATGGACGTTGATTACAATCCTTGATAAGTAACACACCACCTACTGTTAGCAGTTCATAGCATTTTGTTAATTCTTCTTCCATTGTAGAAATTGACAATGTCGATAATTTTGAGTTGATCACAATCACATGATAATTTTCAGAATTTGATGCGTCAGTAGGACGTTTACAAGTCTCAACAATACCCTCGGGAGTACGTGAATATTGTTCATTGTACCGAAGTCTAGCACCCATTTGATACAAGAATAAAGACGATATAGATGATGGAGGTGCTGTTGTTTCTACTCGTTCAGGTGTTACAGTTTGATTCCAGATAAGTGTTTTCAAAGACTTTACAGAAGTATTCCTATAACTCTGTGTACTCGCTGGAACCGTTGATTCGTATCGTTGACTCGGAGGGGGCAGAGACAATTCCTCGTAATCTGTTTTTTTATCTTCTGTTTGATAATCAAATCGATCATTAGCAATCCAAACACCATCTCTCGCTGATTGATATTCATGAGAGCCTTCAGTACGCATTTGTTTTAAGGCGTCGACTCGTTTTTTTCGTGCAGTTAGATATTCTTCACTAAAATCCTTTGAATACCGAGTGCTTCCAAACTCATAGTCTTTTAATTTTATATTTAGTTTTCTCAAAGGGATAAAAGACAACGGAACGTCAAATTCATGAAACAAACTGCGGACTAAATGAACTCCAAATCCTAACCACCAGGCTGATCGATCACTCGCTTTCGAGTCGTTCATGTCGTCTACTCCGTTTTTGGCCTCGAACATCGCACATGAAACATCACAAAGTTGATTAAAAGCAGCCTGCATTGTTCCCGTGTTCTTCCACGTATAGGAAGCTGTTTCTATGAATGTAGAGGCTGAGGTACCGTATGTAGCTTTGTACTGTTTTGACATTGAGCAGAAACCTTTATTTACGTATCCCAACCACGTTGTTCTTGCAGTTAGCCATTCGTTGGTTAAACTGTTCCCGAATGCGAGAATCATGATTTCTTTGTTGTGGAGAACGTCTTTAGATTTTGATTGAATATCGACTTCTAAGTCTTGAATTTGATTAAGTGAGAAGCCTCCAGAATACTTCTTTCCATGTGCTCTACTCTTGGATGGTTTTCCTGGTTCACGAGTATGATATTCTCTCTGTGGTAGATACATATCACTATTTCTAATGTCAGTATCATCATCTATATAAGAATGGTATCCCACAACACTATTCAACCACTTTACTGTATCCAGTGATGTTAATTTGTTTGTAATCTCCGATAATTTTTCATCATTTTTAGCATTCGACCAACCTATTAAGGTCTCCGCTAAATCCATTTTTTTCGGTGTAAATATTACTCTTTTATTTTCATTTGTGAGATTGGTGTTGGTTCCTATTTTAACCTTCTTGTTTTGATCATTTTCCTTTTTGCGTCGTTTGTAATGTCCCAAGCAGTTTGGTTCTCCGAGTTTGGCTCTGTAATACATGACGCTAGCTAGTCTTGAGCAGTCTTCAGTGATCGGATTTTCGAACTCTGTGTTTCCGTGTTGCGCATGAGTATTGAAGAACAACACGTCGGTAGGTTGTAGGTCAATACAAACCTGTTTTTTTTTTTTTTTTTTTTTTCCCAGAGGATAAGGTTTGTAAGCGACACTCAACAACTGATGGGATAGGCGAACCTAACCCGCAAGTGCGTTCGACGACCCTCACTGATTAAGTCAAATAATACACACCTTTGTCTCAGGAAACCCCAGCATACAGCCTTCCCATGAACCATCAAGAACTGCTAGTACTCCATACCCAGCATCGAAGTCACCAGCATCTGTGTGAACTGCTGTTCTGAATTTTTGATTTACTGTTACTGTTGAGAATACCGAACCTCTAATCCTGACAGGGTTAGGTATGGCTTGATCTTGTAGATTCCATTCTTTTGGAAAAGTTTTTTTATATAATTCATTTAAATGTTCTATTAGAGGAAAAGAATTTTGCCAATCAAGAAAATGATCATAAGTAAAAGCAGTTTTACGACACTTCAATGCGATGGGTGAACCTGAATAATCATAGTAGCCGGCGATTCCACTGAGAGGGGGAACACCTCCGTTGATGAAGGAGCGGAGATCAGCGGCTTTTGGATTTTTCGATAGCACTGCTGCCGCCATGTCAACAATCTTTTTAGGAAGGGCATTCTTGTAGAATGAGAATAATAAATTACCATCCGAATCATGAAGTTGGTAGTCACCAGTTACGACTGTTGTATATTCTAGTCGATCTGCGTATGGGTGAGTTGAAGTTGCATTTTCAAATGTACGAATCCTCTGTTGTCGTACTTTCTTCTTACAGTCATCTGGTTCACTTTCACTATCACTTTTATTGTAATTGTCAACTTCAAAAGCGGCTGCATCACCGAATTCTCGAGGTCGCTTTTCCTTTGCGCTCTGTCTGCGTTGCAGCTCTTCGCGAGCCTTGTCACCTCTGGATGCTTCCAATTCCTTCCAATGACACATGTTAGAGAAGTACTGTAAAAGCAAGTAGCTATTGCGCTAGTAGTATAGGCATTGTAAATATGGTAACTCGTCGTAGTTGTTCCTGTTTAAGAAGAGGGGGAGAAAATCGAAATTCAATCAGCACCCCTCTTGAGCTTGTTGTAAACAATTGACCAGAACTAAATAATAGAAACAGTGAAACAGAAATCAAGTTTTCTTCTCATTCTCTCCCCTTTTTTTTTTATTTTATTTTTTTTTTTTTTTTTATATCCGTAGGGTAAATTTAATCACGTCAACAGTCTTTACGGAGTTCAGCTTTCATCCCGGTTCCGAAATAGTCCAGAATAACAATAACCACCCCCTACGATTGTAAAAACATCAGAAATGCTTACTACCTTCCCCTCGTCTTAAAGTGATAGGTAATCACTACCAAGACAAAGACAAGTAAAGCGCAGAGGCATTTTCTTTGTTTGGTAAACATAGTTTCAATTCACGTACTGACTACTTGCCAAAAATACCACGCAGTTTAAAAAAAGAAAGAAAGAAAAAAAAAAAACGATGTAACAATAGGAAGAGGTCAGAACACTTACGCAGACAGAACAGAGTTGCTCAAAACACAATTCGCACGCAATTTAATGGAATAGGTTCGTGAAGAATAAGAAGGGTCCCCTAAAAAAGGTACAATTTCATCATACCAAAAGCTGACAACTTCTTAACTTCTTTTTTTATGTTGTATTTGGTTAACAGATACAAAACTTTTATAATAAAAAAAACAAAATTTTTATTTATTTTTTTTCTGCTTCTTCTTCTTTCATTAATGTGGTACCACAGACGAAGTAATATTTAACAAAAAAAAAAAAAAAAAAAAAAAAAAAAAAAAAAAATAGGAAATAGGAAATATGTTGTCAACTCAACCGCTTTTTCGCTTCGACTATGGATGCCTTCCTCCAAGCGCAGTTAACTTTATTATTTTTTATCAAATACTAATTAAACAGTATGCCGACCGATATTTAAATTTAGGGGAAGTTGTTTTATTTGCGGATTTCAATAATATAAAGAGCCTATGCGCCCACGTCATAGCTATTATTCATTTGCTTACCAGAAAGTGGCCTACTTACTTAATAGAATCCCGCGTTCACGCCCAATTTAAGTTTGTGAAGGAAACGATATCCCCTATGCCTCCAATCATTCGCTTTACCTGGCGTAACTCCTTTTGACAGTATGATGATCAAATATAAAAATTACGTAATAGTTGTTTTATTTGATGATCAAGATTTCTGTTTCTCAACCCAACAACATAAAACGGATTTTAATATAACATAAAGGGTTTATGCATCTACGTAACAGGTATTATTCATTGCAGCTGCCTTCTTCTCCAGGGCGGCAAATTTCTTTTTATCAACCTTGACTGAGAGAATACAAGTCATGAATGCTTCCTCATCGATCCCCTCCTTCGGTAAATTTGTGAGCAACGATGTGCACTCATCAAAGGGAGAATTTATTAGTGTGCTTTTGAAATATTTTATAATACCCACAGCTACTCTGTATAACCAACAAGGAGAAAGTAAAAATAAATCCCAAACACGACGGGCAATATGAAGAGGCAGTGATTTACTGTATACCGTCATGAACCAATCAAAAATATAAAGTTGGGGTGATACACCAATTTGATTGAAATGAATGTACACAGATGGGAGTGTAGATGATAACAGCAAATCAAAAACTCGAATATGGTATCCAAGTTCGTTTGGAATAACTCTAAAAAAACTAATTAAATGCGACGAATGTAACAAATTAACAACAGCAGTGAACACCGCGTCAGTTTCCATGTGTAACAACATTATAGCTACAATGTACGACATCCCCTGTGCGTATCCTATATCAGGTCTGTACTGTGTATAAGCTTCAAGTATACTATGTAAGGCATCTGATAAAGGACCGCTTTTAAAGAATTGAATATGTGGATAAGTCCTGGGGACGTCTATATCGATGCATTGGATTGCGACGAAATCACGGTCAGTGTGGTCTTGTGTTGGAGAATTAATCATATTTTCCCTACATACTCTACCTCTTTCTTTACATATTTCATACAAATCAGGTGTTATTTGCAAGCTGTTACCAATGGCAGCCTTCCATAGGTGTGGTCTGACATTTTCAGGGACTGATCGTTTCCATAATTTTTTTGTTTTTGCTGAGTTGTGAGCTCCGTTCCAGTTTGATAAGATACCATCCCAGTCAGCTTCTAACTGTTCCGAGTCGTGTCGTTTTTTCAACTCTTCTTCCATTTTTCTTTTAGCAATTGTATTAAGATTCGCTATTTCCTTTGCGTGTCTCATTGCCTCATCTCTGCTTTTAAGAGGCAGTCCACTGGGTCGTCCTGTTAAGCCGTTTAGAACATCATCATTTAAGTCTGTCGCCTTTGGAGGTGCTGTTGATAGTTTTCCTCCAAACATCATTTTTACTTTATTCATAACTGTCTTTCCTCCAACAGCAGTGGAAATCTTCTTAGGAGATGCGACCTCGTCATTTTGGTTGAAACTTCCGTTACTGACTTCTGGGCCTTCGTCGCCCACCATGTCACAACTGTAATCAGAAAAATAAAAATAAAAAATAATAAAACAAAAACCCATCCCTGACAATGTAATTACAGGAAAGAAAAAAACAAAACACAACAGAAATATCTCCTCCGCGGGGTAGGTGTTTTTTAACTTTTTTTCATGTTCATATAAATAGAGTTAATATCATTTCCTACATTCTTTTTTTCCAATGGCTTTTCAATAACTAGATTACGAAAATACTCCAAGTGCTCTTCAGTTACACTCTCAAGAGTTAGTCCCTCACTGGCCAATGCTGTAATTGCGATTGATAGCAGCCCGGGTTCTTTAAGTAACCTACCAGGTGGCTCTTGTAATTCCGGGGCGCAGTCAGCTAGAGCAACACCCATTTCGCATGTTGATTTGAAGATGTGTTTTGCTTCTTCAACAGATACTTCAGTGTTTTGATCACTATCCATCAGTTTAAAGATTTCAATAAGTTTTTTACGAGCAGCTTCCTCTCCCATCGGTGACATATTAAAAGTATCTTCTGAGATTAAAGCAAAAAGAGTTACAATACATCCCCACGATCAACAATAAATGACACATTCAACTGAATGGATTGTTTTTTTTTTTTGTCTGTTTGAGAGATAATGTCATAAAGAATGATAATGTGCGTAGTTTTGCTTTTGTTTTTTTAAAAAAAAAAAAAAAGTTTTTTTTTTTTGTTAAATTGCTTAACGATTTAATGACCTATGGTAATAAGGCGAAGTTGAGGAGAGAAAAGGTGCCAATCACAGCTGCTCAGGGGGGAGCAGAAGAACCAGCGTAATACGAATAAAACATACAGCAACAATGAGTTATATACCATTGGTTGCGTCACGATAGCTTTCGATGGTGGGAGAGGAACTAATAATCTCATATTGAGATAAAGTGTAATTCGGTCCTCTCATATCCACCAATGCTCATTGAAGTCGATTAAGAAAAGGTCACAACTATCTAGTTTGCTTGACCTGCTTATGCTGTTTGGTGAGAACTTTTATTTTCGCAAGTGCTTCGTCTTTTAAGTTTTGTTCTTCTCGGTGTCTTTCGCTACAGACTGCTCTCTTCTGTTCAAGCAGCTCACGAGATGCGAGAAAGTGTACGACGGGTACCTATTGGTGAATAAGGTGTTACAAGGTAAATGAACAGGCAATTATATAAAGTTATTGTATACCTGAGTAACACCACAGATTTCATGAAATGATACGTGTACAAAACACTCTCTGAATCTAGTACGAGATTGATCACAGTCGCCTGCAGGTGGTGGTTTTGGAGCGTTCTGCTCCATAAGAGTCTCGTCAAGAACATCATCCGGTTCTAAGAGAGGATTATTGTGAATAAAACACTTTTGTAACTCACGCATTTCCAATACTCCACTCGGAAGAGCTCTGATTCTGTTTGTGTCTGCTTGCAGTTCCTGAAGTCTTTTTAAATTCCAAACCTCGTGAGGAAGTTCTTCTATCCTATTGTTATTGACGTGAAGCCTTTCAAGATTTCTAAGTTTACCGATATCGGGAGGTAGGGACACAATGCTGTTATATGCTAAATTCAACCACGTCAAGTTACTTAAATTTCCGATGCTATTTGGGATGGAATACAGCTGATAACAATTATCAACGTGTAGAATTGTTAAATTCGGTTTTAGTATTTTTATATCATCAGGAAGGTGTTTTAATTCATGATTATGACAGAAATGAAAAGCCGTGTCATTACGCTCCAAAGCATCCTGGATATCTTCACAAAGCTGGTCTTCAACTAGCTCTTCTTCAGTTAGTAAACCATTCATTGTTTTTTTTTTTTTAAATTATAAACTTGTATTTATGAATTAATTATAAATAACGATAACACATTATGTTTCTTCATTTTGAAAAAAAAAACAGCTCTTTTATTGAGCTTGTTAATCATTTCTTGTAGTATTGAGGGGAATAAATTGTCCCGAAAGTGAAAAGAGAATTCAAAAAAAAAAAAAAAATGAAATCGAGCATGAAACAATGATTGAATATAAGTTTGAGAGAAAGAATAATTATGACTCTATCAATATTAAGAGTGGAAACATCACTGATAGGATTCCTACTACAAACGGGCTTCGGGCTCGTGACCCCCCTACACCAGTCAGGTGGGGAGTTTGGCTGAGGCGGCATATCTGTTACGCATCAATGCAGGTGTCCTAAGGCAAGCTCAGTGAGAACAGAAATCTCACGTAGAGCATAATGCTCGATACGCGATTCAGAACCGATCAAATGACCTTTTTGGTCTCGCTTCATGTTCAAGGGATGAAGCCAGAGGTAATAGAAAAATTACCACAGGGATAACTGGCTTGACAAATTGCGCCTAAAAAGAAATAGGCACAACCAACGCATTGGATAAAAAAGTTAACTAATTTATAAAAGCTAAGGCTAGTACAGGTGAACACTCTGCAAATGTCACAAAAGACTCTACATTATAATCAATGTTTCTAACTTATCTGCGGACATTGTCTCTTTTCTATGTTTTCGGAGGGGAAAGGAAGATTGGATACCAAACAACAAATTGTACCAAACAGAGTAAACACAAAGATTATAGGTAGCTTACTGAACTAGGGCATTCATAAGGCACACTAATTGCGACGTTCCTTTTTTGTGTCGCATACTTTCGGTGGAGGATATTCCAACCCAAATAGGTTTCGCATACTTTATTATCGCTGGGATAGTCAGACGGAGTTGGAAGTAATGGTGGGGGAGGCGGGGAATCAACTCACTTAAACATGAATTCCAGCAGTCGGATCGTTGTGAACAGCTGGTTTATCATCTTCACTCTCGTCCTCGTCTTCCTCTTCTTCTTCCTCCTCTTCCTCCTCCTCTTCTTCTTCTTCTTCTTCTTCCTCTTCCTCAGAGCTGCTGTCATCCAGTAATGGCGCTCCCTTAACATCTTCGTCTTTGATGTTGAGGATTTTCTGAAGTCTTGATCGCTGTGGCTGCTTTAATGAACCCTGTGATGGTTTTTGTTTAAAAAATTATATAAAAAAAAAAAACATAAACAAACAAACACAAAAACCCACACAACAATAAAACATACCAACGGGAATACCTGCTGTAAACCTGCCGTAATAACTAATGATATGCAGTCAGATATATCTAAGTCATCAGGTGGGTTGAGGATATTTATGATCGCATTATGAGCCTGTTTTATTGTTTTATATCATCACCAAAAAAAAAAAAAAAAAAAAAAAAAAAAAAGAACATACCTCTGAGATGGTGTGTGTGATAAGTACCTCATCATCACATATAACACTAAGAGCTAAGTATTGATACATATTAAAACAGTCAGGATTTAACTCACCACTTGCTAATGCCTTTTCTTGTAGTAACGGAAATGATATCTCACGCATGTATTCTAATCCACATGTAGACAAAATAATGTGTTCAACTTTTTTTAAGTCAGAAATACTCGACGTAGGAGCACAAATCGCTATTACTTTATTAAGCTCCGCCGCGTCATCGTCGGTAGAAGTTTCTGAGGATTCTTCTTCTTCAACTTCTTCGTTTTCTTCCGGATCGTCTGAAGAGGAAGACGATTGGAGTGAAAACGTAACATCCTTACTAGAGACGTAGCATTCAATATCGTTTGAGTTTCCTGATTGACTGCTTCCTCCATCATTCATATCGAAATATTGATCATCTGTAAGTTTGTAAACCATCAATAAACTGGATATACACGCGACAGTTACTTCTATAGTTGGTTCTGTTCCATTTAACATAGAATAGTTGATATGTCTCAAGAAGGAGTCAAAAACATGTGCTCCTGACAATAATATATCAGTGCTTCTTGTTAAGAATGCGTAGTACGATTTGATAACTTTTGTTAAAACTTGACTACGAATTTGTGATTGTTCTTTTGTGCATTTTAACACCTCGACATCAACAGGTTGAGGATGAATGTAGTTTTTAACTTCACTCATATTTCTAACTTGGTGATGCTGTTCTGCCATCGGTTTTGAAAATTCATCTCTTGTGATCGCAAAGAACGGATGAGCAAGATACTGCTTTGATGTTAATCTTTCATTAGGATTTATAACAACTAAATTTTCAACCAAATCAACACATTCTCTCCACTGATGATCATCGACGTCAGCGTCTAATAAAACACTGTAAAGGGTGTGACTTCCTTCTGTGGATCCCTTTTTAATTACGTCGCGATACTTTTTGTGGTTTGGTGTGGAACGAAATTCAGGCCAAGATTCTTTTGTTGGTACACCAAGTTCTTCGAATATCTGTGCGAGGATCTCTCTGTTGCCATCGTCGTCAGATCCGTCAAATAAAGAGCTTCTCTCGATCATAAAGTAAATAACTAATCCGATACACCACATGTCTGTTCTGTTGTCAATTTTGTTAACTCCCAAGCAGACTTCAGGAGGTCTGTAGTCAAGAGTAAATGTATGTTTGTGCCAAATATAATTTTGTTTTGTCACGAGTCTTGATTGACCAAAATCAGTAATTCTAATCGTTTGAGTTGGTTCATCCCAAAGTATGTTTGCAGGTTTCCAATCTCTGTGAATTACATTTTGTTTTTCTAGGAAGCTGCAGAGTTCACCAAACTGGTACATCACCCTTCTTAACTGAGAAAGATTTCTTTTAAATCGAATGTCATGAAGAGTTGTTTGATGATACGACATTACCATACTAACATCTAACATATTCATACACAATCCTACTAAGTCAACAACATAAGGATGATCTTTTAACAAGGTCATTATTGATATTTCTCTTAAGATTTCTTGAGGCATTGTTGAACATTTCGTAAGTGGTTTTTTTAAAGCAAAACGCGGTCTTCTGTAGGATTCATTACCTGACACAGTTGCTTTCTTATAACAAGCGTATACATGTCCGTAGACTCCCTCTCCGATTCGTTTTTGATAGCGATAATCAGAATATGAGCAACTTGTCAAAATGGTCGGTTCGAATTTCGTATTTTCAGGAAATATCGATCGGACGCTTATTTCAGTTAAAAACTCCACGACGTGAGTTATTATTTTTGAAAGAGTTGCTTCCGTCACCTCCGACAACGACTTCCTCAACTCTACAAGTTGTATATCTAGGAATAGGTCACCTAAACCAACGCCTCTCAGCATATTTGAAGATCCTTCTCTAATTCTTATCTTTAGTTGTGGTTCTTTGCCTTTCGTGATGTATTTAGAAACTGTTGCAATTGGCAGTAGGAGATCACCGTCTTCCTCTTTTGCTTCTGGAAAATCATTCTTGACTTTGGTAACTTCATCCTCGACAATTGGAACAGGAATGATATCTTTTTCATCATCCATTTTTTTGTGAGGGGCTGGGAAAAAAAGTTAATTTTATATTTAAAAAAAAAATGAGATGACGTCAATCATAGTTTTATTATTTCATTACTGAACAGTAAGGACTAAAACCATAACAATCAGCGTCTCAGAGAATAATGGATCACGTTGGTTCTGCAGACGGTTAATTAAATCAGCCATAATCTGCAAGGAGGAAAATGCCTTGCGGCGTAAAGAAACGGATTGCTTGAAGAAAGTTAGAATACGAGTTAGTATAGCCTGTCATTTGATGCATACGAGAAACGCATTCATCCGCAGAAGAAGACCACTTTCCCCAATAATTTGAATTAGCAGGCGAAAACAAAAACAAAAAAAACTGACATGAGAGTCATCCTGGTACTGCCTGGCAAAATTCGTTTTAGAGGGAAAATAAAATAAGCAAAAAAAAAAAAAAAAAGATTTTTATATTACTTTTTTATCATGTAAAAGTTTCATGTTCGTTGGAATGCACGCATGTAAAAGGTTAAGATTCCTCCTCAATTCAGATTCGTTGGAAAACACGAAAAAGAGGTAGACTTGGGGGTGAAAAAAAAAAATAAATAAATAATATTAACTTAACAGAAATAAGGAAAGAATGATAATAATAATAGAAAACAAGACCGTAATGAAAACGGTAACCTAACTACACCACGACTGAGTAATAGGTAATCATCTCACAAGGAAATGAATCTATAAACCAGACACAGGGAACTCACCAATTCGTAACTCAGTACCACCATGAGGAACTAACGTTACTGTTTTAGGTGAATCACACTTTGTGTCATTCACGCAAACTGGTGATGATGGAGGAACTGAAGCAGAGTTAGTTGTTATTCCCCAAACACTTTCTGGAACTTGTCTCACGACTGCTTTAATAGATGTTGGCCATCCAGTGTGATTGAATGGAGCTGTTCCTGGTTGATATCCATTATTTACGAATTGAAATGATTTCGAAGGATCCTCGCTATCAACATCAAGAACATACCTCCACTCAGAGATAGGGTTAAGATAATAATCATTACTTTGAGTATCACTACCAAAATGATGACCATAAACTGTGTAGTTTGGTTGAATAGGAAGTGAATACAAGAGAGCTCCGTGATGGATAGCAACTGCTCCATTGTCTCTATTCTCAATACGAACTTTACTGTTCATGTTGATAGCAAAAGTTTTACTTTGACCAGCCTGAACTGTTCCTCTAAAGAAAGTTCCATTAGCTGCAGGCTGTTCATCAACTGTTGCTGTTGTTGCCCATCCTGGGATTCTTAACTTAATTTGAATAGTCTTCACTGCTACAAATGTTACTTTCACGATATCATCAAATGGATAGTTTGTATCGATTATGATCTTGTGACCCTCAACTGGTACTACAGCTTCAACAGGAGCATACATTCCAATTACAATAACATCATTCTCATCGATGAATATCAAATTATGAGCAAATTTTGGCCATCCCTGATTGAAGTTAGCAGTGCAGCATCCGAAGTTAGGAGCCAGACCGTAGGTTTCAGCCATATCTCCGTCATGTGTCCAAACATGAGGGTCAGCCTTAATAGCATTTATTTCGTTAATTGCCTGAAGGTATTGATGAGCCCACATATCTCCTCCAGTTGGTGAAGCCCATGTTGCAGGAAGAGCGTTGTAAGCAATTCTCTCGGCACGGTCAGCAAACATTGGATCACCGTGAATTGAAAACATAACTCCATAACTAAACATTGCTTCTACAACTCCGCACAATTCAATACCTCTGCTAGGGCTTCTCAATGGCTTTGGAGGAAGCCATTCATCACCGATAAACATTCCAGTTGGTAGTCCAACTCTTGCGTCTAAGTTTTCCATTCTACGACGACTCAAGTCAGCCATGGTATAGTTTTTATACATTGATGAAGTGTTGTATCTGTACTGAACAGCTGCTGACTTAAGAGCCTGAGCATTGTTAACGTTATGAATGTATTGCATCACTTGTGGTTCAAAGGACTCAAAGTAATTATTCCAGTCGAGACCCTGCTGTTGAAGAGTAAGTGAAAGATCATACAGAGCAGTGTTGTTATCACTACTCAGTCCAGCGTTGTCAATCATCCATTCACAAGTGTAAACAACATCAATCCATCTTGCCTGAGCCCAGTCAGTCATTGGTGTTGTCTTCATACGATGTTGTTGTTGCATCAAGTGACGGAACACTGCTGAAGTCGCTTGTTTAAACTTTGGTGTAGACTTCGTACCATCATCGTTACCTTCAGCATATTGAATCAAACTGAATAGCATGTTTGATGGTCCCCAGTATTGCCCTCCTTTACCAGCATTGTCATCAGGTCCTAACCAACCATTTGAAGCCTGGTGAGAGAGGACATATGAAATGTACTTCTCTACCTGAGCAGTAACGTTGACCGGCTTCACTCCCATTTGCCCGTAGCAGTTCTCATCTGATGAAGCCATGACGCTACCTGTGGATCCAAAAAGACTGCAACTTGTGTTGGATGTCACTAAGAAAGCCTCACACTCTTCTTCATTTACGCACATCGACCAGCACTCCTTTGTGTTCCCAACATTGCTAGTCGACAACACGGAAGCACCTTTTGGAGCAGTTCCAGTTGTGCAGAGAGAGCTGTTCACACCCCAGGGGGCTTTGTAAATTCCTTTAGACCCTGGAAGTAACTCAACACCTGCATTCTTTAATAAATATGAGAGTGGTACAACACCATTTAACCAATACGGTGTCCTTTCATGAAGACCTTTATCGTCTGTACCTCCAATCCAAATAGAAGACATTACATCAGGCCAGAATTGAGACAAGTGTCCAGACAGTCCTTCAGCCTGAAGAGTCAATTGCTTTAGAAGCCATTCTTTTGGAGTTACCGAACCAACTGGTAATGGCTGCAGACGTGGTGCGAGTTCAGGTGGTGCTGCATTCGATATTGCAAACAGAGAGCAAACGACTAAAGACCGCATTGATCTTTTTTTTTGAGATACCTGTTGGATTATAAATAATACTAACTAATTAAATTCTATTCCCAAAACTGTTTGAGAACCTCATCTCATTCTTCAATAGGATCTCTTCATCAGGTAGTACTACTTCTGGAAGAAAAGTAACGAAAGTGTTATTTTAATTAATTATTTTTAAAAAAAAAAAAGGAAGGGGGGAAAAAACCCCAACAATCTATTATCAAATTATAGTAAAGCAACCCATGTAAATGGTATTGTGTGTAAAAAAGCTCAATAATCTAAGAGATGAGCACGTTGTTATCAGACGAGACTTAGTATCAAAGGATTCACAGCCATCATTTCTGAGATGATATTTTCTACATTCGCACCGTCTTCAGAAGGCTCTAAATCCGACACCTCAATAACACTGAAAAATGTTTTTAAATTATCCAAATCAGACACGATTTCTGGATAATATTGCCAAACTGAAAGAGAATGGTGTTTCTTGAGATGCGACAAAGCAGATCTGAGGGTTGGTATCTTGTGACGATTAATAGCATAGTAAATATTAAGATTCGCCAACCCTTCTAATATCGAAGTGATGCTGTACTCTTCACTGCTAAAATCATCCTCCTCAGAAACGAGAGGATCACCGTCATCAGTGATGAGGTATTTTTTAAAATCTAATTTTCGATCTTTTAATATTTCTAATTTTTCCTTTTCCTGAACACGTTTCACGACCGTAAATGATGGCGGAATTGATTCCTCGACTGCTTTAAATATTGAGTTGGAGGTTTTTAAAATAAATATTTCTGGAAAGGCATGTGCAATTCTCCTCGGATGAGTTCCCCTCGGAAACATTACATCCCAATCCCAATTCAGAGTTATTACTAATCCGTCTGTGCTAATACGCATGCTGAGGGGAGTGACAAATTTATCATTTTGATCACCGCAGCGACCTCCAATTATTGATAAGCCGCTATCAGAGACTTGTCCTTTGAAATGGCAGCTTCCTTCTTCTGTGGACCACTCGAATGAAACTTCTCTCTCTTCCTGAATGAAGTACACATTGTTGTAAGTCTCGTCTCGGTAGTGCCAAAGTGCCCACCAACCTTCCCATAGCTTCTTAGGAAGTTTTTTTATATAATTTTGATAGCCGGTTGCTGCAGATTCGAGATCTGCTTCTTGAGTTGCGAGGAGCTCTGTTAGTTTTGACATATATCGTAAAACTGTTTATAATAATAATAAGATAAGTTCATAAATATATATTTTTTTTTATTTAACTCAGATAACAATCTTGAAATACTCATCACTTTATTTAAGTAGCCTGAATAAATTAATTGTTAAAGTAAACAGCACTCAACTTATTTTCATTTGCAGTCAATATGACACAAAAAGATCAGCATCGAAACAGGAAACGTAAAAAACTAGAAGTCAATCAGCAACAATAAATAAAACCCCCGGGAAAGGTTAAAAAAAAACCATTCAAGATTAGCCTTATATATAGTTGACAAAGCAGACAGAATCCTGAAATTTTAACAAATGTAAAAAAAAAAAAAAAAAAAAAAAACAGTAACGACTTTTTTAAAGTATTAAAACAAAATTAATATCAAAAGTACTTGACTGAAAAAGTATTTGCAATTGCTTAAAGACGAGGATTCTTCATAAAAGGGAAATATATATCCGGATACCTTTGGTAATTCGGGGACCACGCAGACAGTAATCCTGTCGCACGGGGGGTAATTTGATACTGCATTTTCAAGCTCAAAAGGAACAACAATTTCTCCGACAATCTTGACTGTCAGCGGCAGCGTAGTAAATGACTGCAAATAAATAAATAATACCACTGGAGGCCACGTGAACATAGTTGAGCGCCACTTGCCTATGTTACCGTAACAGCTTTTTATAAAACTCATGAGTACTTAATTACGGGGGGTAACTTGATACTAATATTAAATGGAAAGCAACTTGAAACTGGCAAAAACGAGAATAGGGTTCAAATACGGGGGGTAATTTGATACTGCATTTTCAAGCTCAAAAGGAACGGGGGGGAAAACAAATCATGAGACCATTTAAAAATAACGGCTTTTTCAATAGTTTCTTCTCTGACTTTAGTCGGTACAACAAAAAAAAAAAAAAAAAAAAAAAAAAATTGGATGTGAACCATGCGCGCAATCTCAAAACTCACGTGGGTGCCCTTCTTTTTTGATAAGTGATAAACATCAAAATCTATACTTTGGCTATTTTTATTTTTTTCTACCTACCTGCATACAACAAAATGGTTTGATTCTCAAATTATTTTTTAAAGGTTTTCTAAGAAAGTCCTCACATTGGAAGTGGCCAGACAAGTGAGAGGACGTCTTTGAATTGTTTTATTAGTTAGCCGTAGCCCAAATTTAGGAGGGTGGAAAAAAAAAAAAAAAAAAAAAAACCATTCAGATTAGCCTTATATTTCGTTGAACGCAGACAGAATCCTGTCGCATAGGTGGGAAAATGTATCATGAACCTAAAAGAATAATGACTGAATAATAAATGGAATTAACTTATCAGCTGATCTCCTATCAATTCAGCTCTACTTTCAGGGAGGGAGTAATCGCTGACATTCAATTGACCATTTATTTTATTTTATTTTGCATTTAACAAGTATTGTAAGAACAAAAAAGAATGTTAGGCAGCACACGTAAACCTCCTTTAGCTTTATCAGTTTAAGTCAGTTCACGGGGGGTTTCGTGTCACAAACTAAAAAATCACAGCTGTTATATTATTATTTTCTTGTATAGTTGAAGATAAAGCCAATTCTTTTTTATTTTTTTTTTTTATAGAAGAGATTTTTTTTTTTCGCAAATTAAAAAACAGAGGAGGTCAGACCGAGACACCAAGCCTTCCTACGTCAAAGACAAAAAAAAAAGAACTACTTTTTCATTAATTATTATAATAACCTCCCTTTCTTAATGTGTGAATTAATTCACTCAAAAAATGCACCGAGCCATAAGAAAAATATACTAAACATGAGTAGAACCTCATTCTTATCCTCAAGGACAAGGCCCGACAAAGAATCGTGTTTGAAGTGGACAGACGAAAACAAACCCAGCAATAGATGGAAGAGAAATATCTAAATGGGAGAAGACGAAGAAGACTATCGCTTTATTATAATTTAAAAAAAAAAAAAAAAAAAAAAAAGAATTCAAAAAATAAGCAGACAGAATTAACTAATAAATCAAAGCACCGATAAAAAAAACATGACAGAAACCACATCAGATGAACAGACAAATTACAGTAGTCTCAAAGTGGTACTGTTTTCTACATAAAAAAGACGCAATCGACGCTACCTTCCATACAACGATTGAGAAAGCATGTTATGTTTGAAGTGCAGAAACTCTGTAAGACGATTTATATTTCGGAGTACCATTTCCTTGGATTGATAGCTGTACAAAACCAGTAGTCTCAACGTTATACACCGTTTTTGTACTACAAAAATTAACAACATCACCGTGGGTTATTATTATAATGTTATATGGAAGGTATTCTGGTTCTCGAGCTATGCGAGAGAACGCTTGTTTTGAACGCTCGGCAGCCGTGTTTAAAGTCTCTGGGAATGATGGTTGCTGAGATCCGTCAATAGCCACTGTGTATCCTTGATCAGGGAATGTTGGGTTGTTCTTACCGACAAGCTGTGTTTGGTTTTTTTTTTTTTTTTTTTTTAAAGTTGAAACAGCTGTTTCGATAATATAGACCACTGACATACCCTCTCTTGTTTCATTTCTCCGAATCCATGATGAACAAGCAATTCCGAAGCCGGAAACAACTTCAGAATTTCACAAGCCGTCTCAATACATCTTCGATACGGTGATGAAACAAGCAAGCAACGATCAGAACTCAGTCGCTTTTTTATTTCTGTCGCTGCTGTAGCAGCCTGTGGTGTGAATTTATTTTAGGGAATTTAGTGTAATTTTTTTTTTTTTTTTTTCGCCGTCATAATTAACACAGTTTCGCCGTATAAATAAATAATGACTCGACGGGTTTACCAAAACGTGTTCAACAAAATAATTTAAAATACAAACCTCTTTCATGCCGTAAGGTGTGATTGGTGTGTCGTAAGGTCTGCTTGCATCTTTCCATCCTTTTGTTTCATCGGCTCTCTCTCCATGTCGAATAACGAATATGGAACGTTCTTCCCTTGTAGGAACAGGATGCGGAACTGGAATAGTTGAAGATCGATTCGCTGCATTTCGAGCCCCAGCTTTATAACCTTTTTGTTTATGCTGTTGTTGCTGTTGTTGCTGTTGATGTTGGTGTTGATGTTGGTTTTGTTGAAAGTTAGGAGCCGCTCTCGCATTTTTAATATTCCTTGAAAGCTCCTTCCGAGATTCACCCAGTTTTTCAACTTCTAAAAGCATGCTGACGTGTTGCTCAGAGAGTTTGTCCTGTTGTTGTTTTAATCTTTTTATCTCACGTTCTGACAATTCTTTAGTCTCACGAAGATGTCCTAAAGCAGTCTCCAAAGATAGTTTCTTATCAGCGAGCATTGCGACTTCATCCTCAAGACCAGATTTTGTTTGTTTTGCTGTTGCAGCTTGAGATTGCAGGTTGTTAACGGCAACATGTAAATCACCTTTTTTTAACTCTAATGCAACAGCTTCATCACCCTTTGTATTACTTACCTCGACTGGTGATGGTGAGTCAGACGATGAGGTACATACTTGTGTCGTATGGTCGTCTTGCTTTTCGCGGGTTTCCTTTTCCTGACGAAGTTCTTCTATTGTTTTATTTGCTGCTTCTAACTTTAAACGAAGATTCTCGTTTGATGATTTTAAGTCAACCATCAGTTGGTGTTTTCTAAGTTTCTCAACTGAATCATTATCCTTCTCACGAGCTACTTTACAATCTGTTAGTTGCTGTTGGGTTGTTTGAAGTTTATTCTTGAAAGAATTCTTTTCTTCTTGCAATGCTAAGAGAGCTTTCTCTATGATATTCTTATCGTCCTTGTCAGCAGTGAGGTTGGCTATTTCTGCCTTTAGGGTGGTTTTTTCATTTTCTAACCTAGTTTGATCAATTCGTGTTTGATCTCGCAATGCCTGCAACTGTTCATGAAGAGCGATAACCTCATTGGCTGCGGTTGTGTTTGTAGTAGTTCCTGTTGGTTGGGTCTTCGTAGAGGATTTTTTGAGTGATTCCACCAGCTCTCCCTGTTTTTTCAATTCATTTTTTATAATACTGTTCAACTCAGTCAGTGATTCATTGTCAGTTTGCAAAGTCAATATTTTTTCCATTAGAATTCTGTGTGTGTCGTCTTCTTCTTCTTCGACCTTTGCAATTGCGACACCACCACCATCACCACCACCACCACCACCACCACTACCACCACCACCACCACCACTAGTGTCGTCAGTGATATTAATATCAGACTCGTTGTCATCACCATCGCTAACAGGATCGCAGTGTCTCGGTTTTTTCAAACTACCACTACTAAGTCTAAGTTTAAAAGGTGGGGATGCCTTTAACGTATTTGATAGTGTGTTTGATTGAACCGTCACCGTCGATGATAGTGACTGCGGCGTGCTACATCCACTGGTTCCCTTTACCGATGTCGCTCGTTTTTTCCGCTTTGTTGGCATTATTTTATAAGAGATGTGTACTAAACAGAAAAGAGTCGTTTTATTAGTATTGTTTGCAACAAAACAGAGAAAAAAAAACAACCTATAAAGAAAAAAGTTCAAACTAATGCATAGTTTTTGTGTTGTATAATTCTAAAAAGAAGAATGAAAATAATGTTTTAAATTCATTATTAGTTTTTGTAATCACTTTCAGTAAAAAAAAAAACATTAAACCAACTGCCATGTTGGATGTAAACACTAAATTTCTCTAAGGTGAGTAGGTAGGCAACAATTCAAAAACAGAATAATACGTTTCTAAATTTATAAAACAGGGTTTTTTTTTTTTTTTTTTTTTTTTTTTTGGTGAGAATGCAAAAAAATAAAACGATCGCAGTACCTAAGAAAGGCGAGAGAAAATTTATAAAAAAAAAAAAAAGAAAAAAAGAGAATAGAGTTTTTTTTTTTTTTTTTTTTTGTGTAACAATGTATAAAAGAATCAAGGCGTCCACTTTGTTCCAGTCGCAACCGCCATGAAAGCGTAGGTATCAGCAAGATCGCTTAAAACTTTTTCTGTTGGTCTGTAGTCATGACCCACATCGGTGTCAACACTTGCAAAAACCTGGTTAGGTTGATCTTTAAGAAGATGTTGTGCAGTTGCAACAAACTTATATGTGTGTAATGGAACAACTCTATCATCATGATCAGCGGTCTTACACATAATAATTGGATACTGCTTTGATGGATCGATATTATGAAGAGGTGAATAAGTTAAAATGTAATCATAGTCTTTCTCGACCTCTGTTGGTTGTTTTGTTTTTGATCGTTTTGATTGTCGTAATGCGTTGCTTATAAATAAATAAAAACACAAACCAGGATCCCCAAAGTCAGACTTCCATGCTGCTCCGATAGTAAACTTATGAAATCGGGTCATATCCATAACTGGTACCTCACTCAAAACAGCTCTAAACACCTCCGGTGCTTGGTTAGCACAAGCTGCTACTAGGGTACCTCCATTTGATCCACCGTGAATGACTAATTTCGACGGACTAGTGTACTGTTGTTGTATTAAAGTTATCAGTTGCTTGTTACTCCAAACTAAAACAAAAAGTTTAGGAAGGAAAAATTACATACCTTGTTTTCTTGCAACCACTTACCAGCAGCGATAAAATCATCATAAGAGTTTTGCTTATTGAACAGACTACCACCCTTCCACCAGTTTTCACCATACTCAAGTCCTCCACGGATGTTGACCATAGCGTATACGCCTCCGAGATTGTTAATTAGACTCAGTCTAGAACTACTGAAGTAAATTCCCAATGAACATTTAAAACCTCCGTATCCATACATGAGAGTCAGGTTGTTTCCGTCACGTTTGAGACCCTTTTTATAGATTAGGAACATGGGAACTTTCGTACCGTCTTTCGAAGTAAAAAACACCTGCTCTGTCTCAATCTGAGATGAGTCGTGATCGTTTACCTTTGCTTCGTACCATAGCTGAGCTTCACCAAATGATGGTTCCTTGTAAGTAAAGATCTTCTTAGCAAATGCGAAGGATGTTACAGCGTAGAACACGTCTGGGTATTTGGTGCTGGTACACATGCCAATTGAACCGATTTCAATGTCCAGCTTTTCTCTTTTAGAAGTATCAGCAAACGACGTTCTGTACAACACGTCTTTAACATCACGAAGATACCCAAGGTATACTGCGCCATTGTAACCTGTGATGCAGGTCTCTAAAACGTCTTTTTCTTCAGCAACAACGGTTTCCCATTTCTTTGAATCGATGTCAAAGGAGGCAACCCTTCCGTTTGGAGCGCTTTCAGAAGTTTTAAAATATAATTTGCTACCAACTTTGTCAATCATCCCGTATTCCTGTTTTTTTGGTTTTTTTGTTATGTAATTTCATTGTAAAGAAAAGGAAAGTGGAAACCAAAACAAAACAAGCCATACAAAGTCCTGGTTGTCAATTAAAATTTCTATTTTTTGAGTCGACTGTTTGTAGTTTGCTAAATCGATATCTGAAGTACGCATGTACCAGATCCCATTACCTCCACAAGACTCTGAAAAACTAATAACCACGACCTCACCGTCTTCTGTAACGTTAGCTGAGTAGAGATACTTTGGATGATCTGGATCGTGATAAATAATAATGTCTTCCGACTGATCTGTTCCAAGGCGATGGTACATGAGGCGTTGATTAGAAGCTTCGGTTGTTTCGGTTCCCTTGTCCAAATCATCAGTCATTTTCTCAAATGCCGAATAAAAAAATCCCTTCTCGTCATGACTCCATGAGATTCCACTAAACTTAACCCACTCAATGAGATCTTTGAAATCCTCACCAGTTTCACAATCACGGACGTGAATAGATCCCCAATCACTACCTTTCAACTTCGTTATGTACGCAATGTACTTTCCTGAAGTCGAAAAGTCAAAGCTCCCCAAGGCTGTGTTTCCATCTTCACCCATAGTATTTGGGTCAATAAAGACTTTTGGAGTCTCTGACTTGTCGTAGATATCCTTCTTGGTGTACAAAACACTTCTATTTTGGATACCAGAGTTCAAAAAATAATACCATTTTGGTCCTTCCTTCCAAGGAATTCCATGCTTTTCAAAATTGTATCGCTCCTTGAGTTTTTCATATAATTTATCTTTGTCAGCAAACTGGTTGGTGTACGCGGATGATAGTTTATTTTGTGCCGTCACCCATTCCTTCAACTCACCAGAACTTTCCTCCATCCATCTGTATGGATCCGCTCTGTCTTTGCCGTGAATTTCTTCCTTGAAATCAGTTCGTCTCGTAGTTGGATAGCCGTGGTCGGTCATCTTTAAGCAGCCTGTTGTGTGCAAATAAGCAGGTCTTAATAACCTATACATATCTGGAATTATTTATTTTCATAAAAAACTTAAACACATAAATAAAAAAAAAAAAAACATTAAATCAAAAGTATCATTCTGTCAGTAGTCACAGTGACCATCATTTATATTGTTAGCACACTTGACTTAAGAAATACAATTATTTATATGATTATTAATATCAAACACCATCCTGACTATTGTCAATAAAGGGGAAGAATAGGGACCGAGGGGGCAACTAGAAAAAGTACTTTTTTTTTTTTTTTTTTTTTTTTTTTTTTTCCTCTTTTAAAAAAAATTGTTTTAATAATTGCCTTTGCACGACTGAAAGAAATAAAGAAATGCTGCGTTATACTTTAATACAGCGGCAGTTATAACACAAAAAGGAATTTTAAAAAAAAAAAAAAAAGCATTGTGCTACTGCTGGAGGAGCTACGGGCCACCACCGTGAGGCTACACTTGTTCACACATAACATAATATTTGATAATAGAAAAAAAGCAACTTGTTAATTGTGAATCATTACTACTTCCACAAGACTGACTAGAGAGAGCTTCTCCGATGCGGTTAGCCTCTGTTAGGGAGGCGTTCGTTAGATATCTCAAACAGAAAGCTGTCAGCACTATTGCTTTCTTCTTTTGAGCTGCTGCTTTGGAGGTGCCGGTGGTGATTTAGGAGGCGCGCGTTGCCGTTGTCCGTTTGGTTCCCCTCTCCGTCTCGGTACCGAAGGCTGGTATTGGATATAGCTTGCTGAGGGAGAAGCTGCTCCGGTGTCAAACTTGACGACGGAGTTATTGAGAGTGAAAGTAGCGCAAAGCTGTAAGAATTGTGATTGAGAAAAGAGTATCTCCCATCCAGACGGTCCTTCCCTAACCACAACTCTGTTACAAAATATGTTTACGTTGGAAGTGTTGTGGTCAGCTGGGGAGTCATCTGGGAGTGAATCGAGTACAACATTTCCTGTTTTAATTCTATTCACACCATCACGTAGAGACACACATCCACAAGGTACTATCAGACAACCATCACTAGACAGCTTTCCCAAATACATAACTGGCGCTGGTGTATCTGGAAATAGATAAGCTGACACTACAACCGGTAGAGTCTGATCATCTCCCAACGTAAAACCCGAACCTGGACTACCTTCATATGATATGTTTGATTGAATTATCGTTCTTCTATCTATCGTCGACTGAGACAAATCAACATAAGTAACAACTGACGGTACTTTTAAAGTCTTTATTTTGTATCCTTGAAGGGTTGAAGTAGTCAATGCTAATACGTCACTATGGACCAAGTATAATTCATAAGGTGTTGTAATTGCCGCTGAGTGAGCAGCAAGAGGGATGTCGGGTAGTCTCTTTCTTACTGCTATACAGGTTAAGTCACCTTTAATTGCGGTTGCTGGAATCAACTTGGCTTCTAAAAATTTGCTGTTGTCGAGTAGTAGGCATCCTGTTGTGTCACCAGAGGTTCCTTTTTCATTGTCTGTGATGGTAATTAATTCTGTGAAACCATCAACTTGGATTTTACTTCCGCAGTCGGTGACGCAGCCGAGTAGCGTGCCGACTGACATCTCTCCTGACCTGTTTTTTTTAAAAAAAAAAGAAAATAATTACAAGAAAATAACTTTATTTAATTACCATCTCTCTCTTTTTTTTTTTTCCTGTTTCATGAAAATTACTTTTTAATCGGAAAAAAAAAAATTCATGCAAATATCGTGAAGTGTCACCGTCTCGTGTATTTAATAAAAGATCTCTATTTTTTTAGTACTACAACCTGACAGCATCAGGGTAGGTTTCTTCACAATATTTTATGACCCCCATCAGCGTTATTATTCTCTGTTGTGCACTCTTTATCTGCCAAGTTTTCCAAAATCCCGCAGCTGATCGCAATCGGATCATCATATTCTTTTTAAATAAATCTTTTTTTGAATACTTTTGCAAAGTATGAATTGTATTGCTTGAGAAGACACAAACAGATGCTGAGTGTTTCGCTGTATGTCGCAGTGGATGGCCTCGGGGAGGATCTCGACTATAAAATGAGGAACCCTGATCGATTAAAACAACTGAAGTATGTGATCCACTTGTAATTGCGAAAGTATTCTTAGCAGATCGATCACTGTTTGAGATGATAAAGTCAAACACTAACATGTTCGATAATTCAGATAGAGCCTTTCGTTCATTCTCAACAATCAAATTATCACTCAAAGATTGTAATTTTTTCATTGCACCCTTCGGCCTATACTGAGTTGCATGTAGTATTTCTACTCCGCTCATCCAGATTTGGATACTGCACATTATGGTTTCTTGTTCCGGAAAGGGACATCTCCCCTTGGCGATGTTTTTTTTTACAGCACCAAAATTAAATACAAAATGCTCAATCCAGTACGCATAAAAACCATCATCTAATGTTGATGCTACGCTGCGAAGCCAGCTTACAGGTAAGGGAATTAGTGCCGTGTTTGGAATTTTATTAAACCCAAGTTCTCGATCAGCCTCAAAGGAGATGTATTCTGAGTAAGGTTCGAATAGAAATTTTTTTTGAGGAATTTTTAATACGCCTTGGGTACCATCTATAAAGGTTACAATGAACTTGATAGTTCGAGCGATTGATAGCACGCTGGGAAGGGTTTGAATGCTTTTCCAATTTTTAAAATTTGATAAAAATTTATGACATTCGCTGTCTGTCTTGACCGATTCAAACATTTCAGTTGTACTGCAGTTTCCAGTCACTGATTTTGATTGACTCGGAACATTCCATTTTGGACTTTTTTTCGGATAATCTTTAAACTTAGCTGACGATTGCTCTACGTCTTTTGAATCTTGAAAACTACTTAACAATTTCCAATATTCTTTCTCTAACTGTTCACTGTCCACATCGTAGTTTACGTCACAATTACGCTTTGAATTCTCAATGTTTGCTTCTGAACCATCATCATTAATTTTATAGTCTTCTTCTTGGTTATCTTCTTCTTCGTGTTGTTTTTGTTTATGATGACTTCTGTGAGGAATCTTTTGCTGTGCTCGCCTTCTTTCTTTTGCAACTCCTCCAACGGCTACGAGATTGAATATTGTTAGTAAGAATGCGAGAATCGCTAGGACACCAACAAGGTTCGACACTCTGAACATCAAAAAAGGTACTAACACATTAGATACTCATATCGAGAGGGGGGTTTTTTTTTTTTTTTTTTTTTCTGAAGTAAGAAAATAACTATACAGCCATTGATCATATTTGAGAGGTTTCGCGTATTTTTTTTTGAAGTAAGAATGTTTTCTACAAAGTCACCACTAAAAACCTTTTGAAGGGTAGACGTTCTAGACATCAATTTAAAAAAAAAGAAATTCTTAAATAATTTTAAACCGCTTTATTCTTACGTGTTGTTTCGCGAGTCCTTTCGGTACCCTTGCGTGTAAATGTCGTATTTTCTTGTCTGGCAAGACAAGAGCAACCAACAATAAAAAAAAAAAATAATAAAAAAAACATAACAGAAAATAACAAAACAATTGGCTTTAACTTAAAAACTAACTTTTTTTTTTTTTTACAATGTTTCATGTGATAATTAATGTAAATAATAACAAACACACAACAGACGACACTTCTGATACATTTTTCAATAACGATGCCGTTGATGGTACAGGAATGATTTCTATAGTTGGGATTGGTGTACTGACAGACACAAATGGAATATCTGTTATTTGATTCGATGCGTTTGTAGAAATCGGAACATCAGTCGCCGCATAAGTCGGAACACCAGTCGGAACAGACGTCGGCAATATCACAAAAAGCGGTTGTGTCGCCAATCCAGGATAGGCCGTTCTTATTGTATTTCCTGGAGTCTCTAAAACAGTCTGAACTGCCGATGTAAAGTCAGCATCAGTCACAACATCACCAGCAGATTGAACTTCAAATTCAACAATGAAAGTATAATTTGTTGTTGTTAGACTATGAACAAACCTACTATGAGATCCGCTACTTGAATCAAACACTTTACAAATTGATGAGTTCAGCCTGTCATTATCAGTTATGGGAATAGGACTTCCCTTCTCAAGTATGACTCTACACAGATATCTAACAACAACAGAAACAGATGTTTGTAATGCTCCAATTAAATCAAGTCCGAGCTTTGCGCTGAATTCCTGTTCGTCAAATGTCGATTGTGATATTCCCCACAACGTGACTTGAACAACCGGATTTGAAGACATTGGTGCTGATGTTGTGGGTGGTGGTTTGACTGACCAATTTCCAAAAGAAACATTCAAAACAAAACGAAGATCAGAACACCATCCGAATCGATCGATCTCACCATCTAATAAACAGCGAGCTTCTATTGCGCCATCGTAACACGATCCTGTAAAGGATGCGTTGGGTAGGATTCCCTTTCCTCTGTTGGTGGGTAGGTCGTACCAACCAGAAACGCTGGTGTTTTTTTGAATTAATTCCCTACCTCCGATCCCACTCACAATAACCAATGAAACACTATGAGGCTGTCCTCCACATGTCGCTCGTATCTGTAAAATTGAATCTGAATCTGCGACGACAATTTTTCCAAATTCATCTTTCAACAAAACAGAAATATCAACTGGATACCTACCTTCTGGGATTTGAGGACGCTCTGCTTGATTACAATATAAACAATCAAGTGTTAGAAGACGTATTCTGTCGATCTTAATAGGAAGAGTGATTACACCATCACCTAATGGGGTTGTGATGTAACGTTCTAACGACACTTGGATGTTTGATAATATTGGAATCTCCTTCATATTGTAACCACCAGAATGAATAAGTTTCACTAACCCTTCACCTGATGAGTTTAGCTGAATAGTTGTTGTTCCCCAAAACATATCTTCACACCCATGAGGAGGACTACTTTGAAGGATGCTGTTATTCAGGATGGAGCAAGTTCCAGAAATATAATTTCCAATTTTTCCACAATGATTATTAAAAGTATCTTCCCATCCTTCCAAACAAGGAATCGATTGAGTTCTGAACATTACTTTTCGAAGCATCTCTTCCTTTGGAAAATAACCCTTCCCATCAGTTCCCACAACTTTAACAAATAACGATAATTGATATCCAGCAACCCATGCGTAAGGTTTATGTTTGAATTCATCTGCCGACAATGAACGTTCTCGAGGTGTTCCAAAATGAGTTAAAAATGAAATAGTCACATCCGATGGTAGTACGATAGCAACAAACGATTCGACCTCAGTACTGACGGATAACAATCCACTTTTAGTGACTGCTTGGATGTCAAGTTGACAGCTGTAATTACCAGAAACTGGGATAGTGACACCCAGTAATAAGGAACCATTGGACGATACAGAAGTGTTTATGACTGTCGCATGCAATGAAACACATTTCAAAGTCTGGGTTAGGTTCGAAGCTACAAATTTTTCAAACAAAACACCAACAAACCTCCCAACAACAGCCACCGGTGATATAACTCCGGCTATCGATTTCAATCCTTCAGTCAGCCTGATTGGAAACAGTTCTCTGTGGAAATGACGTTGTTCAGGAGGAACAAAAAGACCAATTCCACTCTCGGCATTATAATCAAAAGTAGACACTCTGAACAAGAACGGTTGACTATTTAATAGTAACATAGACGGATGTATACCAACACTGTTTATTATCGAACAGACATCACCAGTAACGAACACAAAATAACCAGATATAACGAAACCCCCTTTAACAGAAGTCGATTGTGTCATTTTAAAGCAATTTTTAGGTTCTGAAATCAATTTGATGGAACCAATGATGGTTGGGGTTGCAAGCTTTCTACTTGCAGAGTCTACTAATAATAATTTAAATGATATTTGATGATTAATCATAAATGTTGATCCAGCTGCACTCTCTGGTACTGACCAGGTCAGAACTACCTCACTTGGGGGTCTTAGTAATACTGGAATGACCAGAGAAGACACCGTCTTACCATTTTCATAATAACTAACCGACACGTGACAATAGCAATCCGAATCGTGTCCAACAGCAAGATTGGATTCTAAACGCAAACCAATCTGATCATTGTCACCATCATAAACATTTGTTAACCGCATCCACATCATCGAGGACACTCTGGTAAAACCACATCCATTACCAGGAATCGAACTTGAGTTAGTTGAACATGCGCTGGAGTCAATTGAAAACAACGTCACATCAGTTACAACAGATATTCTATTAAACTCATCGAGGAGAAGAATCACATAGTCGGTAGGTACTCCAGGTGAGAGAACGATACCTGAATTAGAAACACTCTCAGAGTCAGAATAGATTCCGAGTTTGACTCCAGTCACAGGAACAGTCACGAATATTAATTTATTATCATTGTTAAGTACCGACATCGATTGTTTTGATACTCCTCCAGCAGGTATAACACTTCCGTTATTGTGAGTCCCTGAAGATATTTCAAATACAGTTGTTGTCGTAAAATCAGATCCAGTCAACGTGGTATTTCTATCTGTCACGTGTTGAAGTCCAACACCATCCCAAAATATTAATTCACCACCGTTGAATGAAATATTTAAAGCAGTGATGTTAATAAGATGAAATCCTCTACCCGATTCATCGTAGACTCCGATTTGAGAACTTCGACGTTCTGTTACTTGAGAGTGAACAGGTTCAGTTCGTGACGTTAAATCGAATCGTTGTCGATTAGGTACGGTAGGACCTCCATATAGAACAGCCCGATCCCCATACATATTCGAAGCATAGTGGGTCACGGTATATTTATTTACTTCAGAAGTGTAGCTTCCAGAATTCGATGAAAATATTGATTTTATACTTACAGGTTGCTCTACAACAGTTATCGGAAAGTAGATTACCCCGCCATCCCATGAGGCAGCTATAACACAAAGAAAACAAGATCTCGTGAATAGCAGTCTGACCGTCAAGACTCCGAAAGCAGCTGCTACCTTATTATTACTTCCGACTACGATGGGTGATGATATTATGAATAAACCACCTTCACCGTTTCCGTATCGATGCTGAACAGTAAATGAAAAGAGATCATAACCATCCCACGAAGGATGACCTCCGTAATTAACTTTCCATAACGACATCGTAAAGTACTCACCTGCCACAACAGTTCTTCTAATATTCGGAGGAACAACCCACAGAGCTGCACAAGTCAATACTGTTATCTTGTATATGCTATCAGTCTCTCTATGTCGTAAAGGGAACGATGACCACTGTTGATTTCCAGAAGGTGTTTTTATTTTATAATAAACCCATAACAGACACTGACTACAAGTTTTTGTGTATGTAAATTCAAACTGAACATTTCCAGAAGATGCTTTTTTTGTAATGAAATTGTGATTTTCGATATTTAAATCACCGCAAGAGGATCCGACGTGGGAGGAAAGAAATCCACCGTTTCCGTATTTTAGTAATTCTCCGTTGGGGTTGAATGACGGGTTCCAAATAGATCGAATTTGAACATCCACTTCAATACGTGAACTGGTTGCATGAATAGCTCTGTTATCAATTAGTTGATAAAGACCAACAGTTACAGAGAATCTATCACTCGTATGAACAGTTACGGTTTCTTGTTTAGAATTCTCCATCGGCAACGTCTGCGACGATACCAAGACAGAATTCACATTCCCCGCCTTAACTGAAAACGGACTAGTTGTGAACTGTCTGGCGGCAATGATCGGAATTTGATCCTCAGCTTTGACAGCATTCGGTGATCTCAGACAGTCAGATGAAACAACAGCAGTACTGTAACACAGATCTATCGATAGTTTACACTCACCGCAGGGTTCTTTAAATGTAACCCAAGCAGTTGCAATACCGCTATGAACCGGTACCATCCCACCTGGAAATAGTATTCCATCCTGGGTTGTTACTGTGATTGGTGTGGATCCTCCACATCCCGTTTGATGTGATCTGGTGACTCTAATGTTAGTACCAGAGTATCCCCAGGCTCGTTTGTTTCCAGTTCCGTATATTATTATTTGAATAGGTGTTGGAACTCCTGCATAGAAATCATCAAAGAATCTCCAACCAGAATGCGCAAACCGATCTTCTGTTAGATAATTAACCGACGAAGTTGGGTACATAATTGATTGTGATGCTATACGACAGCCATCAAGGTATTTTATTGAACTTAGTACCTCCCATGATTCGTATCTACGTGAGGGATAACTCCAAGAGTAAGGACCAATTGCAGCATCAGCTATTGGGATGTGACTTCCATTTGACGTCGCTGTAGCTGAAATAATCAGCTGCGTCGATTCGCAATTGATCTTTCCTATAAAATTTGATGTCCATCTTCCATCCAACTCTGACATTCCAATAATAGTTTTGACACCAGTGTTGCTGTAGTTGTATTTCTCAGATGTTGGGTTTTCACGAGTCAACGACGATGATAATATTTCAAAAACTTGTAAAGGGTTCACAGATCGTATTTCATATTTAATCTCTACATCACTCAAATAGTATCGAGTGAGAGATTGAATGCCTTCCATTCTGTAGTGAGCAGCTACCGTTACAGTTATGGGTGTGGGTTGATCTGGTTTTTTTTTGTTTTTTTATTTTTTGTTCCTTAAAATGTACACTGGTGCGATCAAAAAAAGTAGTAACTCTTTGTGTTCGTTTTCGCCTTGATTGAACAAAAAAAAACAAACAACAACAACACACTATTATAATCATCGTAACAATCAGTACCTCCAGCAGTAAGTAAACCTGATCGAGGAGAAAGACTCAAAACTATTATTTGAAGGTCAAACATATTTGTTGTGATTGTTAGATGAATTTCAACACAACTTCCAACACCTGAGGATCCACATATTTCAAAGATTGCCTTTCTGACTGGTGTCGCTCCGGACACTCGTATGGCTGCAAAATTTTGTTTCGTAGTGACACCTTCTTCTACATTCAACAGTAATGATCCAAAAGAGATATCCTCCAGTGGGAGACCAACATTGTACTCTGAATCTAAGCTTACCTCTACAGGAACTGGTAATAGAGCGCCAATGTTCTTTGTCGCAGGTCCACCCCTAGGCTTTATCACAAGAGGTCCAGGTAGAGGATCTCCCTCAAGTGTTTGAATCATAATTAACCTTCCTGATGAGAGGGTAGCTGTATCAGTTTTAAATGAATAGAATGTACTTTTAGGTGTTTCAACGCTCATCATATCTGACGACACAATTAATGGTTTATCTGTTTTCACAGTAACTGGTTGATCAGGTGTCCTTACCTCACAAGATCGATTCTCGGTCGAGGATATTTTTGCTGTTACTTTAATTGTAGTGCTCCATGGTACTTTGATTTCGATAAGACCGAATTCAGATAATTTTGATTGTTCGTAAATAGGAATACCAACAGAAGTCAATTCCAGTGACAATGGCCATCGTGGAAACAGAGAAGGTTCAAAAGTTGTGTTATGAACAGCAGTGACCCGGATAATAGTTTTATCAACAGGAACATTCGACAACGATGGTTGGATTGGTATATCACAAACAATACCATGATATCCATCCGTAAGTGTTATAAATAACTGATGCTTATACGACCCTATTCCAGGACCTGCTCCAAGTGTACTATGCAGCGTTAGCTCAGCGTCAGTCACATAATCAGAAGTGTGGATGGTTATTGTCGCGATCATCTTCTTTAGCGAAGTGTTCCATTTTAAATAATGAAGTGTTTTAAGAGAACTTATAGTGTCGGCAGGTGTTAGGATTTTAGTTCCTTCGACGTTGTAAATTCCGTCGTTTGAATTGGCAAATAAAACAAACACAGCTCCTTGATGATATTCATCAGGAGCCCAACAGGAAGTACCACACCAGGTACCAACTTCAACAGTAATGGTAACGCCTTTAGAGTTGCTGTCGATTAGTTTATCGGTATACCATCTTGCTTCTAATCCTGCCACTCTCACAGCCGCCCTGAGTTGAATATCAACTTCCGAACGCTCAACTTTAAACAACATTACACACCCACCATCAGCCCTCAAACATCCCACATTATTCTCTACGCTAAACTCAATCCAGTTCGAACCCGTGTTGATTATATTTATACTATTTCCAGCTCTGGGCAGGGTAGCCCCTATTATTTTTAGTTTTATATCAGAAGGTACGGGTAGTTCGATTCCCGACGACGTCATTACAATTGACGAATGCGTAAGGCGGTAGGACTTTCCGGCTTCGAGGTAGTAATCAAGAGGGAGGTCATAGACCGGGTTGTTTTTATCTGAAACACTCACGTTACCAACTAAGGAGATGTCACGGAGGTTAACTGGCACTACAGAAGTAACTACAATTGAAGTCACATGAAGTGGACTGACAAGGAAATCAACAAAAATCGAATCCCAAAGTTGGGAGTTATTCACAGCTGACTGAAACCATATTCGATGTGGGTAACGAATGACTCCAACAACACCAAATGTTTGATTCTGGTTTGGGATAAAAGTTTTATTTAATAAAACAGAACCATCTTTACTAAACATCACCTTCGACCTATCTCTCACTTCAGGTGGTGGGATCCACTGACTTGTTGTTATCTGGAGTTGTTCAAAGTAAATACCACCGTAGGCTGACACGAGAGGACTTGATTTCCGAATACTCTGAACTACCAAAGAACACTTTATGTATTCAACACATTGAACTACATAACAGTTATGAGATGTGGTTTGGTCACAGGCTAAGTTTGCTGGTCGTAATGTCCCATGTTCAGGTGTAATGATAACACTATTAGCAGAAAGTGTTTCTGTAGACTGTTCTTGTAGTCTGTACCAATATGGCTTACTTCTAAAGGGAAAACTTTCTGATATCGGAGAAGCGATACTCAATACGATTCCACATAAAGGATTACAATTAGTTTTTGGAATCACGGATATCAAATTATGTTCAGCAGTCCTGACGGAAGTCATGCCTCGATCACTAAATACTTCACATCTATCGCTGCTGTGGTTCTGTTCAACATCTGACTGAAATATAACAGACGTCTTGATCTCTACATCAAAATAACCAATTCCCTCTCCAAACTCTTGCAAACTACTACAATTCACATCAGAGCATTGTAATACCGTTAGTAAACTACCAAGTTCGAATCCGGATAAGTCAACATTAAAATTCAAAGTTTCTCCCTGATGGAGCACCGGGGAAGAAACCAAAGATACGTTAAATTCGATTTGAGAAGACGGTTTCGAATCCCAATAAGGTGACTTATCACCGAATAGTGGAACGTGAAATACCGAACCCCGATGAGAGTAATTTCCAATCGAAGATATTTTAAACAAACAGACTCTAACGAATTGGTGATCATCAACAAACGACGGTAAGATAAGAGACTGCGATGTCGTCACAGTCGTTTCTTCTATTCTGGAAGAAGAGTTCAACTGGTACCACTCTGGTGGACTTTGCAAAGATCCCAAAGGAGCTGAAACTGGTGAATCACAATTAACAGAATCCTCACGAAATGACACCAAGTCTGTTGTATATCCCTCAAGTAAACATCTATTATTCTTACACCACGAGGCATTACTTTGAAGACCGTCTGTTGTTTCTCTTGAGCTTAGGTCCAGCAGTGTTGTTGTAAAAACACCTGTTTCATAAGAAACGACAGCGTAGATGCTGTTGTCAATTATTGAAATATCAGTCGTTCCATCATCGCGAGTCAGCCATAGCCACGGACTAAATGGATCAATCTGAAAACAGAAATGATACGATCCTTCTTTTATGGGTAAATGTGTTTTTATAAATAATTTCGAATTCGAGGACCTCACAATTTCAAACAAATGACTTTTTACATCTCCGGGATAGTCACATGGGTCTCGCAGTAGTTGACCAGTTTTCAAAAACTTATTAATTTTCGGAGTAAAAATTAATTTCGACGAAGTGACATTAACCGACGAAAACACATTTAAATATTCATCAGCAATATTCAAACTAAGACAACGATCTGTATCCAGAACAGGAACACCTGCGACTAAAAGATTACCCCCACTGAGAATCCCTGTATAAGGAGAGAGTAACCCATGGCTCCATGACGATATCGGTGATTTATTCGCCATTAAAATAGATCTCCCGCTGTGATCTTTTATAAATATTTGTTGGTTTTTGATGGATGGTTTTCTTTGTTCTACTTCAATCCATGTGTTGCTAATTTTATAACAAATCGTGTATCTTTGATTTTTCAGATTACTTTGTTTTGGTAGATTAGCATTAAAAAAATAATCAGATCCAGTTTTTTCTAAATTACTTTTCAACCGATTAATGTCTTTTCCCCAACGACAGTCTAGCAGTAATGGGTTTTCTCGTGATAGTGTCTTCTCAATTATTTTTACTTCGTGATGAGTTGGATCGATAATTTCATTATCAAGTCGAACAATAAATATCTTTACAGTACCCTGTTTGTTTGTTTATTATTATAAAAAAAAACCCCTCCTCCTAAGTACATAAATTTCTGCATAACTTTGATAATAAAGTAGTTATATCATACCTGTTCGACGGGTAATCCTCCTTTCAAAACAAACCAACGAATATTATTATCGATGACATAATAAGTATAAGAATAAGCAAGTGAACGAGGAACTTGCCAAGAAAACATATTATCAGTCATTACACACAGTATATATGCTCCAGGACGAGATGGAACAGTGGCAGCAAACGTTGCTTTTTCAGACAAAGGATGATCAGCAGAAGTGATTAGAGAAGTGTTCGCGTAGGATACTATTGGTTGACCTTCAGTTCCAACTCCCGGATTAATACAGTTGCTGTTGTCTAAGTTGGATACGAACACGAATTTCATCATAAAATAAATCAAATAATAATATTTAAACTTTCCAAAAGAGAATTCCAACGCAGAACCAGCAACAAGTTGTTCACTACCAAGCTCACCCTGTTCAAGTGGAGACAATATACTCAAAGAGGTTTCCGAAGTAGGACCAGCGACAATATTAAAAGATGGATTTAAAACTACCCAATTAAAACTCGTCTGCTGTCGATAACATAATAAATACCTTCCAGGTGGCGGCAGTGTCACAAATGCTGCCGTGGCTGGAAGATTATTTGATCCAAGAGGGGAGTCGTAAGGAACTAAATCATCAAACAGCTCACCAGATGAAGTCGCGACGTGTTCTCTTATTCCATTCAGTTCATTACTGACTACAGAAGACAGCGAACACGGAGGGGAAAACACACCCGACGATGATATAGTCCCGTACCCTTCAGAATAGCAAAAGGGTGACAGATGGAAGTCTGATGTCGATATTCGTGATGTGTTCCTCCATGACATCGGATTGATATCACACCTGCAGTCTTCACAAACAATTCTAAAAATATCACCCATTCCATTATTATTAAAAGGTTCTGCAGACCCTCTCATCATCGGGTCTGTGATGATGAACAAAGACTGCATACCAGAGCGATTATCACCAAATTGTAATGATGGTAAATCAGTTGTTATTTTGAATATTATTTTATCAGAAAGTTCTACCCAATTCCATCCTCTATGTCTAAAGCAAACAGAGTACTCTCCAGGGTCACTCGGGAGCATTATATAAAAATATATCTCAGATGAGGCTTCAGAATCGAATGACGTCCCTGTTTATGTTTGTTTTACAGTATTTTCAACAACGGAATAAACTTATATGACACAAGACACACCTGAACATAATTTTTCATCAATTAGCGCAAGTGAGTTAGAGCATTCAACATTACCTCCATCGAACTGCTGACCTTCTTTAGATGAGGACAGCATAAAAGTTAAATTATTTTGAACAAGTGACTCGCAAGGCATATTTGAAGGAACCAAGCGGATAGCTGACCCAATTGTGAATTCTACTCCGTCGGTTTTGTTGTATTTTCTGTGAAAGTTCCATGGTCGGGAATCGAACATGTCAGATTGATTGAACGACGATAATTTAATAGGACCCCAGGTCCCCATTCTTGTATCATTCAAGTAGGCCTGAAGCGAATGAACAGACGGAGGATACCTTCTATCTATATCAACGTTAGAGAATCGCATTGCTTGGTTTTGTTGTTTTTGAGAAGGAGGTAACACTTCAGGGTATACATCATTAATAAGATCACCTGATGCCGAATGAAGTCTTCCATCATGAATCGCATTAGAAATAGTTTCTCTTTTTGATGTGATCGTCTTTGCATGAATCCATTTCATTGGTGGATCTCCCATAACTTTATCCATCGGATTTCTATTACTAATTGGGTTATAATTAACCCCACCATGCCATGGTAGAACTCTCATTCCTGATGAAGTGGGACAGTTTGATAATCTACAACTTCTTCGATAACAAACATAATAATCATGTGATGACGGTGGTGGTATCCAAATAGTTGAAAAAACTGTTTTTCTATCTTCAGCGTCATTGTCAGATGTTAAGTTTGAAGGATCTCCATTGAGATTTGCTGAACCGATTGGGTACTTGGCTAACTGTTCTGCAAAACCTCCAAAACTGTTTTTATCAACCGGAAGATCATCTAAGTTGGAATACCAACAACCAACTGACGGTGTGGATCCGTAAAAAAGAGTTCCATTTGATATTCCAGTTCGATCTGTTTCCGTAAAGTGATCCGTTCTTACTAATCTAAAGAAATCACCTCCAGAGAGACCTTCACCTGAGATGGTATTTTCAAAATAATCATACAAAGAAATTGAATTAAAGACAGGTGAGAGTGAACTGGAACTACCAATACTTGGATTGGACACAGCTTGATGACTCGATAACTTTCCTTCAGTAGAATCATCAAATACAACAGTTGCCCATGATTCTGGAGTCAAATCAAAAGCAGACCATCCAACAGGTTCTGACTTTACTTCGAATGATGTGACGCCAGAAGTTGAATATAACTTCCTCCACATCGGAACAGATATAATGGTTTCATTCTCTCGTGACCAAGACATTCGTTGTTCTCTTGAAGAAAAACAAATTTCATAAAAATTAATATTTCTATCCTGAGCATCAAACAAAATTGGAATCCTCTTTGGTAGTTTCACATACACAAATGATTCTTTATCGAAGTATTCATTTTCTTTTGAAGGAGATTTAATTGAATCATATTGAGGATATAAACCAGAATTTTGCCACGAATCAACAAGAGGATTTCCATGACGTGTTCCGAACAACCCAACACCACCTGGAGTAGCAGACTCAGTTAAAGTAAACAAATCATCATCAATCCAGTTACCGTTACTTCTATCAATGTATTGACTTCCATAGTACGGATGGCTGTCTGATAGTATTCGTTCTTTAGTACACGAAGAACCCTTTCTAACTATTTTTAAACTGTCACCCTCACCACAGGCGAGGGTCAAACGACCTTTTCTACCACACAATTGTGATTGTGGATATGTAAAGTTCCAACCATCTTCACTACTAAGTAATTGAATGATAGCATACTGACTGCTAGTTGGATCTGGTAGGTAATAATTAACCCTCGTGGGGATTGATTGAAGCGTGTAGAGAGTTTGTATCTCAGGTGTTTCTGTGATGGGTAAGGGTTGCCATCCTCTGAATGGATCAACATCCCACGAGATATCTAAATTATGTTTAAAACAAATAATAAAACGAAAACTATTCTCCGGAGCTACAACCGTACAATAAATATTTAACACAAATCGATCACCCGATTCTCTTTCTCCAGAATCAAATCCTATTCGGTCTTCACACTTCCATAAAGCTGGTTGTGAGGAAACATACATGTTACAGTCTAACCCAATGTCAGATTTGTGTTCGTATAATTCCAGTTTGATGTTTTCTTTATTTAGAGAATCGAATCTTTTTATGTCATCGTCTCCGAATTGTGCCTTCATCCGAATTCGAAATTCCTGTCCTTCGATAAAAGTTTTTGGTTCAACAGCAATAGAATAATTAGTTTGAGTAATTCGGGTCTGTGAAACAGACTCTGATAATGAAATTGACTTCGTGAGAGAAACAGAATCCGTCTTGGTCAAGGAAAAACTTTTACTCAAACTTAACGTAACAGTAGGCAGTGACAGCGTCACCGACACAGTTTCAGTTTGACTCGTAGTCACAGTTGCCGTTGGCAGTGACAGTGACTTTGTTAAACTAAAACTCTGACTAGCCGTTCCAGTCGGAAGCGAAAAACTCACCGTCCGACTATGCGTCGGTAACGACAATGAATATGTTTCTGAGTGGGTTGCCAGAGATAAACTTTTTGTTATCGTAAGTGATAAACTCTGACTCAACTCCTCACTATTTGATACACTCGATGTCCTACTTTCTGATTCACTCAATGACACTGACCCCGATGAGGTAGGTAAAGATAATGAATTAGTACCAGTCGGAAGTGAAATAGTTTCTGTAATCGTCTGACTCGATGTCATCGTACCAGTCGGAAGTGAAGCTGTCACTGACAATGTTGGAATCGTTAATGACATCGACAGAGTAAGAGATTTCGAAAGTGTTAAACTATCACTACTCGTAAGTGAAACAGACCATGTTATACTACTCGAGAAGGTAGCAGAAGCAGTCGGAAGTGACAACGAGAACGTTAGCGACTCCGAAAACGTTTCTGACAGCGAAAAAGTTTCGGTCAACGAATATGAAAATGTTAAACTCTTCGAGAAAGAAACAGATCCCGTAGGCAGCGACATTGAAATCGTTAAACTGACGGACTCTGTCAGAGAACTTGAAAACGATTTCGAACTCGAAAACGACTCCGTCGCTGTTGGCAGCGATTCCGAGATAGTCTGCGTGGCAGTAGGAAGAGAGAGAGATACCGTGAATGATAAACTACTGCTGTGACTTACAGACCCCGTTGGGATTGATAACGAAACAGTCTTCGAAAATGAATCAGATTTACTAATCGAAAAGGTCGGAGATGATGAAAACGTTAAAGTCCCCGTCGGAATCGATAAACTAAAAGTGTCTGACAAACTAACTGAACTACTCATACTTTCTGACTTGCTTTGACTTAAACTTTTAGTTATCGAATTAGTCTGACTAAAACTCTCTGTCAGAGATAGAGTTCCCGTCTTGGTAGCAGACAGTACCCACAACACTAATAAAACAAGAGTTGGCATTCTTAATCACCCCCAAATCTAACTAACGTGACAAGATGGTATCATGAGGTACATAACTTCCTACCTGCAGAACTCATTCTTTGCTGAAGATCTGGTTGGGAAAACATATCATTAAACACACAGCTGACTATAAACACAACATTGCTACACACAACTCCCAACTACCTGTTATAAAAAACAAGATAATATTTTTTTCGATATCTCATACCTCACTTGCTTTTTCCTACTATTTTGCAAAGTTGGATTTCTTTTTTTCTTTTTCTTTTCGCAATCGCTGTAGGTTGGCGTTCTGATGGCTAAACAAGAAATTCTTTTTATTTCTTTTTTTTTTTTTGGGGAACAAAGAAAAGCAGTACTATCGAGCTAGGAAAAAAAGAAAAAAAAAGAAGAAGAAGAAGAAGAAGAAGAAAAAAACCTTTCATGTTTTTGAGTGTTTGTAACATAACATGCTACACAATGAAAAAAAAGAAAATGAATATTTAAAAAAAAAAAAAAGTAACAAACAACGAGAAAAGAAAGATAAAAATAAAATATAAAAAAAAAAACCCTCCGCAGCAGATTCAGTTTTGAAATAAATAAAATAATTCTAGAGGTATCTTTTTTTTCTTTTGTTTTATTTTGCCCAGTCAGTCAGTCAGGACAAACCACCTGTTCGGGTAACGAAGGATGAAAACAAACATATCAGAACTAACAGTGCCACACCCTTCAGCTGTAAAAAATGAAAAGCGGTGAACGGGTTGGGAGTAGCTCTCCAATACCTTCAGTAAGAAGGGAGCGCTACTACAGTTTATTTTGTTTTTCTTTTTTTTTTTAATTTTTTTTTTTTTTTTTTTTTTGTTTCCATCATAATTCTTTTTCTTTCCCTTGACTAACGATAAGAATCAGCAGTGTTGTTCACATGTTCTCTACTCAACCCACTTGTTTGCGGCGTCCAACATCTTTTGCTCGTCAGCAGGTGAGAATCCAGTTTGAGCCTTCTCAGCGTTACCTCCTCCCTTTCCACAGGCGTTCTTAATCCAGTCGACAGCAGACTTTCCCTGTTTGGTAGTGTTGGATATTGTTAGTATGGTTTTATTGTTTATGATTGTGTTGGCTATAAATTAAAAAAACACACCTGTCCCTTTGGGATAACAGAGAGAGCAATTCCTTTTCCCTTCGAGTCAGAAGCCGCGACGAAGATCATAGCATCTGGGTGTGATTCAGATACCCCAGTGCAGAACTCAGTTAACGCTTCTCTCTCAGCACCCCAGTCATTAATTCCCTTGACGACAGCCTTCTTACCTTCTTCTTTGGCAGATGCTCCAATTTCTTTTCCCTTTGCACGGGCTTCAGCCTTCATCTTTTGGACGAGTGACTTCTTCTCTGAGTGGAGAGCCTTGATTTCAACTTCCATCTTTTCACGAAGAGCAACCTTCTGAACATACGGAAGAGACATGTCTCCAACCTTCTTGTTGTGAACAGATAATGATTTGATTTTATCTTCAATGGTAGCAGCGTTGTGTTCCTTGCTAAAGATTGCGTCGTGGTCTTTTACGACGGTGGACATGTCACCGTCAATCTTCTTAGCGATGTCACGGGAGACGAAAGTGATTCTACGAACACCCTTTGTTAAAGCTTCCTCTGATACAATTCTGACTGATTGAATACCTTCTAAAGAAGGGAGATGAGTACCTCCACAGAATTCAATGCTGTAGTTGGACCACTTGTCGCTGTCAGGGTTTGCTAAGACTTCATCAACTGGAACACCAATAGAGATAACTCTAACTGGGTCAGGGTACTTCTCTCCAAACATCATTCTGAGTCCTTTAATCTTTGATGCGATCTCTAAAGGAACAATCTTGTCGTAGATATTTCTCTTTTCATCAATTGCCTTGTTGAGACATTCCTCAACTTTCTTCAAATCATCAATTGGAACTTTCTCATTCCAAGAGAAGTCGAATCTAGCGAGGTTTTCCTCAACGAATGAACCCTTCTGGTTAACTTCAGTAAAAGCATTCTTACCAAACTGAAGTACCTGACGAAGAGCATGGTTAAGTTGATGAGTTCCTGTGTGGTTGGCACCAACAGCAAGACGACGGTCAAAGTCAACATCGAGGTCAACATCAACTCCGACCTTTACAGTTCCTTCGGTTACCTTTCCAATATGACAAGTGTATCCTCCAAATGAAAGAACTTTGTTGATCTTAACTTTAAATGATCCATCCTTTGCGACAATCATTCCAGTGTCCCAGATCTGACCTCCAGACTCGTAGTAGTAGTTAGTTTCTTTAACAATTACTCCAACGTGTTCTTCAGCCTTCAGAGCAGACTCTTTCTTCTTCTTCGCATCCTTCTCAACTGGAGGAGTGTAGGTACCAAGTTCTTCTACGAGAACATCTTCAATCTTGTTTAAGACCGCAGTAACAGTCGATGACTTCTTCTCCCAAACGTATTTACAATCGTCATTGGTAGTCTCAACACCATTCTTTTGTAAGACGTCAATGTTGTTTACTGAAAGGTATTGGTTTAATTTATTCTTTGCTCCAGGTCCTTTGTTGCTGTCACGGATTTCTTCGAACTTTGCCATGTCTACAAAAGGTTCAACGCATTTTTCCTTCTCAGCCATGATCATAGTAAGATCGCAAGGGAAACCATAACGATCGTGAAGTACGTAAGCATCTTCTCCAGAGATGATTACCTTTTCCGGGTTTGCCTTTTTGGCATTTTCTAAGGCAGCGTTGAAGTGTTTCAGTCCAGTTTTCCAGGTCTTGTCGAATGCAAGTTCCTCATCTCTGACGATTGCCATGACACGGTCAGCGTTGTTCTCTTTTAACAGCTCAGGGAAGAATCCCTTAAAACTTGCGATCACAGTTGGGATTAGTTCAGAAAAGAATCCGACTGGAGCCCCCAAAAACTGCTTTCCAAAACGAACAGCACGACGAATAATACGACGCAAGACATAACCACGTCCGACATTGTCTGGAGCACCACCATCAGTTAACGAGATTGTGATGGTTCGAATATGATCAGCGACTACTCGGTAGGCGACTACAGCATCTTCACTACACTCAGAGGAGTGATATCCGTGTGGGTACTTTGAGACTTCTTTAATTTTATCAAAAATATCAAACCAGATATCAGTATCATAATTAGACAACACTCCCTGAAGAACTGATGCAATTCTTTCAAAACCCATTCCAGTGTCGACGTGTTTCGCTGGTAGTTCCTGAAGACCCTTTTCAGTTCTCATGTGAGTCATGAAGACTAAGTTCCATAATTCAAGAACAAGTGGGTCATCTTGGTTAACAAGATGAGCAGCGTTACGTCCACCAACTCTGTCGTAGTGGATCTCACTGCATGGTCCACATGGACCAATCTCACCCATCTCCCAGAAGTTGTCAGCCATTGAACCAGGTAGAATATGATCATCTGGGAGGTACTTTCCCCAAATCTTCTTCGCTTCAAAGTCAGGTTCCAATCCGAGTTCCTTGTTGCCTTCGAAGTATGTTGCGTATAAACGATCTCCTGGGATCTTATAGATTTCAGTCATCAGTACCCAAGCCCAGTTAATAGTTTCTTCCTTGAAGTAGTCTCCAAATGACCAGTTGCCAAGCATCTCAAAGAATGTGTGATGATAAGTGTCCTTACCAACATCATCTAAGTCGTTGTGCTTTCCTCCAGCACGGATGCACTTTTGAGAGTTGCAGGCACCCTTGAGTCCAGCTAGAGCTGATCCAGGTTTTTCGGTACCTAAAAAGATTGACTTGAATTGGTTCATCCCAGCGTTAGTAAACAACAGAGTTGGGTCATCAGTTGGGACGGATGGCGACGATGAAACGATTGGAAGATTTCTCTGATTCTTCATATAGTCGATGAAGGTACTTCTCACTTTTTCTCCGCTCCATTCAACTTCACGAGTTCTGATGGTTTCGATAGGACTGCCGTCAACACATCCCTCACCTCCTCCAATATTTCTAACTCCACTCATTTTAGTTCCGATCTGATATTGTGTGGGAATATTTCTCGTAAATGATTTGAACAACGAAAACGTATTCTTCATCTGAGGAAAACATATGAATTGAGGCCTACTGGCTGTCTATTGCCTTTGTGTCATCTCACACCTCAAAAAAAAATAAAAAGAGGAGAGCAACACGACTTTAAATCAACAACACTAACATAAGTTACTGTTAAAAAGAAATATGTGAGGGAAGGCAGATCGAACGAACGTGAAATAAATGCATCAGATTTCTTATATCACATCGTCCATTTGCATACTGAAGGAGGTGAGATAATAAATAATCACAACATGTACGTAGGGAACAATAACTTAACTTGTAACATTCCACTGAGAAAGGAATGCGAATTTACGTTTTGTTTAATCAGAGTGTTGCTGCATTTTCTCGTCGGGAGATGGGAGGGTGTGAGAAAAAGGGATTTATTTTTACTTTCTGTGAAGTTTCATATTTATTTCTTTTTTTTTAAAAAGAGAAGACAGAGAAACACTCGTTAAGTAGTTTCACACAAGATGGCGGATTTCGTGAGGAACGAATTAACGGCGTCTGTCACACTACCGTAGGTTTTGACTTCGTTCGGGTCGTACTTTTCATTCTCGTCTTGCCAACGGCATTCCGGAAGAAATCATTCAAAAAAGTCAATTCGATCGATTGCGGTCAAAACTACATCATAACCAAAGGTTTTCAACTTTTGGGGAAAATTCTTTTCTTTTCAGTCTGTCCGACTCACAGTAACGTGTTGCCTGGATCATCATTCTTTTTTTTTTTTTTTTTTTTTTTTTCTATTTTTTCCAACAGTCCCACACGCACAAAACTAAAAGCTTGGCTCGGATGATTCCTCGGCCTTGGGTGTTGGTCGAAGAAGATCAGTTTTGGATTATTTTCTTTATTTTGTACATCTGTTTCTGTTAGGCATCTCATTTCTTTATTATTTTTTTTTGGTTTGCAGACAGGAGGAGTACAAGAAGTCCTTTGAACTCCGCATCCAATTATTTTGTTGTATTTTTTTTTCTTTTTTTCTTTTGCATCTCACATCACGTAGGAGTTCACAGATTTATTGAATTGAATCACACATCAGCTCTTGGTGAGTATTTTATAATAAAACAATTTTTTTTTTTTTTTTTTTTTAGTATTTTTTAGTGTATTGTCGTTGTTGTCGTTTGTTTGCTCTTCCTTCATTACTTAGATCTCACGGATGTCAGCATTTTGATTAGATGCTGCTGTCTTATCATCTTTTGGAATCTTCTTACGCTGTCTCTCCTCAAAGGCAAGACGGTGACGAATGACTCTCTCAACTAAAAGACTAGTTTTTAATGGATTATCACTCTCAAGCTCTTTAAATATTCCCTTTTCTTTTGGAACTAAATAAGGATTCAGTGAAGGATCACAATCAGAGATGGTACCGTGAGCTACGATATCAATCTTCATTTGACCAAGTAATTTATCATTCACAGCGTATGGGACTCCCATAATGACCTCATCAACGTACCTACAGGATAGAACACCAAGAACACGCTCATTAATATTCATGATTGGATAGTTAGCTCCGTATCTCTCATTTAGAACTGTGTCAGTGTGAAGTCCAACGATGACGTAATCTCCTAACTCTCTGGCCTTTTTGAGCATCGATGCGTGTCCGCAATGAAAACAATCAAATCCACCATCGACATAAACAATCTTATCACCGGTGTTGGGACTTTTGTCATTCGAAAATTGAACAATCTTTCTGGACGATGTGAGGTAGTTGTTGCTGGTGCTGTTTTTTATTTGTTTTGTTTTTTTTAATCATTTGCTAAAGGCAAGATGGGAAAAGCTCGAGAAGTAAATAATTAGAATTACAGAGTGACGCTGTCAGCCAACTGAGGTTGAAGGAGAAGGCGGTGTTGCGCAGTTCTGGTGAGAACAAGGAAAGGGGACTTGGAAATGAATGCTGGAGACCCGAGGGCTCACCGATCCAGATGTCCGCTCCCAGACCCTACAGAGGCACTACAGTCGTCAACAACAACATGTTATAAGTTTAAACGTCTTTTGTCAGCATTGAATCAGGATGCAGAGCAAGGCATAAGTCAGGTTAAGTCATCAGAAGCTGCTGGTTGTCTTAGTTTATTTAACTTCACAGATACCAGCGATGTAATTTGGATCAACCAGTTTACCCTCCTCTTTATTTGCTGCCGATGCGAACCATGGAGAATAAGTCAGACTCCAACGACGCCTACCAAAGGAATCGTCCAATCTATGATCTGGGCTACAGTGAGCTGGGGAAGGTTTCGAGATGACTTGGAGACCAGACTGTTGATAATCAAACCTGACTAACTATGTTAGTTGTGCTGGAAAACAGCATCAAGAGATCGACAGCAGCGCTATGTAAGTCAAAGTGAGATTATCAATAACTTGTTGGATCTAAGGGAAGCATTCCATACTCCCCAAGCAGAAGGTATCACACAGAGGGAATGATGGGAGACTTCTATCCACTACATCCTTGAATCCAATACACTTCTAAGTGGAAAAGGAAATAACAACAAACCTTGCTTCAGCTGCCTCCTCTTTGTCGTCTTGCTGGTGGTGGTTCTTAGTAAGAAGGAGCATACGACCTACTAGATCAGTGGTGCTGATACCTTCAGTACGTTTTACAATTTTGAACTTACCAATATCTATAATTGATTGGTAGCTGTTGTTTCCGTTAAGGTCAGTGGACAAGTCATCTCCGTGAACTACGAAATCAATTTCGTATTTAATAATATCATTAACGTCAGTTACGTAAGGAACTCCCTCGATCACTCTTGAGACCCATTTACATGCTCTGGCTGCTGCGTAACGTTCCTTGTGTGACATAATTGGAGGTCCCTTAAACCTTTCAACTTCCTCGTCAGTATGGATTCCAACATATAATTCATGTCCTAAACTTGCTGCTTGTCTCAGAGCGTTGGCGTGACCAAAGTGCAACATATCAAAACAACCATCAACCCAAATTCTAATCGTCCCTTCTTTCTTTGGAAGCGGCTGGTTGATATTGTCTTCCGTGTCCAGAAGCTCCTTCAGTCCTGGAAAGCGCTCATCGCTGTCTGATGCCCTCGGTATCGTTGACAACATTTTGTTTTGTTTTTTTTAGCTTCTTTTTTTTAATCTGCATTAAAATTTAAAAAAAAAAAAAGTAAATATCTAGAGAGCAATCAGCTGACAATAAAAAGTACAATTACATTGAGAACAAGGCCTCTGTAGGAAGTGCCGCGTGAAAAATGAAGACACATGGAGCTGGTTGAAGAAGTTGTTAACTTCTCTTTCACACTCAAAACATGACAAGTAGTGTGAATTACTATTTTAGTCATCAATGAGAATAATACTGCACAAGGTGGAGACCAGACTCTGTACACCCCTTTTTTTTTTTTTTTTTTTTTTCCCTTTCATAGGTGAACACAAGAGGAGATAAATAATACAACAAGGAGGTAGTCACGATCGGATCGTACGGGCTTATATGGAACTTCAAAAAAGAAAAAAAAGAAAACAAAACAAACAAAAGCAACCTTAACTCCCCAGATATAACTAGTGAAGGGCTGGTCTAGTCACAAACGCTTAAATTTCATTTATTGCGATTAAGGATTTCAAAAGCAAAAGGAAGCGAATTTTCAGTTCCAAAATATTACTAATACATTACTTGTTGATGAGTACCCTTCTTACTATGAATTGGTTGAGAGTTATAACTTTGAAAAGGATGGTGTGATGATATTTGAGACTGCGATTGAGAAAGAGGCTGGCGTAGCAATCGTCTTATTGACTCTTGCAGAGCATCTCCACCAGGTGGTTGACCTGAGACGTGAGAGGAATGCAGTCGATCTAATTGTATTTGGTGAAGTATGGTTTCAAGGAACTGTCTATCTTCTATTTTATTTTGTTGATTACTCTCAGACACTCCACGACGACGAATGAGATCAGCCAAGTGATGTTCAACCGAAAGTGTTGCTTCAGACTTTTGGTGTGTAGGAGATTCCAAGTGACGCTGTTCCTCAAGTGTGATTATGTTATTATTTAAAAGTATTTCACCATTTACAACTCGACTACTTATAGAATCATTATTTTGTGGTGTCCTCGTAGGAAATGAACGACTCTGATGTTTCGTTATGGCTGCAGCACTCGGTAACGCTACTACACTAGGGACACCAACACTCGGGAATGATGTTAAATCTCTTTTTGGAGAGAGAGACACCGCAGTATGGACAAGTGTTTCTCGTGCCTGATGCAGTTCCACAGCTGATTCATGGTACTGGTCAGCTCCACTCAGTATTGCTTCGTTTGCCTTTTCTAAAGAGCCTCTTAAGTGGTCAATTATTTTATCTTTTTCTTTTATAACTTGAGATTGATGTTTTAATTCTTTTCTTAAACCCTCGAGATCATCAGACAAGTTGCCAACTCTCTGAGTTTGCTCGTTTAGTTGAGCTGCCTGAGCGAGGCTCGCAGCGCTCATTGTCGAGCTCTTACGTTTTTTTAATATGCTTGCTGTTGCTAATTTACTTTCCAGTTCTTTGATGCGAGCTGCTTTTTTTGTGACTTCTTCACCCAGAAGTTTAACTTTTACATTTACAAGTTGACTGCTGTCTCCCAACATTCTTTGAAGGCTGGCATTCTTTAGTTCCAATCGTTTAAATTGGGCCTTCGCCATCCATCTTGAATAGTACACTCGTAAGATTCCTTGACCAAGAGAACGACACATTACTTCAGCGTAGGTACTTCTTTCTTTTGTTTCTACTGTTCCCCATCTGACGTTCTTAGCTGGAGGAGTATCCGGTTCTTGGACTTCACTGTCTGAATGCCCAGAAACACTCTCAACGATTAATGGAGGTGTGGGGGGACGAGACATTTCTATTCTTTTTTTTTTCTGTTTTAAAAAAGATTTAAACTCAAGTTATAAACAACAATATATACATAAGGTAACTTATCAGCCATTCCACCATATTTTGTGTTGGGTCCATTTTGTTCGATCGTGGACGCATTTTAATCAACGGAAGCAGCGGAGTTAAAATAACCCGCTGTTTTCAAAATTGAAGCGAATACTTGGCAAACTCGAGAGCCAACTAGGAACGCCCCCTGCATACTATCTGCTGTACAAAGGGGGAGGCACAATGAGGTTAATGTTGTATACTACGATATAAAATAAGTTAATTCATTATTAAGGAACTTAAGGGTAATAAGCGGAGGATGATTTCCTAACCAAATTAACGGGAAAAAGGGAACGGGGGAAGATACGTCTCAAAATACCAAAGAAACAGGAGGACAGTGCATGGGGGCAGTTCCCAGCACTGCAAGTTAAAGCTGCCGAGAAAAAGCCAGAAAATTTAAATTTTCATTCTTTTTTTTCTTTTGTTTTTTTCTTCTTTTTTTTTTTTCCCCTGACGAGATTTCAACATCAGCAATAAATTAATTTAACTACCGCTGAATGTTGCTGCTATAATTACGAAAATAGGGCTCCAACGAACTGAAGAAAGGCTCACATGCAACGCGGGTGCATGTTCTTCCAGCTTGGGGCGTAAGCATCACCAGAGAAGACAGAAGCAAAAAAAAAAAAGAGCTTTTCAGCCTTAGAAACAAAGCTTTTCGATGAGACTTAAAATAATACCAAAATCACATAATTTATTTATCTCTTTTTTTTTTTTTTTTTTTTCTATTTCGTTTTCTTTTTTTTTTATATAATTTATATTCACATCCGAGAAAACAATTTATCCTTTAAAACTATCGAATTCAGGCAACCATTTGCCTTGTGAGGAACCAATAGCACGTCCACCACATGATGTTGTTTCAGGGACGTAACGAAGAAGTGTGTCAGAAGAGCATTTCATATCGGTAGTTCCGTTGAAGACTCTGAGAGCAAGATGAGATACCGAATCAGGAATGTTTTTATCCATATCATCATTACCACGAACACTTAATACTGAAAGCTCACTGAGAGCATCAATTTGTGACGGAATCGGACCAGAGAATTTATTTTGATGTAATTTCAACCATTTTAAAGTTGTTAGTTTGGTAAGTGAAGTTGGTAACGTTCCACTGAATTTATTATTTGACAAATCCAACTCTCTGAGGAAAGGCATATCGTGGAAGTCAGGAATAGTACCGGAGAACTGATTGTTGTCAAGTTTTAATGAAAATAAAACTGTCCGGCTGTGTAGACTTTTTGGAATTGTACCTTCAAACTTGTTATGCGCGATATTAATAGTCTGAGTGCAAGGTGAAGTTAAAAAGTTATCCGGAAGGGTTCCAGAAAATTCATTCTGTGAGATGTCAAAAACCTGCATTAACACCCACATACCTGTGTCAGGGAATGATCCTGTTAGTTTATTCTTAGCTACCATTAAGTTGCTGAGCCCAACCAGATATTTAAAGCCCGCTGGTAGTGGACCGGAGAGCAGTCCTGAAGGAATCCTAATATCCTTGATATGTCCACCATTTGATTTAGGAGGAGGTGGGGAATAAGGATTTATTAAACAATCTAATCCGTTCCACAATGGAGGACCCATTCCAGCTGCTTGCCAATTGCAAAGTTTTTTCGGATCTCCCCATTGTTTTTTCCAATTTTCCGGCCACTTACTGACGTCTAGAGATTTGTACCATTCCATCATTGCAGGAACTTCGTATTTTTCCATGTGCTCTATTGATCCTGCGTTGATACCTCTCTTCTTTAATTCATCCCACCATGACTGAGGACTATCCATGTTGTGACAGTCTTTATTATTACCAGATTGTGCACCTCCCGTGTGAGCTTCTAATTTGTAGATGTCGAGAGGTGGTTCTTCACTCAGCACCACCGCAGTCAGTGTTGCGAGAAAAAACGTCATTTTTTTTTTTTTATTTTTTTTTTTTGCTGGACAAGTAAATCAAAATGAAGATTTATTTCCACAACGTCACAAAAAAAAAAAAAGTAAACTTCATCATTCGCAACCACCAAGGCTGCTACACGGAAGGGAATTGGCTAACAAAGAAGAAGAAGTATAAGACAAAGAAAATAAAAACGACAAAACAAATATTTCCTTTTAGTTGAAAAAAACAGTAAAATCATCAAACTATTTTTACAGATATATTTTAGAGATATAAAGAAAGAGAAAGGGGGAGTGGGGGGGAAAAGAGAAAAAACAACAAAACAGAAATGCAATGCAAATAACATAATATTATATTTTTTTTGTGATTGGATAATTTCTTTTCATGCATGATACTAAAAAAATTTAAAAAAAAAAAATTTAAAGGAAAAACAACAGCTCAATCATGCTCATAATCCTAGAAGCTTATTAACAAAAGCCTGAGAATTTATTGTTCTTTTTTCTCTTTCTCATCCGGTTGATTCGCGGTAGCCGATTCTTCTTCCGGTCCAAGATCGACACTTCTTCGCGTGTACATTGCTGCCATTATATCATCAGGTGATGTCAGGGATTTCAATTCATCCTTACTAAGTCGTAGAAAAGGATTTAGAGATTTTTCGATTTCAAGAACGGAAGGAACAGTACACTGTCCAACAGCCCTTCTATTTGAGTAATGTGTGTGAAGTGAACGAAGAGATGCATTTTGAGGATCAACACGGAGAGCCTCTCCTGAGAGAGTTTTTGAGTATTCGTGTCCAGGAAATATAAAAGAATTATCAGGCAATGAATGATAAACGCTGTGAGTATGTAACAAGTCAGACACAATATCAGCTTCAAAGAAGGCTCCCACACCACAACAGAATAAAGAATCGCCTGTGAAAACAGCCATTCTATCATCCATACTTGATGTTAATTTTGTTAATATATGTCCCTTTGTATGTCCAGGTACCATTTCAAAATTGATATCAATACATCCGACGGAAAGTTTATCACTTTCTGTGACGTGTAAATTGCTGCTGTGAGGGTTGTCAATCTTACTGCCGACACACTTAATGCTGGGGTGTTTACCAGAAGTTGTTGCTAGATGGAGGAGTTCTTTATTGCCACCAGAGTGATCCCAGTGTTTGTGAGTGGCGATGATATAAAGAATTTCAACGCCAAAGTTCTCAATTGTTTTCCAAACTCTATCTGGATCAGCTGGGTCGATAACAATCGCTTTCTTTGTACTTCTACACCACACCAGATAACAATAGTTGTCAGCAAGTACTGGAATAGGAAGAACTACAAACCCGTGAAAATCAAACGCTCCACAGACAGAATGAAGCTCAGCTACTCTTGGATGCAACCACAATCTAGCTACCCTATATCCTAATACATCTCTCGTATATAACCAATAGAAAAATGGAAAAAAACACATGCATTTTGTAGACTGTCCGAACACTGCTAATATCAGAGTGGGTAGTAATCCAACATATTTCCATAACAAGAAGACCACAGCTATCGACAAGACCGCATGAAATACTCCTCCGACCTTTAACATTCTTATGGAGGTACTGATGTGAGTGATATGAATAGAATTGGGGTAAAAAAAAGGTATTCCTGCTGCAGACTAATTTTCATGCTGCGGTATCACCTGTTTGAAAGTTTTAGATGCTTGTACTTTTCTTAAATGGTTTGGAAGAGGTCTTGTAAACAATCACCAAAGGCTACGAAACAAAACTAAACGAGGGGGTCAGAACCACACCTGAATCGGTGTTTAACTTTTGAGAGAAATTTTTTTTTTTCCCTTAATTTATTCTAAACAGAATATTTATTTTTTTTTCTATTTTTTTTTTTTTCTTTTTTTCTTGTAACATTCATCAGCAAACAGCAACACCAGTCTGGATGAAATAAAAAAGTTAAAATGCTACACACGATTCCAGATAATCTGAATGGGTGTTGTTGTTTTTTTGTTTTTTTTTAAAATTACAGAGAATTCGTCGAAATTATACAACAGTGCTAAACTGTTGTTTTAAAGCACAGGTGACTCACAATGTAGAAATGTACACATCACCAGCATGTCAATGTTCTTTAGTTTCCCAAGGGAAATCAAAACATGAATCGAAGAAAAACAAAAAAAGATTTCCAGGGACACAGTAGACGGTTTCAAACGCCTTTCACAATAAGGAAACTCTTGGAGGCAGGTAGATGCGGATCATTCCTAAAGTGCTCAGTTCTTTTTTTTTTTTTTTTTTCTTATAGTAACATGTGAACTAAGTCACGTTCGCGTCTAGTCTTAGTCACTCAGCAACTGTATAGACTTTCACACAGCTTCATCTTAATCACAAGGTCTTCTATTGTTAAGTTTAAAGGGAAGCGTCACCTGATGGTCCACACCGCCACCCACAAAAACTAGTTCACTATTTCTGCTAAAATAAACATTTTTTTTTTTTTTGACAGATTTCGCATAATCACACAATTCTTTGCAGATATGGACATGAAATCGAAATTTGCGAATTTTTTTTCCAGTCACCAGTTGTCTCACATCAGCAAAAAAAAAAAAATAATTTCGCAAATCAAATCAATAGAAGCGAGGTGACTGAGAACAAGTAGGGAAGAGGCTGAATGAACAGTATCCGTGAACTAATTTCTAACCCCCCCAGATAACAGCTACTTGATAGTACTTATGCCAAAGAAACAGGAAAAGGAATAAATATAACAAATGCAACATTCACAACTAAAGAATCCGACAAAAATCTGCATCTGCGGGAAGCCTTCAAACACAAACAGATCACTTTTTATAGTTATTTTAAAACAGAAAAAGAAAAAAAGTACGAGCTGTAAAAACCAATACGCTCAGATTGGCATTGAGGTCGATCCCTGATCGCTATCAAAAGAAAAAAAAAAAAAAAAAAAACGAATGAAATATGCAACTACAATACACCGATAGTGTGTCATTGTCCCGCAGCAAGCTCACTGTTACTTCAGGCAGTTAACGACATGTGAAGAAGGGAAATAGTTGATTCAACGCGGCACAAAAGTAACAGGCAAGGCTGAAACTAGCAATCGAGGAAAAAAAAAAAAAAAAAAAAAAGAGTAGAAGGGAAAAAGTTAGTATCAGGATATTATAGCAGGTTATTACAAAATAAATAAAAAAAAAAATGATTAAAAAACAATCAATAAATCGTAAGGACGAGGGTGAAGAGAGAAAAACAAAAAATAGTGGTTCGGTTTTTTTTTTTTTGGGATAAAATTAAATTTTCTTTCTTCGGACCACTAGTGGAGAAAGCAAGGGGGATACTGCGGTATCAGGTCTGATTTACTTATCACATTCGCCGGAAAATTTAGTATATGAGTTTATTGTAAACAAATTACATTTAATAAAATAAGATAAAGAGTGAAAACATTAGATAAGTTGCATATAACACTACTCGTCCCTTTTTGGCTTTCATCGGAAAGTTATAGACTTTTTTTTTTTTTTTTTTCAAATTTCTTGTAAATCAGTCTCTAAAGTAGTTCTTCATCGTAAGATCCAATAATAAGCTCTGTCGGGGATTATGTGTTAGTACTAAAAAAAAAAAAAGTTATCAGTCAATCAAAAAAAAATCAAAAGTAAAAATTCGTTGGACAGCAAACAAATAATGGTTTTCGGGCTAAAATTAAAAAAAAAAAAAAAAAAAATTCTTCGGACCATTTCCCCTTACCTCAGCCCTCTTCAGCGAAGAACGAAACAAAAAGAAAAGTTACAGTTAGGATATGAGTTTATTATAAAAAAAAAAAAAAAAAAAATTATAAAAACACAATTGTTCTGCTGTTCCATAATACACTGCGGAATACGTAGTTACAGTTAGCATCATTAATTTTAGAACAGTTAGTAGATAGCAAGTCCTGAACTGATGACTGCGGGGTCTGAGCAACCCACACTAGTAGAGGACCCCATCACAGAGATTGTGTTTTTATGGCTTCGGTTGGAGGACTCCCAGCTGTCTACCTTACCCAAAACAAAAAAAAAAAAAAAAAAAAAAAAAAAATGATTGAGAAAAAAGATGAAATGTGATTAATACATAAAGTATCTTTACCATTCCCTTTCTTCATGAAATAATTACATGCGTCATATGCCGCCATACCACGTACGAATATTAAAAAAAAAAAAAAAAAAAAAAACAGAAACAGAAACATGACCAGACTCCTAAATCAACTCCTAGAATAATCGATTCAGATATAAGTACCGGCAACACGAATAATTATGCCACACCCAACTGGACCTAAACCTAGAAAGCTAATTACAATTATGACATTAACAAGGTGGAAAACAAAATAATAGAAATCGAACCAGAAGCAATAATTCTTTATTCTCAAAAATAATTGGGAAGGAGGGGGAAAAGATAAAAAAAAGAAAGGCAATTTTGTTATTTTAAACCTCTAAAGTAAGTTGACTGTATACAGAGGGGTGGTAACGTTCTTATGTCTTGCAACATGTATTGCTGCCTTTCAAAATAAAAAAACAATTCCGCACTAGGTTTGAAACGCGCTTCAATTTTGTCAAGTTTTTTTTTTTTTTTTTTTTTTTTTGGGAAAGAAGTAAAATTAAAGAATTTATGTTTGCTGGCAAATATTGGTTCGGGCATAGTTAATAGTTTTCATTTCTTTTTTTTTTTTTTTTTTTTTTTTAAAATTTTCCAGAATAGTTAAGAAAAATCACAACTCAAGAACACCTTCCGAAAACACTTTTGTGACTCTCCGAAAAATCCATACAACAAAATTAAGCTCGTAGAATCAAAGTCTGGATACAACATTGGTCCTCAAAACTAAGATCGAGCACAAGGAAACATAGTTTCGAAACCAAGTCTGATAGTAGGATAGCCCCTAATAGAATCTTCAAATTCTTCGATGTTACCAACAATCTCACCATTTACACGCGAGACCTTAAATCTGGTTTTGAACTGAGCACACGCTAATGCTGCGGGTGACCTCCTTTGAACGTCGACTACTTGCAGTGAATCCGTTAGCTGCACTCCACAGTCTGCAGCTGACTCTGGTGGCCCTGGGAGATTTATAAGAACTTCATTATGAGAATCGAATGTAAATACGAAGTTTGTTTTTCCTGAAATCATAGAACGGACCTCGTCAGGACTAGAAACATAAACATCATTCACTTTTATTAATACCAATCCGATCAAATTAGAAAATTCTCTACAAGGAGATTCAACAGAGTCAGATACTCCTCTCAAACATAAAGTCATTCCGAAATCAAGACCCAAATCTTGGGTCTCGGACTCTCTGCACACTGATACAGACTGTGGGAGTAATACACCCGTCACAGGAACTGCTGGAAGAGAATTCGAAAACAGCAGTGTTACAGTTTTTCGATTCTTGCTTCGCTGCAGGAGTTCAGTTTTATTACACACTTCATGTCCATTGCAGTGGGTTATTCTCCAGCCAATATACTTTTGAAGTTCTGGTGTCCTGCTTGCAGGAGTATCGGCTTCGATTCCAGATAAAACCATAGATTTAGGAGAGACAAGAAGACCTACTCCACCACCCTCTGTCTTCTTTATTTTTACCATACAAATGTCCATGCCAGGAATAATAGTTAGTCTGGAACCACTTGACTTCTCTACGCGACATACGTCAGCAATCTTTATGATGCCCAGAGGAGAATTCCTGAATAAACCTCTTCCGTTGTTTATTGCACGGACTACCCCCCATGGAGATTTCAACCCCCTTGTAGTATTAAATTGATTTTTTATGTTAGACTCCCATCGGAAAATTTCTTCGTTTCCAATTTGGAATGCAAATCTGTATTTCGATTCCTTAATTTGTTGATAGTAAACTCCGTGGATTTCATTTAGACACACCATTTTACTCACTGCACCTCCATTTAAGAAGAAAATAAAGTGTTCACCAACCACTATTAGTCTTTCCTTTCTCGCTTTCATGCTCGTTATTTTATAGACTGCTTCGATGTATTGGACTTTTAGATTTTTAATCTTGTCAGGAAGTGTATTGTCAATATCCCCGGCTCTTGTATAAACAGGTGGTTGTGGACGGGGCATTAATTCATCCGAAGCCTGACCGTCACTAACACTTCGTTGCATGTTGTACGCTACAAACTGTTAAAAGAGAATGTAAACAAACTTCTCATATTATATAAATTGGAACTACACCGTAAGCTGAGCATTGTTAACTGAGACACACTGTAGTATCGCCCTGTTGAAACACGTCATAATAAACACATAAATACGAAAAATATATACCGTCAAAACTACATAACAAAATACCAGACTGGATGATTTTATTTTCCATCAGGATGGGTACTAGAATGAACAATTGAGAAGAATTCTAGCTACGAAATATTCAAAAGGTTTCAATGTGGCATACAGCAATAGATTAAGAGTAAAAAAAAAAAAAAAAAAAAAAAGAGTTTTCTCGAAGAACGAAAAATACTCTTTTTTTTATTGGAGCAATTTTTTTTTTTTTTTTTTTTTTTTTTTTGTTGCTGCTGGAAGAAATTTATTCTGTCTTTCCAGATCTTATCTGCTGGGTTCGTTATATAAAATTAATCAACGAATATGCCGTTAAAGAACACTTGGCTGACTCTCTTTACTTCTTCATGTGCCTCACTCAGGTGACTCTTTCCTTCGAACACAGAATAGAATTCCCTACTACCTGTTGCGATTATTAGTTATGAAGAGATTTAGTCCGAATATAATATTAGTATCATTTATTGTGAACAAACCTGATTTGCGACCGACGACCCAAGTATTCTCTTTAGTTCGAGCCCAGGCTTCCTTAATCTGATTTTTTTTTATTATTGTAATGGACAGCTTCTGTACAATTGAAAACAACATTCCTATAAATTAACATACATTTGGCATTTCTACGAATTCCTTACGAAGTCTTTCAATATGGCGAAGAGTTTCTTGTTCAGCTGCTCCTCTTCGGCGAAGAGAAGATTTCAGTGCTAAATTCATCCTATTAAAGTAAATATATTGATATGCTTCATCCCATAGAAGTGACTTAGTAATAGTGTCTGTAATCGTGCTAATCTTTGGAAGCGCTTCGGTAAGCTTTTCTTTTAATCCACGGTAAAACGAAGTAGTTACTTCAACCTGCTTCGTCATAATTTCGGGGTCACATAAGAATGCAAAAACAATCCTCCCACTTTGATACGCCACCAGCGATGTTTGAGACAAGTTATTTCCGTAACTACTTGACTCTCGCAGTGGACCAACCCATAAAGTAATCGGGTTGTGTTCAGTGTCATTCTTTCTTCCCAGCATTTTATCTCTAAACTGCCGTAATCCTGTTTTCCCAATATCAATACCAAAAGTTGGGGTTAGGAAACCAGTAAATCCATCCTGACCCTTCTTAGGATGGTTCAGCGTCAGTAAATGATCACTTCCCCTACCACCTGACGTTTTAGTCGTTCGTGATAAATATTTATATAGTGTATGGGTGTCTTCAACGTTTAACCCCGTATATAGTAGTAGTGAGTCTATCAAGACCATTGACGTTCTTATTACAGGAAATGATATTTCTAGTTGATTAATAAGTGCTTGAACCTTTAAATAAGCAGATCTGTCCACGGGAAGGTACTTAATACCATCCATAGTATCAAACAGATCTGTGCCTAAAGATACCGGTTCTATCATATTCGCAGTGTATATATCCCAAAAGGTTTTCAGTGTTGAAATCAAGGTTTCCATTTTGTTATTCTCTCGAAAGCGTGACATTGTTCCGTAGTGGAGGCGGTATAAGTGATAACCTTTGCGTAAATAAGCTTTAAGAGAAGCCTCTTCACAATCTTCCGTTGTAGGCCCTTGAGATTCCGCTTGTCTTTTTGTTGCCACTCCAATCCAGTACTCAGGCTCAGGACTGAACCATACGAACTGGTAACTGTCAGTTACCAAGCTGCTTATCTCACTGTCCGGGTCAAAGTTGCTGTGAAATCCAACAAAAGCTCCACTCAGACCAATATCCATTAATTGATCATCAAGCTTAACCCCTGCCGGGTAATAATATAACACATTCTCCGCCTGCTTCTCCTCTTTGGTGGATATAGTGTTATTGAAGATGAATAACTTTAGGAGGAGGCCTCCACCCATCTTCGTGTATTCCTTGAGAAATTAATATTCATTATTCAAAATATCAACTGAAATTCTATGATTTCATCGGCAATGAATGAGTTTGCGACACCTCACACAGTGCATCACCGAAAATACTAATAGAATTACCTGTAGCATAAAAATGTCGATTTACAGAAACTAAAAAATTATTTTCCTTTTTTTTTTTTTTTTTTTTTTTTTTTTCCCCACATTTCTTTTGTAGAGCAATGTCTGTTTCACTCCAACAGGTTAAAAGGATCAGCTTCCTATCAGATGGTCAACCAGTAGAGGGTACCACGCTAGTTTTATCTAGCAACTAGTTAGCTTTGTTCTTAATATCCCTACTTAATAAATACATACATCAGTTGCACGAAAATAAAGAGTGCATCGGTTTCTACCAAATAGGTTGCTCCATTTTTGTTGCTTAATTCCAATAAAAATAAAATTGCAAGACAAACTACTGTTGGCCAAGTTGCCGATGTATTTCTCAATCACTGCATGAATGAAAGTTACTAAAACGAATTATAATCGTAACTAACCTATTAACCTATTAGAATTTTTGGACCCGTTGCGCACAACTAAAGTGTGAGTAAAACAGTAAAAAGTTGAGTTGGCCGATTCTTGTTTCACAGCATGTGTTTTTTTGATCTTTGCAGGTATCTGTGGTAAAGGAAGCCAAAAGTTTTGCCCAATATCCCCCTGCACACCCCAAAAAAGAAATACCAAGAAAACACTTGCAGTGATGTGATCGACGATGATGATGCTGATGTCGTTCTTTCGGTTGCGTAGTATTTTTTAGTTGTTAGTCCTGTTTATGATGCTGTTCGGAACTAATGTTGTTGGTGCGTTGTTCGTTTTGTGTCTCACTGTCGCTATTCATCATCATCTTCATCATCTGATGAGTGTTTGAGTCTCATTGCTTTGCTGTTTTGCTCATGCCTCCAGTCCAGATAATTCTTCAGTGTCGGTGGATCCTTGTGGTTAATGGTAAACATCAACGTGCATCCTTCTTGCGATGGATATCGAAAATACTGGGCGTAATGCATCGCCATCTGAGCAGATGCAAAGATTGCTCCAAGCCGAAAGGCTTGTAGGTCGAACCTTGTTCATTTGCTACATGTAGTAAAAAGTGATAGAAGGCACCCTGTCATCCCACAATCGGTGTAGATAGTCATCTATAATTAGAAGATTGCTCGGACCCTTCGCTAAACTTCGGTGACTTGCTGTTGACTTTATGTGGCAACTGTAGTCTTCATAGAGTTTTGGATCGATGATGGATTCGTTCCGGACATGATCTTGATCAAGGACTGTGGTGTATGATTTTGACTGCAATTCATTGGGAATTTCGATAGCTGAGGCATCCCAATTGTCCCGTAATGGAGAAGGAGTCTCACCGTCGTAATGTTATCCTCGGACTTAAAGTACAGCACAACGATAAGGGGGCTTTCCGAGGTAATCTGTGCTTTTGCTTTTTCCCCTTTTCCTTTGACCTCTTCATAGTAGATATCGTGGTCGTAGACAAAGCATTCTTGTGCCAACTTGAAAATCTTCTGCCTCAGCCCAACGAACTTAACACCCCCAGGGATTGATGCAGATAACTTGTATGACATGGTTGACATCTTCGCTTGAACATTGTCTGCACTCCCAGAGTAACTTGTCTTGTCTTTTTAGAGAATGGCGATGCTATACTTCAGTTCCTGCTTTCGCCCATTTCAGTAGTCGAGCTTCTCTTTGTCTTTTTTCCCTCCTTTCATAAGTTTATCTAACTCCAGGTCCTCCTCTTTTCCTTTGATCTGCTCGTCTACACTAACAACCAGATCCCATTGCATTCTTCACCTGATACTCGCCTTGCAGCTCATCCTCATTGTTATCGTCGTTGTTTCGTTTTTTTTTCAATGATGATCTTCGCGACAGTGTGCAATCTACAGCCTTCTTTTTTTTTGGGAGTCACTTTTTTACTTTTCTAATAGTTAGTATTAAGTATTAATGGTTATCAGTCAAAAGAAGGGGAGAGGGCGGGAAAATTCAATCGAATGCAAAAGTTCGTAGGACAACAAACTTTTCTAATAGTTAGTATCATGTGGAGCCCCCCGCGGCACTCCCTATATAGTGCACTATGCTTGTCTCTTTTGCTATATAACTTGTCCCTTGGGCTATATAGGAAAAGCAGCAAAGAACTCAACATGGAAAAGGGGGGGGGGACCAGGAGAGGGCGGGAAAATTCAATCGAATGCAAAAGTTCGTAGGACAACAAACTTTTCTAATAGTTAGTTAGTATCATTAATTTTAGAACAGAAAAGTGAGAATAAGAAAAGTAGAGATTAGTAAAAGAATAGTATTCATTTCTGCAGTTTCCTAACATCAAAATGGGTAATAGAATACGTAGTTTCAGGAGCCTTAATCTGATACTACTCGTCCCTTTTTAGGCCTTCATCAGTAAGTTCTAAGGGACTTCATTCTGTGTTGAAGTTACTATCGTTCAAAGATAAAAAATACATCGGAGCTCGCCAGGATAGGGCTAGCAATGTTTATTTACTTTTGTTCAATTTGAATTTTAATTTTTGACGTCTGGTCGTTTCACTATTGAAAGCACCCTTACGCGCTCTCCAGCTCCCTATTTTGGCCCCTACAAATTTTTGTGGCTGCTTTTCACTTCCATCTATGGTTTACCTTTGATTTTATAACTTCACACAGGTACTATGAACGATGAGAGATCCAGTGGGAACACTCAGGGTCTAGTAGAGACCACCAATGTTGTGCGTTGATAGGCAAGGTGATCAACCTTGACATTCTTTCTTTTCTCTCCTGTCATAACGAACACAAAATACACACACAGCTTACAAGTACTCACATCTGCTGGAGCGATATCGACGCTTCCGTTGTCTTCCCTGGCATTGTTTTTAAAATAACACTTGTCCTCTCTCTGTTATTCAAATTCTCTGCTAAAATTACAACACAATTAAAACAGGTTTGTCTCGCTTTTTTCCCGTAACCTGTTTTTACCAAGGAACGATGGAAGCAGATCGATGGAGGTTCAGCAAGCGATACGATGTACTTGTATGTGTGTTCTTTGTATGTTTTCTTCAGGTGCGAGTAGTTTTTTGTTCTTGCTTTTCAAGGAGGGCCTTAGCCAAAAGCTAACAGTCCAAAGTCGGTTTGAATGACATATGGACTGGTGACTTTTGGCCACGGCCCTGAGAGAGAGAAGATGTGTTTAGCTAATATCTTTCTTTTCCGGAAGTCTTACTGTTACGGTGCTGTTAATTTTCCATCCGCCTGAGGGAATCCATAAACCGCAGTCTTTACACTGTTGCCAGTGTGTTTATGGCCTTCGTCGCTGTTGGAAGTCCCCTCACCGCTCTATGGCATCAACATGCCATAGAGCGGCAAGTGATTAATGGACCATAGCTGAGCCTTGGGAACTCAGATTGGGGTTTAGACTAAAAAGGTTATCGCCATGGCTTTCTTGTAGGAGCTGGCATTAAGCTTGATTTCCGTGGCGGTTGCATCTTGTAGCGCTTTAGGGGCGTCAGTGTTGCTGTAACCCTTAAGCTTCTCCTTCTGCAACTTCCGAGGGGGCAACACTGTCTTTTCTGTCTTTTCCCTTGACCGTTCGGTGTCATCGGGGGCCTTCTGTTGATGTAATGGAGTCTTCCGATTTATTCCGATTTTTGTTGTCGTTTTTTAGCAGTACAGGCTGTCGGTAAATATCGAACTTTTTCGGCAAACTTGGCTTCGTTTCACATTTCCTTTTTGGAACTGCGTTAAGTAGAAATCCTCTTTGGAGACATCTTTCAGGTGTTGGTACTCATATGGTGCGACCTGTCAAAAGGATGTGAGAAATAAGGCGAACGTCATGTCAGAAGCCACGTGACAAGCGGCTAACAAACCGCGGGACAACTCGGCACTTAAATAATGGGGAAGAAGGTTGAAAATAAAATAACGGAAGGAAAGGCACTATTTTTGTATTTTCGAGATGGGAAACAAACTCCTCCGAATTCAACAAGACAATGGCTCGTGACGGTTAATTCGGCAAACTGTGCTTTACTCTCTGCTTCCCTGTTCGCCTGTGATCCAGAAGGGAGCAAACGGTCCGAAGTATTCATGGAAATTGTCCTTATGCACAACTCCAACTCTCTTTCCGCTTAGGGTCTCCTGCCAATTCTGAGGAAACGAGCCAGTAGTCATAAACAGCATCACATCATTATCACCGACAGATTTGTTGAGTTCGTCGTTGACAAAGTTCAAGAACGGTCCTTCACCTTTGGTAATTTGTGTCTTGGTGTAGAGCTTCTGCTGTTGTACCTCGTTAAAGATGGAGTCGCCACTTTTCAGGGACAGGAAGACGTCGCCGGCTGGTGCGTTGTCGGCGTTTTGAACGACTGTTTTCCAGTCGCTTATGGGTTTCTTCGTCACAGCCCCAGTGCTGATTATCCAATTGCCTTCCTGACCGGTCCTTACACCATCATTGTTGTTTCTAATTGGGCCAGCCTTGTGTTCGCTCTTTGTCGAGATTTGACCTTTACTCTTAATAACCCCCTGGACAGTGATGTTCTCAAAATTCGGGCACTCGAAATTTTCAGCCCAAAGCATCCCCTTGTGAAAGTCAGCAAGAGAGGTTTCCCCTTGTGGATGAACTTTAGACAGGAACATTCGAAACCAAGCACCAAATTTCTCCCACTCTTCGCTGCTAACAGGCACCGGACCAGACCAAGCTTGCAGGATGTGACCGTCTTCCTGTTTAGTATTCAGCAACAACCAGATAGGAGCTACTCGAAGACGACCATCGTCAGCCACGGTCAGCAGACCGTGCTTTAAATATTTGCTGATGTGTTTGGATTCTTTGTTCGCCTTTACATTGGAATTTACATTCATCGGGTTGTATGAAGTATGACAAAAAGATCCCCTCAACAGTGCGGTTATTTCATCATCGGAATACAAGGTACTAAAACCGCTTTTCCGATTAATCATGATATTCTTAACCTCGATGAAGAGCTGGTTGTCATCAAGAGGTTGCTCTAGGTTTTTTTCTTTAATTTCTTGCAAGATTTCAAGGGACCTACCGTGTCCTCCCATAACCCTAAATTGTTTTTCGGTCACATCAATCTGCTTTCCATTGACTTTCGGGATCACAAACATCATGGGGAGCGGTATCCAGAATTTCTGGGTCGTCGAGTCTTGCAGGGCACTAAGCACATCAATGCTCGCTGTACATGAGCAGACCGGGAAGATGAAGTGCGGAGAATGCACATAACCCACTATGACCTCGCGAAGCAGAATGCGCATAGGATCGTCGGTCTCAGAAGACGTCTTACCAATGTTGTGGATGCCGTCGACCATCAGCAGCACATTTGGCTTGAGCAATTTCATTTGATCAATGACTTCCAAGATACTTTGCAAGCTGATTCCTTTCTTACTATTCTCCCGAGCAAAGTCATTGAAACCACCTCTCCCGGCCAGATGATGAAGTATCCTAATCGGTATATGCTCCTCGGGAGTGAGTGTTGAACACGAGGTCCCGTTCTCAAATGAAACACAAAAGGTGGTAAATTCCGTGATTGAATACTTTTCTTGGAGCAGACGCGGTATTTCGGTCAGAGCCCTGCTCTTTCCGTCACCAATACCAGAAGCAATTAGAGGAATGCCACAAGTATTCTTGTCACGAATTCCCTTCCCGAATGCATCAAAATTGGTATCAAATGCTTTAAAAAGAGCCGTGGCAAAGCCGTCACTTGTTTGGTAATCGTATTGAAGCCCTGGCGTTTTCAGGAGAGAATGTGGATCCTGCAGTCTTTTTTCTAATTCCGTGATGTCAACCGTTCCCAGAATTTTACGCACAATTTCCTTGGGATCTTTAGTCTGCTTCATCATCCCAGCTTTAGCGCATTCTGTATATTCTTTCTCTTTTTCTTTGAGGTATGCAATTTCCCCTTCAAGATATTGAATTTCTGATGCTACAAATTGGCGATGTTCATTATCACGGGGTATTCCTTTTATGATAAATTCCTCCATCTGGTTTTTAGCTTCTGTCAGCTGCTTGTCTTCCTCGTTGATCTGGTTGATTGTATTGTTAAGCATATTCATCCATAGCTTTCTCTCTTGAGACCCTTCTTCGTCCTCATTTCTCTTCGACTTCGTCTTCGATGATGAATTTCCGGGTGAGGCCACCTTTGCTGAAGGTGAACGTTGTGTGGGCTTGGAGGCTGTCTCTGTTCCCTCGCTGCCCTTCTGTAAGTTCTGTTGTTCAGCCATCTTTTTATTTGCGTTCTGTGCTTTTGCAAGCGCATCTTTTGGGGTTTTGATATACGCCTCGTTACCCTCTATTCCTAGACTAGCCGAATCAGGTCCTTCCAGGGTGTCCATTTTTGTGTTGTTTTGACTTAATTTTTTCGAATCTGGATTTTGCGTCGCCATCTTCTGTTTTAAGAGAAGAAGGTTTGTTTAAGGTTTTGTTCAAATGCATTTTGAAAATTAAAATCAACCCTTACATGTAAAAATTCACTATGAAAATGGGCAGACCACAAAATGGAAAGTTAAAGACCAAGGAAGGGTATACTGTGAGGACCTGTGAATGCGGTGGAAAAGTATCAAGGTACAGCGAAAAGGCACATCTTGAGTCACAAAAGCACCAAACATATTTGAGACTTGTTGAAAGTATGAAGGGGTCAACTGGGAGAGTTGATGAACATAGTCACCTGCTAGAATGTGAGAAGAAGTTGTCCGAGATTATGACTCTGTTGAATGATGCAAGAGGTCCGTTGATGTCCTGATGATTTCATTGCAATTGTAATGATGTCCTGTAAAGTAAAAAGGATGCTTGGTGATTCTTAATATTCCGATTTCTTCCGATTTCTTCCGATTATTTCCGATTTATTCCGATTTTTGTTGTCGTTTTTTAGCAGTACAGGCTGTCGGTAAATATCGAACTTTTTCGGCAAACTTGGCTTCGTTTCACATTTCCTTTTGGAACTGCGTTAAGTAGAAATCCTCTTTGGAGACATCTTTCAGGTGTTGGTACTCATATGGTGCGACCTGTCAAAAGGATGTGAGAAATAAGGCGAACGTCATGTCAGAAGCCACGTGACAAGCGGCTAACAAACCGCGGGACAACTCGGCACTTAAATAATGGGGAAGAAGGTTGAAAATAAAATAACGGAAGGAAAGGCACTATTTTTGTATTTTCGAGATGGGAAAAAAACTCCTCCGAATTCAACAAGACAATGGCTCGTGACGGTTAATTCGGCAAACTGTGCTTTACTCTCTGATTCCCTGTTCTCCTGTGATCCAGAAGGGAGCAAACGGTCCGAAGTATTCATGGAAATTGTCCTTATGCACAACTCCAACCCTCTTTCCGCTTAGGGTCTCCTGCCAATTCTGAGGAAACGAGCCAGTAGTCATAAACAGCATCACATCATTATCACCGACAGATTTGTTGAGTTCGTTGTTGACAAAGTTCAAGAACTGTTCTTCACCTTTGGTAATTTGTGTCTTGGTGTAGAGCTTCTGCTGTTGTACCTCGTTAAAGATGGAGTCGCCACTTTTCAGGGACAGGAAGACGTCGCCGGCTGGTGCGTTGTCGCCGTTTCGAACGACTGTTTTGCACTTGCTTAAGTCTATATTCGTCACAGACCCAGTGCTGATTATCCAATTGCCTTCCTGTACACCATCATTGTTGTTTCTAATTGGGCCAGCCTTGTGTTCGCTCTTTGTCGAGATACGACCTTTACTCTTAATAACCCCCTGGACAGTGATGTTCTCAAAATTCGGGCACTCGAAATTTTCAGCCCAAAGCATCCCCTTGTGAAAGTCAGCAAGAGAGGTTTCCCCTTGTGGATGAACTTTAGACAGGAACATTCGAAACCAAGCACCAAATTTCTCCCACTCTTCGCTGCTAACAGGCACCGGACCAGACCAAGCTTGCAGGATGTGACCGTCTTCCTGTTTGGTATTCAGCAACAACCAGATAGGAGCTACTCGAAGACGACCATCGTCAGCCACGGTCAGCAGACCGTGCTTTAAATATTTGCTGATGTGTTTGGATTCTTTGTTCGCCTTTACATTGGAATTTACATTCATCGGGTTGTATGAAGTATGACAAAAAGATCCCCTCAACAGTGCGGTTATTTCATCATCGGAATACAAGGTACTAAAACCGCTTTTCCGATTAATCATGATATTCTTAACCTCGATGAAGAGCTGGTTGTCATCAAGAGGTTGCTCTAGGTTATCTTCTTTAATTTCTTGCAAGATTTCAAGGGACCTACCGTGTCCTCCCATAACCCTAAATTGTTTTTCGGTCACATCAATCTGCTTTCCATTGACTTTCGGGATCACAAACATCATGGGGAGCGGTATCCAGAATTTCTGGGTCGTCGAGTCTTGCAGGGCACTAAGCACATCAATGCTCGCTGTACATGAGCAGACCGGGAAGATGAAGCGCGGAGAATGCACATAACCCACTATGACCTCGCGAAGCAGAATGCGCATAGGATCGTCGGTCTCAGAAGACGTCTTACCAATGTTGTGGATGCCGTCGACCATCAGCAGCACATTTGGCTTGAGCAATTTCATTTGATCAATGACTTCCAAGATACTTTGCAAGCTGATTCCTTTCTTAGTATTCTCCCGAGCAAAGTCATTGAAATCACCTCTCCCGGCCAGATGATGAAGTATCCTAATCGGTATATGCTCCTCGGGAGTGAGTGTTGAACACGAGGTCCCGTTCTCAAAAGAAACACAAAAGGTGGTAAATTCCGTGATTGAATACTTTTCTTGGAGCAGACGCGGTATTTCGGTCAGAGCCCTGCTCTTTCCGTCACCAATACCAGAAGCAATTAGAGGAATGCCACAAGTATTCTTGTCACGAATTCCCTTCCCGAATGCATCAAAATTGGTATCAAATGCTTTAAAAAGAGCCGTGGCAAAGCCGTCACTTGTTTGGTAATCGTATTGAAGCCCTGGCGTTTTCAGGAGAGAATGTGGATCCTGCAGTCTTTTTTCTAATTCCGTGATGTCAACCGTTCCCAGAATTTTACGCACAATTTCCTTGGGATCTTTAGTCTGCTTCATCATCCCAGCTTTAGCGCATTCTGTATATTCTTTCTCTTTTTCTTTGAGGTATGCAATTTCCCCTTCAAGATATTGAATTTCTGATGCTACAAATTGGCGATGTTCATTATCACGGGGTATTCCTTTTATGATAAATTCCTCCATCTGGTTTTTAGCTTCTGTCAGCTGCTTGTCTTTCTCCTTTGTCTCCTCGTTGATCTGGTTGATTGTATTGTTAAGAATATTCATCCATAGCTTTCTCTCTTGAGACCCTTCTTCGTCCTCATTTCTCTTCGACTTCGTCTTCGATGATGAATTTCCGGGTGAGGCCAGCTTTGCTGAAGGTGAACGTTGTGTGGGCTTGGAGGCTGTCTCTGTTCCCTCGCTGCTCTTCTGTAAGTTCTGTTGTTCAGCCATCTTTTTACTTGCGTTCTGTGCTTTTGCAAGCGCATCTTTTGGGGTTTTGATATACGCCTCGTTACCCTCTATTCCTAGACTAGCCGAATCAGGTCCTTCCAGGGTGTCCATTATTGTGTTGTTTTGACTTAATTTTTTCGAATCTGGATTTTGCGTGTTTTAAGAGAAGAAGGTTTGTTTAAGGTTTTGTTCAAATACATTTTGAAAATTAAAATCACCTGCTAGAATGTGAGAAGAAGTTGTCCGAGATTATGACTCTGTTGAATGATGCAAGAGGTCCGTTGATGTCCTGATGATTTCATTGCAATTGTAATGATGTCCTGTAAAGTAAAAAGGATGCTTGGTGATTCTTAATATTCCGATTTCTTCCGATTATTTCCAATTTATTCCGATTTATTCCGATTTTTGTTGTCGTTTTTTAGCAGTACAGGCTGTCGGTAAATATCGAACTTTTTCGGCAAACTTGGCTTCGTTTCACATTTCCTTTTTGGAACTGCGTTAAGTAGAAATCCTCTTTGGAGACATCTTTCAGGTGTTGGTACTCATATGGTGCGACCTGTCAAAAGGATGTGAGAAATAAGGCGAACGTCATGTCAGAAGCCACGTGACAAGCGGCTAACAAACTGCGGGACAACTCGGCACTTAAATAATGGGGAAGAAGGTTGAAAATAAAATAACGGAAGGAAAGGCACTATTTTTGTATTTTAGAGATGGGAAACAAACTCCTCCGAATTCAACAAGACAATGGCTCGTGACGGTTAATTCGGCAAACTGTGCTTTACTCTCTGCTTCCCTGTTCGCCTGTGATCCAGAAGGGAGCAAACGGTCTGAAGTATTCATGGAAATTGTCCTTATGCACAACTCCAACCCTCTTTCCGCTTAGGGTCTCCTGCCAATTCTGAGGAAACGAGCCAGTAGTCATAAACAGCATCACATCATTATCACCGACAGATTTGTTGAGTTCGTTGTTGACAAAGTTCAAGAACGGTTCTTCACCTTTGGTAATTTGTGTCTTGGTGTAGAGCTTCTGCTGTTGTGCCTCGTTAAAGATGGAGTCGCCACTTTTCAGGGACAGGAAGACGTCGCCGGCTGGTGCGTTGTCGGCGTTTTGAACGACTGTTTTCCAGTCGCTTATGTGTTTCTTCGTCACAGCCCCAGTGCTGATTATCCAATTGCCTTCCTGACCGGTCCTTACACCATCATTGTTGTTTCTAATTGGGCCAGCCTTGTGTTCGCTCTTTGTCGAGATATGACCTTTACTCTTAATAACCCCCTGGACAGTGATGTTCTCAAAATTCGGGCACTCGAAATTTTTAGCCCAAAGCATCCCCTTGTGAAAGTCAGCAAGAGAGGTTTCCCCTTGTGGATGAACTTTAGACAGGAACATTCGAAACCAAGCACCAAATTTCTCCCACTCTTCGCTGCTAACAGGCACCGGACCAGACCAAGCTTGCAGGATGTGACCGTCTTCCTGTTTGGTATTCAGCAACAACCAGATAGGAGCTACTCGAAGACGACCATCGTCAGCCACGGTCAGCAGACCGTGCTTTAAATATTTGCTGATGTGTTTGGATTCTTTGTTCGCCTTTACATTGGAATTTACATTCATCGGGTTGTATGAAGTATGACAAAAAGATCCCCTCAACAGTGCGGTTATTTCATCATCGGAATACAAGGTACTAAAACCGCTTTTCCGATTAATCATGATATTCTTAACCTCGATGAAGAGCTGGTTGTCATCAAGAGGTTGCTCTAGGTTATCTTCTTTAATTTCTTGCAAGATTTCAAGGGACCTACCGTGTCCTCCCATAACCCTAAATTGTTTTTCGGTCACATCAATCTGCTTTCCATTGACTTTCGGGATCACAAACATCATGGGGAGCGGTATCCAGAATTTCTGGGTCGTCGAGTCTTGCAGGGCACTAAGCACATCAATGCTCGCTGTACATGAGCAGACCGGGAAGATGAAGTGCGGAGAATGCACATAACCCACTATGACCTCGCGAAGCAGAATGCGCATAGGATCGTCGGTCTCAGAAGACGTCTTACCAATGTTGTGGATGCCGTCGACCATCAGCAGCACATTTGGCTTGAGCAATTTCATTTGATCAATGACTTCCAAGATACTTTGCAAGCTGATTCCTTTCTTAGTATTCTCCCGAGCAAAGTCATAGAAATCACCTCTCCCGGCCAGATGATGAAGTATCCTAATCGGTATATGCTCCTCGGGAGTGAGTGTTGAACACGAGGTCCCGTTCTCAAAAGAAACACAAAAGGTGGTAAATTCCGTGACTGAATACTTTTCTTGGAGCAGACGCGGTATTTCGGTCAGAGCCCTGCTCTTTCCGTCACCAATACCAGAAGCAATTAGAGGAATGCCACAAGTATTCTTGTCACGAATTCCCTTCCCGAATGCATCAAAATTGGTATCAAATGCTTTAAAAAGAGCCGTGGCAAAGCCGGCACTTGTTTGGTAGTCGTATTGAAGCCCTGGCGTTTTCAGGAGAGAATGTGGATCCTGCAGTCTTTTTTCTAATTCCGTGATGTCAACCGTTTCCAGAATTTTACGCACAATTTCCTTGGGATCTTTAGTTGGGGAAGTCACCTGCATCATCCCAGCTATAGCGCATTCTGTATATTCTTTTTTATCTTTTTCGAGGTCTGCAATTTCCCATTCAAGCTTTTGAATTTCTGATGCTACAAATTGGCGATGTTCATTATCACGGGGTATTCCTTTTATGATAAATTCCTCCATCTGGTTTTTAGCTTCTGTCAGCTGCTTGTCTTCCTCGTTGATCTGGTTGATTGTATTGTTAAGCATATTCATCCATAGCTTTCTCTCTTGAGACCCTTCTTCGTCCTCATTTCTCTTCGACTTCGTCTTCGATGATGAATTTCCGGGTGAGGCCACCTTTGCTGAAGGTGAACGTTGTGTGGGCTTGGAGGCTGTCTCTGTTCCCTCGCTGCTCTTCTGTAAGTTCTGTTGTTCAGCCATCTTTTTACTTGCGTTCTGTGCTTTTGCAAGCGCATCTTTTGGGGTTTTGATATACGCCTCGTTACCCTCTATTCCTAGACTAGCCGAATCAGGTCCTTCCAGGGTGTCCATTATTGTGTTGTTTTGACTTAATTTTTTCGAATCTGGATTTTGCGTCGCCATCTTCTGTTTTAAGAGAAGAAGGTTTGTTTAAGGTTTTGTTCAAATACATTTTGAAAATTAAAATCACCTGCTAGAATGTGAGAAGAAGTTGTCCGAGATTATGACTCTGTTGAATGATGCAAGAGGTCCGTTGATGTCCTGATGATTTCATTGCAATTGTAATGATGTCCTGTAAAGTAAAAAGGATGCTTGGTGATTCTTAATATTCCGATTTCTTCCGATTATTTCCAATTTATTCCGATTTATTCCGATTTTTGTTGTCGTTTTTTAGCAGTACAGGCTGTCGGTAAATATCGAACTTTTTCGGCAAACTTGGCTTCGTTTCACATTTCCTTTTGGAACTGCGTTAAGTAGAAATCCTCTTTGGAGACATCTTTCAGGTGTTGGTACTCATATGGTGCGACCTGTCAAAAGGATATGAGAAATAAGGCGAACGTCATGTCAGAAGCCACGTGACAAGCGGCTAACAAACCGCGGGACAACTCGGCACTTAAATAATGGGGAAGAAGGTTGAAAATAAAATAACGGAAGGAAAGGCACTATTTTTGTATTTTCGAGATGGGAAACAAACTCCTCCGAATTCAACAAGACAATGGCTCGTGACGGTTAATTCGGCAAACTGTGCTTTACTCTCTGCTTCCCTGTTCGCCTGTGATCCAGAAGGGAGCAAACGGTCCGAAGTATTCATGGAAATTGTCCTTATGCACAACTCCAACTCTCTTTCCGCTTAGGGTCTCCTGCCAATTCTGAGGAAACGAGCCAGTAGTCATAAACAGCATCACATCATTATCACCGACAGATTTGTTGAGTTCGTCGTTGACAAAGTTCAAGAACGGTCCTTCACCTTTGGTAATTTGTGTCTTGGTGTAGAGCTTCTGCTGTTGTACCTCGTTAAAGATGGAGTCGCCACTTTTCAGGGACAGGAAGACGTCGCCGGCTGGTGCGTTGTCGGCGTTTTGAACGACTGTTTTCCAGTCGCTTATGGGTTTCTTCGTCACAGCCCCAGTGCTGATTATCCAATTGCCTTCCTGACCGGTCCTTACACCATCATTGTTGTTTCTAATTGGGCCAGCCTTGTGTTCGCTCTTTGTCGAGATTTGACCTTTACTCTTAATAACCCCCTGGACAGTGATGTTCTCAAAATTCGGGCACTCGAAATTTTCAGCCCAAAGCATCCCCTTGTGAAAGTCAGCAAGAGAGGTTTCCCCTTGTGGATGAACTTTAGACAGGAACATTCGAAACCAAGCACCAAATTTCTCCCACTCTTCGCTGCTAACAGGCACCGGACCAGACCAAGCTTGCAGGATGTGACCGTCTTCCTGTTTAGTATTCAGCAACAACCAGATAGGAGCTACTCGAAGACGACCATCGTCAGCCACGGTCAGCAGACCGTGCTTTAAATATTTGCTGATGTGTTTGGATTCTTTGTTCGCCTTTACATTGGAATTTACATTCATCGGGTTGTATGAAGTATGACAAAAAGATCCCCTCAACAGTGCGGTTATTTCATCATCGGAATACAAGGTACTAAAACCGCTTTTCCGATTAATCATGGTATTCTTAACCTCGATGAAGAGCTGGTTGTCATCAAGAGGTTGCTCTAGGTTTTTTTCTTTAATTTCTTGCAAGATTTCAAGGGACCTACCGTGTCCTCCCATAACCCTAAATTGTTTTTCGGTCACATCAATCTGCTTTCCATTGACTTTCGGGATCACAAACATCATGGGGAGCGGTATCCAGAATTTCTGGGTCGTCGAGTCTTGCAGGGCACTAAGCACATCAATGCTCGCTGTACATGAGCAGACCGGGAAGATGAAGTGCGGAGAATGCACATAACCCACTATGACCTCGCGAAGCAGAATGCGCATAGGATCGTCGGTCTCAGAAGACGTCTTACCAATGTTGTGGATGCCGTCGACCATCAGCAGCACATTTGGCTTGAGCAATTTCATTTGATCAATGACTTCCAAGATACTTTGCAAGCTGATTCCTTTCTTAGTATTCTCCCGAGCAAAGTCATTGAAATCACCTCTCCCGGCCAGATGATGAAGTATCCTAATCGGTATATGCTCCTCGGGAGTGAGTGTTGAACACGAGGTCCCGTTCTCAAAAGAAACACAAAAGGTGGTAAATTCCGTGATTGAATACTTTTCTTGGAGCAGACGCGGTATTTCGGTCAGAGCCCTGCTCTTTCCGTCACCAATACCAGAAGCAATTAGACGAATGCCACAAGTATTCTTGTCACGAATTCCCTTCCCGAATGCATCAAAATTGGTATCAAATGCTTTAAAAAGAGCCGTGGCAAAGCCGTCACTTGTTTGGTAGTCGTATTGAAGCCCTGGCGTTTTCAGGAGAGAATGTGGATCCTGCAGTCTTTTTTCTAATTCCGTGATGTCAACCGTTTCCAGAATTACACGCACAATTTCCTTGGGATCTTTAGCTGGGGAAGTCTGCTGCATATATTCTTTTTTCTTTTTTTTCGAGGACTGCAATTCTCCCTTCAAGGTCTTGCTGCATCATCCCAGCTTTAACGAATTCTGTATTTTCATTTTCTTTTTCTTTGAGGTATGCAATTCTCAATTCAAGGTCTTGAATTTCTGATGCTACAAATTGGCGAATTTCATTATCACGGGGTATTCCTTTTATGATAAATTCCTCCATCTGGTTTTTAGCTTCTGTCAGCTGCTTGTCTTTCTCCTTTGTCTCCTCGTTGATCTGGTTGATTGTATTGTTAAGCATATTCATCCATAGCTTTCTCTCTTGAGACCCTTCTTCGTCCTCATTTCTCTTCGACTTCGTCTTCGATGATGAATTTCCGGGTGAGGCCACCTTTGCTGAAGGTGAACGTTGTGTGGGCTTGGAGGCTGTCTCTGTTCCCTCGCTGCTCTTCTGTAAGTTCTGTTGTTCAGCCATCTTTTTATTTGCGTTCTGTGCTTTTGCAAGCGCATCTTTTGGGGTTTTGATATACGCCTCGTTACCCTCTATTCCGAGACTAGCCGAATCAGGTCCTTCCAGGGTGTCCATTTTTGTGTTGTTTTGACTTAATTTTTTCGAATCTGGATTTTGCGTCGCCATCTTCTGTTTTAAGAGAAGAAGGTTTGTTTAAGGTTTTGTTCAAATGCATTTTGAAAATTAAAATCAACCCTTACATGTTAAAATTCACTATGAAAATGGGCAGACCACAAAATGGAAAGTTAAAGACCAAGGAAGGGTATACTGTGAGGACCTGTGAATGCGGTGGAAAAGTATCAAGGTACAGCGAAAAGGCACATCTTGAGTCACAAAAGCACCAAACATATTTGAGACTTGTTGAAAGTATGAAGGGGTCAACTGGGAGAGTTGATGAACATAGTCACCTGCTAGAATGTGAGAAGAAGTTGTCTGAGATTATGACTCTGTTGAATGATGCAAGAGGTCCGTTGATGTCCTGATGATTTCATTGCAATTGTAATGATGTCCTGTAAAGTAAAAAGGATGCTTGGTGATTCTTAATATTCCGATTTCTTCCGATTTCTTCCGATTATTTCCGATTTATTCCGATTTTTGTTATCGTTTTTTAGTAGTACAGGCTGTCGGTAAATATCGAACTTTTTCGGCAAACTTGGCTTCGTTTCACATTTCCTTTTTGGAACTGCGTTAAGTAGAAATCCTCTTTGGAGACATCTTTCAGGTGTTGGTACTCATATGGTGCGACCTGTCAAAAGGATGTGAGAAATAAGGCGAACGTCATGTCAGAAGCCACGTGACAAGCGGTTAACAAACCGCGGGATAACTCGGCACTTAAAGAATGGGGAAGAAGATTGAAAAAAAAATAACGGAAGGAAAGGCACTATTTTTGTATTTTAGAGATGGGAAAAAAACTCCTCTAAATTCAACAAGACAATGGCTCGTGACGGTTAATTCGGCAAACTGTGCTTTACTCTCTGATTCCCTGTTCTCCTGTGATCCAGAAGGGAGCAAACGGTCCGAAGTATTCATGGAAATTGTCCTTATGCACAACTCCAACTCTCTTTCCGCTTAGGGTCTCCTGCCAATTCTGAGGAAACGAGCCAGTAGTCATAAACAGCATCACATCATTATCACCGACAGATTTGTTGAGTTCGTTGTTGACAAAGTTCAAGAACTGTTCTTCACGTTTGGGAAATGGTGTCTTGTTGTAGAGCTTCTGCTGTTGTACCTCGTTAAAGATGGAGTCGCCACTTTTCAGGGACAGGAAGACGTCGCCGGCTGGTGCGTTGTCGCCGTTTCGAACGACTGTTTTGCACTTGCTTAAGTCTATATTCGTCACAGACCCAGTGCTGATTATCCAATTGCCTTCCTGACCGGTCCTTACACCATCATTGTTGTTTCTAATTGGGCCAGCCTTGTGTTCGCTCTTTGTCGAGATATGACCTTTACTCTTAATAACCCCCTGGACAGTGATGTTCTCAAAATTCGGGCACTCGAAATTTTTAGCCCAAAGCATCCCCTTGTGAAAGTCAGCAAGAGAGGTTTCCCCTTGTGGATGAACTTTAGACAGGAACATTCGAAACCAAGCACCAAATTTCTCCCACTCTTCGCTGCTAACAGGCACCGGACCAGACCAAGCTTGCAGGATGTGACCGTCTTCCTGTTTGGTATTCAGCAACAACCAGATAGGAGCTACTCGAAGACGACCATCGTCAGCCACGGTCAGCAGACCGTGCTTTAAATATTTGCTGATGTGTTTGGATTCTTTGTTCGCCATTACATTGGAATTTACATTCATCGGGCTGTATAAAGTATGACAAAAAGATCCCCTCAACAGTGCGGTTATTTCATCATCGGAATACAAGGTACTAAAACCGCTTTTCCGATTAATCATGGTATTCTTAACCTCGATGAAGAGCTGGTTGTCATCAAGAGGTTGCTCTAGGTTATCTTCTTTAATTTCTTGCAAGATTTCAAGGGACCTACCGTGTCTTCCCATAACCCTAAATTGTTTTTCGGTCACATCAATCTGCTTTCCATTGACTTTCGGGATCACAAACATCATGGGGAGCGGTATCCAGAATTTCTGGGTCGTCGAGTCTTGCAGGGCACTAAGCACATCAATGCTCGCTGTACATGAGCAGACCGGGAAGATGAAGTGCGGAGAATGCACATAACCCACTATGACCTCGCGAAGCAGAATGCGCATAGGATCGTTGTTCTCAGAAGGCGTCTTACCAATGTTGTGGATGCCGTCGACCATCAGCAGCACATTTGGCTTGAGCAATTTCATTTGATCAATGACTTCCAAGATACTTTGCAAGCTGATTCCTTTCTTAGTATTCTCCCGAGCAAAGTCATTGAAATCACCTCTCCCGGCCAGATGATGAAGTATCCTAATCGGTATATGCTCCTCGGGAGTGAGTGTTGAACACGAGGTCCCGTTCTCAAATGAAACACAAAAGGTGGTAAATTTCGTGATTGAATACTTTTCTTGGAGCAGACGCGGTATTTCGGTCAGAGCCCTGCTCTTTCCGTCACCAATACCAGAAGCAATTAGAGGAATGCCACAAGTATTCTTGTCACGAATTCCCTTCCCGAATGCATCAAAATTGGTATCAAATGCTTTAAAAAGAGCCGTGGCAAAGCCGGCACTTGTTTGGTAGTCGTATTGAAGCCCTGGCGTTTTCAGGAGAGAATGTGGATCCTGCAGTCTTTTTTCTAATTCCGTGATGTCAACCGTTTTCAGAATTTTACGCACAATTTCCTTGGGATCTTTAGCTGGGGAAGTCTGCTGCATATATTCTTTTTTATCTTTTTCGAGGACTGCAATTCTCTCTTCAAGGTCTTGCTGCATCATCCCAGCTTTAACGAATTCTGTATTTTCATTTTCTTTTTCTTCGAGGTATGCAATTCTCAATTCAAGGTCTTGAATTTCTGATGCTACAAATTGGCGAATTTCATTATCACGGGGTATTCCTTTTATGATAAATTCCTTCATCTGGTTTTTAGCTTCTGTCAGCTGCTTGTCTTTCTCCTTTGTCTCCTCGTTGATCTGGTTGATTGTATTGTTAAGCATATTCATCCATAGCTTTCTCTCTTGAGACCCTTTTTCGTCCTCATTTCTCTTCGACTTCGTCTTCGATGATGAATTTCCGGGTGAGGCCACCTTTGCTGAAGGTGAACGTTGTGTGGGCTTGGAGGCTGTCTCTGTTCCCTCGCTGCTCTTCGGTAAGTTCTGTTGTTCAGCCATCTTCTGTTTTAAGAGAAGAAGGTTTGTTTAAGGTTTTGTTCAAATGCATTTTGAAAATTAAAATCAACCCTTACATGTTAAAATTCACTATGAAAATGGGCAGACCACAAAATGGAAAGTTAAAGACCAAGGAAGGGTATACTGTGAGGACCTGTGAATGCGGTGGAAAAGTATCAAGGTACAGCGAAAATGCACATCTTGAGTCACAAAAACACCTAACATATTTGAGACTTGTTGAAAGTATGAAGGGGTCAACTGGGAGAGTTGATGAACATAGTCACCTGCTAGAATGTGAGAAGAAGTTGTCCGAGATTATGACTCTGTTGAATGATGCAAGAGGTCCGTTGATGTCCTGATGATTTCATTGCAATTGTAATGATGTCCTGTAAAGTAAAAAGGATGCTTGGTGATTCTTAATATTCCGATTTCTTCCGATTTCTTCCGATTATTTCCGATTTATTCCGATTTTTGTTATCGTTTTTTAGTAGTACAGGCTGTCGGTAAATATCGAACTTTTTCGGCAAACTTGGCTTCGTTTCACATTTCCTTTTTGGAACTGCGTTAAGTAGAAATCCTCTTTGGAGACATCTTTCAGGTGTTGGTACTCATATGGTGCGACCTGTCAAAAGGATGTGAGAAATAAGGCGAACGTCATGTCAGAAGCCACGTGACAAGCGGTTAACAAACCGCGGGATAACTCGGCACTTAAAGAATGGGGAAGAAGATTGAAAAAAAAATAACGGAAGGAAAGGCACTATTTTTGTATTTTAGAGATGGGAAAAAAACTCCTCTAAATTCAACAAGACAATGGCTCGTGACGGTTAATTCGGCAAACTGTGCTTTACTCTCTGATTCCCTGTTCTCCTGTGATCCAGAAGGGAGCAAACGGTCCGAAGTATTCATGGAAATTGTCCTTATGCACAACTCCAACTCTCTTTCCGCTTAGGGTCTCCTGCCAATTCTGAGGAAACGAGCCAGTAGTCATAAACAGCATCACATCATTATCACCGACAGATTTGTTGAGTTCGTTGTTGACAAAGTTCAAGAACTGTTCTTCACGTTTGGGAAATGGTGTCTTGTTGTAGAGCTTCTGCTGTTGTACCTCGTTAAAGATGGAGTCGCCACTTTTCAGGGACAGGAAGACGTCGCCGGCTGGTGCGTTGTCGCCGTTTCGAACGACTGTTTTGCACTTGCTTAAGTCTATATTCGTCACAGACCCAGTGCTGATTATCCAATTGCCTTCCTGTACACCATCATTGTTGTTTATAATTGAGCCAGCCTTGTGTTCGCTCTTTGTCGAGATACGACCTTTACTCTTAATAACCCCCCGGACAGTGATGTTCTCAAAATTCGGGCACTCGAAATTTTTAGCCCAAAGCATCCCCTTGTGAAAGTCAGCAAGAGAGGTTTCCCCTTGTGGATGAACTTTAGACAGGAACATTCGAAACCAAGCACCAAATTTCTCCCACTCTTCGCTGCTAACAGGCACCGGACCAGACCAAGCTTGCAGGATGTGACCGTCTTCCTGTTTAGTATTCAGCAACAACCAGATAGGAGCTACTCGAAGACGACCATCGTCAGCCACGGTCAGCAGACCGTGCTTTAAATATTTGCTGATGTGTTTGGATTCTTTGTTCGCCATTACATTGGAATTTACATTCATCGGGTTGTATGAAGTATGACAAAAAGATCCCCTCAACAGTGCGGTTATTTCATCATCGGAATACAAGGTACTAAAACCGCTTTTCCGATTAATCATGATATTCTTAACCTCGATGAAGAGCTGGTTGTCATCAAGAGGTTGCTCTAGGTTTTTTTCTTTAATTTCTTGCAAGATTTCAAGGGACCTACCGTGTCCTCCCATAACCCTAAATTGTTTTTCGGTCACATCAATCTGCTTTCCATTGACTTTCGGGATCACAAACATCATGGGGAGCGGTATCCAGAATTTCTGGGTCGTCGAGTCTTGCAGGGCACTAAGCACATCAATGCTCGCTGTACATGAGCAGACCGGGAAGATGAAGTGCGGAGAATGCACATAACCCACTATGACCTCGCGAAGCAGAATGCGCATAGGATCGTTGTTCTCAGAAGGCGTCTTACCAATGTTGTGGATGCCGTCGACCATCAGCAGCACATTTGGCTTGAGCAATTTCATTTGATCAATGACTTCCAAGATACTTTGCAAGCTGATTCCTTTCTTAGTATTCTCCCGAGCAAAGTCATTGAAATCACCTCTCCCGGCCAGATGATGAAGTATCCTAATCGGTATATGCTCCTCGGGAGTGAGTGTTGAACACGAGGTCCCGTTCTCAAATGAAACACAAAAGGTGGTAAATTCCGTGACTGAATACTCTTCTTGGAGCAGACGCGGTATTTCGGTCAGAGCCCTGCTCTTTCCGTCACCAATACCAGAAGCAATTAGAGGAATGCCACAAGTATTCTTGTCACGAATTCCCTTCCCGAATGCATCAAAATTGGTATCAAATGCTTCAAAAAGAGCCCTGGCAAAGCCGGCACTTGTTTGGTAGTCGTATTGAAGCCCTGGCGTTTTCAGGAGAGAATGTGGATCCTGCAGTCCTTTTTCTAATTCCGTGATGTCAACCGTTTTCAGAATTTTACGCACAATTTCCTTGGGATCTTTAGCTGGGGAAGTCTGCTGCATATATCCTTTTTCTTTTTTTTCGAGGACTGCAATTCTCTCTTCAAGGTCTTGCTGCATCATCCCAGCTTTAACGAATTCTCTATATTCTTCTGTATATTCTTTTTTATCTTTTTCGAGGACTGCAATTCTCAATTCAAGGTCTTGAATTTCTGATGCTACAAATTGGTGATGTTTATTATCACGGGGTATTCCTTTTATGATAAATTCCTTCATCTGGTTTTTAGCTTCTGTCAGCTGCTTGTCTTTCTCCTTTTTCTCCTCGTTGATCTGGTTGATTGTATCGTTAAGCATATTCATCCATAGCTTTCTCTCTTGAGACCCTTCTTCGTCCTCATTTGTATTCGACTTCGTCTTCGATGATGAATTTCCGGGTGAGGCCACCTTTGCTGAAGGTGAACGTTGTGTGGGCTTGGAGGCTGTCTCTGTTCCCTCGCTGCTCTTCGGTAAGTTCTGTTGCTCAGCCATCTTTTTATTTGCGTTCTGTGCTTTTGCAAGCGCATCTTTTGGGGTTTTGATATACGCCTCGTTACCCTCTATTCCTAGACTAGCCGAATCAGGTCCTTCCAGGGTGTCCATTTTTGTGTTGTTTTGACTTAATTTTTTCGAATCTGGATTTTGCGTCGCCATCTTCTGTTTTAAGAGAAGAAGGTTTGTTTAAGGTTTTGTTCAAATGCATTTTGAAAATTAAAATCAACCCTTACATGTTAAAATTCACTATGAAAATGGGCAGACCACAAAATGGAGAGTTAAAGACCTGTGAATGCGGTGGAAAAGTATCAAGGTACAGCGAAAATGCACATCTTGAGTCACAAAAACACCTAACATATTTGAGACTTGTTGAAAGTATGAAGGGGTCAACTGGGAGAGTTGATGAACATAGTCACCTGCTAGAATGTGAGAAGAAGTTGTCTGAGATTATGACTCTGTTGAATGATGCAAGAGGTCCGTTGATGTCCTGATGATTTCATTGCAATTGTAATGATGTCCTGTAAAGTAAAAAGGATGCTTGGTGATTCTTAATATTCCGATTTCTTCCGATTTCTTCCGATTATTTCCGATTTATTCCGATTTTTGTTGTCGTTTTTTAGCAGTACAGGCTGTCGGTAAATATCGAACTTTTTCGGCAAACTTGGCTTCGTTTCACATTTCCTTTTTGGAACTGCGTTAAGTAGAAATCCTCTTTGGAGACATCTTTCAGGTGTTGGTACTCATATGGTGCGACCTGTCAAAAGGATGTGAGAAATAAGGCGAACGTCATGTCAGAAGCCACGTGACAAGCGGCTAACAAACCGCGGGACAACTCGGCACTTAAATAATGGGGAAGAAGGTTGAAAATAAAATAACGGAAGGAAAGGCACTATTTTTGTATTTTCGAGATGGGAAAAAAACTCCTCCGAATTCAACAAGACAATGGCTCGTGACGGTTAATTCGGCAAACTGTGCTTTACTCTCTGCTTCCCTGTTCGCCTGTGATCCAGAAGGGAGCAAACGGTCCGAAGTATTCATGGAAATTGTCCTTATGCACAACTCCAACTCTCTTTCCGCTTAGGGTCTCCTGCCAATTCTGAGGAAACGAGCCAGTAGTCATAAACAGCATCACATCATTATCACCGACAGATTTGTTGAGTTCGTCGTTGACAAAGTTCAATAACTGTTCTTCACCTTTGGTAATTTGTGTCTTGGTGTAGAGCTTCTGCTGTTGTACCTCGTTAAAGATGGAGTCGCCACTTTTCAGGGACAGGAAGACGTCGCCGGCTGGTGCGTTGTCGGCGTTTTGAACGACTGTTTTCCAGTCGCTTATGGGTTTCTTCGTCACAGCCCCAGTGCTGATTATCCAATTGCCTTCCTGACCGGTCCTTACACCATCATTGTTGTTTCTAATTGGGCCAGCCTTGTGTTCGCTCTTTGTCGAGATTTGACCTTTACTCTTAATAACCCCCTGGACAGTGATGTTCTCAAAATTCGGGCACTCGAAATTTTTAGCCCAAAGCATCCCCTTGTGAAAGTCAGCAAGAGAGGTTTCCCCTTGTGGATGAACTTTAGACAGGAACATTCGAAACCAAGCACCAAATTTCTCCCACTCTTCGCTGCTAACAGGCACCGGACCAGACCAAGCTTGCAGGATGTGACCGTCTTCCTGTTTGGTATTCAGCAACAACCAGATAGGAGCTACTCGAAGACGACCATCGTCAGCCACGGTCAGCAGACCGTGCTTTAAATATTTGCTGATGTGTTTGGATTCTTTGTTCGCCTTTACATTGGAATTTACATTCATCGGGTTGTATGAAGTATGACAAAAAGATCCCCTCAACAGTGCGGTTATTTCATCATCGGAATACAAGGTACTAAAACCGCTTTTCCGATTAATCATGGTATTCTTAACCTCGATGAAGAGCTGGTTGTCATCAAGAGGTTGCTCTAGGTTTTTTTCTTTAATTTCTTGCAAGATTTCAAGGGACCTACCGTGTCCTCCCATAACCCTAAATTGTTTTTCGGTCACATCAATCTGCTTTCCATTGACTTTCGGGATCACAAACATCATGGGGAGCGGTATCCAGAATTTCTGGGTCGTCGAGTCTTGCAGGGCACTAAGCACATCAATGCTCGCTGTACATGAGCAGACCGGGAAGATGAAGTGCGGAGAATGCACATAACCCACTATGACCTCGCGAAGCAGAATGCGCATAGGATCGTCGGTCTCAGAAGACGTCTTACCAATGTTGTGGATGCCGTCGACCATCAGCAGCACATTTGGCTTGAGCAATTTCATTTGATCAATGACTTCCAAGATACTTTGCAAGCTGATTCCTTTCTTAGTATTCTCCCGAGCAAAGTCATTGAAATCACCTCTCCCGGCCAGATGATGAAGTATCCTAATCGGTATATGCTCCTCGGGAGTGAGTGTTGAACACGAGGTCCCGTTCTCAAAAGAAACACAAAAGGTGGTAAATTCCGTGATTGAATACTTTTCTTGGAGCAGACGCGGTATTTCGGTCAGAGCCCTGCTCTTTCCGTCACCAATACCAGAAGCAATTAGAGGAATGCCACAAGTATTCTTGTCACGAATTCCCTTCTCGAATGCATCAAAATTGGTATCAAATGCTTCAAAAAGAGCCCTGGCAAAGCCGGCACTTGTTTGGTAGTCGTATTGAAGCCCTGGCGTTTTCAGGAGAGAATGTGGATCCTGCAGTCCTTTTTCTAATTCCGTGATGTCAACCGTTTTCAGAATTTTACGCACAATTTCCTTGGGATCTTTAGCTGGGGAAGTCTGCTGCATATATCCTTTTTCTTTTTTTTCGAGGACTGCAATTCTCTCTTCAAGGTCTTGCTGCATCATCCCAGCTTTAACGAATTCTCTATATTCTTCTGTATATTCTTTTTTATCTTTTTCGAGGACTGCAATTCTCAATTCAAGGTCTTGAATTTCTGATGCTACAAATTGGTGATGTTTATTATCACGGGGTATTCCTTTTATGATAAATTCCTTCATCTGGTTTTTAGCTTCTGTCAGCTGCTTGTCTTTCTCCTTTTTCTCCTCGTTGATCTGGTTGATTGTATCGTTAAGCATATTCATCCATAGCTTTCTCTCTTGAGACCCTTCTTCGTCCTCATTTGTATTCGACTTCGTCTTCGATGATGAATTTCCGGGTGAGGCCACCTTTGCTGAAGGTGAACGTTGTGTGGGCTTGGAGGCTGTCTCTGTTCCCTCGCTGCTCTTCGGTAAGTTCTGTTGCTCAGCCATCTTTTTATTTGCGTTCTGTGCTTTTGCAAGCGCATCTTTTGGGGTTTTGATATACGCCTCGTTACCCTCTATTCCTAGACTAGCCGAATCAGGTCCTTCCAGGGTGTCCATTTTTGTGTTGTTTTGACTTAATTTTTTCGAATCTGGATTTTGCGTCGCCATCTTCTGTTTTAAGAGAAGAAGGTTTGTTTAAGGTTTTGTTCAAATGCATTTTGAAAATTAAAATCAACCCTTACATGTAAAAATTCACTATGAAAATGGGCAGACCACAAAATGGAGAGTTAAAGACCTGTGAATGCGGTGGAAAAGTATCAAGGTACAGCGAAAATGCACATCTTGAGTCACAAAAACACCTAACATATTTGAGACTTGTTGAAAGTATGAAGGGGTCAACTGGGAGAGTTGATGAACATAGTCACCTGCTAGAATGTGAGAAGAAGTTGTCTGAGATTATGACTCTGTTGAATGATGCAAGAGGTCCGTTGATGTCCTGATGATTTCATTGCAATTGTAATGATGTCCTGTAAAGTAAAAAGGATGCTTGGTGATTCTTAATATTCCGATTTCTTCCGATTTCTTCCGATTATTTCCGATTTATTCCGATTTTTGTTGTCGTTTTTTAGCAGTACAGGCTGTCGGTAAATATCGAACTTTTTCGGCAAACTTGGCTTCGTTTCACATTTCCTTTTTGGAACTGCGTTAAGTAGAAATCCTCTTTGGAGACATCTTTCAGGTGTTGGTACTCATATGGTGCGACCTGTCAAAAGGATGTGAGAAATAAGGCGAACGTCATGTCAGAAGCCACGTGACAAGCGGCTAACAAACCGCGGGACAACTCGGCACTTAAATAATGGGGAAGAAGGTTGAAAATAAAATAACGGAAGGAAAGGCACTATTTTTGTATTTTCGAGATGGGAAAAAAACTCCTCCGAATTCAACAAGACAATGGCTCGTGACGGTTAATTCGGCAAACTGTGCTTTACTCTCTGCTTCCCTGTTCGCCTGTGATCCAGAAGGGAGCAAACGGTCCGAAGTATTCATGGAAATTGTCCTTATGCACAACTCCAACTCTCTTTCCGCTTAGGGTCTCCTGCCAATTCTGAGGAAACGAGCCAGTAGTCATAAACAGCATCACATCATTATCACCGACAGATTTGTTGAGTTCGTCGTTGACAAAGTTCAATAACTGTTCTTCACCTTTGGTAATTTGTGTCTTGGTGTAGAGCTTCTGCTGTTGTACCTCGTTAAAGATGGAGTCGCCACTTTTCAGGGACAGGAAGACGTCGCCGGCTGGTGCGTTGTCGGCGTTTTGAACGACTGTTTTCCAGTCGCTTATGGGTTTCTTCGTCACAGCCCCAGTGCTGATTATCCAATTGCCTTCCTGACCGGTCCTTACACCATCATTGTTGTTTCTAATTGGGCCAGCCTTGTGTTCGCTCTTTGTCGAGATTTGACCTTTACTCTTAATAACCCCCTGGACAGTGATGTTCTCAAAATTCGGGCACTCGAAATTTTCAGCCCAAAGCATCCCCTTGTGAAAGTCAGCAAGAGAGGTTTCCCCTTGTGGATGAACTTTAGACAGGAACATTCGAAACCAAGCACCAAATATCTCCCACTCTTCGCTGCTAACAGGCACCGGACCAGACCAAGCTTGCAGGATGTGACCGTCTTTAATTTTTAAAAAAAAAACAATCAGTTTAGCGTCTTGACCAGGACGGAAAATAGAAAGTAATCGACATAGTCGATCGATAAAAAAAAAACAATGATAACATTGTTTATTCTTTTTTTTTTTATATTCTTTTTTTTTATTAATTTTTAAAAAAAAAAACAATCAGTTTAGTAATTCTCACGCACTCGAGATCCATGTTATTGAAAATTCTGAAGTGAATAGGGAAGAGATATTTATTAAGGTATTAATACATGTAAACTAAGTATCGCAATTACTCCTAATGACTTGCGCCGGGGTTAAATTGTCCAGTCGCTCAGACTGAGATGCCTTAGACCAAACGTGAAGATTCAACACATCAGAATCAGGAATGGTTCCCACATCCCAGACCAGCCAAAGAACACCCCAACGCCAGTCAGCATCACCACACCGCAAGTAACAAATCTATGTACAAATCAAATATCCAATGTCTCTGTAAACTTCTAATTAAGCAACCACAATATTAATGTTCTATGCCAGTTCAATTATTACAATCTTTTTTAAAAAACAATCTTATATACTACATATCCAAATGCCTTTCAATCTTTAACCATGCCTCAATAATGTTATATGCCAGTTTGTTTATTACAATCTTTTCCAAAACAGTCTCACACTACAAATCCAAATGTCTGTCAATCTTTAACTAAGTAATCCATAATAATCTCACACCAGAACCAAATTGAATTAGATAACTTCCAATCAAAAAACAGCAGTACAACGGAGCTATCACCAATAAAATTTAAAAAACTACTTAAGAAATGGATTCTGCTCGCAGATACTCCACTACTGATTGTATCACACCAACTCGATGCTTCATCGACTTCATCTGAATAGGAGACACCCGAGATGGACCGTCCGCTGGGTTTTTCTTTGACGCAATATAACGGACATCAAATGAACACTTCTGTCTTGCCAACCATTCGATCGCCTCCACAATGTGTCTATTCAGAATCTCATTCCTGACACATTGCCTCTTGCGAACGGCCCCCATCACAGAAGTGTTGTCAACCCTAATCCTAAAGTGCCAACCCTCCAACCTTCGATCGTTCAAAGCTCTAAGCGTGTTCCTCAGCGCCGCTGCCTCCAACACGTTGATGTGAAGACCTCTCTCCCGCACCCATCTCTCCCCAACAATACTTAATGCTTTAGTATTCTCATCAACAATCACGCCTCCCCAACCATCAAGCGATGCATCAACGAACACTGTTAGTGTCTTGTTCTTAACAGCTTTAGCAGGCATCGTCCGACGCTGCATCGCAGCATGAATCCAACGTTGCAACTCTTTCCTAATCGAACTTGGTATCGAAATCCCATCTTCTGGGGCTAAACTCCCACCATTTATTCGATTTATGATTCTTCTTGAATATTTAATGGCGAACCAAAAGAGACCAGGAGATGTAGCTGACACCGCACTTGCATGCATCAATCGACCCATCAGCGTTTCCAAACCACCTGCTGTCATACTTCGCAATTCCGTCTGCTCCAACTTCTGTCTTAAACGAGACGAGATTTGCACTTTCTTCTGTTGATGGTTGAACTCAACACCCAGGAAGTCATATTGCTCCCCACAATCAACGGAATCAGCTGGTTTCCATGTTGCGTTCACAGATTCAGCCCTCTCATCTAATTGTCTCGTTCTCTCCCTTACTGTAGCATATCTACCAACATACCGGATATTATCTATCCATGAGTCAATTCGAACGTCCTTCACCACCAAATCAGGTCTCGCATAAAGAACATCACCAGCCAGAGTCGCAGCCACCGAATGCATCAGCTCCGGTGCACACGAATGACCCATCGGAAGCCGAGTCAATTCGTACCATTCCCCACCATCAGCCTGAAATCTGAAATATCTTCGAGACTTCTCAGGAATCTCGATCTGATAAAACCCTGTGCGAAAGTCGCGACAACTGGCAACTTCCCCTCGCACAGAATCCAAATAACGAGATATATGTTCTAAAGGAACATCAGCCTTGTAACCCAACCTTATCAGCTCATCATTCGCCTGTTTAGTCCACAAGATGAACCTCTGCCTCAAACCAGTCTTCTTGCTCTCCACCACAGTAAACGGAATATTCTCCATCGGTCCTGAACGATCTGAAGGCGATGCAACTCCACAAGTTACCAACTTCTCCGCAAAATCCTTCCTAATCGACGACATCCGTTTCCTGCTGTTTGCGGTCTGCCTCCCCTTCTTCAACTTCGGCTCGAAGGTCAAGCTCACTACATCATCGAATCTTTTCCTCCTAGCCGTCGACATCATTGCTCTCACCTTATTCAGATCCAAAGGTGGTACATCATCTACATGCAGCGGGGACTCCCATTCTTCATTAGTCGATGGTAACTTCGACTTTTTCGGTCTCCTGCAGATGTTATGCTTATTGTTCATAACAATTCTGTTACCGAAGCTGTCAACAGCGCCCTCGCCATGTCGACCGGATTCCCACCATACCTGACCGAGGTGCTCGGAAATCCTTCGCCTCCCGATGCGTGCTTCGTCACCCGACCGAGCACAACCCCGTCGATCACCACTCCTCTTGCCATCAAAGCCACTAGATGGGAAATGGCCCCGCGCTTTATTGAATGCGCCGAGTACTCCGCCATTCTCATTTGCCCCTTCCACAACCTGTCGAGCTCCGCAGTCGAAGTCGTCGTCAACCTTCCGAACCTTGATCTTCTTCCTAGAAGACCCGCGATCTCGGCTGTCAATACGCCTGAAATCACCACCCATCTTGAAGTCCGAAACGGGTTGCTGGACGTTCCCTTCGGCGCTGTGAACCAGTCGACAATCACCTCGTCTGGACTCACCAGAACGAAATTGTCGCTGCTCAATATGCAGACTTCGCCCCACCTTGAAGCCGTCTTCCACGCAATCAAGGATGCCAGCTTCAAGTCCTCCCGCTGATGCATCGCCCAAGATATCAGCAACTCTCTCGGAATCGGCTTTGCCTGATTGATTGGAATAGCCGCTCCGTCTGCTCGCAATGCGGCCGCCAACTGCTTCACCGTCTCGTTTGGGAGCCCCATCCTCTTCAATGCGCCTGACAGAGCCTTTGCATATGCCAGCATGCCCTGCTTTGTTACACTTGTCGCTACAACAAACAACGCCACTGTATCCTGATTTAGTGGGATCTGGTTTTGATCCACCCAATAAATCAATCGCGCCCAAAGATGTTGCCTCCCCTTCAGAGTTGATGCCGCCCACATTGAACCCACGATCCGCTCCAATTGATCCAACGCGGACGACAGATCCACCTTGTCCTCTCCATTTCTTCTCGAGGATTTTTCCTTCGCTCCTCTTCCTTCGACCTGGTGGCGCATCATTTTCCCGAACAACGTCTCCGACTCGGCAGTCATTCCGGCAGCCACGCAACTCTCCCACATCCGCACATGGTCTCCATCTATACCGATGAGCGGCGTCTGCGACCGATGAGATGACATTTCGAGAGACCGGCGCCTTAAAAACGACTCGGTCGGCCTCCCGTTTGCTGATGCGCCTTCGGCAAACGACGTCGGCGGACTTCCCGACACGGGTAACCCTCTGCTTAGCTGGTAACCCACAAACTCCGCGGGGCCGGCTACCCTTCACTTGGAGCCAGCCCCTTTCACGTTTCCCATCGACTTCGCTCCTTTTCCACTCCAATTGTAGCCCCCCTTGTTAGCTGTGTACCTCTGTACCTGACCGCCTTTGCCACTCCTAGGAGTGTTGTGTACCTTCTTGAACTCATTGGACGAATATATCAATCTGCGACTGTTCAAGTTTCGAGTGTACGCCGGCATGTCGTACCACCTATAGTACCCGAAGGACACAAAATCCCGTACCGAGATTATACCGTCCTTCAGCATCTCCCAATCTCTGTTCAGCTGACTAGACTGAAACAGCGAGCTAGCGGTAGCAGCCGAAACGTACTTTGCGTAGAGATCGCGAATTAAATTATCCGTCGCATACGGATCGGCAGGATTACCGATAATCCCACGCCATTGAATAAATTGCTTCGCATCTGTCGCGAAGTTTGGTTCAAGAGCTATATCGTCTTTATCACTACCTTTCGGCCTACTCTGTTCCCTCATCATCGCCGCCATTTGCATCAAGACTTCACTCTGTGCTGCCATATGATAAGGAACATTACTAACGTCTGAACTATTCAAGTGATGGTAACCACCAGGAATTGGTGGACAGGTTTGGTGTTCGGTACGAAAATTATAATCCGCCTGAGGACGCATATTCACTTCTGCTTCAGGACGCATATTCACCTCCACTTCAGGACGCATATTTACATCCGACATGTTCCGCTGCATTTCATCAATTTGAACCCTCATCCGATCTAATTCTGCGTGCATCCTATCATTTTCTGCATGCACTCTACTGTTTTCTTCCGCCAACGCACTCTTTTCATCCACTTGCTTAGTTACATACTTCCTAGCAACTTCCTTCACATAAACCTCCGAAGCCCATACCCCCGAGTATACAAAACCTGGAAAGGGGAACGTGAATGCCGCACCATCTTCTCCCGCATGCGGCTCCACTCCAGGCAAGTGATCATTCGTTGAACTCGCGATCACTTCAAACACCGGAACACCGTCGCTTCTGGTTGATATGTGATTCAACCTGCCCGCATAAAATTTCCATTCGTTGCCTCCCAACTCCTTCATGCGATACACAACATTCCTCCCACTCAAACGCAAACCATCAATATACATCTGTTCTGTCGACATCTCTCGCCTGACAGGCAATCCTTTCTCCCCACTACATGCTGTGGGACTCTGTTCCCTAATCCTGTATTCATCCTCCAGTTGTCTTTCCAATTGGAGCGGCGATAACTCTGGAGTAGGTCTATCCCATGCCATTACACTTGGAGTGTCTTCTCCAGCGTTAGTCCACGTTCTAGATGGTCTGCTCGACATTTAAAAAATGAGGAGTTGGATATAAAGAGGTGAAAAAGTCTGATAAAAGTATGTTAAGGTGTTAACTACATTAAATCAAGACCAAACAACTATCTCAGAAAATCTTTAAACATCAATATTTTCACTCATTAATATTCCTTAAACTCCTAAGGGATTAATATATACAAAATATTATAAATAAGTGAACCAATATACTTCAGCGACTAAAACATAAATGTAAATTTATGCGACATAGCTATCGAGTCGAAATGCTTCATTCAGAATTGAAATAGGGTGAATTCGATAGAGTGGGAAGTAACGGATTGGGAGCTTTTGGCTCCTGCCCTATTCCCGATGTAAACTTTCTTTTTATTTTTTTTTTTTTTTTAACAGGCCCAAAGGGCGACAATGACTGTTGCTGACCAAGGAATAATATTCAAATGAATTTTCGTTTCAAAGAAACGAACAGAATTAAGAGAGAGGCAGAGAAAAAAAAAAAAAAAGAAAAAAAATATTAAGAGGAAGTAATCAAACATGAAAAAAAAATAAAATAAAATATAAATAAAAAACGTTGTATGAAAAAGGAAAAAAAGAAAAAAAAAAGACCAGAAAAGGAAAGAGAAAATGAAAAGGTATAATATTATTGTGGGGATATGGGGATAGCAGGGAGATGCTCTTTTTTTTTTTTTTTTTTTTTATTATTTAAAAAAAGGAAACAATCAGTTTAGCGTCTCCATCAGGACGGAAAATAGAAATTAATCGACATAGTCGATCGATAGAAAAAAACAATGATAACATTGTTTATTCTTTTTTTTTTTTTTTTAAATCCTTTTAATTATTTTAAAGAAAAAACAATCAGTTTAGCGTCCTGACCAGGACGGAAAATAGAAAGTAATCGACATAGTCGATCGATAAAAAAACAATGATAACATTGTTTATTCTTTTTTTTTTTTTTTTTTTTATATTCTTTTTATTTTTTTTTAAAAAAAAAAACAATCAGTTTAGCGTCTTGACCAGGACGGAAAGTAGACAGTAATCAACAAAGTCGATCGATAAAAAAAAACAATGATAACATTGTTTATTCTTTTTTTTTTTTTTTTTTTTATATTCTTTTTATTTTTTTTTAAAAAAAAAAACAATCAGTTTAGCGTCTTGACCAGGACGGAAAGTAGACAGTAATCGACAAAGTCGATCGATAAAAAAAAACAATGATAACATTGTTTATTCCTTTTTTTTTTTTTTTTTTTTATTCTTTTTATTTATTTTTTAAAGAAAAAAACAATCAGTTTAGCTTCTTGACCAGGACGGAAAATAGAAATTAATCGACATAGTCGATCGATAAAAAAAAAACAATGATAACATTGTTTATTCCTTTTTTTTTTTTTTTATATTCTTTTATTTATTTTTAGAAAAAACAATCAGTTTAGCGTCTTGACCAGGACGGAAAATAGAAATTAATCGACATAGTCGATCGATAAAAAAAACAATGATAACATTGTTTATTCCTTTTTTTTTTTTTTTTTAAATTCTTTTTTTTTTTAGAAAAAACAATCAGTTTAGTGTCCTGACCAGGACGGAAAATAGAAATTAGTCGACAAAGTCGATCGATAAAAAAACAATGATAACATTGTTTATTCTTTTTTTTTTTTTTTAAATTCTTTTTATTCATTTTTTAAAGAAAAAAAAAACGGAAAATAGAAATTAGTCGACAGAGTCGATCGATAAAAAAACAATGATAATAATAGTATATACCTCTAAGACTGGTTCATAATCTTTCCTTATTTCATTAAGAACAGCTTCACAGGCTTTTTTATTTTTCTTTTTGTCTTTTTTTTTTCTAACATGCATTTCTGGTTTAAAAACATTGAAATCATTTGAAAAACTCCATGGAGGATGAACGTAAATGGGATATTTCTCAAAACTGAGTGATAGAAGGTTGTGTTCTTTCAGAACATTCATTCCTAAACGAGTAAAAGAATCAATGGGTGTTGAGGAGAATAAGAAATTTGGGAGAGGAATAGGGGCAGTGAACTTTTGATTCAGGCCCTTCCCATCGAACAGGACGAAGACTTCTAAAACCTGAGATGAACCAATTGAGTTGAAACAAACAAATAACAGAGACGCAACACATACCGGAACATCATCGCAAGCAATGCTTCGGACCTCCGTCGACCTTCGTTCCTCCGGCGGCAAAGGGAAACAAGAAAGAACGGGCAATGAGACAAACCTGTTAGTTGGTGTTGTGTTGTTGTTAAAACAAAAACATAAACGCCAGGAAGTTCGACAACGAAGACATCGACATCGATCGCTGCTCTGCAGATGTCCGGCGGGTGTTTGTCTACACTGTGTTTATTGTTTGTTTTTTTCCCAAGGTTCAACCCTGGGAAGAGAAGTAAAAAATTCCGTCAGTGTTGGCCTTCCTGTTCGAAGGTGCGCACCAATGACGATAAATAGAGTGGGGGGGAGAAAACCTTTGATCCAACTGGATCCCTTCACGAGCTGACATATTCTTTCAGGTGGAATAAAGACATTTAATAAAGGGGATGTGATTCGCGCCATTTTTGCGAACCATCTACCAGTTTCAAGTTTCAAATAGGTGTTGATACTTTGTTGTTGTGCCTCAAAAAAGATCTTATCTCTTGTTTCCCTTGTTGGTGGTAAGGCACCTAAAACATAGCACGCACCCCTAAGGTGTAAAGAGAGAAGCCTGTCCATGTGATTTCGATAGAGTGGGAAGTAACGGACTGGGAGCTTTTGGCTCCTGCCCTATTCCCGATGTAAACTTTCTTTTTATTTTTTTTTTTTTTTTAACAGGCCCAAAGGGCGACAATGACGGTTGCTGACCAAGGAATAATATTCAAATGAATTTTCGTTTCAAAGAAACGAACAGAATTAAGAGAGATGCAGAGAATAAAAAAAAAGAATAAACAATGTTATCATTGTTTTTTTTTATCGATCGACTATGTCGATTACTTTCTATTTTCCGTCCTGGTCAAGACGCTAAACTGATTGTTTTTTTTTCAAAATTAATAAAAAAGAATATAAAAAAAAATAAAAAAAAAAGAATAAACAATGTTATCATTGTTTTTTTTTATCGTTCGACTTTGTTGACTAATTTCTATTTTCCGTCCTGGTCAAGACGCTAAACTGATTGTTTTTTTTTCAAAATTAATAAAAAAGAATATAAAAAAAAATAAAAAAAAAAGAATAAACAATGTTATCATTGTTTTTTTTTATCGTTCGACTTTGTTGACTAATTTCTATTTTCCATTTTTTTTTTTTTTTTAAAAATAAATAAAAAGGAATAAAAAGGAATTAAAAAAAAAAAAAAAAAAAAAGAATAAACAATGTTATCATTGTTTTTTTTTATCGATCGACTATGTCGATTACTTTCTATTTTCCGTCCTGGTCAGGACGCTAAACTGATTGTTTTTTCTTTAAAATAATTAAAAGGATTTAAAAAAAAAAAAAAAAAAAAAAAAGAATAAACAATGTTATCATTGTTTTTTTTTCTATCGATTTCTCTCGATCAGGACGGAAAATAGAAATTAATCGACATAGTCGATCATTAGAAAAAAACAATGATAACATTGTTTATTCTTTTTTTTTTTTTTAAATCCTTTTAATTATTTTAAAGAAAAAACAATCAGTTTAGCGTCGTGTTTATCCCCTAATTTTAATAAAAACAAGATCAGCTCAGCTTGATCGTTAATCTTTTTTTTTTTTTTGTACCGACGTAGTCGGAGAAGAAACTATTCAGATTGAAAACCGATTATTTCTTATGGTCATGATTTATTTTCCCCGTGCGACAGGATTTTGATTTTGTCTGCGTTCAACGAAATGTAAGGTTAATCTGAATGGTTTTTTTTTTTTTTTTAAATTTAAACTGATTGTATTTATATCTGGTTATTTTTATCAACGATCGGCTATGCCGATCGACCTTTAAAACAATTGTTTTCTCCTTCTCGACGATCAGATCCAATTGATCGACCTTTTCTTTTTTTCTCCCTTTATTCCTTCCATCCCTCCCGCTCCCCTATTTTTTTTAATAAAAACAAGATCAGCTCAGCTTGATCGTTATTTTTTCTTTTTTTTATTGTTGGTCCTAGTCAAGACCTTAAACTGACTAACCGGTCTTAATTTTAACCTTTAATTTTATCATTGAGTTAAGTTACCAGGTGAGATTTGGACTGTTAGTTTTTGGCTAAGGCCCTCCCTGAAGAGCAAGAACAGAAAAACTACTCACACCTGAAGAAAACATACACAAAGAACACACTGTAAGCTGTGTGTGTATTTTGTGTTTGTCACAACAGGAGAGAAAAGAAAGAATGTCAAGGTTGGTCACCTTGCCTATCAACGCACAACATTGGTGGTCTCTACTAGACCCTGAGTGATCCCACTGGATCTCTCATCGTTCATAGTACCCTGTGTGAAGTTATAAAATCTAAGGTAAACTATGAACTACAAATGACTTAGCCTGTTATTATAATGCCACAGGCAGGCCCTGCATTCAGCAACTATCCAGCAGTGCTTGGATGTCCTGATCTTCTTCTAAAAAAAAAAGAAAGAAAAACAAAACTGTAGCTGGGATCACTCAGGATCAACAGACTACCAATGCTACCTGTTGTACTTGCTCACTATGGGGGGTGATGCCAAACACCCAGAAGTACTTAACTACTTTCCTTCTTGCTGCCCAGGAGTTTCTGACCAGAACTAATAGAAAATAAAAAGTAGATGGGAAATAATAAAAAGTAAAATGGATATAACTGAAGTTAAACAAGACAAATGAGGTAACAGACCAGAACAGATAGAGAATAAAAAGAAAAGATAATTGCAAGAGTTATTGTAGTAAAAGATTACAAATAAAAAAAAATGCAAGTATCAACACATGATCAAGATACACCAGCAGCTAACAAACAACATAAAATTGAAGATCAGTTGCCAGAGTATTTCAACCATGGTAGAATACTCGCCCCTCTGGCAGGGATTATCCCAGACTTGTCCTTTAATTTAGTTGGACACCATGGAAAATAAAGAACTAATAGAAAATAAAAAGTAGATGGGAAACAATAAAAAGTAAAATGGATATAACTGAAGTTAAACAAGACAAATGAAGTAACAGACTAGAACAGAAAGAGAATTGCAATATCCTTGTCAGTTTTGGCATCAAACCTGTAATGGTTTAATCATTACAGGTTATTTACTGGAATATTTGTTCTAAAAGTTGCTAAGTATTTCTCACTTAGAAATTTTTTCTTTTTTTATTTTCAGCTTAATTAGCTACGAATTGTTTCTACTAAGTGTTTCTCACTTAGATTTTTTTTTTGCTTTTCAGCTCCTTAAAAGCTGCTAAGTGTTTCTGCTAAGTGTTTCTCACTTAGAATTTTATTTTTATGTTCGTTTTCTATCCCCTCTTCTATCCCTTTTGTTCAAAAAAAGCGATGAGAAATTTCTCTCATTCATGTTAAGATGCACTCTGAACTTTGATTTTTTGATCTGAGTGTGAGGGAATGACCTGTTAGTGCATTGGGCATAAGCTGTACAGCAGTTTAGATGTCTTAGGTGTTAATAGGGGGTTCCTCTTAGCATTTTTCTTTGTTACCACCTTATGATTTTCTTGAAGAAAAAAAATAGAAGTCATAATGGTGCTTCCCTCTGGAAGGGTTGTAAGCCATGGTGTCCAACTAAATTAAAGGACAAGTCTGGGATAATCCCTGCCAGAGGGGCGAGTATTCTACCATGGTTGAAATACTCTGGCAACTGATCTTCAATTTTATGTTGTTTGTTAGCTGCTGGTGTATCTTGATAATGTGTTGATACTTGCATTTTTTTATTTGTAATCTTCTATTACAATTCTCTTTCTGTTCTGGTCTGTTACTTCATTTGTCTTGTTTAACTTCAGTTATATGCATTTTACTTTTTATTGTTTCCCATCTACTTTTTATTTTCTATTAGTTCTGGTCAGAAACTCCTGGGCAGCAAGAAGGAAAGTAGTTTAGTACTTCTGGGTGTTTGGCATCACCCCCCATAGTGAGCAAGTACAACAGGTAGCATTGGTAGTCTGTTGATCCTGAGTGATCCCAGCTACAGTTTTGTTTTTCTTTCTTTTTTTTAGAAGAAGATCAGGACATCCAAGCACTGCTGGATAGTTGCTGAATGCAGGGCCTGCCTGTGGCATTATAATAACAGGCTAAATTCGATAGAGTGGGAAGTAACGGACTGGGAGCTTTTGGCTCCTGCCCTATTCCCGATGTAAACTTTCTTTTTATTTTTTTTTTTTTAACAGGCCCAGAGGGCGACAATGACTGTTGCTGACCAAGGAATAATATTCAAATGAATTTTCGTTTCAAAGAAATGAACAGAATTAAGAGAGAGGCAGAGAAAAAAAAAAAAAAAAAAGAAAGAAAAGAAAAAAAAAAAAAAAAATATGAAGAGGAAATAATCAAACATGAAAAAAATAAAAAAAAAAAATAAAATATAAATAAAAAACGTTGTATGAAAAAGGAAAAAAAAGAAGAAAAAAAAAAAAGACCAGAAAAGGAAAGAGAAAATGAAAAGGTATAATATTATTGTGGGGATATGAGGATAGCAGGGAGATGCTCTTTTTTTTTTTTTTTTTTTTTTTTTTATTTATTATTTAAAAAAAAGGAAACAATCAGTTTAGCGTCTCGATCGGGACGGAAAATAGAAATTAATCGACATAGTCCATCGATAGAAAAAAAAACAATGATAACATTGTTTATTCTTTTTTTTTTTTTTTTTTTTTTTTTTAAATCCTTTTAATTATTTTAAAGAAAAAACAATCAGTTTAGCGTCTTGACCAGGACGGAAAATAGAAAGTGATCGACATAGTCGATCGATAAAAAAACAATGATAACATTGTTTATTCTTTTTTTTTTTTTTTTAAATTCTTATTATTTATTTTTTAAAGAAAAAAAAACGGAAAATAAAAATTAGTCGACAAAGTCGAACGATAAAAAAAAACAATGATAACATTGTTTATTCTTTTTTTTTTTGTTTTTTTTTTATATTCTTTTTTATTAATTTTGAAAAAAAAAACAATCAGTTTAGCGTCTTGACCAGGACGGAAAATAGAAAGTAATCGACATAGTCGATCGATAAAAAAACAATGATAACATTGTTTAATCTTTTTTTTTTTTTTTAAATTCTTTTTATTTATTTTTTAAAGAAAAAAAACGGAAAATAGAAATTAGTCGACAAAGTCGAACGGTAAAAAAACAATGATCAAAGGTAAACTATGATCATTTGTAGTTCATAGTTTACCTTTGATTTTATAACTTCACATAGGTACTATGAACGATGAGAGATCCAGTGGGATCACTCAGGGTCTAGTAGAGACCACCAATGTTGTGCGTTGATAGGCAAGGTGATCAACCTTGACATTCTTTCTTTTCTCTCCTGTTGTGACAAAACACAAAATACACACACAGCTTACAGTGTGTTCTTTGTGTATGTTTTCTTCAGGTGTGAGTAGTTTTTTTGTTCTTGCTCTTCAGGGAGGGCCTTAGCCAAAAGCTAACAGTCCAAATCTCACCTGGCAAACTCAACTCAGTCTTTGTCAGTATTGGCATCAAACCTGTAATGGTTACATTAACTACCATTTCAACAGGTTATTTACTGAAATATTTGTTCTAAAAGTTGCTAAGTATCTCTCACTTAGAAATTTTTTTATTTTTTTATTTTCAGCTCAATTAGCTACGAAGTGTTTCTACTAAGTGTTTCTCACTTAGATTTTTTTTTTTGCTTTTCAGCTCCTTAAAAGCTGCTAAGTATTTCTGCTAAGTGTTTCTCACTTAGAATCTTATTGTTATGTTCGTTTTCTATCCCTTCTCCTATCCCTTTTGTTCAAAAAAAGCGGGAGGAAATTCTCTCATTCATGCTAAGATGCACTCTGAACTTTGATTTTTTTGATCTGAGTGTGAGGGAATGACCTGTTAGTGCATTGGGCATAAGCTGGGCTGCAGTTTAGATGTCTTAGGTGTTAATAAGGGGTTCCTCTTAGCATTTTTCTTTGTTACCACCTTATGATTTTCTTGAAGAAAAAAAATAGAAGTCATAATGGTGCTTCCCTCTGGAAGGGTTGTAAGCCATGGTGTCCAACTAAATTAAAGGACAAGTCTGGGATAATCCCTGCCAGAGGGGCGAGTATTCTACCATGGTTGAAATACTCTGGCAACTGATCTTCAATTTTATGTTGTTTGTTAGCTGCTGGTGTATCTTGATAATGTGTTGATACTTGCATTTTTTTATTTGTAATCTTCTATTACAATTCTCTTTCTGTTCTGGTCTGTTACTTCATTTGTCTTGTTTAACTTCAGTTATATCCATTTTACTTTTTATTGTTTCCCATCTACTTTTTATTTTCTATTAGTTCTGGTCAGAAACTCCTGGGCAGCAAGAAGGAAAGTAGTTTAGTACTTCTGGGTGTTTGGCATCACCCCCCATAGTGAGCAAGTACAACAGGTAGCATTGGTAGTCTGTTGATCCTGAGTGATCCCAGCTACAGTTTTGTTTTTCTTTCTTTTTTTTAGAAGAAGATCAGGACATCCAAGCACTGCTGGATAGTTGCTGAATGCAGGGCCTGCCTGTGGCATTATAATAACAGGCTAAGTCATTTGTAGTTCATAGTTTACCTTTGATTTTATAACTTCACATAGGTACTATGAACGATGAGAGATCCAGTGGGATCACTCAGGGTCTAGTAGAGACCACCAATGTTGTGCGTTGATAGGCAAGGTGATCAACCTTGACATTCTTTCTTTTCTCTCCTGTTGTGACAAACACAAAATACACACACAGCTTACAGTGTGTTCTTTGTGTATGTTTTCTTCAGGTGTGAGTAGTTTTTTTGTTCTTGCTCTTCAGGGAGGGCCTTAGCCAAAAGCTAACTGTCCAAATCTCACCTGGTAATTCAACTCAAGTCAATTTGACATTGGTTCTCAGACCCCCTTATACAAAGAAAAAGAAGGAAGATTAAGGCTGAAACTTTCCTTGAAATGCCAAATCTTAGAAAACGAACTAGAACACTCAGGGTCTAGTAGAGACCACCAATGTTGTGCGTTGATAGGCAAGGTGATCAACCTTGACATTCTTTCTTTTCTCTCCTGTTGTGACAAACACAAAATACACGCACAGCTTACAGTGTGTTCTTTGTGTATGTTTTCTTCAGGTGTGAGTAGTTCTTTTGTTCTTGCTCTTCAGGGAGGGCCTTAGCCAAAAGCTAACAGTCCAAATCTCACCTGGAAATTCAACTCCAGACGAGGAACCTCCCCACGTGGCATTCAAGACCACTAATGCGCAGCATTAAAGAAGAACCTGCCACTGCAAGTTTTATAAAAGATGGTAAAGAAATCTTCCCTGTGGAAGAAGTCAAAATCCACAAAGTAACAAAACTGAAAACGATCGAAAAGCTCACCATTGAAAGATCGTGGCTTGAGAAATGTTTTATCTGGCAAACTTGTTACGCATCGGCTCTTTCTATTCTACTTATTGCCAATGGTTCTTCCTCCCCGGCCCCTTCTGTTTTGTTAGATGAGGATGACCTCACTGGACTCTCCTTGTCATTCTCTTCTATTTCTTCCATCTCTTTCCAGACTCCCCCACCTGAACTCATGTCAACAGGATCGCAAACACTTCCTGCTGATTTCGCTATAGTGATAAGAACTCAATCTGACATGGGTTCTCAAACCCCCTTGTACAAAAAAAAAGAAGGAAAATTAAGGCTGAAACTTTCCTTGAAATGCCAGATTTTAGAAAACGAATTAGAGCAAATGAAAGAACGAATTTTTTATGTTCTATTTTTATTTTACTTTAATGCGATGTCAGCCTCCCTCGAGAAAGACAAGCAGTTACTAAATGGATTACCTGTTGAGATCAAAGCTACCAACCAGGATCCATCCTCACTTCCTCCTGCGCCTCCTGTTTTAATTATTGAAAAAGATAGAAAAGAATATGAACTTCTGGAAGGAGTAATTCAACGGTTAACAGCAGAACGCGATGAATCGAAGACTTCTCTTTCTGCACTAGTTCGACAATATGACTTAGTGGAAGATTACAGGAAACGTGAGCTCGCAAATCTGACTCAGAGAGCAGACCTATCGGAAATGGCGCTCTTTAATTACCATCAAAGGTTTGTTCTTCTGTCGAACGAATTGGAGACCAAATGTAATGAGGAAAGAGAAAGTAAAATAAGACTTTTCTATACTCAACAGGAGGTCGAGAGTTTGCGTGCCGCGCGTCCCCGTATGACCCACTTTAGTCAACAAGTTTCCCCCCGAACCCCCGTTCTGTATGAATCTGTTGCTATGATGAAGATAGCAAAGAACTACCTCTCGCTCTTTACAACTACGAGTAGTCTTTTTACTCCTCTTATTAAACCCCTTATCCCTACCCTTAATTATATCACCCCTCTTTGTCCTCTAGCCTCAATTCCTCCGACAATGCCGCAGAGTGAAGCTCTCGACCGCACGCCGACCAAGATTTTACGACAAGAGAGTCACGTTATCTCCGTTAAAGAGAATACACCTATTGCGAGACAATGGTCCGAGGGTAGGATTGACTTACTCGAGAACTACTGTCGAGCAGTAGATGACTCTCTCGAAACAAACGAGAAAGCGGCAGAGCTCTCAGAACAACTTCTGGATGCCCAACTTCGCCTCTCGGAGCTGAACCACCAACGGTGTACAACTCACGCAGAGCAGCTTGAGCAATCCATGATGTTAACGGGACTGGCGAGCGATTTAAATGCTCAACTCGCCTTGGCACGGTCTCAAATTGCGGCCCTGAAGTTCCAATTAGCTTCATGGGCAGAAGGTTTGAGTCCGCCAGACACAGAAGAACATGAGGAAAATGAAACTCCGCCGAGAAAGTCTGAGCGTTCAACTCTGAAAAAACGAACCCCTCCATCAAGATATCGTTACAATCGAAGGAGATGTTCTGCTGATGACGTTCACGGTGACTCCACCCCCTTGTAATTCTCTTTTTCCTTACTTTCACATCACTTTGTTTATTTAGTTTTTTAGCTTATTTATTATTTATTGTTCGTTTTTGTTTGTATTATTCTGTCGATATGTTTATGTCCGTCAGATCATAACGTTAATCAGGTTAATTGTTAATTGTTAATTATAAATGGTCTAAACCCCAATCCAAGTTCCCAAGGCTTGGCATAGATTTGAGTGTCGCCTTACTGGCCTCCTCATCCTCTATGAGTGGTGAGGGGGCCAGCAATGGTTTTTTTTTTTTTTTTCTCTTATTTCTTTTTTTTCTTTTTCTTTTACTCTAATATGAAATATTTTTGAACAAAATGTGATTATTAATTTAAAAAAAAAAAAAAAAATAATAATGTAAATGAATAATAAAAAAAAAAAAAAAAACATGCCTTGGGAATACAATCAAAGCCCCAATTAATCGGTCCTTTCTTTTTCCTTCTTGTCAAGTGATCGCTCCACTCGTCGATCACCAAAACCGATTGTATTTATATCTGTTCTTTTCTCAACGATCGGCTATACCGACCATTTTTTTTTTTTTTTATAAATAATTGTTTTCTTCTTCTCGACGATCAGATCCAATTGATCAACCTTTTCTTTTTTTTTTCCTCTATTCCTTCCATCCCTCCCGCTCCCCTATTTGTATTAAAAACAAGATCAGCTCAGCTTGATCGTTAATCTTTTTTTCTTTTTTAATTTAAACTGATTGTATTTATATCTGTTTATTTTTCTCAACGATCGGCTATACCGATCAACCTTTAAAATAATTTCTTCTTCTCGACGATCAGATCCAATTGATCAACCTTTTCTTTTTTTTTTCCTCTATTCCTTCCATCCCTCCCGCTCCCCTATTTGTAATAAAAACAAGATCAGCTCAGCTTGATCGTTAATTTTTTTTCTTTCTTTTTTGTTGGTCCTAGTCAAGACCTTAAACTGACTAACCGGTCTTAATTTTAAATAAGTGTTAACCTAGTTTCTCTTTTCCTTTTCAATTTCCTTTTAATACTCTCTATCTGGTCTGTTATGTCATATTTCTCATTTAATTTTATCATCCATTTTACTTTTCACTGTTTCCCATCTACATTTTATTTTCAAATAGTTACGGTCTGTTAAAAAAAAAAAAAAAGTTTAAATAAGTTAAATTGAACATGTTAACTCAATTCCTCAATTCTTCCGTCATGGTCATGACATTCTTTTTCGTTTCTCTAATGCACAAGAGATACCATCACTCATGAGATACCAACGCACATACGAGATACCAGCACTCCAGAGATACCGACACGCTAGAGATACCAAGTCACTTGAGATACCTCCTTGTAAATTAATTCCCGGTATTTCAAATTTGAATTGATAGTGTCAACTCTGCTTGCTGCTCTTGTTAATGTGTTGTCTCCTGAAAGTGACCTTAACTCCTGTAAAAAGAAAAAAAAAAAAGAAATCAAAAAAGAAGAATTTTCAAACGAAGTTATAACAACCCCTACCACCCATTATGATCAATTCCGCTTGTTTTTTTTTTTTTAAAACAAAAAAAAAAATAAAAAATTATAAAAGATTAAACAATGTTATCATTGTATTTTTATCGATCGACTATGTCGATTACTTTCTATTTTCCGTCCTGGTCAAGACGCTAAACTGATTGTTTTTTTTTTTTTTTTTTTCAAAATTAATAAAAAAGAATATAAAAAAAAAAAATAAAAAAAAGAATAAACAATGTTATCATTGTTTTTTTATCGTTCGACTTTGTCGACTAATTTCTATTTTCCGTTTTTTTTCTTAAAAATAAATAAAAAGAATTTAAAAAAAAAAAAAAAAAAAAAAAAGAATAAACAATGTTATCATTGTTTTTTTATCGATCGACTATGTCGATTACTTTCTATTTTCCGTCCTGGTCAAGACGCTAAACTGATTGTTTTTTTTTTTTTTCAAAATTAATAAAAAAGAATATAAAAAAAAAAAAATAAAAAAAAGAATAAACAATGTTATCATTGTTTTTTTTATCGTTCGACTTTGTCGACTAATTTCTATTTTCCGTTTTTTTTTCTTAAAAAATAAATAAAAAGAATTTAAAAAAAAAAAAAAAAAAAAAAGAATAAACAATGTTATCATTGTTTTTTTTTATCGATCGACTATGTCGATTACTTTCTATTTTCCGTCCTGGTCAGGACGCTAAACTGATTGTTTTTTCTTTAAAAAATAAATAAAAAGAATAAAAAAAAAAAAAAAAAAAAAAAAAAAGAATAAACAATGTTATCATTGTTTTGTTATCGATCGACTTTGTCGACTAATTTCTATTTTCCGTCCTGGTCAAGACGCTAAAGTGATTGTTTTTTCTTTAAAAAATAAATAAAAAGAATAAAAAAAAAAAAAAAAAAAAAAAAGAATAAACAATGTTATCATTGTTTTGTTATCGATCGACTTTGTCGACTAATTTCTATTTTCCGTCCTGGTCAAGACGCCAAACTGATTGTTTTTTCTTTAAAAAATAAATAAAAAGAATAAAAAAAAAAAAAAAAAAAAAAAAAAAGAATAAACAATGTTATCATTGTTTTTTTATCGATCGACTATGTCGATCACTTTCTATTTCCCGTCCTGGTCAGGACGCTAAACTGATTGTTTTTTCTTTAAAAATAAATAAAAAGAATAAAAAAAAAAAAAAAAAGGAATAAACAATGTTATCATTGTTTTTATTTTATCGATCGACTATGTCGATTACTTTCTATTTTCCGTCCTGGTCAAGACGCTAAACTGATTGTTTTTTTCTTTAAAAAAATAATAAGAAGGATTTAAAAAAAAAAAAAAAAAAAAAAAAGAATAAACAATGTTATCATTGTTTTTTTATCGATCGACTATGTCGATCACTTTCTATTTTTCGTCCTGGTCAAGACGCTAAACTGATTGTTTTTTCTTTAAAAATAATAAAAAGATTTTAAAAAAAAAAAAAAAAAAAAAAAGAATAAACAATGTTATCATTGTTTTTTTATCGATCGACTATGTCGATTACTTTCTATTTTCCGTCCTGGTCAGGACGCTAAACTGATTGTTTTTTCTTTAAAAAAAAAAAAAAAGGATTTAAAAAAAAAAAAAAAAAAAAAAAAAAAAAGAATAAACAATGTTATCATTGTTTTTTTTTATCGATCGACTATGTCGATCACTTTCTATTTTCCGTCCTGGTCAAGACGCTAAACTGATTGTTTTTTTTTTCAAAATTAATAAAAAAGAATTTAAAAAAAAATAAAAAAAAAAGAATAAACAATGTTATCATTGTTTTTTTTTTATCGTTCGACTTTGTTGACTAATTTCTATTTTCCGTTTTTTTTTCTTTTTAAAAAATAAATAAAAAGAATTTAAAAAAAAAAAAAAAAAAAAAGAGTAAACAATGTTATCATTGTTTTTTTTATCGATCGACTATGTCGATTACTTTCTATTTTCCGTCCTGGTCAAGACGCTAAACTGATTGTTTTTTTTTTCAAAATTAATAAAAAAGAATATAAAAAAAAACAAAAAAAAAAGAATAAACAATGTTATCATTGTTTTTTTTTTTATCGTTCGACTTTGTCGACTAATTTTTATTTTCTGTTTTTTTCTTTAAAAATAAAAAAAAAGAATTTAAAAAAAAAAAAAAAAAAAAAAGAATAAACAATGTTATCATTGTTTTTTTATCGATCGACTATGTCGATCACTTTCTATTTTCCGTCCTGGTCAAGACGCTAAACTGATTGTTTTTTCTTTAAAAAATAATTAAAAGGTTTAAAAAAAAAAAAAAAAAAAAAAAAAAAAATAAACAATGTTATCATTGTTTTTTTATCGATCGACTATGTCGATCACTTTCAATTTTCCGTCCTGGTCAGGACGCTAAACTGATTGTTTTTTCTTTATAAATAAATAAAAAGAATAAAAAAAAAAAAAAAAAAAAAAGGAATAAACAATGTTATCATTGTTTTTTTTTTTATCGATCGACTATGTCGATTACTTTCTATTTTCCGTCCTGGTCAAGACGCTAAACTGATTGTTTTTTCTTTAAAATAATTAAAAGGTTTTAAAAAAAAAAAAAAAAAAGATTAAACAATGTTATCATTGTTTTTTTTCTATCGATCGACTATGTCGATTAATTTCTATTTTCCGTCCTGATCGAGACGCTAAACTGATTGTTTCCTTTTTTTAAATAATAAATAAAAAAAAAAAAAAAAAAAAAAAAAAAAGAGCATCTCCCTGCTATCCTCATATCCCCACAATAATATTATACCTTTTCATTTTCTCTTTCCTTTTCTGGTCTTTTTTTTTCTTTTTTTCCTTTTTCATACAACGTTTTTTATTTATTTTTTATTTTTATTTTTTTTTTTTTTTTTCATGTTTGATTATTTCCTCTTCATATTTTTTTTCTATTCTTTCTTTTTTTTTCTTTTTTTTTTTTTCTCTACCTCTCTCTTAATTCTGTTCGTTTCTTTGAAACGAAAATTCATTTGAATATTATTCCTTGGTCAGCAACCATCATTGTCGCCCTTTGGGCCTGTTAAAAAATAAAAAAAAATAAAAAGAAAGTTTACATCGGGAATAGGGCAGGAGCCAAAAGCTCCCAGTCCGTTACTTCCCACTTAATCGAAATTCAGTCTTTGTCAGTTTTGGCATCAAACTTGTAATGGTTTAATCATTACAGGTTATTTACTGGAATATTTGTTCTAAAAGTTGCTAAGTATTTCTCACTTAGAAATTTTTTTTATTTTTTTATTTTCAGCTTAATTAGCTACAAATTGTTTCTACTAAGTGTTTCTCACTTAGATATTTTTTTTGCTTTTCAGCTCCTTAAAAGCTGCTAAGTGTTTCTGCTAAGTGTTTCTCACTTAGAATCTTATTGTTATGTTCGTTTTCTATCCCTTCTCCTATCCCTTTTGTTCAAAAAAAGCGGGAGGAAATTCTCTCATTCATGCTAAGATGCACTCTGAACTTTGATTTTTTGATCTGAGTGTGAGGGAATGACCTGTTAGTGCATTGGGCATAAGCTGGGCTGCAGTTTAGATGTCTTAGGTGTTAATAGGGGGTTCCTCTTAGCATTTTTCTTTGTTCCCACCTTATGATTTTCTTGAAGAAAAAAAATAGAAGTCATAATGGTGCTTCCCTCTGGAAGGGTTGTAAGCCATGGTGTCCAACTAAATTAAAGGACAAGTCTGGGATAATCCCTGCCAGAGGGGCGAGTATTCTACCATGGTTGAAATACTCTGGCAACTGATCTTCAATTTTATGTTGTTTGTTAGCTGCTGGTGTATCTTGATCATGTGTTGATACTTGCATTTTTTTATTTGTAATCTTCTATTACAATTCTCTTTCTGTTCTGGTCTGTTACTTCATTTGTCTTGTTTAACTTCAGTTATATCCATTTTACTTTTTATTGTTTCCCATCTACTTTTTATTTTCTATTAGTTCTGGTCAGAAACTCCTGGGCAGCAAGAAGGAAAGCAGTTTAGTACTTCTGGGTGTTTGGCATCACCCCCCATAGTGAGCAAGTACAACAGGTAGCATTGGTAGTCTGTTGATCCTGAGTGATCCCAGCTACAGTTTTGTTTTTCTTTCTTTTTTTTAGAAGAAGATCAGGACATCCAAGCACTGCTGGATAGTTGCTGAATGCAGGGCCTGCCTGTGGCATTATAATAACAGGCTAAGTCATTTGTAGTTCATAGTTTACCTTTGATTTTATAACTTCACATAGGTACTATGAACGATGAGAGATCCAGTGGGATCACTCAGGGTCTAGTAGAGACCACCAATGTTGTGCGTTGATAGGCAAGGTGATCAACCTTGACATTCTTTCTTTTCTCTCCTGTTGTGACAAACACAAAATACACGCACAGCTTACAGTGTGTTCTTTGTGTATGTTTTCTTCAGGTGTGAGTAGTTCTTTTGTTCTTGCTCTTCAGGGAGGGCCTTAGCCAAAAGCTAACAGTCCAAATCTCACCTGGAAATTCAACTCAATGAAAGAACGAATGTTTTATGTTCTATTTTTATTTTACTTTAATGCGATGTCAGCCTCCCTTGAGAAAGACAAGCAGTTACTAAATGGATTATCTGTTGAGATCAAAGCTACCAACCAGGATCCATCCTCACTTCCTCCTGCGCCCCCTGTTTTAATTATTGAAAAAGATGAACTTCTGGAAGGAGTAATTCAACGGTTAACAGCAGAACGCGATGAATCGAAGACTTCTCTTCTTGCATTAGTTCGACAAAATGACTTAGTGGAAGATTACAGGAAACGTGAACTCGCAAATCAGACTCAGAGAGCAGACCTATCGGAAATGGCGCTCTTCAATTACCATCAAAGGTTTGTTCTTCTGTCGAACGAATTGGAGACCAAATGTAATGAGGAAAGAGAAAGTAAAATAAGACTTTTCTATACTCAACAGGAGGTCGAGAGTTTGCGTGCCGCGCGTCCCCACATGACCCACTTTAGTCAACAAGTTTTCCCCTCGAACCCCCGTTTTGTATGAATCTGTTGCTATGATGAAGATAGCAGAGAACTACCTCTCGCTCTTTACAACTACGAGTAGTCTTTTTACTCCTCTTATTAAACCCCTTATCCCTACCGAGTTGAATTTCCAGGTGAGATTTGGACTGTTAGCTTTTGGCTAAGGCCCTCCCTGAAGAGCAAGAACAAAAAAACTACTCACACCTGAAGAAAACATACACAAAGAACACACTGTAAGCTGTGTGTGTATTTTGTGTAAATTAAAAATAAATAAAAAGAATTAAAATAAAAAAAAAAAAAAAGAATAAACAATGTTATCATTGTTTTTTTTATCGATCGACTATGTCGATTACTTTCTATTTTCCGTCCTGGTCAGGACGCTAAACTGATTGTTTTTTCTTTAAAAATAAATAAAAAGAATAAAAAAAAAAAAAAAGGAATAAACAATGTTATCATTGTTTTTTTTTTATCGATCGACTATGTCGATTACTTATTATTTTCCGTCCTGGTCAAGACGCTAAACTGATTGTTTTTTCTTTAAAATAATTAAAAAGATTTAAAAAAAAAAAAAAAAAAAAAAAATGAATAAACAATGTTATCATTGTTTTTTTTTCTATCGATCAACTATGTCGATTAATTTCTATTTTCCGTCCTGATCGAGACGCTAAACTGATTGTTTCCTTTTTTTAAATAATAAATAAGAAAAAAAAAAAAAAAAAAAAAAAAGAGCATCTCCCTGCTATCCCTCATATCCCCACAATAATATTATACCTTTTCATTTTCTCTTTCCTTTTCTGGTCTTTTTTTTTTTCTTTTTTTTCCTTTTTCATACAACGTTTTTTATTTATATATAATAGAGAGGATGCCAAAAGTAGGGTACAATTTTGGGCCACGGGTATCTGACAGTCCCTAAGTGTGAATCCGACCACTTTTCACAAGATATTTTATACTCAAAAAATGCAATTCCGTTTCTTTAAAAATAAATAAAAAGAATAAAAAAAAAAAAAAAGGAATAAACAATGTTATCATTGTTTTTTTTTTATCGATCGACTATGTCGATTACTTACTATTTTCCGTCCTGGTCAAGACGCTAAACTGATTGTTTTTTCTTTGAGTTGAATTTCCAGGTGAGATTTGGACTGTTAGCTTTTGGCTAAGGCCCTCCCTGAAGAGCAAGAACAAAAAAACTACTCACACCTGAAGAAAACATACACAAAGAACACACTGTAAGCTGTGTGTGTATTTTGTGTTTGTCACAACAGGAGAGAAAAGAAAGAATGTCAAGGTTGGTCACCTTGCCTATCAACGCACAACATTGGTGGTCTCTACTAGACCCTGAGTGATCCCACTGGATCTCTCATCGTTCATAGTACCCTGTGTGAAGTTATAAAATCAAAGGTAAACTATGAACTACAAATGACTTAGCCTGTTATTATAATGCCACAGGCAGGCCCTGCATTCAGCAACTATCCAGCAGTGCTTGGATGTCCTGATCTTCTTCTAAAAAAAAAGAAAGAAAAACAAAACTGTAGCTGGGATCACTCAGGATCAACAGACTACCAATGCTACCTGTTGTACTTGCTCACTATGGGGGGTGATGCCAAACACCCAGAAGTACTAAACTGCTTTCCTTCTTGCTGCCCAGGAGTTTCTGACCAGAACTAATAGAAAATAAAAAGTAGATGGGAAACAATAAAAAGTAAAATGGATATAACTGAAGTTAAACAAGACAAATGAAGTAACAGACCAGAACAGAAAGAGGAATGTAATAGAAGATTACAAATAAAAAAATGCAAGTATCAACACATAATCAAGATACACCAGCAGCTAACAAACAACATAAAATTGAAGATCAGTTGCCAGAGTATTTCAACCATGGTAGAATACTCGCCCCTCTGGCAGGGATTATCCCAGACTTGTCCTTTAATTTAGTTGGACACCATGGCTTACAACCCTTCCAGAGGGAAGCACCATTATGACTTCTATTTTTTTTCTTCAAGAAAATCATAAGGTGGGAACAAAGAAAAATGCTAAGAGGAACCCCCTATTAACACCTAAGACATCTAAACTGCAGCCCAGCCTATGCCCAATGCACTAACAGGTCATTCCCTCACACTCAGATCAAAAAATCAAAGTTCAGAGTGCATCTTAGCGTGAATGAGAGAATTTCCTCCCGCTTATTTTGAACAAAAGGGATAGGAGAAGGGATAGAAAACGAACATAAAAATAAAATTCTAAGTGAGAAACACTTAGCAGAAACACTTAGCAGCTTTTAAGGAGCTGAAAAGCAAAAAAAAAAATCTAAGTGAGAAACACTTAGTAGAAACAATTCGTAGCTAATTAAGCTGAAAATAAAAAAATAAAAAATTTCTAAGTGAGAAATACTTAGCAACTTTTCGAACAAATATTTCAGTAAATAACCTGTAATGATTAAACCATTACAAGTTTGATGCCAAAACTGACAAGGACTGAGTTGAATTTCCAGGTGAGATTTGGACTGTTAGCTTTTGGCTAAGGCCCTCCCTGAAGAGCAAGAACAAAAAAACTACTCACACCTGAAGAAAACATACACAAAGAACACACTGTAAGCTGTGTGTGTATTTTGTGTTTGTCACAACAGGAGAGAAAAGAAAGAATGTCAAGGTTGGTCACCTTGCCTATCAACGCACAACATTGGTGGTCTCTACTAGACCCTGAGTGATCCCACTGGATCTCTCATCGTTCATAGTACCCTGTGTGAAGTTATAAAATCAAAGGTAAACTATGAACTACAAATGACTTAGCCTGTTATTATAATGCCACAGGCAGGCCCTGCATTCAGCAACTATCCAGCAGTGCTTGGAAATAATTAAAAAGATTTAAAAAAAAAAAAAAAAAAAAAAATGAATAAACAATGTTATCATTGTTTTTTTTTCTATCGATCAACTATGTCGATTAATTTCTATTTTCCGTCCTGATCGAGACGCTAAACTGATTGTTTCCTTTTTTTAAATAATAAATAAGAAAAAAAAAAAAAAAAAAAAAAAAAGAGCATCTCCCTGCTATCCCTCATATCCCCACAATAATATTATACCTTTTCATTTTCTCTTTCCTTTTCTGGTCTTTTTTTTTTTCTTTTTTTTCCTTTTTCATACAACGTTTTTTATTTATATATAATAGAGAGGATGCCAAAAGTAGGGTACAATTTTGGGCCACGGGTATCTGACAGTCCCTAAGTGTGAATCCGACCACTTTTCACAAGATATTTTATACTCAAAAAATGCAATTCCGTGTCTGGGAAGTGATTTTACTCACCGCTGGTTTCAAAATTCCATATTTTCTTCACTAAAGACCCCTCTTTGTAGGCTAACAGGCCTTTGTCCTGTATGAACCATTTTTGCTGCTTTTTAAATCATGTCGTTTATTTATCTGAAACCAGTTAAATTTCTACAACATCCAGAAACATGCAAGAAAAAGTTGTTATCTCGCGGTTCAAAGAGCTAATGATAGAAATGGGTGAGCAGCTCCAATGGGGAGCGAAACAGTGCTAGTGGGTCGACAAAGAGACGGGTGACATTAGCGAAACAGCTGCTTGAGTGCCTTTCAGGAGGTGATGTTGACAGCATGCTCAGGGATGTTATTGGCATATCAAGTCTGTGGAAATGTGTTGCTCCCCCTTGTGTAGGTGAGATGATAAGTAGTTTAGAAGTTGGAAAGAGGAGGAGAGTATTTAAAACACTTGACAGCAACGGGTGGAAGTTTAAACACTTTGCAGAAGCCGGTATTAAGATCGGAAGGAAGGCATGGGATGAGAGAAACAGTGAGGCTCAGATGCTAGGACGGCCAAGAAAAACCAATGAGGAGATGGCAGAAGTTGTCGACAGCGAGCACAGGGCAGCATCGGCGGAAACCTCTATCACACTGAAGAGGCTGTCGAAGGTGCGAGACTCAACCGTCACCATCCAGAATGTCTTGCCAACTTTCCGGAGCATCTATGAGAGCAGCTCTCTCAGAGATAAGATTTTAATGATGATTTTTTTTTTTTTTTTTTTTTTTTTTTTTTTTTTTTTTTTTTTTATGTGCAAGAGATACCAACACGCAAGAGATACCAACGCACAAACGAGATACCAGCACTTCCGAGATACCGACACACAAGAGATACCAAGACACTTAAGATACCAGCAAGGACAATGAGAGGTAGAATGAACTCTCCTCCTTGTGTCCGATCCTGATTATTTTTTGAATTTCGATAAAGTGGGAAGTAACGGACTGGGAGCTTTTGGCTCCTGCCCTATTCCCGATGTAAACTTTCTTTTTATTTTTATTTTTTTTTAACAGGCCCAAAGGGCGACAATGATGGTTGCTGACCAAGGAATAATATTCAAATGAATTTTCGTTTCAAAGAAACGAACAGAATTAAGAGAGAGGCAGAGAAAAAAAAAAAAAAAAAGAAAGAAAAGAAAAGAAAAGAGAAAAAAAAATGAAGAGGAAATAATCAAACATGAAAAAAAAAAAAAAAAAAATATATATATATATAAATAAAAAACGTTGTATGAAAAAGGAAAAAAAAGAAAAAAAAAAAGACCAGAAAAGGAAAGAGAAAATGAAAAGGTATAATATTATTGTGGGGATATGAGGGATAGCAGGGAGATGCTCTTTTTTTTTTTTTTTTTTTTTTTTTTCTTATTTATTATTTAAAAAAAGGAAACAATCAGTTTAGCGTCTCGATCAGGACGGAAAATAGAAATTAATCGACATAGTTGATCGATAGAAAAAAAAACAATGATAACATTGTTTATTCATTTTTTTTTTTTTTTTTTTTTTTTAAATCTTTTTAATTATTTTAAAGAAAAAACAATCAGTTTAGCGTCTTGACCAGGACGGAAAATAATAAGTAATCGACATAGTCGATCGATAAAAAAAAAACAATGATAACATTGTTTATTCCTTTTTTTTTTTTTTTTTTATTCTTTTTATTTATTTTTAAAGAAAAAACAATCAGTTTAGCGTCCTGACCAGGACGGAAAATAGAAAGTAATCGACATAGTCGATCGATAAAAAAAACAATGATAACATTGTTTATTCTTTTTTTTTTTTTTTTTTTTAATTCTTTTTATTTATTTTTAAAAGGAAAAAAAATGGAAAATAGAAATTAGTCAACAAAGTCGAACGATAAAAAAAACAATGATAACATTGTTTATTCTTTTTTTTTTTATTTTTTTTATATTCTTTTTTATATTAATTTTGAAAAAAAAAAAACAATCAGTTTAGCGTCTTGACCAGGACGGAAAATAGAAAGTAATCGACATAGTCGATCGATAAAAAAAACAATGATAACATTGTTTATTCTTTTTTTTTTTTTATTTTAAATTCTTTTTATTTATTTTTTAGAGAAAAAAAACGGAAAATAGAAATTAGTCGACAAAGTCGAACGATAAAAAAAAACAATGATAACATTGTTTATTCTTTTTTTTGTATTTTTTTATATTCTTTTTTATTAATTTTGAAAAAAAAACAATCAGTTTAGCGTCTTGACCAGGACGGAAAATAGAAAGTAATCGACATAGTCGATCGATAAAAAAAACAATGATAACATTGTTTATTCTTTTTTTTTTTTTTTTTTTTAAATTCTTTTTATTTATTTTTTAAAGAAAAAAAAACGGAAAATAGAAATTAGTCAACAAAGTCGAACGATAAAAAAAAAACAATGATAACATTGTTTATTCTTTTTTTTTAATTTTTTTTTTTTAATATTTTTTTTTTATTTTGAAAAAAAAAAACAATCAGTTTAGCGTCTTGACCAGGACGGAAAATAGAAAGTAATCGACATAGTCGATCGATAAAAAAAAACAATGATAACATTGTTTATTCTTTTTTTTGTATTTTTTTATATTCTTTTTTATTAATTTTGAAAAAAAAACAATCAGTTTAGCGTCTTGACCAGGACGGAAAATAGAAAGTAATCGACATAGTCGATCGATAAAAAAAAACAATGATAACATTGTTTATTCTTTTTTTTTATTTTAAATTCTTTTTATTTATTTTTTAAAGAAAAGAAACGGAAAATAGAAATTAGTCGACAAAGTCGAACGATAAAAAAAAACAATGATAACATTGTTTATTCTTTTTTTTTTTGTATTTTTTTTATATTCTTTTTTATTAATTTTGAAAAAAAAAAACAATCAGTTTAGCGTCTTGACCAGGACGGAAAATAGAAAGTAATCGACATAGTCGATCGATAAAAAAACAATGATAACATTGTTTATTCTTTTTTTTTATTTTAAATTCTTTTTATTTATTTTTTAAAGAAAAAAAAAACGGAAAATAGAAATTAGTCGACAAAGTCGAACGATAAAAAAAACAATGATAACATTGTTTATTCTTTTTTTTGTATATTTTTATGTTCTTTTTTATTAATTTTGAAAAAAAAGAAACAATCAGTTTAGAGTCTTGACCAGGACGGAAAATAGAAAGTGATCGACATAGTCGATCGATAAAAAAACAATGATAACATTGTTTATTCTTTTTTTTTATTTTAAATTCTTTTTATTTATTTTTTAAAGAAAAAAACGGAAAATAGAAATTAGTCAGCAAAGTCGAACGATAAAAAAAACAATGATAACATTGTTTATTCTTTTTTTTTTTTTTTTTTTTTATATTCTTTTTTATTAATTTTGAAAAAAAAAACAATCAGTTTAGCGTCTTGACCAGGACGGAAAATAGAAAGTGATCGACATAGTCGATCGATAAAAAAACAATGATAACATTGTTTATTCTTTTTTTTTTATTTTAATTTCTTTTTATTTATTTTTTAAAGAAAAAAAACGGAAAATAGAAATTAGTCAACAAATCGAACAATAAAAAAAAACAATGATAACATTGTTTATTCTTTTTTTTTTTTTTTTTTTTTATATTCTTTTTTATTAATTTTGAAAAAAAAACAATCAGTTTAGCGTCTTGACCAGGACGGAAAATAGAAAGTAATCGACATAGTCGATCGATTAAAAAACAATGATAACATTGTTTATTCTTTTTTTTTATTTTAATTTCTTTTTATTTATTTTTTAAAAAAAAAAAACGGAAAATAGAAATTAGTCAACAAAGTCGAACAATAAAAAAAAACAATGATAACATTGTTTATTCTTTTTTTTTTTTTTTTTTTTTATATTCTTTTTTATTAATTTTGAAAAAAAAAAAACAATCAGTTTAGCGTCTTGACCAGGACGGAAAATAGAAAGTAATCGACATAGTCGATCGATAAAAAAAACAATGATAACATTGTTTATTCTTTTTTTTGTATTTTTTTATATTCTTTTTTATTAATTTTGAAAAAAAAACAATCAGTTTAGCGTCTTGACCAGGACGGAAAATAGAAAGTGATCGACATAGTCGATCGATAAAAAAACCAATGATAACATCGTTTATTCTTTTTTTTTTTTTTTTTTTTTTTTTTAAATTCTTTTTATTTATTTTTTAAAGAAAAAAAAACGGAAAATAGAAATTAGTCGACAAAGTCGAACGATAAAAAAAAACAATGATAACATTGTTTATTCTTTTTTTTTTTTTTTATATTCTTTTTATTAATTTTTTAAAAAAAAAAAAAAAAAACAATCAGTTTAGCGTCTTGACCAGGACGGAAAACTGGAAGTAATCGACATAGTCGATCGATAAAAAAAACAATGATAACATTGTTTCATCTTTTATATTTTTTTAATTTTTTTTTATATTTGAAGAAAAGAAAGAAGAAAAAAAAAAAAAAAAACAAGCGGAATTGATCATAATGGGTGGCAGGGGTTGATATAACTTCATTTGAAAATTCTTCTTTTTTAATTTCTTTTTTTTTGAAATTTTTTTTTTATTTAACAGGAGTTAAGATCACTTTTTTTTTTTCCTTTATTCTTTCCATCCCTCGCGCTCCCCTTATTTTAATAAAAACAAGATCAGCTCAGCTTGATCGTTAATTTTTTTTTTTTTTTTTTTTAAATTTAAACTGATTGTATTTATATCTGGTTATTTTTTCTCAACGATCGGCTATGCCGATCGACCTTTAAAATAATTGTCTTCTTCTTCTCGACGATCAGATCCAATTGATCGACCTTTTCTTTTTTTTTTCCTTTATTCCTCCCATCCCTCCCGCTCCCCTTATTTTAATAAAAACAAGATCAGCTCAGCTTGATCGTTATTTTTTTTTTTTTTTTTTGTTGGTCCTAGTCAAGACCTTAAACTGACTAATCGGTCTTAACTTTAACTAAGTGAATGAACCCTTCCCGTTTTCCTTTTCCCTTTATTACTCTCTATCTGGTCTGTTATGTCATAAATCTCATTTAATTTTATCATTCATTTTAATTTTCACTGTTTCCCATCTACATTTTATTTTCAAATAGTTCCGGTCTGTCTTTAATGTTAAATAAAACTGATCATGTTAACTCAATTTTTTTTTATGTGCAAGAGATACCAACACGCAAGAGATACCAACGCACATACGAGATACCAGCACTTCCGAGATACCGACACACAAGAGATACCAAGACACTTAAGATACCAGCAAGGACAATGAGAGGTAGAATGAACTCTCCTCCTTGTGTCCGATCCTGATTATTTTTTGTTGAATTGGTAGTGTTACCTCAGTTTGCGACTCTCGTATCTGTGTTGTGTTAACTCATGTAAGTGATCTTAACTCCTGTTAAAAAATAAATAAAAAGAATTTAAAATAAAAAAAAAAAAAAAGAATAAACAATGTTATCATTGTTTTTTTTATCGTTCGACTTTGTCGACTAATTTCTATTTTCAGTTTTTTTCTTTAAAAAATAAATAAAAAGAATTTAAAATAAAAAAAAGAATAAACAATGTTATCATTGTTTTCTTATCGATCGACTATGTCGATTACTTTCTATTTTCCGTCCTGGTCAAGACGCTAAACTGATTGTTTTTTTTTTTTTTTTTCAAAATTAATAGAATTTCGATAAGGTGGGAAGTAACGGACTGGGAGCTTTTGGCTCCTGCCCTATTCCCGATGTAAACTTTCTTTTTATTTTTATTTTTTTTAACAGGCCCAAAGGGCGACAATGATGGTTGCTGACCAAGGAATAATATTCAAATGAATTTTCGTTTCAAAGAAACGAACAGAATTAAGAGAGAGGCAGAGGAAAAAAAAAAAAAAAAGAAAGAAAAGAAAGGAAAAAAAAAAATGAAGAGGAAATAATCAAACATGAAAAAAAAAAAAAAAAAAAAAAATATATATATAAATAAAAAACGTTGTATGAAAAAGGAAAAAAAAGAAAAAAAAAAGACCAGAAAAGGAAAGAGAAAATGAAAAGGTATAATATTATTGTGGGGATATGAGGGATAGCAGGGAGATGCTCTTTTTTTTTTTTTTTTTTTTTTTTTTTCTTATTTATTATTTAAAAAAAGGAAACAATCAGTTTAGCGTCTCGATCAGGACGGAAAATAGAAATTAATCGACATAGTTGATCGATAGAAAAAAAAAACTATGATAACATTGTTTATTCATTTTTTTTTTTTTTTTTTTTTTTAAATCTTTTTAATTATTTTAAAGAAAAAAAATCAGTTTAGCGTCTTGACCAGGACGGAAAATAGTAAGTAATCGACATAGTCGATCGATAAAAAAAAAACAATGATAACATTGTTTATTCCTTTTTTTTTTTTTTTATTCTTTTTATTTATTTTTAAAGAAAAAACAATCAGTTTAGCGTCCTGACCAGGACGGAAAATAGAAAGTAATCGACATAGTCGATCGATAAAAAAAACAATGATAACATTGTTTATTCTTTTTTTTTTTTTTTTTTTTAATTCTTTTTATTTATTTTTTAAAAAGAAAAAAAATGGAAAATAGAAATTAGTCAACAAAGTCGAACGATAAAAAAAAACAATGATAACATTGTTTATTCTTTTTTTTTTTATTTTTTTTATATTCTTTTTTATTAATTTTGAAAAAAAAAACAATCAGTTTAGCGTCTTGACCAGGACGGAAAATAGAAAGTAATCGACATAGTCGATCGATAAAAAAACAATGATAACATTGTTTATTCTTTTTTTTTTTTTTAATTTTAAATTCTTTTTATTTATTTTTTAAAGAAAAAAAAACGGAAAATAGAAATCAGTCGACAAAGTCGAACGATAAAAAAAAACAATGATAACATTGTTTATTCTTTTTTTTGTATTTTTTTATATTCTTTTTTATTAAGTTTGAAAAAAAAACAATCAGTTTAGCGTCTTGACCAGGACGGAAAATAGAAAGTAATCGACATAGTCGATCGATAAAAAAAACAATGATAACATTGTTTATTCATTTTTTTTTTTTTTTTTTTTTTAAATTCTTTTTATTAATTTTTTAAAAGAAAAAAAACGGAAAATAGAAATTAGTCAACAAAGTCGAACGATAAAAAAAACAATGATAACATTGTTTATTCTTTTTTTTTATTTTTTTTTTTTAATATTTTTTTTTTATTTTGAAAAAAAAAACAATCAGTTTAGCGTCTTGACCAGGACGGAAAATAGAAAGTAATCGACATAGTCGATCGATAAAAAAAACAATGATAACATTGTTTATTCTTTTTTTTGTATTTTTTTTATATTCTTTTTTATTAATTTTGAAAAAAAAAAACAATCAGTTTAGCGTCTTGACCAGGACGGAAAATAGAAAGTAATCGACATAGTCGATCGATAAAAAAAACAATGATAACATTGTTTATTCTTTTTTTTTTTTTTTTTTTAAATTCTTTTTATTTATTTTTTAAAAGAAAAAAAACGGAAAATAGAAATTAGTCAACAAAGTCGAACGATAAAAAAAAAACAATGATAACATTGTTTATTCTTTTTTTTTATTTTTTTTTTTTTAATATTTTTTTTTTTATTTTGAAAAAAAAAACAATCAGTTTAGCGTCTTGACCAGGACGGAAAATAGAAAGTAATCGACATAGTCGATCGATAAAAAAAAACAATGATAACATTGTTTATTCTTTTTTTTTATTTTAAATTCTTTTTATTCATTTTTTAAAGAAAAAAAACGGAAAATAGAAATTAGTCGACAAAGTCGAACGATAAAAAAAAAAACAATGATAACATTGTTTATTCTTTTTTTTTTTGTATTTTTTTTAATATTCTTTTTTATTAATTTTGAAAAAAAAAAAACAATCAGTTTAGCGTCTTGACCAGGACGGAAAATAGAAAGTGATCGACATAGTCGATCGATAAAAAAACAATGATAACATTGTTTATTCTTTTTTTTTATTTTAAATTCTTTTTATTTATTTTTTAAAGAAAAAAAAAACGGAAAATAGAAATTAGTCGACAAAGTCGAACGATAAAAAAACAATGATAACATTGTTTATTCTTTTTTTTGTATTTTTTTATATTCTTTTTTATTAATTTTGAAAAAAAAACAATCAGTTTAGCGTCTTGACCAGGACGGAAAATAGAAAGTGATCGACATAGTCGATCGATAAAAAAAAACAATGATAACATTGTTTATTCTTTTTTTTTATTTTAAATTCTTTTTATTTATTCTTTAAAGAAAAGAAACGGAAAATAGAAATTAGTCGACAAAGTCGAACGATAAAAAAAAACAATGATAACATTGTTTATTCTTTTTTTTTTTTTTTTTTTTTTATATTCTTTTTTATTAATTTTGAAAAAAAACAATCAGTTTAGCGTCTTGACCAGGACGGAAAATAGAAAGTGATCGACATAGTCGATCGATAAAAAAACAATGATAACATTGTTTATTCTTTTTTTTTATTTTAGATTCTTTTTATTTATTTTTTAAAGAAAAAAAAAACGGAAAATAGAAATTAGTCGACAAAGTCGAACGATAAAAAAAACAATGATAACATTGTTTATTCTTTTTTTTGTATTTTTTTATATTCTTTTTTATTAATTTTGAAAAAAAAAAACAATCAGTTTAGCGTCTTGACCAGGACGGAAAATAGAAAGTGATCGACATAGTCGATCGATAAAAAAACAATGATAACATTGTTTATTTTTTTTTTTTTATTTTAAATTCTTTTTATTTATTCTTTAAAGAAAAGAAACGGAAAATAGAAATTAGTCGACAAAGTCGAACGATAAAAAAAAAACAATGATAACATTGTTTATTCTTTTTTTTTTTTTTTTTTTTTATATTCTTTTTTATTAATTTTGAAAAAAAACAATCAGTTTAGCGTCTTGACCAGGACGGAAAATAGAAAGTGATCGACATAGTCGATCGATAAAAAAACAATGATAACATTGTTTATTCTTTTTTATTTATTTTAAATTCTTTTTATTTATTTTTTAAAGAAAAAAAAACGGAAAATAGAAATTAGTCAACAAAGTCGAACAATAAAAAAAAAACAATGATAACATTGTTTATTCTTTTTTTTTTTTTTTTTTTTTATATTCTTTTTTATTAATTTTGAAAAAAAAAAACAATCAGTTTAGCGTCTTGACCAGGACGGAAAATAGAAAGTAATCGACATAGTCGATCGATAAAAAAACAATGATAACATTGTTTATTCTTTTTTTTTATTTTAAATTCTTTTTATTTATTATTTAAAGAAAAGAAACGGAAAATAGAAATTAGTCGACAAAGTCGAACGATAAAAAAAAAACAATGATAACATTGTTTATTCTTTTTTTTTTTTTTTTTTATATTCTTTTTATTAATTTTTTAAAAAAAAAAAAAAAAAAACAATCAGTTTAGCGTCTTGACCAGGACGGAAAACTGGAAGTAATGAGTTGAATTTCCAGGTGAGATTTGGACTGTTAGCTTTTGGCTAAGGCCCTCCCTGAAGAGCAAGAACAAAAAAACTACTCACACCTGAAGAAAACATACACAAAGAACACACTGTAAGCTGTGTGTGTATTTTGTGTTTGTCACAACAGGAGAGAAAAGAAAGAATGTCAAGGTTGGTCACCTTGCCTATCAACGCACAACATTGGTGGTCTCTACTAGACCCTGAGTGATCCCACTGGATCTCTCATCGTTCATAGTACCCTGTGTGAAGTTATAAAATCAAAGGTAAACTATGAACTACAAATGACTTAGCCTGTTATTATAATGCCACAGGCAGGCCCTGCATTCAGCAACTATCCAGCAGTGCTTGGATGTCCTGATCTTCTTCTAAAAAAAAGAAAGAAAAACAAAACTGTAGCTGGGATCACTCAGGATCAACTGACTACCAATGCTACCTGTTGTACTTGCTCACTATGGGGGGTGATGCCAAACACCCAGAAGTACTAAACTGCTTTCCTTCTTGCTGCCCAGGAGTTTCTGACCAGAACTAATAGAAAATAAAAAGTAGATGGGAAACAATAAAAAGTAAAATGGATATAACTGAAGTTAAACAAGACAAATGAAGTAACAGACCAGAACAGAAAGAGAATTGTAATAGAAGATTACAAATAAAAAAATGCAAGTATCAACACATGATCAGGATACACCAGCAGCTAACAAACAACATAAAATTGAAGATCAGTTGCCAGAGTATTTCAACCATGGTAGAATACTCGCCCCTCTGGCAGGGATTATCCCAGACTTGTCCTTTAATTTAGTTGGACACCATGGCTTACAACCCTTCCAGAGGGAAGCACCATTATGACTTCTAATTTTTTTCTTCAAGAAAATCATAAGGTGGGAACAAAGAAAAACGCTAAGAGGAACCCCCTATTAACACCTAAGACATCTAAACTGCAGCCCAGCCTATGCCCAATGCACTAACAGGTCATTCCCTCACACTCAGATCAAAAAATCAAAGTTCAGAGTGCATCTTAGCGTGAATGAGAGAATTTCCTCCCGCTTATTTTGAACAAAAGGGATAGGAGAAGGGATAGAAAACGAACATAAAAATAAAATTCTAAGTGAGAAACACTTAGCAGAAACACTTAGCAGCTTTTAAGGAGCTGAAAAGCCAAAAAAAAATCTAAGTGAGAAACACTTAGTAGAAACAATTTGTAGCTAATTAAGCTGAAAATAAAAAAATAAAAAATTTCTAAGTGAGAAATACTTAGCAACTTTTAGAACAAATATTTCAGTAAATAACCTGTAATGATTAAACCATTACAAGTTTGATGCCAAAACTGACAAGGACTGAGTTGAATTTCCAGGTGAGATTTGGACTGTTAGCTTTTGGCTAAGGCCCTCCCTGAAGAGCAAGAACAAAAAAACTACTCACACCTGAAGAAAACATACACAAAGAACACACTGTAAGCTGTGTGTGTATTTTGTGTTTGTCACAACAGGAGAGAAAAGAAAGAATGTCAAGGTTGGTCACCTTGCCTATCAACGCACAACATTGGTGGTCTCTACTAGACCCTGAGTGATCCCACTGGATCTCTCATCGTTCATAGTACCCTGTGTGAAGTTATAAAATCAAAGGTAAACTATGAACTACAAATGACTTAGCCTGTTATTATAATGCCACAGGCAGGCCCTGCATTCAGCAACTATCCAGCAGTGCTTGGATGTCCTGATCTTCTTCTAAAAAAAAGAAAGAAAAACAAAACTGTAGCTGGGATCACTCAGGATCAACTGACTACCAATGCTACCTGTTGTACTTGCTCACTATGGGGGGTGATGCCAAACACCCAGAAGTACTAAACTGCTTTCCTTCTTGCTGCCCAGGAGTTTCTGACCAGAACTAATAGAAAATAAAAAGTAGATGGGAAACAATAAAAAGTAAAATGGATATAACTGAAGTTAAACAAGACAAATGAAGTAACAGACCAGAACAGAAAGAGAATTGTAATAGAAGATTACAAATAAAAAAATGCAAGTATCAACACATGATCAGGATACACCAGCAGCTAACAAACAACATAAAATTGAAGATCAGTTGCCAGAGTATTTCAACCATGGTAGAATACTCGCCCCTCTGGCAGGGATTATCCCAGACTTGTCCTTTAATTTAGTTGGACACCATGGCTTACAACCCTTCCAGAGGGAAGCACCATTATGACTTCTAATTTTTTTCTTCAAGAAAATCATAAGGTGGGAACAAAGAAAAACGCTAAGAGGAACCCCCTATTAACACCTAAGACATCTAAACTGCAGCCCAGCCTATGCCCAATGCACTAACAGGTCATTCCCTCACACTCAGATCAAAAAATCAAAGTTCAGAGTGCATCTTAGCGTGAATGAGAGAATTTCCTCCCGCTTATTTTGAACAAAAGGGATAGGAGAAGGGATAGAAAACGAACATAAAAATAAAATTCTAAGTGAGAAACACTTAGCAGAAACACTTAGCAGCTTTTAAGGAGCTGAAAAGCCAAAAAAAAATCTAAGTGAGAAACACTTAGTAGAAACAATTTGTAGCTAATTAAGCTGAAAATAAAAAAATAAAAAATTTCTAAGTGAGAAATACTTAGCAACTTTTAGAACAAATATTTCAGTAAATAACCTGTAATGATTAAACCATTACAAGTTTGATGCCAAAACTGACAAGGACTGAGTTGAATTTCCAGGTGAGATTTGGACTGTTAGCTTTTGGCTAAGGCCCTCCCTGAAGAGCAAGAACAAAAAAACTACTCACACCTGAAGAAAACATACACAAAGAACACACTGTAAGCTGTGTGTGTATTTTGTGTTTGTCACAACAGGAGAGAAAAGAAAGAATGTCAAGGTTGGTCACCTTGCCTATCAACGCACAACATTGGTGGTCTCTACTAGACCCTGAGTGATCCCACTGGATCTCTCATCGTTCATAGTACCCTGTGTGAAGTTATAAAATCAAAGGTAAACTATGAACTACAAATGACTTAGCCTGTTATTATAATGCCACAGGCAGGCCCTGCATTCAGCAACTATCCAGCAGTGCTTGGATGTCCTGATCTTCTTCTAAAAAAAAGAAAGAAAAACAAAACTGTAGCTGGGATCACTCAGGATCAACTGACTACCAATGCTACCTGTTGTACTTGCTCACTATGGGGGGTGATGCCAAACACCCAGAAGTACTAAACTGCTTTCCTTCTTGCTGCCCAGGAGTTTCTGACCAGAACTAATAGAAAATAAAAAGTAGATGGGAAACAATAAAAAGTAAAATGGATATAACTGAAGTTAAACAAGACAAATGAAGTAACAGACCAGAACAGAAAGAGAATTGTAATAGAAGATTACAAATAAAAAAATGCAAGTATCAACACATGATCAGGATACACCAGCAGCTAACAAACAACATAAAATTGAAGATCAGTTGCCAGAGTATTTCAACCATGGTAGAATACTCGCCCCTCTGGCAGGGATTATCCCAGACTTGTCCTTTAATTTAGTTGGACACCATGGCTTACAACCCTTCCAGAGGGAAGCACCATTATGACTTCTAATTTTTTTCTTCAAGAAAATCATAAGGTGGGAACAAAGAAAAACGCTAAGAGGAACCCCCTATTAACACCTAAGACATCTAAACTGCAGCCCAGCCTATGCCCAATGCACTAACAGGTCATTCCCTCACACTCAGTGATCGACATAGTCGATCGATAAAAAAAACAATGATAACATTGTTTCATCTTTTATATTTTTTAATTTTTTTTTATATTTGAAGAAAAGAAAGAAGAAAAAAAAAAAAAAAAAAAAAACAAGCGGAATTGATCATAATGGGTGGCAGGGGTTGATATAACTTCATTTGAAAATTCTTCTTTTTTAATTTCTTTTTTTTTGAAATTTTTTTTTTTATTTAACAGGAGTTAAGATCACTTACATGAGTTAACACAACACAGATACGAGAGTAGCAAAATGAGGTAACACTACCAATTCAACAAAAAATAATCAGGATCGGACACAAGGAGGAGAGTTCATTCTACCTCTCACTGTCCTTGCTGGTATCTTAAGTGTCTTGGTATCTCTTGTGTGTCGGTATCTCGGAAGTGCTGGTATCTCGTATGTGCGTTGGTATCTCTTGCGTGTTGGTATCTCTTGCACATAATAAAAAAAATATTGAGTTAACATGATCAGTTTTATTTATCATCAGAGACAGACCGGAACTATTTGAAAATAAAATGTAGATGGGAAACAGTGAAAATTAAAATGAATGATAAAATTAAATGAGATTTATGACATAACAGACCAGATAGAGAGTAATAAAGGGAAAAGGAAAACGGAAAGGGTTCATTCACTTAGTTAAAGTTAAGACCGATTAGTCAGTTTAAGGTCTTGACTAGGACCAAAAAAAAAAAAAAAATATAAATAAATAAATAAATAACGATCAAGCTGAGCTGATCTTGTTTTTATTAAAATAAGGGGAGCGGGAGGGATGGAAGGAATAAAGGAAAAAAAAAAGAAAAGGTCGATCAATTGGATCTGGTCGTCGAGAAGAAGAAGACAATTATTTTAAAGGTCGATCGGCATAGCCGATCGTTGAGAAAAATAACCAGATATAAATACAATCAGTTTAAATAAAAAAAAAAAAAAATAAATAAATAAAAAAAAAAAAAAAGTTTAACGATCAAGCTGAGCTGATCTTGTTTTTATTAAAATAAGGGGAGCGGGAGGGATGGAAGGAATAAAGGAAAAAAAAAGAAAAGGTCGATCAATTGGATCTGATCGTCGAGAAGAAGAAAACAATTGTTTTTAAAAAAAATGATCGGTATAGCCGATCGTTGAGAAAAGAACAGATATAAATACAATCGGTTTTGGTGATCGACGAGTGGAGCGATCACTTGACAAGAAGGAAAAAAGAAAGAAAAGAAAGGAAAAAAAAAAATGAAGAGGAAATAATCAAACATGAAAAGAATAAAAAAAAAAAAAAATAAAAAAAAGAATAAACAATGTTATCATTGTTTTTTTTTCATCGTTCGACTTTGTCGACTAATTTCTATTTTCCGTTTTTTTTTTCTTTAAAAAATAAATAAAAAGAATTTAAAATAAAAAAAAAGAATAAACAATGTTATCATTGTTTTTTTATCGATCGACTATGTCGATCACTTTCTATTTTCCGTCCTGGTCAAGACGCTAAACTGATTGTTTTTTTTTTTATAAATAAAAAGAAATAAAAAAAAAAAAAAAAGAATAAACAATGTTATCATTGTTTTTTTATCGTTCGACTTTGTCGACTAATTTCTATTTCCCGTTTTTTTTCCTTTAAAAAATAAATAAAAAGAATTTAAAAAAAAAAGAATAAACAATGTTATCATTGTTTTTTTTTATCGTTCGACTTTGTCGACTAATTTCTATTTTCAGTTTTTTTTTTTCTTTAAAAAATAAATAAAAAGAATTTAAAATAAAAAAAAAGAATAAACAATGTTATCATTGTTTTCTTATCGATCGACTATGTCGATTACTTTCTATTTTCCGTCCTGGTCAAGACGCTAAACTGATTGTTTTTTTTTTTCAAAATTAATAAAAAAGAATAAAAAAAAAAAAAATAAAAAAAAGAATAAACAATGTTATCATTGTTTTTTTTCATCGTTCGACTTTGTCGACTAATTTCTATTTTCTGTTTTTTTTTTTTTTCTTTAAAAAATAAATAAAAAGAATTTAAAATAAAAAAAAAGAATAAACAATGTTATCATTGTTTTTTTATCGATCGACTATGTCGATCACTTTCTATTTTCCGTCCTGGTCAAGACGCTAAACTGATTGTTTTTTTTTTTCAAAATTAATAAAAAAGAATAAAAAAAAAAAAAATAAAAAAAAGAATAAACAATGTTATCATTGTTTTTTTTCATCGTTCGACTTTGTCGACTAATTTCTATTTTCTGTTTTTTTTTTTTTTCTTTAAAAAATAAATAAAAAGAATTTAAAATAAAAAAAAAGAATAAACAATGTTATCATTGTTTTTTTATCGATCGACTATGTCGATCACTTTCTATTTTCCGTCCTGGTCAAGACGCTAAACTGATTGTTTTTTTTTTTATAAATAAAAAGAAATAAAAAAAAAAAAAAAAGAATAAACAATGTTATCATTGTTTTTTTTTATCGTTCGACTTTGTCGACTAATTTCTATTTTCCGTCCTGGTCAAGACGCTAAACTGATTGTTTTTTTTTTTTTCAAAATTAATAAAAAAGAATATAAAAAAAAAAATATATAAAAAAAAGAATAAACAATGTTATCATTGTTTTTTTTTTTATCGGACTAATTTCTATTTTCCGTTTCTTTTCTTTAAAAAATAAATAAAAAGAATTTAAAATAAAAAAAAAGAATAAACAATGTTATCATTGTTTTTTTTTTATCGTTCGACTTTGTCGACTAATTTCTATTTTCAGTTTTTTTCTTTAAAAAATAAATAAAAAGATTTTAAAATAAAAAAAAAAGAATAAACAATGTTGTCATTGTTTTTTTTATCGATCGACTATGTCGATTACTTTCTATTCTCCGTCCTGGTCAAGACGCTAAACTGATTGTTTTTTTTTTTTCAAAATTAATAAAAAAGAATATAAAAAAAAAAAAAATAAAAAAAGAATAAACAATGTTATCATTGTTTTTTTTATCGTTCGACTTTGTCGACTAATTTCTATTTTCAGTTTTTTTCTTTAAAAAATAAATAAAAAGAATTTAAAATAAAAAAAAAAAGAATAAACAATGCTATCATTGTTTTCTTATCGATCGACTATGTCGATTACTTTCTATTTTCCGTCCTGGTCAAGACGCTAAACTGATTGTTTTTTTTTTTCAAAATTAATAAAAAAGAATAAAAAAAAAAAATAAAAAAAAGAATAAACAATGTTATCATTGTTTTTTTTTATCGTTCGACTTTGTCGACTAATTTCTATTTTCCTTTTTTTTTCTTTAAAAAATAAATAAAAAGAATTTAAAATAAAAAAAAAGAATAAACAATGTTATCATTGTTTTTTTATCGATCGACTATGTCGATCACTTTCTATTTTCCGTCCTGGTCAAGACGCTAAACTGATTGTTTTTTTTTCAAAATTAATAAAAAAGAATTTAAAAAAAATAAAAAAAAAAGAATAAACAATGTTATCATTGTTTTTTTTTTAATCGTTCGACTTTGTTGACTAATTTCTATTTTCCGTTTTTTTTTTCTTTTTAAAAAATAAATAAAAAGAATTTAAAAAAAAAAAAAAAAAAAGAATAAACAATGTTATCATTGTTTTTTTTATCGATCGACTATGTCGATTACTTTCTATTTTCCGTCCTGGTCAAGACGCTAAACTGATTGTTTTTTATTTTTTTTTCAAAATTAATAAAAAAGAATATAAAAAAAATACAAAAAAAAGAATAAACAATGTTATCATTGTTTTTTTTTTATCGTTCGACTTTGTCGACTAATTTCTATTTTCCGTTTTTTTTTTTTCTTTAAAAAATAAATAAAAAGAATTTAAAATAAAAAAAAAAGAATAAACAATATTATCATTGTTTTCTTATCGATCGACTATGTCGATCGCTTTCTATTTTCCGTCCTGGTCAAGACGCTAAACTGATTGTTTTTTTTTTCAAAATTAATTAAAAAAAATATAAAAAAAATAAAAAAAAAGAATAAACAATGTTATCATTGTTTTTTTACCGTTCGACTTTGTCGACTAATTTCTATTTTCCGTTTTTTTCTTTAAAAAATAAATAAAAAGAATTTAAAAAAAAAAAAAAGATTAAACAATGTTATCATTGTTTTTTTATCGATCGACTATGTCGATTACTTTCTATTTTCCGTCCTGGTCAAGACGCTAAACTGATTGTTTTTTTTCAAAATTAATAAAAAAGAATATAAAAAAAAAACAAAAAAAAAAAAGAATAAACAATGTTATCATTGTTTTTTTTTATCGTTCGACTTTGTCGACTAATTTTTATTTTCCGTTTTTTTTTTCTTTAAAAAATAAATAATAAGAATTTAAAAAAAAAAAAAAAAGAATAAACAATGTTATCATTGTTTTTTTATCGATCGACTATGTCGATCACTTTCTATTTTCCGTCCTGGTCAAGACGCTAAACTGATTGTTTTTTCTTTAAAATAATTAAAAGGATTTAAAAAAAAAAAAAAAAAAAAAAAAAAAGAATAAACAATGTTATCATTGTTTTTTTTTCTATCGATCGACTATGTCGATTAAATTTCTATTTTCCGTCCCGATCGAGACGCTAAACTGATTGTTTCCTTTTTTTTAAATAATAAATAAAAAAAAAAAAAAAAAAAAGAGCATCTCCCTGCTATCCTCATATCCCCACGATAATATTATACCTTTTCATTTTCTCTTTCCTTTTCTGGTCTTTTTTTTTTTTTCTTCTTTTTTTTCCTTTTTCATACAACGTTTTTTATTTATATTTTATTTTTTTTTTTTTATTTTTTTCATGTTTGATTATTTCCTCTTCATATTTTTTTTTTTTTTTTTTTTCTTTTCTTTCTTTTTTTTTTTTTTTTTTTTTCTCTGCCTCTCTCTTAATTCTGTTCGTTTCTTTGAAACGAAAATTCATTTGAATATTATTCCTTGGTCAGCAACAGTCATTGTCGCCCTCTGGGCCTGTTAAAAAAAAAAAATAAAAAGAAAGTTTACATCGGGAATAGGGCAGGAGCCAAAAGCTCCCAGTCCGTTACTTCCCACTCTATCGAATTCATGAGTTAACACAACACAGATACGAGAGTAGCAAACTGAGGTAACACTACCAATTCAACAAAAAATAATCAGGATCGGACACAAGGAGGAGAGTTCATTCTACCTCTCACTGTCCTTGCTGGTATCTTAAGTGTCTTGGTATCTCTTGTGTGTCGGTATCTCGGAAGTGCTGGTATCTCGTATGTGCGTTGGTATCTCTTGCGTGTTGGTATCTCTTGCACATAATAAAAAAAAAAATATTGAGTTAACATGATCAGTTTTATTTAACATCAGAGACAGACCGGAACTATTTGAAAATAAAATGTAGATGGGAAACAGTGAAAATTAAAATGAATGATAAAATTAAATGAGATTTATGACATAACAGACCAGATAGAGAGTAATAAAGGGAAAAGGAAAACGGAAAGGGTTCATTCACTTAGTTAAAGTTAAGACCGATTAGTCAGTTTAAGGTCTTGACTAGGACCAACAAAAAAAAAAAAATTTAAATAAATAAATAAATAACGATCAAGCTGAGCTGATCTTGTTTTTATTAAAATAAGGGGAGCGGGAGGGATGGAAGGAATAAAGGAAAAAAAAAGAAAAGGTCGATCAATTGGATCTGGTCGTCGAGAAGAAGAAGACAATTATTTTAAAGGTCGATCGGCATAGCCGATCGCTGAGAAAAATAACCAGATATAAATACAATCAGTTTAAATAAAAAAAAAAAAAAAATAAATAAATAAAAAAAGTTTAACGATCAAGCTGAGCTGATCTTGTTTTTATTAAAATAAGGGGAGCGGGAGGGATGGAAGGAATAAAGGGAAAAAAAAAGAAAAGGTCGATCAATTGGATCTGATCGTCGAGAAGAAGAAAACAATTATTTTTAAAAAAAAAAATGGTCGGTATAGCCGATCGTTGAGAAAAGAACAGATATAAATACAATCGGTTTTGGTGATCGACGAGTGGAGCGATCACTTGACAAGAAGGAAAAAAGAAAGGACCGATTAATTGGGGCTTTGGTTGTATTCCCAAGGCATGTTTTTTTTTTTTTTTTTTTTTTTTATTATTCATTTACATTTTTTTTTTTTTTTTAAATTAATACTCACATTTTGTTCAAAAATATTTCATATTAGAGTAAAAGAAAAAGAAAAAAAGAAATAAGAGAAAAAAAAAAAAAAACCATTGCTGGCCCCCTCACCACTCATAGAGGATGAGGAGGCCAGTAAGGCGTCACTCAAATCTATGCCAAGCCTTGGGAACTTGGATTGGGGTTTAGACCATTTACAATTAACAGTTGACAATTAATCTGATTAACGTTATGATCTGACGGACATAAACATATCGACAAAATAATACAAATAAATAAATACTAATAGAAACTAGAACTTAGCAATCGTCATCTAAAAAGATTCTTCTGCGATCATGAAAGTTCGTTGAGGTTGGAGTTCGCTTTTTTTTTTTTTTTGATAAGCGCTCAAACCAATTACAATTAACAATTAATCTGATTGACGTTATGATCGGACAGACATAAACATATCGACAAAATAATACAAATAATTTAATACTAATAGAAACTAGAACTTAATAATCGTCATCTAAAAAGATTCTTCTGCGATCATGAGGATTCGTTGAGGGTGGAGTTCGCTTTTTTTGTGATAGGCGCTCCCTCGGACGCTTTGGGGTCTCATTTTCTTCTTGCGCTTCCTTTTCGGGTGGGTTAAAACCATTTGCCCATGTTTGTAACTGAAATTTGAGAGCTCTGTTTTGGTCTTTTGCCAAATAGAGTTGCTCAGAGAGCTCACTGGCCATCTCCATCAACAACATGGAATGATCCAGTTGTTCTTTATGGATAGTCTTCTGTTGATAGCTCAACTCGGAGCATCGACGTTGCTCTTCCACTAGTTTTTCCGAGAGCAGCGCCACTTTCTCATTTGTCTGGAGAGAGTCACTTACCGCTTGACAGTAGTTGTCCAGTAAATCGAGTCTACCTTCGGACCATTGCCTCGCAATAGGTGAATCTTCCGTCGATGAGGTCGCCGCACTGTCTTTTTCTTGTTCCGTTTGAGCAGAAGACGATACCAGTAGTCTACTTTGAGACAGTTCAGAAGGGAACGTGATCAATGGAGAATGAGGTTTAAAAAAAAAGGAAAGACGGGGTTTGGGAGTCCAGGAGTAATAGGTTGTTGCGATGAGAGGGAGTCGATAATTCTTTATCGTGGACGTTGATTCGAATAAAAAAGGGGGTGTTGGGGAAAATTGTTGGGAAAAATGGGACAGTTGAGGGCCAGCACGCAATGTTGCGACCTCTTGTTGAGACAAATAGAGTTGAATTTTTGTTCCAGTTTCATCCCTACACTTAGATTCTAATTCATTGTTTAATAGAATGAACCTTTGTTGTAAGTTGAAATAAAACATTTCAGCGTGGTCCGCTCTTTGTGATTGTCGCGCCAGCTCGCTCGTCCTTTTTTCCTCCAGAGAGTTAGTTCTTTGAACTAATGAGAGAAGAGAACTTTTCACTAAATCACATTCAGCGATCAGGTGTTGATTCTCTTTTTCCAATAGTTCACGTTTTTTCTGTTCCGTTTCTACGTTAAAGACAGATGGGGGTGCGGATAGATTTAAAGGGAGTGGGCTGTGAGATACACTCTCGGCGGCCCGTTGTTTGGATGCTTTGTTCTCAATAGACAATCCATTCAGTAGCTGCTTGTCATTCTCAAGGGAGGCTGACATCGCATTAAAGTAAAATAAAAATAGAACATAAAACATTCGTTCTTTCATTTGTTCTAGTTCGTTTTCTAAAATCTGGCATTTCAAGGAAAGTTTCAGCCTTAATCTTCCTTCTTTTTTATTGTACAAGGGGGTTTGGGAACCCATGTCAGATTGACTTCTTATCACTATAGCGAAATCAGCAGGAAGTGTTTGCGATCCCGTTGACATGAGTTCAGGTGGGGAATTCTGGAGAGAGATGGAAGAAATAGAAGAGAATGACAAGGAGAGTCCAGTGAGCTCATCCTCATCTAACAAAAAAGAAGGGGCCGGGGAGGAAGAAGAACCATTGGCAATGAGTAGAATAGAAAGAGCCGATGCGTAACAAGTTTGCCAGATAAAACATTTCTCAAGCCACGATCTTTCAATGGTGAGCTTTTCGATCGTTTTCAGTTTTGTTACTTTGTGGATTTTGACTTCTTCCACAGGGAAGATTTCTTTACCATCTTTTATAAAACTTGCGGTGGCAGGTTCTTCTTTAATGCTGCGCATTAGTGGTCTTGAATGCCACGTGGGGAGGTTCCTCGTCTGGAACAGAACATATGAGCACTGTCTGGCGATTCTGGTGCATTCACAAAATAAAGCTTTTGTTGGTGCTAAAGGTGAACCGATGTGACGTGTCCAGATGTTCAGCTGGTCCATGCAGATGTTTCCTCGTACGCCAACTTCAATAGTAAAAATGTTACAGTCGAAGCCATTAGCGATGATCGAGTCTCTTAGCTTTAGGTATTTCTTTTCCTTTAAGACATGAGAGGTTTCGAAACGATCTTCATTTGGACACGTCAGCTCCAGAATCAGTGCTCTTTTCGCAAAAAAAGAATAAATAAAAATGTCTGGTCTTAGAGAGGACGAGACATGGCACACTTCAAGAGGAACAATTAGGCGGTTATCACCGACATCGTCGAGGATGACCCAATCATTCGCTAGTGAAAGTTCGCCTGTCTCTTTAGAAATTCTTTCTAGGGGTTTATTTTCCCCTGTTTTTAAAAAAGTTTGAGAGGGAGGCGGGAGGTTTTCTTTTCTTTTGTTGGCTTTTATTATCAACTCTTCCAAGAAGATAACAATGCGTTTTAGAACGCTGTCGTGACGCCACGTGAACCTCCCTTGTGTTAAAGAGACAGGACAGCCTGTTAAGACATGCCTGAGGGTAGGATTCACTTTGCCACACAAAACACAATTTTGGTCCACATTGGTGATGTTCCACCTCTTTAAATTATCTTGTGAGGGGAGGGTGTTTGTAACCGCTTTCAGTTGAAATGAGATATAGGCAGGATTCCCCTCCCTAAGTACCTTATTCCAGGTGAAGTCGTTTATCATACATTTAGACCACTCCTTCCACTGACCTTGGACTTGTAATTTATTCAAAGAGTTCAGTAGTTCATCTGTGGCTTCCACTTCAAAACGCTTAAGGAGATCGGGGCGAGTAGTACGTAGATCGCGCAATCGGTGACCAAGACCAGCTGATTGCTTCGCAAGAGAACGGTAAGAAAAAAACTTAATAAGGCGCTCCCACTCAGCAGAAGCTGAAAACTTTTTCGACCAGTTGGACGATTTCTCCATAATAACATTGTAGACACCGTGCATGTCAGAGTCCTGTGAGGACCTGAGGATGTCTAGTTTAATTGATTGCGCTTGTTTATATAGCGCCTTACTGGCCTCCTCATCCTCTATGAGTGGTGAGGGGGCCAGCAATGGTTTTTTTTTTTTTTTTTTTCTCTTATTTCTTTTTTTCTTTTTCTTTTACTCTAATATGAAATATTTTTGAACAAAATGTGATTATTAATTTTAAAAAAAAAAAAAAAAAATAATAATGTAAATGAATAATAAAAAAAAAAAAAAAAAAAAACATGCCTTGGGAATACAATCAAAGCCCCAATTAATCGGTCCTTTCTTTTTCCTTCTTGTCAAGTGATCGCTCCACTCGTCGATCACCAAAACCGATTGTATTTATATCTGTTCTTTTCTCAACGATCGGCTATACCGACCATTTTTTTTTATAAATAATTGTTTTCTTCTTCTCGACGATCAGATCCAATTGATCGACCTTTTTTTTTTTTTTTTTCCTTTATTCCTTCCATCCCTCCCGCTCCCCTAATTTTAAATAAAAACAAGATCAGCTCAGCTTGATCGTTAATCTTTTTTTCTTTTTTTAATTTAAACTGATTGTATTTATATCTGTTTATTTTTCTCGACGATCGGCTATACCGATCAACCTTTAAAATAATTTCTTCTTCTCGACGATCAGATCCAATTGATCAACCTTTTCTTTTTTTTTCCTCTATTCCTTCCATCCCTCCCGCTCCCCTATTTGTAATAAAAACAAGATCAGCTCAGCTTGATCGTTAATCTCTTTTTCTTTTTTTAATTTAAACTGATTGTATTTATATCTGTTTATTTTTCTCAACGATCGGCTATACCGATCAACCTTTAAAATAATTTCTTCTTCTCGACGATCAGATCCAATTGATCAACCTTTTCTTTTTTTTTCCTCTATTCCTTCCATCCCTCCCGCTCCCCTATTTGTAATAAAAACAAGATCAGCTCAGCTTGATCGTTAATCTTTTTTTCTTTTTTTAATTTAAACTGATTGTATTTATATCTGTTTATTTTTCTCAACGATCGGCTATACCGATCAACCTTTAAAATAATTTCTTCTTCTCGACGATCAGATCCAATTGATCAACCTTTTCTTTTTTTTTTCCTCTATTCCTTCCATCCCTCCCGCTCCCCTATTTGTAATAAAAACAAGATCAGCTCAGCTTGATCGTTAATCTTTTTTTCTTTTTTTAATTTAAACTGATTGTATTTATATCTGTTTATTTTTCTCAACGATCGGCTATACCGATCAACCTTTAAAATAATTTCTTCTTCTCGACGATCAGATCCAATTGATCAACCTTTTCTTTTTTTTTCCTCTTTTCCTTCCATCCCTCCCGCTCCCCTATTTGTAATAAAAACAAGATCAGCTCAGCTTGATCGTTAATCTCTTTTTCTTTTTTTAATTTAAATTGATTGTATTTATATCTGTTTATTTTTCTCAACGATCGGCTATACCGATCAACCTTTAAAATAATTTCTTCTTCTCGACGATCAGATCCAATTGATCAACCTTTTCTTTTTTTTTCCTCTATTCCTTCCATCCCTCCCGCTCCCCTATTTGTAATAAAAACAAGATCAGCTCAGCTTGATCGTTAATTTTTTTTTCTTTCTTTTTTGTTGGTCCTAGTCAAGACCTTAAACTGACTAACCGGTCTTAATTTTAAATAAGTGTTAACCTAGTTTCTCTTTTCCTTTTCAATTACCTTTTAATACTCTCTATCTGGTCTGTTATGTCATATTTCTCATTTAATTTTATCATCCATTTTACTTTTCACTGTTTCCCATCTACATTTTATTTTCAAATAGTTACGGTCTGTTAAAAAAAAAAAAAAAGTTTAAATAAGTTAAATTGAACATGTTAACTCAATTCCTCAATTCTTCCGTCATGGTCATGACATTCTTTTTCGTTTCTCTAATGCACAAGAGATACCATCACTCATGAGATACCAACGCACATACGAGATACCAGCACTCCAGAGATACCGACACGCTAGAGATACCAAGTCACTTGAGATACCTACTTGTAAATTAATTCCCGGTATTTCAAATTTGAATTGATAGTGTCAACTCTGCTTGCTGCTCTTGTTAATGTGTTGTCTCCTGAAAGTGATCTTAACTCCTGTAAAAAGAAAAAAAAAAAGAAATCAAAAAAGAAGAATTTTCAAACGAAGTTATAACAACCCCTACCACCCATTATGATCAATTCCGCTTGTTTTTTTTTTTTTTTTAAAACAAAAAAAAAAATAAAAAATTATAAAAGATTAAACAATGTTATCATTGTATTTTTATCGATCGACTATGTCGATTACTTTCTATTTTCCGTCCTGGTCAAGACGCTAAACTGATTGTTTTTTTTTTTTTTTTCAAAATTAATAAAAAAGAATATAAAAAAAAAAATAAAAAAAAGAATAAACAATGTTATCATTGTTTTTTTATCGTTCGACTTTGTCGACTAATTTCTATTTTCCGTTTTTCTTCTTAAAAAATAAATAAAAAGAATTTAAAAAAAAAAAAAAAAAAAAAAAGAATAAACAATGTTATCATTGTTTTTTTATCGATCGACTATGTCGATTACTTTCTATTTTCCGTCCTGGTCAAGACGCTAAACTGATTGTTTTTTTTTTTTTCAAAATTAACAAAAAAGAATAAAAAAAAAAAAAATAAAAAAAAGAATAAACAATGTTATCATTGTTTTTTTATCGTTCGACTTTGTCGACTAATTTCTATTTTCCGTTTTTTTTTTTCTTTAAAAAATAAATAAAAAGAATTTAAAAAAAAAAAAAAAAAAAAGAATAAACAATGTTATCATTGTTTTTTTATCGATCGACTTTGTCGACTAATTTCTATTTTCCGTCCTGGTCAAGACGCTAAACTGATTGTTTTTTCTAAATAAATAAAAAGAATAAAAAAAAAAAAAAAAAAAAAAGATTAAACAATGTTATCATTGTTTTTTTTATCGATCGACTATGTCGATTACTTTCTATTTTCCGTCCTGGTCAGGACGCTAAACTGATTGTTTTTTCTTTAAAAAATAAATAAAAAGAATAAAAAAAAAAAAAAAAAAAAAAAAAAGAATAAACAATGTTATCATTGTTTTGTTATCGATCGACTTTGTCGACTAATTTCTATTTTCCGTCCTGGTCAAGACGCTAAACTGATGTTTTTTCTTTAAAAAATAAATAAAAAGAATAAAAAAAAAAAAAAAAAAAAAAAAAAGAATAAACAATGTTATCATTGTTTTTTTATCGATCGACTATGTCGATCACTTTCTATTTCCCGTCCTGGTCAGGACGCTAAACTGATTGTTTTTTCTTTAAAAATAAATAAAAAGAATAAAAAAAAAAAAAAAGGAATAAACAATGCTATCATTGTTTTTATTTTATCGATCGACTATGTCGATTACTTTCTATTTTCCGTCCTGGTCAAGACGCTAAACTGATTGTTTTTTCTTTAAAAAATAAAAAGAAGGATTTAAAAAAAAAAAAAAAAAAAAAAAAAGAATAAACAATGTTATCATTGTTTTTTTATCGATCGACTATGTCGATCACTTTCTATTTTTCGTCCTGGTCAAGACGCTAAACTGATTGTTTTTTCTTTAAAAATAATAAAAAGGATTTAAAAAAAAAAAAAAAAAAAAAAAAAAGAATAAACAATGTTATCATTGTTTTATTTTATCGATCGACTATGTCGATCACTTTCTATTTTTCGTCCTGGTCAAGACGCTAAACTGATTGTTTTTTCTTTAAAAATAATAAAAAGGATTTAAAAAAAAAAAAAAAAACAAAAAAAAAAAAAAGAATAAACAATGTTATCATTGTTTTTTTATCGATCGACTATGTCGATCACTTTCTATTTTCCGTCCTGGTCAAGACGCAAAACTGATTGTTTTTTTTTCAAAATTAATAAAAAAAGAATACAAAAAAAAATAAAAAAAAAAGAATAAACAATGTTATCATTGTTTTTTTTTTATCGTTCGACGTTGTTGACTAATTTCTATTTTCCGTTTTTTTTTTTCTTTTTAAAAAATAAATAAAAAGATTTAAAAAAAAAAAAAAAGAATAAACAATGTTATCATTGTTTTTTTTATCGATCGACTATGTCGATTACTTTCTATTTTCCGTCCTGGTCAAGACGCTAAACTGATTGTTTTTTCTTTAAAAAAAAAAAAAGGATTTAAAAAAAAAAAAAAAAAAAAAAAAAAAAAGAATAAACAATGTTATCATTGTTTTTTTTTATCGATCGACTATGTCGATCACTTTCTATTTTCCGTCCTGGTCAAGACGCTAAACTGATTGTTTTTTTTTCAAAATTAATAAAAAAGAATATAAAAAAAAAAAATAAAAAAAAAAGAATAAACAATGTTATCATTGTTTTTTTTTTATCGTTCGACTTTGTCGACTAATTTCTATTTTCCGTTTTTTTTCTTTTTAAAATAAAAAGAATTTAAAAAAAAAAAAAAAAAAAAGAGTAAACAATGTTATCATTGTTTTTTTTTATCGATCGACTATGTCGATTACTTTCTATTTTCCGTCCTAGTCAAGACGCTAAACTGATTGTTTTTTTTTCAAAATTAATAAAAAAGAATAAAAAAAAAACAAAAAAAAAAAGAATAAACAATGTTATCATTGTTTTTTTTTTATCGTTCGACTTTGTCGACTAATTTTTATTTTCCGTTTTTTTTTCTTTAAAAATAAATAAAAAGAATTTAAAAAAAAAAAAAAAAAAAGAATAAACAATGTTATCATTGTTTTTTTATCGATCGACTATGTCGATCACTTTCTATTTTCCGTCCTGGTCAAGACGCTAAACTGATTGTTTTTTCTTTAAAATAATAAAAAGGATTAAAAAAAAAAAAAAAAAAAAAAAGAATAAACAATGTTATCATTGTTTTTTATCGATCGACTATGTCGATCACTTTCTATTTTCCGTCCTGGTCAAGACGCTAAACTGATTGTTTTTTCTTTAAAAAATAATTAAAAGGTTTAAAAAAAAAAAAAAAAAAAAAAAAAAAAAAAAGAATAAACAATGTTATCATTGTTTTTTTATCGATCGACTATGTCGATCACTTTCAATTTTCCGTCCTGGTCAGGACGCTAAACTGATGGTTTTTTCTTTAAAAATAAATAAAAAGAATAAAAAAAAAAAAAAAAAAAAAAGGAATAAACAATGTTATCATTGTTTTTTTTTTAACGATCGACTATGTCGATTACTTTCTATTTTCCGCCCTGGTCAAGACGCTAAACTGATTGTTTTTTCTTTAAAATAATTAAAAGGATTTAAAAAAAAAAAAAAAAAAAAAAAAGAATAAACAATGTTATCATTGTTTTTTTTCTATCGATCGACTATGTCGATCACTTTCAATTTTCCGTCCTGGTCAGGACGCTAAACTGATTGTTTTTTCTTTAAAAATAAATAAAAAGAATAAAAAAAAAAAAAAAAAAAGGAATAAACAATGTTATCATTGTTTTTTTTTTAACGATCGACTATGTCGATTACTTTCTATTTTCCGCCCTGGTCAAGACGCTAAACTGATTGTTTTTTCTTTAAAATAATTAAAAGGATTTAAAAAAAAAAAAAAAAAAAAAAAAGAATAAACAATGTTATCATTGTTTTTTTTCTATCGATCGACTATGTCGATCACTTTCAATTTTCCGTCCTGGTCAGGACGCTAAACTGATTGTTTTTTCTTTAAAAATAAATAAAAAGAATAAAAAAAAAAAAAAAAAAAGGAATAAACAATGTTATCATTGTTTTTTTTCTATCGATCGACTATGTCGATTAATTTCTATTTTCCGTCCTGATCGAGACGCTAAACTGATTGTTTCCTTTTTTTAAATAATAAATAAAAAAAAAAAAAAAAAAAAAAAAAAAAAAAAAAGAGCATCTCCCTGCTATCCTCATATCCCCACAATAATATTATACCTTTTCATTTTCTCTTTCCTTTTCTGGTCTTTTTTTTTCTTTTTTTCCTTTTTCATACAACGTTTTTTATTTATATTTTATTTATTTTTTTTTTTTTTCATGTTTGATTATTTCCTCTTCATATTTTTTTTCTATTCTTTCTTTTTTTTTTTTTTTTTTTTTCTCTACCTCTCTCTTAATTCTGTTCGTTTCTTTGAAACGAAAATTCATTTGAATATTATTCCTTGGTCAGCAACCATCATTGTCGCCCTTTGGGCCTGTTAAAAAAAAAAAAAAAAAATAAAAAGAAAGTTTACATCGGGAATAGGGCAGGAGCCAAAAGCTCCCAGTCCGTTACTTCCCACCTTTTCGAAATTCAACTCTTTTGTGTCTGAGACCAACAGTGTTCTTTGAACCGGTAAAAAGGATGACTGTGTTCGCAGAGCGGACAAATCCCCACCATTTCTTCAAAAAAGGTTTAATAATTTTGTCCATTTTTTTGGCAAAAGGGAGAGATAAGTCATGGATCATTAAACTCCATGTTAACCTTGACAATAACAAGTGTTGGACAGACCAAGCCTTCTGAGACCCATATAGTGGCATGGCGTCGACTTTTTTAAAAAATTCCTGGTAAAAGTGGTCAGGCGCTCTTGCAATTTCTGTTCTTTGGCGTTCGGCTCAAACCAACGCCCGAGGTATTTGAACTCTCCAGCTTCCTGGAGATTCGTAATCGGAACATTGTTAATCTTCAGGTCCGGGTTCGCTGGTTTCCCTTGTACAAAGCTGTGGGCAATGCATTTCTGGGGTTTCGCTTTCATACCACGAGACCAGGAAAGAAACTGTTCGAGCGACTTGATTAGCAATTTTGCCCCCGCCTTTGATGACGTGGTAAGTTGTAAATCATCAGCAAAAGCTGCAACTAATAGTTGGAGGGATTTATTGTTAAACTCGTAGGCTTCCTGTTGATGAACTGCTAAGGAAAAGAGCAGTAGTTGGAATACCAAATTAAAAAGGGTTGGGGAGGAAACGCAGCCTTGAAAGACACCAACTTCAAAAGGGATAGTGGGCGTCAGGCCTTCTCCAACTCTGATTTGGACGCGCATGGAGGAATAATACCTTTTATAGAAACCGATTATTCTTTCGTGAATTCCGAAATATTTTAAAGCAAAGAAAATTAATTGATGTTTGACTGAGCCGAAAGCATCTGCCAAATCCACCCAGACAATTGTTAGGTTTTTCCGTAGAGCTTTCACTTCTTTAAAAATCTCTGAGGTGATCGTGGCATGTTCGATACACCCAGAGACACCTTTCCTAAAGCCTTTTTGAAAATTAAATTTAGAAAGAGTGTGGTTTGCGACGGCTTCCTGAATAACCGTATTAAAAATTTTCCCGTCGCAGTTGCCCACAGCTATCGGTCTCGTTTTCGAGATGTCTTTCCCATCGGAGTTGGGCTTTGGGAGCATTGTTACAAATGCTAAGCCCCAACTATCCGGATAGGCCTTGAGTTCGAAAATTCTCTTTAATACCTTGTAAAGTGCTTCCATAAAAGTTGGGACCTTTTTCCATACAACATAAGGTATGCAATTGGGACCAGGGGCACATTTGTTTTTTTTCTTTGATAAGAGAATACCAAACTGTTCGAAGCTCGGGAACTGGATATCATCCATTGTCTTGTAGTCAGACTTAGGTAAAAAAGAGGGATGGGTGAAATCAGTTTTTTTTTTTTCATTGTCACAATAATTGTTTTTAAAATGTTCAATTATTTTTTCCTCTGGAATATCAAGGGAGGGGGGTTGAGGATCTTCTTTTTGGAGTTCTTCTTTTATGGCAGTAAACGGATTTTGACGAAATTTATCTTGTAATTTTTTGAATAAATTTTTCTTTTCTAAATTCCGATACATTCGGAAAATCCTTTTCATTCTCGTTCTTGCCTCTTTCCATTTGACAGCGTTCTCTATAGAAGGCCCAGATTTGCGGAGCTCCTGTCTTAGCTGTTTCATTTCCAGACGACATTCAAGTTTTTCTTGGTCGAGGATGACCTCTTCCCTTGATTTCTGTTTGCGGGGTAAATTCCGCTTTGTTTCTTCAAAGAAACCGCTACATATTTGATAAACCGTTTTGAGTAGTTTATCAAGTTGGTCGGCAGGTTTTGGAGAGTTTTCTGTTTCGACGGAGAAAGTTTGAAGTTTTTCTGCAGCAGAAACGTCGATGTCCTTCCATTCAGTTCCAAAAGATCGGAATTTGAGACGAGACGGGTGTAACGGGGTAAAAGTGGGTGTTGTAGAGTTATAAGGAACGAAAGCTGTTTGTGAAGTTTTAAAATCTACAGATTCTCCTACAAAGGGAGGTTCCAGGTCTGAATTATTCCCTGTGAGGGGAGACAGAGGTGTACCTTTACATGTACCGTTAACACAGTGTTTCGCTCTCGTAGCGATACTTTTGAAAAGCTTACCACAATCTGGACAAGGTAAGTGGTAACAATCTTTAACTTGGGAGTGGGTAGATGGGGGAAAACGTGACTTATAGTCCTTAAATTCCTTACTAAACTTACAGTTACGTCTAAAATGCGCAACTGGACCTTTGAGGTATGTCTCAAAACATAAAGGACATTTGGCTACTAAAGTTTTATCCCCATCCAGAGCCGATCTCGAAATAGCCTCTTGCAAAGCCTCGGGGGCTGGGTTGGCTGAGAGATGGTTGCCAGTATCTTTATGACACCGCCGGCCCGGTGTTTCTTTTTTTTTTTGTTGTGAAGTAGCAATAATAAAAAAAAAAAAAAAATAGAAAAGAGAATGGCTCAGAAACAATATCGATGAGTTAAGATCTTTTTTTTTAAACTATTCCTTTTTTTTTTAATTTCGGGCAGCTAACCCTAGAGTTTTTTTTTTGGTAAATACTGTTTAAAGGAAAACGAGCTACGCTCTAAAACAGAAAAATCGGAGTAACTACTTGTTTATAATATATATTTTGATAAATAATGTGGTTGGCAAATGAATGCCGAAGAGGCAACTTGAGAAAAGCAATTGGATGAGAAGAAACATTGGGTCTTATAAAGCAAAGGAGATAGAGGGGCCTAAAAAGACCTCAGAGTGGATAGCTCCACAAAAAGTTGAATTGGTAGTGTTACCTCAGTTTGCGACTCTCGTATCTGTGTTGTGTTAACTCATGTAAGTGATCTTAACTCCTGTTAAAAAATAAATAAAAAGAATTTAAAATAAAAAAAAAGAATAAACAATGTTATCATTGTTTTTTTTATCGTTCGACTTTGTCGACTAATTTCTATTTTCAGTTTTTTTCTTTAAAAAATAAATAAAAAGAATTTAAAATAAAAAAAAAGAATAAACAATGTTATCATTGTTTTTTTTATCGATCGACTATGTCGATTACTTTCTATTTTCCGTCCTGGTCAAGACGCTAAACTGATTTTTTTTTTTTTTCAAAACTAATAAAAAAGAATAAAAAAAAAAAATAAAAAAAAGAATAAACAATGTTATCATTGTTTTTTTTTATCGTTCGACTTTGTCGACTAATTTCTATTTTCCGTTTTTTTTTCTTTAAAAAATAAATAAAAAGAATTTAAAATAAAAAAAAAGAATAAACAATGTTATCATTGTTTTTTTTATCGATCGACTATGTCGATCACTTTCTATTTTCCGTCCTGGTCAAGACGCTGAACTGATTGTTTTTTTTTTTTTTTTTAATAAATAAAAAGAAATAAAAAAAAAAAAAAAAAAAAGAATAAACAATGTTATCATTGTTTTTTTATCGTTCGACTTTGTCGACTAATTTCTATTTTCCGTTTCTTTTCTTTAAAAAATAAATAAAAAGAATTTAAAATAAAAAAAAAGAATAAACAATGTTATCATTGTTTTTTTTATCGATCGACTATGTCGATTACTTCCTATTTTCCGTCCTGGTCAAGACGCTAAACTGATTGTTTTTTTTTTTTTCAAAATTAATAAAAAAGAATATAAAAAAAAAATAAAAAAAAGAATAAACAATGTTATCATTGTTTTTTTTATCGTTCGACTTTGTCGACTAATTTCTATTTTCCGTTTTTTTTTCTTTAAAAATAAAAAAAAAAGAATAAACAATGTTATCATTGTTTTTTTATCGATCGACTATGTCGACCACTTTCTATTTTCCGTCCTGGTCAAGACGCTAAACTGATTGTTATTTTTCTTCAAAATTAATAAAAAAGAATATAAAAAAAATAAAAAAAAAAAGAATAAACAATGTTATCATTGTTTTTTTTTTTATCGTTCGACTTTGTTGACTAATTTCTATTTTCCGTTTTTTTTCTTTTTAAAAAATAAATAAAAAGAATTTAAAAAAAAAAAAAAAAGAATAAACAATGTTATCATTGTTTTTTTTATCGATCGACTATGTCGATTACTTTCTATTTTCCGTCCTGGTCAAGACGCTAAACTGATTGTTTTTTTTTTTTCAAAATTAATAAAAAAGAATAGAAAAAAAAAAAAAAATAAAAAAATAGAATAAACAATGTTATCATTGTTTTTTTTTATCGTTCGACTTTGTTGACTATTTTCTATTTTCCATTTTTTTTTTTTTAAAAAATAAATAAAAAGAATTTAAAAAAAAAAAAAAAAAAAAGAATAAACAATATTATCATTGTTTTTTTTTTTATCGATCGACTATGTCGATCACTTTCTATTTTCCGTCCTGGTCAAGACGCTAAACTGATTGTTTTTTTTTTTTTTCAAAATTAATAAAAAAGAATATAAAAAAATACAAAAAAAAGAATAAACAATGTTATCATTGTTTTTTTTTATCGTTCGACTTTGTCGACTAATTTCTATTTTCCGTTTTTTTTCTTTAAAAAATAAATAAAAAGAATTTAAAATAATAAAAAGAATAAACAATGTTATCATTGTTTTCTTATCGATCGACTATGTCGATCGCTTTCTATTTTCCGTCCTGGTCAAGACGCTAAACTGATTGTTTTTTTTTTTTCAAAATTAATAAAAAAGAATAGAAAAAAAAAAAAAAATAAAAAAATAGAATAAACAATGTTATCATTGTTTTTTTTTATCGTTCGACTTTGTTGACTATTTTCTATTTTCCATTTTTTTTTTTTAAAAAATAAATAAAAAGAATTTAAAAAAAAAAAAAAAAAAAGAATAAACAATATTATCATTGTTTTTTTTTTTATCGATCGACTATGTCGATCACTTTCTATTTTCCGTCCTGGTCAAGACGCTAAACTGATTGTTTTTTTTTTTTTTTCAAAATTAATAAAAAAGAATATAAAAAAATACAAAAAAAAGAATAAACAATGTTATCATTGTTTTTTTTTATCGTTCGACTTTGTCGACTAATTTCTATTTTCAGTTTTTTTTCTTTAAAAAATAAATAAAAAGAATTTAAAATAATAAAAAGAATAAACAATGTTATCATTGTTTTCTTATCGATCGACTATGTCGATCGCTTTCTATTTTCCGTCCTGGTCAAGACGCTAAACTGATTGTTATTTTTCTTCAAAATTAATAAAAAAGAATATAAAAAAAATAAAAAAAAAAAGAATAAACAATGTTATCATTGTTTTTTTTTTTATCGTTCGACTTTGTTGACTAATTTCTATTTTCCGTTTTTTTTCTTTTTAAAAAATAAATAAAAAGAATTTAAAAAAAAAAAAAAAAGAATAAACAATGTTATCATTGTTTTTTTTATCGATCGACTATGTCGATTACTTTCTATTTTCCGTCCTGGTCAAGACGCTAAACTGATTGTTTTTTTTTTTTCAAAATTAATAAAAAAGAATAGAAAAAAAAAAAAAAATAAAAAAATAGAATAAACAATGTTATCATTGTTTTTTTTTATCGTTCGACTTTGTTGACTATTTTCTATTTTCCATTTTTTTTTTTTTAAAAAATAAATAAAAAGAATTTAAAAAAAAAAAAAAAAAAAAGAATAAACAATATTATCATTGTTTTTTTTTTTATCGATCGACTATGTCGATCACTTTCTATTTTCCGTCCTGGTCAAGACGCTAAACTGATTGTTTTTTTTTTTTTTCAAAATTAATAAAAAAGAATATAAAAAAATACAAAAAAAAGAATAAACAATGTTATCATTGTTTTTTTTTATCGTTCGACTTTGTCGACTAATTTCTATTTTCCGTTTTTTTTCTTTAAAAAATAAATAAAAAGAATTTAAAATAATAAAAAGAATAAACAATGTTATCATTGTTTTCTTATCGATCGACTATGTCGATCGCTTTCTATTTTCCGTCCTGGTCAAGACGCTAAACTGATTGTTTTTTTTTTTTCAAAATTAATAAAAAAGAATAGAAAAAAAAAAAAAAATAAAAAAATAGAATAAACAATGTTATCATTGTTTTTTTTTATCGTTCGACTTTGTTGACTATTTTCTATTTTCCATTTTTTTTTTTTAAAAAATAAATAAAAAGAATTTAAAAAAAAAAAAAAAAAAAGAATAAACAATATTATCATTGTTTTTTTTTTTATCGATCGACTATGTCGATCACTTTCTATTTTCCGTCCTGGTCAAGACGCTAAACTGATTGTTTTTTTTTTTTTTTCAAAATTAATAAAAAAGAATATAAAAAAATACAAAAAAAAGAATAAACAATGTTATCATTGTTTTTTTTTATCGTTCGACTTTGTCGACTAATTTCTATTTTCAGTTTTTTTTCTTTAAAAAATAAATAAAAAGAATTTAAAATAATAAAAAGAATAAACAATGTTATCATTGTTTTCTTATCGATCGACTATGTCGATCGCTTTCTATTTTCCGTCCTGGTCAAGACGCTAAACTGATTGTTTTTTTTTTTCAAAATTAATTAAAAAAAAAAAATATAAAAAAAATAAAAAAAAAAGAATAAACAATGTTATCATTGTTTTTTTATCGTTCGACTTTGTCGACTAATTTCTATTTTCCGTTTTTTTTTTCTTTAAAAAATAAATAAAAAAAAAATTAAAAAAAAAAAGATTAAACAATGTTATCATTGTTTTTTTATCGATCGACTATGTCGATTACTTTCTATTTTCCGTCCTGGTCAAGACGCTAAACTGATTGTTTTTTTTTTTCAAAATTAATAAAAAAGAATATAAAAAAAAAAAAAAAAAAAAAAAAAGAATAAACAATGTTATCATTGTTTTTTTTTTTTTTTTTTATCGTTCGACTTTGTCGACTAATTTTTATTTTCCGTTTTTTTTTCTTTAAAAAATAAATAATAAGAATTTAAAAAAAAAAAAAAAAAAGAATAAACAATGTTATCATTGTTTTTTTATCGATCGACTATGTCGATCACTTTCTATTTTCCGTCCTGGTCAAGACGCTAAACTGATTGTTTTTTCTTTAAAATAATTAAAAGGATTTAAAAAAAAAAAAAAAAAAAAAAATGAATAAACAATGTTATCATTGTTTTTTTTTCTATCGATCGACTATGTCGATTAATTTCTATTTTCCGTCCCGATCGAGACGCTAAACTGATTGTTTCCTTTTTTTTAAATAATAAATAAAAAAAAAAAAAAAAAAAAAAAAAAAAGAGCATCTCCCTGCTATCCTCATATCCCCACAATAATATTATACCTTTTCATTTTCTCTTTCCTTTTCTGGTCTTTTTTTTTTTTTTTTTTTTTTTTTTTCCTTTTTCATACAACGTTTTTTATTTATATTTTATTTTATTTTTTTTATTTTTTTCATGTTTGATTATTTCCTCTTCATATTTTTTTTTTCTTTTCTTTCTTTTTTTTTTTTTTTTTTTCTCTGCCTCTCTCTTAATTCTGTTCGTTTCTTTGAAACGAAAATTCATTTGAATATTATTCCTTGGTCAGCAACAGTCATTGTCGCCCTCTGGGCCTGTTAAAAAAAAAAAAAAATAAAAAGAAAGTTTACATCGGGAATAGGGCAGGAGCCAAAAGCTCCCAGTCCGTTACTTCCCACTCTATCGAATTCACCTTTCGTAGGATGAGAAAAGAAGAATTCCGCAAACTGGCCCGCCGAACTGATGTTTGTAACTACTGCCTGGCAGGCCAGTCAATCAGGAAGAAACTGGGGAAGCTCGTTAAAAGTGCTAAAGGGAAGTCCGGTTACTCGATGAGTGTCTGGAATGTGTCTCGCTCAAGTGGTCTTATTCTCCAGTGCATGCTCAATTCTCCTGGAAGTGTACCCCAAAATATTAAACTTCAGGCTGCAGAATACATTCAGCAACTCGTGGAGATTGATCTTCACACTGAGGAATTCCGACGCCAGAACGCGATTTACGCTGAAAAAACACAAGACCCAGGTGACAGTCTGGTGATCACCCTAGACTACAAAGAAAAGGGTACATTGCCACAGGTTCCGCAGGAAGGCAACAGCCATTTCTACGAGCAGGGGAAATACAGTTGCTTGGGGGTTTGCATTCATACCAGGTCTGGAAATAAAACTGAAAGGCATTTTGTTAACTTCTTGTTGCCACACACAAACCAGACTAGTATAGTAACCTACCTCGCACTGAAGAAGCTTTGGAACATGGAGGTTGTCTCTAAAGACAAACCTATGCATTTCTGGTTTGATAGCGGTACGCACTTTCAGAACATCACAGTAATTACTGAAGTGCTCTCACACCCTCGTGTTTCAAGTGTGAACTTCTTCCCTGGTCGGCATGGGAAGAGCCACTGCGACAGGCACTTCGGTAGCATATCCAATGCCATCCAGGCTGCTTCTAATGTCGAGCCTATTAAAACTCTAACTGACGTCGCAGGTGTACTTTGGACCCTTCAGAATACACACCCTTGTTTTCTGTTCTTCCCGAAGCAAACTGTAACAGTCCAAAATCTTTCTCTCTCTGGTATAACCAGTATCCTCACTTACCGAAAGACTAGTGATGGGAAGATATTTATAGCCACATTCTCCGATGAGAAGAAGCACTTCGAAATAGACCGGAGCACGACCAGTACAAACTTCGAACATGTACCGAAGGTTTCTAACAAACTTCCACTGACCCCTAATGAGAAGGCAATTATCGGGGATGCACATAACCCAGGTGGAGAAGAGAAGGCAGCCCAGATCGATGAAACCATCGAGGAGAATGAGTTGGTCAAGTCTCTGAAGACCAAGAGGATACGCAAACTGGACCTCTTTACCAAGCTGCAAGAAGTTGAAGAGCAGAAGAAGAAGAAGAAGATAAAAAGAAAAGGGACACAGATACCCAAAGGGAAAAGAAAGCAGCGTCAGTGTAAGGGGTGCGGTGGGGTTGACCACGACTTGCGCAACTGCCCTGGATCAGAATTTGAAAGCAGCACCAGTAGCATCATTACCAGTAGTGACAATATGTGTACCAGTATCAGTAGTACCTGTGCTAGTAGCAGTACTTCCAGTACTCCTAGTGACGTGTAGCAATTAAGAACTTCAGCAAAATCAATGATTTTTTATAAAAAAGAAAGCACATCATTGTATTATCAGTACTGCCTATTAAGCACCTGGTCGAACTTAGTATCACTACCATTCTCCTTATACTACAGGTAAGCTCTTAGGGAAAGTATGGAATTTTGAAACCAGCGGTGAGTAAAATCACTTCCCAGACACGGAATTGCATTTTTTGAGTATAAAATATCTTGTGAAAAGTGGTCGGATTCACACTTAGGGACTGTCAGATACCCGTGGCCCAAAATTGTACCCTACTTTTGGCACGTTCTCATATATTTTTTTTTTTTTTTTTTTTTCATGTTTGATTATTTCCTCTTCATTTTTTTTTTTCTTTTCTTTTCTTTCTTTTTTTTTTTTTTTTTCCTCTGCCTCTCTCTTAATTCTGTTCGTTTCTTTGAAACGAAAATTCATTTGAATATTATTCCTTGGTCAGCAACCATCATTGTCGCCCTTTGGGCCTGTTAAAAAAAAATAAAAATAAAAAGAAAGTTTACATCGGGAATAGGGCAGGAGCCAAAAGCTCCCAGTCCGTTACTTCCCACTTTATCGAAATTCTGTCACAACAGGAGAGAAAAGAAAGAATGTCAAGGTTGGTCACCTTGCCTATCAACGCACAACATTGGTGGTCTCTACTAGACCCTGAGTGATCCCACTGGATCTCTCATCGTTCATAGTACCCTGTGTGAAGTTATAAAATCAAAGGTAAACTATGAACTACAAATGACTTAGCCTGTTATTATAATGCCACAGGCAGGCCCTGCATTCAGCAACTATCCAGCAGTGCTTGGATGTCCTGATCTTCTTCTAAAAAAAAGAAAGAAAAACAAAACTGTAGCTGGGATAACTCAGGATCAACAGACTACCAATGCTACCTGTTGTACTTGCTCACTATGGGGGGTGATGCCAAACACCCAGAAGTACTTAACTGCTTTCCTTCTTGCTGCCCAGGGGTTTCTGACCAGAACTAATAGAAAATAAAAAGTAGATGGGAAACAATAAAAAGTAAAATGGATATAACTGAAGTTAAACAAGACAAATGAAGTAACAGACCAGAACAGATAGGGAATAAAAAGAAAAGATATAGACAAGAGTTATTGTAGTAAAAGATAACAAATAAAAAAAAGCAAGTATCAACACATGATTAAATTACACCAGCAGCTAACAAACAACATAAGATTGAAGATCAGTTGCCAGAGTATTTCAACCATGGTAGAATACTCGCCCCTCTGGCAGGGATTATCCCAGACTTGTCCTTTAATTTAGTTGGACACCATGGCTTACAACCCTTCCAGAGGGAAGCACCATTATGACTTCTATTTTTTTTCTTCAAGAAAATCATAAGGTGGGAACAAAGAAAAATTATTATGAGGCGATCGGCAGGGGTGCAGGTTTCACGAATTTTCACGATCCTTCACGGTTTGTCACGAGTTGTCACTACCTATCACGAAAATTCACGAAAATTCACTGCCAAAAAGCATGGTGAAAAATCGTGAATTTTCGTGAATAATCGTGAATTTTGATATTGAGATTTGTGGTTTGGTAAAAAAAACTACTCAGGGGGGGCCTGAACTGCACTGCTTCGTAGTTGTCATCGGTGCTTGTTAATCCTATCGTTCTCTACAGTTTATTGTTAATACTACTTCTCTTTAATCCAGCTCTTGTTACAGTTTCATGTGGTTGCTGAACTATTCTAGCACAGGTGGGTTGATAGGCACGTGTGGTGATCGTTGAAGTGGTGGTGCTTGTTAATCCTATCGTTCTCTAAAGTTTATTGTGGTAATGCATTCACATGGCTCTCGTAAGAGTAACAGTGCAACTTCGCGATTCCTTGCCAGCAGAGATCTTGCTGTATGTAACTAGCAGATCAAAGCTGTTAGATGTATTGGGTGGTATGGGACTAGAAGTTGAAGATGACTTGGAGGTTAGGGCTCGTGTTGCTGGCACGGATGGCATGCTGATCTGGTGCGATGAGAAGATTGGTGAGGTTGACGGTGTATCGCAATACACTGTTGCTGGGACCCTGCATCTCCGCCCACAGCCACCAAGTACAGTTGTCCCGATCCTCTTGCAGCACATCGCCATGCGCCGCATTCCGCAGTTTACCCGCCAGCTTCATGGTCTTGACTCCGTCAGTTATTGGGCTGCACGAAGAGAGATGATCCGGTGAATTTCGATAAAGTGGGAAGTAACGGTTGTATGTGCAGGATTGTGTGTTTCTCATTCGCAACCGGGAGAGTACCTTCTGCCTAGTAAGTGACGTTATCTCCGTTAAAGAGAATACACCTATTGCGAGACAATGGTCCGAGGGTAGGATTGACTTACTCGAGAATTACTGTCGAGCAGTAGATGACTCTCTCTCGAGTAGTTTTTTTGTTCTTGCTCTTCAGGGAGGGCCTTAGCCAAAAGCTAACAGTCCAAATCTCACCTGGTAACTTAACTCAAACAAACGAGAAAGCGGCAGAGCTCTCAGAACAACTTCTGGATGCCCAACTTCGCCTCTCGGAGCTGAATCACCAACGGTGTACAACTCACGCAGAGCAGCTTGAGCAATCCATGATTTCTTTAAAAAATAAATAAAAAGAATTTAAAATAAAAAAAAAGAATAAACAATGTTATCATTGTTTTTTTATCGATCGACTATGTCGATCACTTTCTATTTTCCGTCCTGGTCAAGACGCTAAACTGATTGTTTTTTTTTTTTTCAAAATTAATAAAAAAGAATATAAAAAAAAAAAAAAAAAAGGAAAAACAATGTTATCATTGTTTTTTTTTATCGTTCGACTTTGGACTAATTTCTATTTTCCGTTTCTTTTCTTTAAAGAATAAATAAAAAGAATTTAAAATAAAAAAAAAGAATAAACAATGTTATCATTGTTTTTTTTTATCGTTCGACTTTGGACTAATTTCTATTTTCCGTTTCTTTTCTTTAAAGAATAAATAAAAAGAATTTAAAATAAAAAAAAAGAATAAACAATGTTATCATTGTTTTTTTTTATCGATCGACTATGTCGATCACTTTCTATTTTCCGTCCTGGTCAAGACGCTAAACTGATTGTTTTTTTTTTTCAAAATTAATAAAAAAGAATATAAAAAAATACAAAAAAAAGAATAAACAATGTTATCATTGTTTTTTTTATCGTTCGACTTTGTCGACTAATTTCTATTTTCCGTTTTTTTTCTTTAAAAAATAAATAAAAAGAATTTAAAATAAAAAAAAAGAATAAACAATGTTATCATTGTTTTTTTTTATCGATCGACTATGTCGATTACTTTCTATTTTCCGTCCTGGTCAAGACGCTAAACTGATTGTTTTTTTTTTTCAAAATTAATAAAAAAGAATATAAAAAAATACAAAAAAAAGAATAAACAATGTTATCATTGTTTTTTTTATCGTTCGACTTTGTTGACTAATTTCTATTTTCCGTTTTTTTTCTTTAAAAAATAAATAAAAAGAATTTAAAAAAAAAAAAAAAAAAAAAGAATAAACAATGTTATCATTGTTTTTTTTATCGATCGACTATGTCGATTACTTTCTATTTTCCGTCCTGGTCAAGACGCTAAACTGATTGTTTTTTTTTCAAAATTAATAAAAAAGAATATAAAAAAATACAAAAAAAAGAATAAACAATGTTATCATTGTTTTTTTTTATCGTTCGACTTTGTCGACTAATTTCTATTTTCCGTTTTTTTTCTTTAAAAAATAAATAAAAAGAATTTAAAATAAAAAAAAAAAAAGAATAAACAATGTTATCATTGTTTTTTTTATCGATCGACTATGTCGATTACTTTCTATTTTCCGTCCTGGTCAAGACGCTAAACTGATTGTTTTTTTTTTCAAAATTAATAAAAAAGAATATAAAAAAAATAAAAAAAAAAAGAATAAACAATGTTATCATTGTTTTTTTTTATCGTTCGACTTTGTTGACTAATTTCTATTTTCCATTTTTTTTCTTTTTAAAAAATAAATAAAAAGAATTAAAATAAAAAAAAAAAAAAAGAATAAACAATGTTATCATTGTTTTTTTTATCGATCGACTATGTCGATTACTTTCTATTTTCCGTCCTGGTCAGGACGCTAAACTGATTGTTTTTTCTTTAAAAATAAATAAAAAGAATAAAAAAAAAAAAAAAAGGAATAAACAATGTTATCATTGTTTTTTTTTTATCGATCGACTATGTCGATTACTTACTATTTTCCGTCCTGGTCAAGACGCTAAACTGATTGTTTTTTCTTTAAAATAATTAAAAAGATTTAAAAAAAAAAAAAAAAAAAAAAAAAATGAATAAACAATGTTATCATTGTTTTTTTTTCTATCGATCAACTATGTCGATTAATTTCTATTTTCCGTCCTGATCGAGACGCTAAACTGATTGTTTCCTTTTTTTAAATAATAAATAAGAAAAAAAAAAAAAAAAAAAAAAAAAGAGCATCTCCCTGCTATCCCTCATATCCCCACAATAATATTATACCTTTTCATTTTCTCTTTCCTTTTCTGGTCTTTTTTTTTTCTTTTTTTTCCTTTTTCATACAACGTTTTTTATTTATATATATATTTTTTTTTTTTTTTTTTTCATGTTTGATTATTTCCTCTTCATTTTTTTTTTTCTTTTCTTTTCTTTCTTTTTTTTTTTTTTTTTCCTCTGCCTCTCTCTTAATTCTGTTCGTTTCTTTGAAACGAAAATTCATTTGAATATTATTCCTTGGTCAGCAACCATCATTGTCGCCCTTTGGGCCTGTTAAAAAAAAATAAAAATAAAAAGAAAGTTTACATCGGGAATAGGGCAGGAGCCAAAAGCTCCCAGTCCGTTACTTCCCACTTTATCGAAATTCTTAACGGGACTGGCGAGCGATTTAAATGCTCAACTCGCCTTGGCACGGTCTCAAATTGCGGCCCTGAAGTTCCAATTAGCTTCATGGGCAGAAGGTTTGAGTCTGCCAGACACAGAAGAACATGAGGAAAATGAAACTCCGCCGAGAAAGTCTGAGCGTTCAACTCTGAAAAAACGAACCCCTCCATCAAGATATCGTTACAATCGAAGGAGATGTTCTGCTGATGACGTTCACGGTGACTCCACCCCCTTGTAATTCTCTTTTTCCTTACTTTCACATCACTTTGTTTATTTAGTTTTTTAGCTTGAATTTCGATAAAGTGGGAAGTAACGGACTGGGAGCTTTTGGCTCCTGCCCTATTCCCGATGTAAACTTTCTTTTTATTTTTTACTGTAAAGGGAAATATTCTTGTGGGGAAAAACCCGCGAGTTTTTATAATTTTTTCTGAATCCGCAAGAATATTTCCCCGCGGAAATATTTCACTGCAAGCATACTTTTTTTCTAGCAATTTTTTTTGTTCTTTTTTGTGAAGAAAATATGTGTGCTACGAAGGAAAATTTCAGCAAAAATTATTTTTATTGTGCAGTATCCTTGGTAAATAATGCTTTGTTCTACCTGACACTCGATGGAAGCACAAAGATTTCTTTGATTCTTGGTCAACTGGCTGGCTTTCGCAAAAATCCTCTATAGCAGGGAAATATTCTTGTGGGGAAAAACCCGCGAGTTTGAAAAAAAATCTCCAAATCCGCGAGAATATTTCCCCGCGGGAATATTTCCCCGCAAGATTATTTCCCCGCGACAATATTTCCCTTTACAGTATTTTTTTTAACAGGCCCAAAGGGCGACAATGATGGTTGCTGACCAAGGAATAATATTCAAATGAATTTTCGTTTCAAAGAAACGAACAGAATTAAGAGAGAGGCAGAGAAAAAAAAGAAAAAAAAGAAAGAAAAGAAAAAAGAAAAAAAAATATGAAGAGGAAATAATCAAACATGAAAAAAAAAAAAAAAAAAAAAATATATGAGTGGATGTCAAAAGTCTGGTACCGTTTTGGTCAACGGTAAACTGCGGGCATGTACAACTCAATCGAGACCCAACCCTGTCTGAAACATGCCCCAAAAAATTCAATTCCGGGTGTGGGATCTCACTTTACTCGTAATACTTGTAAAAAAAAAAAAAATTCCTGCATTTTTTGCTTGTAGCCAGTAACAAAGCTGTTACAGAGAGCCCCAAGCATAACAAAAGCAAAATATGACCACAAAAGCGATAATTGAGCAACTGCAATTACTGATTGACAAGATGGGAGACCCTCCGAAGTAGAGTGACAGGAAAGTGTCCAATGGGAGTTCAAAAACCTTGGAAGGTAAACATGCAAAACTGCTAGAATGCCTTTCTGGGGGTGGTGATGTTACTGCTATGCCCCTGAGGGTTGTGGGAATAGCAGTGCTGTGGAATGGTGTCAATTGTCCTTTCAGTAGTAAATGAAACAATTGTGAGCATGGAAACGGGTGACAGGCGAGAAGTGTCTAGAAGAATAGGATGGAAGTTAAGCTTTCTAGAGGAAGCTGGGCTAAAAATAGGCAGAAAGGCCTGGGATGCTAGAATCCACGTGCCCATAAGTATAAGAACCAATGAAGATCTTCCTGAAGTTGTGCAGTCAAGTGAGAACGAGCTCAAGGCAGCCTCGCCCGACTTCAATGGTATCAAAAAGTCAACGAGGTGACACTGTTACGTTGCAGGGTGTCCTTGGGGGACATTTAAATCTATCTATAAAGTCAGCAGTATTCGAAATCTGATATCAGAATCTACATACCATCGTATGCGTGGGAATGAATGTCATCACCTTGCGCTGTGAACTGATGTCTGCTCCTACTGCCGTGTGGACAGACAATTAGAAAGAAACTGTCAAAACTACTTAGCAAGTGTTGAGTGACAGAATGGTTACTCAGTAACTGTTCATTAACCGTTTGGAATGCTGCACATGCCAGTGTGCTGACAATAGTGTCCAGTAAGGGGGGCTTACCAGCCATAGCAGCTGGTGTACGGCCAGCTGCTCTCATTATAATGATACAACAGACTTGTTGAGGTTCATTATCATGTAGAAGAGTTTAAGAGACAGAATGCAGTCTATTCAGAAAACACTTCTGATACGGAGATGATTTAATTATAAAACTTGATTATAAGGAGTCTTCTCCTTCAGTACCTTGCCACAGGTACCTAAGGAGAAGACTCCTTACCACAAGAGTCATCATCACATTATTAGCAGCAGGAGAAGTACAGTTTGGGTATAACTATGCATTTCAAGTTGCACAATGAGACTCGACAAATTGAGTTTTTTTTGACGCAAACAAATCAACTCAAAACTGATGGTAACTCTTCCGAGGGTTCTACTCAGGGCTTTCGATCAGAATGTGACTACGTCCAAAGGAAGTGCAAAAAGTGTAGAACGTGGTGCTAAAAACTAATAATAATTTTCACGTTAAAAGTATTATTTTTACCGATAATTCCATTTATTTTTATAATGAAATATTAGAATATAGATTTGGGGGATGATACTTTTGGCAAGGCTGCATATGTAATATTCGGGTTTCTCTGTAGCCACAAGCCAGTTCTCTGTAAGCCACAAGCAAAAAATGCAGGATTTTTTTTTTTTTTTACAAGTATTACGAGTAAAGTGAGATCCCACACCCGGAATTGAATTTTTTGGGGCATGTTTCAGACGGGGTTGGGTCTCGATTGAGTTGTACGTGCCCACAGTTTACCGTTGACCAAAACGGTACCAGACTTTTGACATGTCCTCATTATTATTATTATTTTTATTAATTTTTTAAAAAAAAAAAACAATCAGTTTAGCGTCTTGACCAGGACGGAAAACTGGAAGTAATCGACATAGTCGATCGATAAAAAAACAATGATAACATTGTTTCATCTTTTATAATTTTTAATTTTTTTTTTATATTTGAAGAAAAGAAAGAAAAAAAAAAAAACAAGCGGAATTGATCATAATGGGTGGCAGGGGTTGTTATAACTTCGTTTGAAAATTCTTCTTTTTTAATTTCTTTTTTTTTTTTTTTTTTTTTTATTTAAAGGAGTTAAGATCACTTACATGAGTTAACACAACACAGATACGAGAGTAGCAAACTGAGGTAACACTACCAATTCAACAAAAAATAATCAGGATCGGACACAAGGAGGAGAGTTCATTCTACCTCTCACTGTCCTTGCTGGTATCTTAAGTGTCTTGGTATCTCTTGTGTGTCGGTATCTCGGAAGTGCTGGTATCTCGTATGTGCGTTGGTATCTCTTGCGTGTTGGTATCTCTTGCACATAAAAAAAAAAAATATTGAGTTAACATGATCAGTTTTATTTAAAATTAAAGACAGACCGGAACTATATGAAAATAAAATGTAGATGGGAAACAGTGAAAATTAAAATGAATGATAAAATTAAATGAGATTTATGACATAACAGACCAGATAGAGAGTAATAAAGGGAAAAGGAAAACGGGAAGGGTTCATTCACTTAGTTAAAGTTAAGACCGATTAGTCAGTTTAAGGTCTTGACTAGGACCAACAAAAAAAAAAAAAATAAATAAATAAATAAATAACGATCAAGCTGAGCTGATCTTGTTTTTATTAAAATAAGGGGAGCGGGAGGGATGGAAGGAATAAAGGAAAAAAAAAGAAAAGGTCGATCAATTGGATCTGGTCGTCGAGAAGAAGAAGACAATTATTTTAAAGGTCGATCGGCATAGCCGATCGTTGAGAAAAATAACCAGATATAAATACAATCAGTTTAAATTTTAAAAAAAAAAAAAAAAAAAAGATTAATGATCAAGCTGAGCTGATCTTGTTTTTATTAAAATAAGGGGAGCGGGAGGGATGGAAGGAATAAAGGAAAAAAAAAGAAAAGGTCGATCAATTGGATCTGATCGTCGAGAAGAAGAAGACAATTATTTTAAAGGTCGATCGGCATAGCCGATCGTTGAGAAAAATAACCAGATATAAATACAATCAGTTTAAATTTAAAAAAGGGAAAACCTCTAATTCCACGTAAATGTTACTGAAATGTCCGATCTCAACATGAAAGTTTCCGAAACGGACAGCTCCACACAAAATAGTTTCCGAAATGGACAGCTCCACACAAAATAGTTTCCGAAATGGACAGCTCCACACACGAAAGTTTCCGAAATGGACAGCAAAAAAAAAATTTTTTTTTTTTGTTGGCAAAATGAATTTTTTTTTTTTTTTTCTCCGTTGCCTGCACCCAAAAAAACTTTTCGCTAGTGAACAACTTTTTTTTTCCTGTATAAAATTGCTATGGTAGGTAATTTCATTTTCGCTGTTCAGTAAACGGAAAAGTTTTTCTTTCGCTATTCACTGAAAGTGATATTCGGATTTTTCGCTGTTCGGTAAGAAAACAAGGTTTTTCTTCGTTCCCAAATACACCGGGATGGCCGAGATGGGTTGGTTCTCAATGAGGGAAGGAGTAATTTAAGGTAAAGCAAGTGCTGTAATTACAACTAATACGTGCAGGGCCTGAATCAACCTCTTAGTACTCCTTCAACAGGTGACATAATAATATATACTAGTAGCTCGCTAATCAAGTGAAAGTCAGTAGCGGAGTAGTTCGGCTGATTGAATCTTTAGAAAAGTGTTCCGTGGGCTACTTTCACAGAAACTCCGAAAGGACAGTACTGTGTGGCTCAGTGAGGTGATCTCAGACTTGAGAACACTAAATGGTTTCGCCACTCCACAGCTATTCATGTCAAGCCCTAGGCCGCTGATCATGTATACTTGGTTTTTGCGCTCTCATACCTCATCTTGGTTGGTACGACGTGTAGCGGAGACTTGTCTCTGCGTAGGTGACCCGGCCCTGCACACATACCGAGCTGTATCACTCTTCTAAAGATTCATGATGTTGGATTTCTCTTGTCTCCTATCTGACGCTTGTGATGCACCTCTAGTATTTTAATACACTCTGAATTCTCATGGTTTTATGAGCTGACAAGTCAGGACAAGTGTCTCTACCCGAAATTCGTCCATCCCTATACCTGGCCCTGCACATACCGAGCTATGCCGATCCAGGGGCGCAGTCAGTCCTAGGCCCAGGTCACACAGGTTCGGTGTATTTCACTCATCTCGTCGGATGGCCTTGCCTTATGTAGGAAAAAAATTTTTTTTTGGGAGAAAAAAAAATCCCCATGACTTTGGGCGACCCCGAAATGCACTGGCAGTAAGCTATAAAAAAAAAAAAAAAACAGCTGTCCATTTCGGAAACTTTCGTGTGTGGAGCTGTCCATTTCGGAAACTTTTTTGTGTGGAGCTGTCCATTTCGGAAACTTTCATGTTGAGATCGGACATTTCAGAAACTTTTTTGTGGAATTATAGTTTTTCCCTTTAAAAAAAAAAAAAAAAAAAAAAAGGTCGATCAATTGGATCTGATCGTCGAGAAGAAGAAAACAATTATTTTTAAAAAAAATGATCGGTATAGCCGATCGTTGAGAAAAGAACAGATATAAATACAATCGGTTTTGGTGATCGACGAGTGGAGCGATCACTTGACAAGAAGGAAAAAAGAAAGGACCGATTAATTGGGGCTTTGGTTGTATTCCCAAGGCATGTTTTTTTTTTTTTTTTTAATTATTCATTTACATTATTTATTTTTTTTTTATTTTTTTAAATTAATAATCACATTTTGTTCAAAAATATTTCATATTAGAGTAAAAGAAAAAGAAAAAAAAGAAATAAGAGAAAAAAAAAAAAAAAAACCATTGCTGGCCCCCTCACCACTCATAGAGGATGAGGAGGCCAGTAAGGCGTCACTCAAATCTATGCCAAGCCTTGGGAACTTGGATTGGGGTTTAGACCATTTATAATTAACAATTAACAATTAACAATTAACCTGATTAACGTTATGATCTGACGGACATAAACATATCGATAACATAATACAAACAAAAACGAACAATAAATAATAAATAAGCTAAAAAACTAAATAAACAAAGTGATGTGAAAGTAAGGAAAAAGAGAATTACAAGGGGGTGGAGTCACCGTGAACGTCATCAGCAGAACATCTCCTTCGATTGTAACGATATCTTGATGGAGGGGTTCGTTTTTTCAGAGTTGAACGCTCAGACTTTCTCGGCGGAGTTTCATTTTCCTCATGTTCTTCTGTGTCTGGCGGACTCAAACCTTCTGCCCATGAAGCTAATTGGAACTTCAGGGCCGCAATTTGAGACCGTGCCAAGGCGAGTTGAGCATTTAAATCGCTCGCCAGTCCCGTTAACATCATGGATTGCTCAAGCTGCTCTGCGTGAGTTGTACACCGTTGGTGATTCAGCTCCGAGAGGCGAAGTTGGGCATCCAGAAGTTGTTCTGAGAGCTCTGCCGCTTTCTCGTTTGTTTCGAGAGAGTCATCTACTGCTCGACAGTAATTCTCGAGTAAGTCAATCCTACCCTCGGACCATTGTCTCGCAATAGGTGTATTCTCTTTAACGGAGATAACGTGACTCTCTTGTCGTAAAATCTTGGTCGGCGTGCGGTCGAGAGCTTCACTCTGCGGCATTGTCGGAGGAATTGAGGCTAGAGGACAAAGAGGGGTGATATAATTAAGGGTAGGGATAAGGGGTTTAATAAGAGGAGTAAAAAGACTACTCGTAGTTGTAAAGAGCGAGAGGTAGTTCTTTGCTATCTTCATCATAGCAGCAGATTCATACAAAACGGGGGTTCGGGGGGAAACTTGTTGACTAAAGTGGGTCATGTGGGGACGCGCGGCACGCAAACTCTCGACCTCCTGTTGAGTATAGAAAAGTCTTATTTTACTTTCTCTTTCCTCATTACATTTGGTCTCCAATTCGTTCGACAGAAGAACAAACCTTTGATGGTAATTAAAGAGCGCCATTTCCGATAGGTCTGCTTTCTGAGTCAGATTTGCGAGCTCACGTTTCCTGTAATCTTCCACTAAGTCATATTGTCGAACTAGTGCAGAAAGAGAAGTCTTCGATTCATCGCGTTCTGCTGTTAACCGTTGAATTACTCCTTCCAGAAGTTCATATTCTTTTCTATCTTTTTCAATAATTAAAACAGGGGGCGCAGGAGGAAGTGAGGATGGATCCTGGTTGGTAGCTTTGATCTCAACAGGTAATAAGTTAAACTAATTAAGACAAAATTAAGAATTAAACTACTTAGAATAAGTGATTAAACATATGAAACTGACGTCGGGGTGATGTTACATCTTCAAGAGGTCGTTTAGACAAACTTTGAAACGCACCGAGGCAAGAGCGGTGCAACAAGCCAAATAAACAAGCAAACAATTCGCGAACCTCAAGAAGAAACACCCAGGGTGGGTTGGGTGGGAAAAAGTTTAAAGTTTTAAGTAAATAAGCAAAATTTGCTAAGGAAAGGAATATAATGTTAAGTGTTTAGCGAATAGATAAACAAACGGCTTCCAGAGCACAGAGCAAATCGTCGCAACAGAGCCGTTCAGTCCAAGCATTGCATAGAACCCGAAGTATTAAGTTCAGAGTGCATTTTAGTTAAGGGATTTTTTTTTTTTTTTTTTTTTGAGTGCACCACGACCCGTGAGTCTGTGATGCTGTTTGCGCTGTTAGGCGCGGCTGTTCTTTTTCTTTCTTTCTTTCTTACTTTTTTTGTTTTGGGGGTTGGGGGTGGGAATCCCGTAGGCTTCGTATCTCCTTTCTTTGTTTTGATAACTTAAAACTAATACTACATAATTAATTGTCCACTTGGACGACTTCAGATGTGTTGCAATGATGCCTTCAATGTTGATATTCGAAATGTCGATGTTTTAATAATACTACCGTCCTAATAGTTGTGCCAGTCTGTCTAAGGTTGTGACAAAACCGCTGTTGATTCGCAGGTAAGTAGCAGTCCTCCAGCTGGCATGCTTCCTCTCCCTTGTCATTCATCATGTGACTAATGTATTTTTCTCTCAAGGTTTCTATACACCAATGTTCGCATATAAATAATACATGATGTGCTGTCGCCTTTCCAAGTTTACAGAAAAAGCACAGCTCGTTCAGTCCTTTGATTATCAGAGATCTGCAATGTCCCACTCTAAAGCGTGACATCAGTACTTCCTCTGGTCGTGTTAGAGCTTCGATGTACGGAGGGTGTCTTACCTCTCCCGGTCCGATCCAGTTCTCCCGTTTTCTCCGCTTGTGAAACGTCATCAATGTTCCCATGTCAAGTTGAGTGGGCAGTTGTTTAATAATAACATCTTCGTGAGGTGGATCTTCCTTCAGGCCTGCAGCGAATTTCGCCAGTTGGTCCGCTACTTCGTTGTACCGCACGTTTCTGTGTGCCAAAACACTTGTCCTCTCTCTGTTATTCAAATTCTCTGCTAAAATTACAACACAATAAAAACAGGTTTGTCTCGCTTTTTTCCCGTAACCTGTTTTTACCAAGGAACGATGGAAGCAGATCGATGGAGGTTCAGCAAGCGATGCGATGTACTTGTATGTGTGTTCTTTGTGTATGTTTTCTTCAGGTGCGAGTAGTTTATTGTTCTTGCTTTTCAAGGAGGCCTTAGCCAAAAGCTAACAGTCCAAAGTCGGTTTGAATGACATATGGACTGGTGACTTTTGGCCACGGCCCTGAGAGAGAGAAGATGTGTTTAGCTAATATCTTTCTTTTCCGGAAGTCTTACTGTTACGGTGCTGTTAATTTTCCATCCGCCTGAGGGAATCCATAAACCGCAGTCTTTACACTGTTGCCAGTGTGTTTATGGCCTTCGTCGCTGTTGGAAGTCCCCTCACCGCTCTATGGCATCAACATGCCATAGAGCGGCAAGTGATTAATGGACCATAGCTGAGCCTTGGGAACTCAGATTGGGGTTTAGACTAAAAAGGTTATCGCCATGGCTTTCTTGTAGGAGCTGGCATTAAGCCTGATTTCTGTGGCGGTTGCATCTTGTAGCGCTTTAGGGGCGTCAGTGTTGCTGTAACCCTTCGAAGCTTCTCCTTCTGCAACTTCCGAGGGGGCAACACTGTCTTTTCTGTCTTTTCCCTTGACCGTTCGGTGTCATCGGGGGCCTTCTGTTGATGTAATGGAGTCTTCCGATTTCTTCCGATTTTTGTTGTCGTTTTTTAGCAGTACAGGCTGTCGGTAAATATCGAACTTTTTCGGCAATCTTGGCTTCGTTTCACATTTCCTTTTAGAACTGCGTTAAGTAGAAATCCTCTTTGGAGACATCTTTCAGGTGTTGGTACTCATATGGTGCGACCTGTCAAAAGGATGTGAGAAATAAGGCGAACGTCATGTCAGAAGCCACGTGACAAGCGGCTAACAAACCGCGGGACAACTCGGCACTTAAAGAATGGGGAAGAAGATTGAAAATAAAATAACGGAAGGAAAGGCACTATTTTTGTATTTTCGAGATGGGAAACAAACTCCTCTAAATTCAACAAGACAATGGCTCGTGACGGTTAATTCGGCAAACTGTGCTTTACTCTCTGCTTCCCTGTTCGCCTGTGATCCAGAAGGGAGCAAACGGTCCGAAGTATTCATGGAAATTGTCCTTATGCACAACTCCAACTCTCTTTCCGCTTAGGGTCTCCTGCCAATTCTGAGGAAACGAGCCAGTAGTCATGAACAGCATCACATCATTATCACCGACAGATTTGTGAAATCAAAGGTAAACCATAGATGGAAGTGAAAAGCAGCCACAAAAATTTGTAGGGGCCAAAATAGGGAGCTGGAGAGCGCGTAAGGGCGCTTTCAATAGTGAAACGACCAGACGTCAAAAATTAAAATTCAAATTGAACAAAAGTAAATAAACATTGCTAGCCCTATCCTGGCGAGCTCCGATGGATTTTTTATCTTTGAACGATAGTAACTTCAACACAGAATGAAGTCCCTTAGAACTTACTGATGAAGGCCTAAAAAGGGACGAGTAGTATCAGATTAAGGCTCCTGAAACTACATATTCTGTTACCCTTTTGATGTTAGGAAACTGCAGAAATGAATACTATTCTTTTACTAATCTCTTCTTTTCTTATTCTCACTTTTCTGTTCTAAAATTAATGATACTAACTAACTATTAGAAAAGTTTGTTGTCCTACGAACTTTTGCATTCGATTGAATTTTCCCGCCCTCTCCTGGTCCCCCCCCCCCCCCCCCCTAAGCATAGTGCACTATATAGGGAGTGCCGCGGGGGGCTCCACTACGGAAATCGAGAGTCGTGGCTGTACAGGTATAAGCACACTTTCCCCTTACCCCTTATTTTTGGTCGTAGTATAGTTGGTTAGAGGTTGTCAGTGGCAATCGCGGCGATAGGGTAGAGCGTTTAGGTCGCCAATTTAGAGCGAGCCAATTTGAATGGTCTCCAGGCAGATGGGTGAGCTTGTCCTTCCTAGGCTGCTATCACCGAGCGGACCGCTGAAGACTCGAGTAGTCTTGGAAAGCCTTACGTCGGGTTCGTCCACTGTTAACCTTTGGTTTCATTTTATTTTTTTCACATTGACTTTAATTTACAGCTGTTTTTCACTGTTACGGTAGCGTAGGCAAGAGGTGCTCAACTACGTTCACGTGGCCTCCACCAAAGAAACCAGGCAATGTTCAACGCCTCCTGTTTCATGGTGACAGTATTTTTATTTTTTTGTGCAAAGACCTGCAGTATTCTTCCCAGATAAATCTTTTCGTATCGTATCAAAGTTCCCCCCTATGAGTTAATCTTAATTTTTCATTCTTTCTCAGACTATGTTATAATTATAAAACAGTAACAGTTTCTGCCAGGTGATGTTTCAGAATAAAATGAAACGTGAGTGAGGTTGCGTTATATTACGTTAGTAATTGCAGTTGACGAATTTGATTAATTACTATTTCCTAGAAGTGTCGGTAGATGAAGTCAGTTGAGATTGTTAACGTCGGTTAAATAATTACATTCTTTCAGCAGGTTGTGACAACAACAGACTTTAAAAAAAAAAAAGAAAATGCCGACGAATTCTATTCTGTCTCGGTTTCGCGCCGGGCAGAAGAAGAAGGAAAAGGAAAAGAAGAAAAGAATTTTCAATCTAAACGATGCGAAGATCGAGGATCACTACGAAATTGGCGATGAGCTGGGAAGAGGATCGTTTGCACGCGTAAGAGAGGGAGTGAATTTAAGAACACGTGAGAAAGTAGCAATTAAAATAATTGACAAGAACAACATCGATGTCAAGGTCGAAGCCCTCAAAACAGAAGTCAAAATTCTGATGAATGTGAAGCATCCAAATATTGTGAATCTCTTCGATGTGTTTGAAGATGACGACAAGTTATATTTAATTATGGAAATAATGACGGGAGGTGAGCTGTTTGATAAGATCTGCAACGACTACCCAAACGGTTACTCTGAGAAGCAAGCATCTGAGCTGACTCGACAGATCATCGAAGCGGTGAGATACCTTCACGGAAAGGGGATAATACATCGTGATTTAAAGCCTGAGAACCTGCTCTTCGCATCGCCGGATGACAAAGCTGCACAGATAAAAATCTCGGATTTCGGGCTGGCGAAGATTTGGTCTGGGGATACATTGGCCAGGACTGCGTGTGGATCCCCTAACTATGTTGCTCCAGAAGTGCTGTTGAATGAGATGCGTGGATACACTTTTGTTGTTGACATGTGGTCTGTTGGTGTGATTGTTTACGTCCTACTTTGTGGGTTTTGCCCATTTTTCGATGAGAATACCCCGGCCTTGTTTAAGGCCATCACTAGAGGCGACTACAGTTTCCCAACTCCATATTGGGACGGCATTTCTGACGATGTATGTTTTTATATCTCGTGAAAATTAGTCTTTTTCGCATCTGACTTTATTCCAACGTAAGTATTTTATATTGAGAAGGAAGTCTGTTTAAAATATGAAAGCGAGTTTTGTGCGAACAAAACCACAACCACTTATTAAGTCGGGGTTTTCTGAATAAGCAGATTAATTTATTAATTTTTTTTTTTTTTTTTTTTAATTTGAAAAACACTCCCCTGGAATTCACAATACAACCAGGCGCGTGACTTCATCCGTTCTCTGCTTGTGGTAAACCCGAGAGAGCGATTGACTCCTGAGCAGGCTCTAAAGCACCGTTGGATTGCTGAGAATCGCTTTACGGTACCTATTGAAAATATCACAACAAATATGAAGAACTTTAAGACGTCAAGAAGTGAGGTATGAGAATTTAATTTACGTTACTCTTTCACAAAGGACTAGTGTTGAAAACATTTAATCCAAAACTTAAAATAGACATCCCTGTGTGAAGATGAACTAGAGGAGGATACCACTGAATAGATACTTTTACGATCTCTGTGGTTTGTAAAAGGTACCGATGGCACATAAAGGTTGTCTGCAATGCTTACACGTGAACATGACAGGGGTCAAAAATGCAGTAAATGCTTGGATGAAAGAGATTTGTGCAGGGGGAGGGGGGAGGGGGGGGGGGGGGGGGGGGGGTTCTAGAAAGATGAATTTTTTCTTTTCTCAGTTTTAACTAGTGCCTGTCAGAAATAATGTCCGCAATTGAGCTTGGCAGTAATAGCGAGTGACTTCGATTGTATTCGTAGCTTATTGTTACTAGCAGGAAGCTAATTGCCTTACACGCCTATCAAGTTTTACTTGTGGTGCAATCACATGGACAAAAAAAAATAAGGGATTCATTAATGTTTTCGGCGGAGTTTTTCTCGATTCTTTTTTTGTTTTTCCCTCCTCTATTTTTTTTCCTCTGTCAAGTTAAATTTGATATTAATTTTGTTTTTAATACCCTAAAGTTGTTACTATTTTTACATTGTCAAAGTTTCACCCCTCCTCTATTTTTTTTCCTCTGCTGCACTTGTCACAGAAAATAACAACTGAGAACCAAGCATCTTTCTTCCTTTCCCTTTTTGTTTCTTTAAATTATTGTGAAAGTATTATTAAAAAAAGGCTGGGCAGTGAATGCGACCATTCATATTTAAAGTTCTGCGCTACCTAGTCTACTTAATACTGGTTTAAACCAACAAAAGTAACACTTGTGTGTTGGTGCAAAAATAACAAAAAAAAAAAAAAAAAAAAAAAAAAACGACTTCGGTCATAATCATGTACTTTTGTGGTATAAAGTGAAGTGGCAGAGACGTGTAATATTGGGCCACGAGGCTGGTGTATGTCATTGTGTATAATGTAAAAGATTTGCAAGGCTAATTGCCCGTCTGCTTGTTAGCAGCGAACTGTATTGCAGATGTGGATTGTTGAACTTGGAGAGTAGTTAGTTATGCAACTCCAGAAAAATAAAATAAAATAGTAGGACGTATTAGAAAGAAAAAAAAAGGAGGTGGAAAAAAAAAAAAAAAAACAGCGGGTGTGCGCAGCTTCCGCGAGCTAACTAATTTTTGTATCCGTTTTTATTCACTTTGCAATGAACGGTCCTACTCTTTCACTTCCCCCGTTTTTTTGCACCCATTTCTCCCCCAGGATAAATGCGATGAAGTTTTTTTTTTTTTTTTTTTTTTTTTTTTTGTTTATAATTTATTTTTATTATCTTTCCCTTTTTTCCCCCCCTCAACGGCAACTTTCGTCGCGCTTGTTATTTTTGGTTTTGTTTGACAAATGTTGTTATCCACCCTCTGGTATGGCCCTACAAAAAAAGGACAACGATCACAGGCTGTTGCTATTTATGTAGTTAATTAGTTCTGAACTGTTGCTTCAACGTGTTTGGGTTTGTCGGAGAGTTGTTTTTACATCTCCAATCCCTTCACCCGTTTGGTACTATTTCAGCTAGTCAATAATTTACTTTGAGAAGTGTAGTCTAAATATATAAACAGAGATCTGACTGTGTTTCAGTTATTTGGGTACTTTTTTAGTGGCAAACCAGCCATCACCAGAGGTGATGGTGCAACTCTTTGTCGGCTTTAGACACGAAGTCTATTCCGATAATAAAAAAACGGTATGGCTCCTTTTTTTTTTTTTTTTTTTTTTTTGTACCTACAAACCCATTGTTCGGTAGAAAGAGAATTGTGTCAGCGTAACTAACCTATTCCTTTATTAGGATTTTGTACTGGTTGCGCACAAACAATTTTTTTTTTTTTTTGTCCCCTCTTGTGGATTGGAAACGTTGTATTTTTTTTCTCTTTTTTCTCTCGTTTTTTTTTTTTTTTTTTTTTTTTTTTTTTTTTTTTTTGTATTAATAAGAATTTTAGTTACGGTTTCGCTAGTCAGTAAATCACATTTGTGTGAGCTGTGTTGTGCGGTTGATTGACTGATTTTGCACATCACCAAATCCGCAACTACTAAATAGTTGTGGTTACACTGATTGTGTGGAAAAAAAAAAAAACCTTACTTGATACCTTACACATGGGTTTGTTGAAGATTGTTATTTTTTTTGAAATTTCACGAAAAAAAAAAAAGTTTTTTTTTTTTTTTGCTTATATTCACCATTTATTGTTTATAAATATGAGGATGTGCAGAAACCCCCCCCCCAATTTTTACCAGGCTATCCCGTGGGCACCTAACACCCAATCCGAGCCCACCACCCCACGAAAATAGTATCCAAAAAACTCAAATCCGGTACTGGGGCACCCTTTTACTGCCCACCAGTTTAAAAATTTCACTTTTTTGACTGTTTCTAGTAACATTTGCCTTGTAAGCTGTGTGGCACTGGTAGAAATTATGTTTGAAATTTTGTTTTTCTTGAAGGCCCAGATTTCCTGCGATTTAGATGCGAGTGTCAGCACAGATGTGATATTGCCAAAGTGTCAACCACATTCGGACTTGCCATGCCGACTAGGGAAAAAGTTAACCCAAGCTGATTAACCTATTTTACAGAACAGGCTGATGACGGTTGTGTTCTCAAGGTGCCTACCAGCATCAGCCCAATAGTGAATCATCTTATCATTCTCAGACATCAAGAAGAACTTATTCATAACCGGATACGTTACTATCGCATTCTGGTTGATGTGTAGGAGTAGGAAGTTGTTATGGCCACACTGAACCTCAGTTCCAAACTGCTCATGTAGTACACATCCAAGCAGACTATTTCCCCTGTTGATAGAAAGGGGAATTTGGCCCTTCTGTCATTAGAAGTCCTTTTCTTTATAATCCAGAGTCATGATATAGTCACCAGGATGGATTAGATGTATCTTCTCAATACACCTGACATGTCTCTTATCTCCAATGTGAGAATCTATTTCAATAATTCCTCTCATTGTTGTTCGCTTCTCAGCTTCGGACTTTATGAGCGCCAGAAGGAAGTTACGATGATGTTGAAGGCCCCAGAGATCCACCCATTACATCTGTCAACATCACAGATACATGTGGCGAATACTGAAGATGCCGGGAAGGCAAGCTTCTTTCAGAGATTGCTGCCTGCGAGACGGTAGTTGCACACATTCATACAGCGCCGAAACTGCTGAAACTCAACTCCAGGTAGAGAACAGTACTGTGTGTATGAGATAGTGTCTTTTAGAGGGGAGTTATTATCGACTAGTTGATACGAGGTCATCATGTTTTCAACAGTAACAGTAACTGCCTCTCTCCTTTTTTTGATACTTGGAGGAGTTTTATATTATGGTACCACTAGTGGTTACCAGTTCTTATTGAACCTGATTTTTCATGTCAGGTGTTACAACTGACAGGCAACCACTGACTCCACCTTCTTGTCCCTATTCTTCCACAATTCCTTTCCTACTACTATCCCAGTCTTATTCACTTCTGCTACCCCCAGCCACTGGAACATAGAGCTTGTAGCAGCGTCCTCAAGCGGCTATAGATTCTAGAAAAACTCCAGTAATCCTGAGGGTGTACTTATTGTGAACAGCATGCTCACATCATGCTCAATCATCACTGCCAGCAAGGGTGACTCAGAATCACCACCCGATATCGTACTCTGCAGTTCTCACGGGATCTATGATTCTCCTGTCTCATCACTTCTCCTGTTCCTATCATTCCAGTCTTCATAGGAATCCAGGGTGTAAACAAATTTCTGCAATGTAGCTGCTAAGCTGGTTTTTGAGTATTTTGAGGGCAACCAACAGAGATACAAGGCAAAAGTACCAGAAACAGTCAAAAAATATAGAATTTTGAAACTAGTGAGCAGTTAGAGGATGCCCCAGTACCGGATTTGAGTTTTTTGGATAGTATTTTCGTGGGGTGGTGAGCTCGGATTGGGTATTAGGTGCCCACAGAATAGCCTGGTAAAAATTGGGGGGGGGGTTTCTGCACCGCCTCATATATTTGCTTTGTTGTGATCCCTCACTGTGTGCTGATGATATGGGGAAGTAAGAAAGAAAAAAAAAAAAAAAAAAAAAAAAAAAATTATCACCGCAGTTGAACTATATTGTTTAGCTACTGTCAGGTGATTGTTTTTTTGTGGTTGCAATTTATACTAATCAAAGTAATCCGTCACTCTTGTATGAGTCCAACACCAAACCATGGACGACTCTGATCGCACCATAGTCACGATATCGTTTACGGGTATTTATATATTACAATGTAGTTGTATTATTGTAAAAATCAAACTATTGCTCCCCCACCCCCTCAATAGTCACTCCAACCGAATGACTATTTACAATTACCTTGAGGGTTTTAAACTAAATTGGGGTTCCCTTCAGACAGATTTTGATTTATTTTTTGTATACTCAATGAGTGATGAATGACTGTTATGGTAACATAGGCAAGAGGTGCTCAGCTTTGTCTATACGGTTTCTAGCGGGTATTTTGTACCACGCCTGCCGCTGACAGTTTAGGACCAGTTCTTTTAGTTTTCCTTCAGTGTGTGAGACTTCAAAAAAAAAAAAAAAAACAATATATCAATTTACCCCTGTAAAGAGTAGGAAATGCTGACGCAGATTAATATGATTAGTTGTGATTTCTGAGTCCCCCTCCCCTGTGCGAGTCAAAAAAAAAAAAAAAAAAAATAAGAATAAAATATAAAATTAAAAATAAGTTGACAGTGTTCATATTCACCTTCAACTCATCGTGTAAGACAACAGACTGAGGGAAGAAGAGAAAGGAAAAAAAAAAAAAAAAAAAAAAAAAAAACTCCCGCGGGCTGCGCGCAATCGGCTTTATTCTTCAAAATCTGCCCCTCCCCGTTCTCGTGATTATGAACTAAAATAGTGAAGTTAACACATTACTGCGAGTCTACTACTTTATTACACACACAGCTATCACTAAAAAAAAAAAGTATGGAAATCTGAGTTTGTTAACGTCGGTAGATGAAGTCAGTTGAGATTGTTAACGTCGGTTAAATAATTACATTCTTTCAGCAGGTTGTGACAACAACAGACTTTAAAAAAAAAAAAGAAAATGCCGACGAATTCTATTCTGTCTCGGTTTCGCGCCGGGCAGAAGAAGAAGGAAAAGGAAAAGAAGAAAAGAATTTTCAATCTAAACGATGCGAAGATCGAGGATCACTACGAAATGTTAGACGAACTAGGAAGGGGTACTTTCGCGCGAGTTAAACAAGGAGTGAACTTAAGAACACGTGAGAAAGTAGCAATTAAAATAATTGACAAGAACAACATCGATGTCAAGGTCGAAGCCCTCAAAACAGAAGTCAAAATTCTGATGAATGTGAAGCATCCAAATATTGTGAATCTCTTCGATGTGTTTGAAGATGACGACAAGTTATATTTAATTATGGAAATAATGACGGGAGGTGAGCTGTTTGATAAGATCTGCAACGACTACCCAAACGGTTACTCTGAGAAGCAAGCATCTGAGCTGACTCGACAGATCATCGAAGCGGTGAGATACCTTCACGGAAAGGGGATAATACATCGTGATTTAAAGCCTGAGAACCTGCTCTTCGCATCGCCGGATGACAAAGCTGCACAGATAAAAATCTCGGATTTCGGGCTGGCGAAGATTTGGTCTGGGGATACATTGGCCAGGACTGCGTGTGGATCCCCTAACTATGTTGCTCCAGAAGTGCTGTTGAATGAGATGCGTGGATACACTTTTGTTGTTGACATGTGGTCTGTTGGTGTGATTGTTTACGTCCTACTTTGTGGGTTTTGCCCATTTTTCGATGAGAATACCCCGGCCTTGTTTAAGGCCATCACTAGAGGTGTATACAGCTTTCCTTCCCCCTACTGGGACGGCATTTCTGACGATGTATGTTTTTAATATAATTGGTACAGGTAGTAGGTAGTATGGAACTATTTAAAAAATAAAATAAACCAGGCCCGTGACTTCATTAGAAGTCTTTTAGTTGTGAACCCACGAGAGCGATTGACCCCTGAGCAGGCTCTTCAACATCGTTGGATAGCACAGAATAACTTCGATACCCCTATTGATAATATTACTTCAAACATGAAAAACTTTAAAGTTTCGAGGAGCCAGGTATGCCATTGATGTTTTAAATAGATTACTATTTTATTGACGGAACGTTACTGACAAACAATCACAGGCTTCTCTCAACACCGATGACGACGAAGATGATGAATAGGCCTGCGTGGCTTAGTTATAATACTTTCTCTTCGTATTTTATTATGATGCCCTTTTTGGCGAAATATCCAATTATTCTTTTTTTTCTCTACCCACATTTCGATCAATTACCTCGCCTCTCATTCCCTATTTTATATACCCCCGGCGGTGAAATATTTGTTTTTCAACAAGTTCGAATCATTTCCTTACCCCCGTCCCTGCCCTCTCATTCCCATTTCAAAAAATCCCAAAAAAAAGGTATCAAGTTAGTGGTAATGTTTACTTTGTGAATGAGATAAATTTGGAGGGTTCGAACCTTCTTGTCTGCAAGAGGTGTTCTCACAAGTCTGATCTCTGGGTTGACATGAGTTCTTATGATGTGGTAGTTTCCTCTCTAATCAGGTGAAAGTAAGTCACTATGTGCCCCCCCCTTTCTTTGCGGCGAAAAATCTGACACGTGCTGTTGTAGTACCTTGTTTTAGATTACGTAGCTGTCTTGACCCGTTTTTACTTTTTTTTTCGATTTTTCGAGTGTTTTTGACATTTCGTTCTCATTCACTTTCTTCACCTGTTGCCGAATAGCTTGGTGCGAATCGACAAAAGAAGAAAAAGTATTTTTTTTTTTTTTTTTTTCTTTCTCTCCCAGTCTGACTCACTTACACGATTCATTTCAATAATCAGACAGTCGGTTAGTATGAGAAAAAAGGGAAAAAATAAGTAAATAAATAATTATTTTTATGAATTTTATCCTTTTGGCCTTGACAGGACCCATAACGAGATAAAAAGGAAGAAAAAAAAAGTTTAAAAAAAAAGAAAAAAATTCCTTCCCCAATTTACCCCCCTTTTTTTTTTTTTTTTTTTTTTTTTTTTTTTTTTTTTGTAACAAAACCAACCCTAACCCTAATGCTTGTTAAATCACTCAGTTCGTGCACAAATAATTTCCCTAGTAGATGAAAATTTATTTTATTAAAATCGTACTGTGAAGGTAGCAGCCATTTTTTTTTTTTTTTTTTTAAATTGCTTTGCTTTAGTCTGTACAAGTAATGTTGACTAACGTTCACCCCCCCCTTCCCCCAATTATTTTTTTATTATTTGTTTTACACCATAATCAGCCATCAATATATATATTTTAGGTGAATCTATTTTAGGGGGGAAGAATTAAAAAAAAAAAAAAAAAAAAAACCCCTCCTTTTTTAGACCTGATTTATGTAGATAGGTATAATATTGTTTTTTTTCTTTTTTTTTTTTTTTTTCCATCTCTCTGGACCCATCCATCACTTCACTTCTCCTCACCCATTCCAGAGCGAATACAATTAGTTGCTCGTAGTCCGAAGGGACCATATTCTTACTGTCACTATTTATGACTATTATAATTACAATGATTGTTTTTTTTTTGATTTAACCTTACACTAGAGGTTTTATATATATTCTTGCTTTTTTTCTATGTAGAACACCCCACAACACAACTTCAACCAACAAAAAAAAAAAAATGGGATGCTGCCTTGCAAAAGATGACAACGACTGTCCTCGTGAAGGTCATATCACTGGAGTATGGAGTGAAGACAACGAAATGGGTGAATCTGAACTTTTTTATGAGGCTTTAGAAAAAAGCAGATCTCGGACGTCATCGAACGAAGGACTTAATTTACTGAATATGAGTTCACTCAGTTTATTAGGTAGGAGACAAACAGCACAGCAGTTAGTAGCGGAGGTACTTCATTTTAACATGAGAGTGCAGGCTTATCAAGAAACTGTTTTCAAAACTTCAAAAACGAGCAATCCAAAATTAGTTAGAGAACTCAAACAGCTAACCTCAACAACTCATCTATTAGCTCGTAAACTGAAAGAAAAGGGTGTTGAAGTTGCTCGTGATCCGTATGCTGGATTGCAAAATGGTTCAATGTGTCGAGTTGAGATGTGGCGTCAAGGGGAGAATCCGCCTCCGGTTAAGAAAGGAGAATCTCCGGTCGGAACTCACACAAAGAAATCATTGAAACAGGCGATTCAGTCCGTTGATAAAATTTCAGAAGATTTAAATACTCACATGGTCTCACTGAAACACCACAAAGTTAAAATATCTCAGCACAAGGACGCAGTCAGTTGTTCATAAAAAAAAAATATATATTTGGGTTGTATCCAAACATTCGTTGTTGTGGTGCTTGATAGTTACCTGTTGACTCAAAGAAAAAAAAAAAAAAAGGAAGAAAAGTTTTGTTATTCGGTTGAATGTTAGAATGGCAAACACTAACCCGCTTACTATATGCTAGCTTAGCGTTCTTATTGTTAAGAGAAAGAACAGATAAAATATTGCAAGCAATAACACGTTTTTCATTTTTTTTTTTAATACCAGTTGTTGAAGCCTCTTCCTGCTTTGTTAGGGCTGTGAGCGATTCAATTACTGTGTATTCGGTAGGGGGCTATATTTTTTTAATTTTACTCCCTTGTTTGAAAAATAAAAGAGTTCTGTTTGTAACAGCAGGAGGAAAACATTTCTTTTTATGTTTTCTTTCTTTTTTTTTTTTTTTTTCTCGCTCATAGTAATTATATAAAAACCTAACACTTCGTTGAGTTACACTATACTTATACTAACATTTGCCTTTAGTCAACATGTACTATTCAACAGTACCCTCCCTGAATTTATTTTTTTCGACGAGTAATCAGCAGTGGAAACCTACACGTGTCTTCCTAACCGATACTCAGGTCTGATGGGCTTGCTATCTACACTCTGTTGTGTCGCGTTGTACTCCTGGTTTTGGTTTCCCCAGGCGCTCATGACTATTTGAGTATTTGAACGGATTCGATTCTGTACTTGCGCTGAATGACAAAAAAAAACACGTAAAAAAAAGAGACGTGTGTATGAGTGAGTTATTATAATGTGGAGTCTTTTTACGACATTCGTAGGGTGTTTACCAATCCTAACATTACCTTAAGTCAACAGTGCATATGCTTAAACAAGCTCCCTCTATGCAGAAAAGAGGTAAGTATCATTATCGTTTTTCTTTCTTTCTTTTTTTCTTTCTTAAATTGTTTCCATCCAACCCGTATTATTATTATTATTTTCTTTTTTTTTTTTTTTTTTGTGCAGTAAATTCCTTCCTTCTTTTTTTTTTTTTTTTTTTGATGTTTTTTAATCTGTCAGTTATTGAAAAAAGAGACCTCTTTATGATTTCCCTTTCAAATGTTTTCTATTCTTTAGCTGATGGTGTTGATATTATTTATTTTATTTTATTTTATTTCATTTTTTTGCTAAAGCTTCATTAACTTGGAATGTTTTCGTTTTTTTTTTCTTTTTTCCCCTTCTTTCTCTCTCTCTCTCTCTTTTTTTTTTTTTTTTTTTTTTTACACAGAATCATTACCCATCCAAAAAAAAAAAAAAAAAAAAAAAAAAAAGCTTTTTATGCATCAGTCAGGTGCTCTTTGTTTGTAAGCTATTGGGGTTGTTTTATTTTTATTTTTTTATTAATCTGCTTCGTAGCATTTTTACTTAGCAATCTCCCTCATGAAGATTGGATGTTTTTGATACTTATTGAGGTCTCTGGTCCTACGAAGGAATGGGAGACAGCTAGTATAGTGTTGGTTGTCTCTGAGCTCGGTAAGACTTTCGAAAACTTTTTTTCGCCCCCCCCCTCCTCCTCGAGAGTCTTGATAATACAATGTCAATGTTCTCTCCTCCAGATTTTTCTATTATGTTCTCCCCCTTCTCCCTTTTATGTTTTTTTTTTTTTTTTTTTTTTTCTAAACGTAATTTTCTTTGATTAACAACTACAAATATTTTTTTCAGTCAAGTACTTTTGATATTAACTTTGTTTTAATACCCTAAAGTTGTTTACTGTTTTTTACATTGTCAAAGTTTCACCCCCCTTCTCTTATCAAAAAAAAAAAAAAATATATATATATATATATATAGTAAAAAAAATCGATATTGAAGCCGCATTTTTAATGCGTCGCATCGTTATAATACATGCCCGCAGTTTACCGTTGACCAAAACGGTACCAGACTTTTGACATGTCCTCATATATATATCAGTCAAAAAATACAACAACCTGTCATCTTTCGTAGCTCTTTCTTGTGGAATAGTTTTCATTTTTTTAGAAATTTTTACAAGAGGCTAAGCATTTTGTCTTATTCCGTATAAAGACTCCGATAGGTGAAAATGATAGTGAAAATACACTAAACAAACAATCAAATCAAATAAATTTGACAGGAGAATGGTATTATTATTATTATTATTATTTTTTTTTAAAAGGTTTTATAAATATTGTTCTGTTGTAAAAAAAAAAAAAAGGAATATTTTCTTGTGAATTTTTGGGCAGGTGAAAAAAAAGAGAAAAAAAAAGAAGCTTCAGGAATTATGCTAGTGAGGAAAAATTCAAGTGAACTTGGAATTTTTCTTCACAAAAAAAATTTTTTTTACGATAGTACAAGTCTATTTTTACAACGAAAAAAAAAAAAAAATTTCTCAGATAGAATTCCAGCAGACAAAGAAAAGTAAAATAACTGTACTAGCTATGTGGTTTCTTCCCAGCATCTTAAAAAAAAAAAAAAAAAAAAAAGTATTTTCTATCTTCCTTATCTTCGATAAATGAATGAATCTGTTGCTCTTTTTTTTATAACGTTTTTCACGCACACCTGCAAAAATGATCTTTTTTCCCCTTTGGTATAGCTGTGCGGTTTTTGTGATTTTTTTTTTTTGAGTGTTTTATTTATTAGTGAATTTGGGCAATGTGTCCAACATATAAATGAGTAAGCCTTTTTGAACAGCACAGTGAGGATTTAGGGGAAAATTTAAAAGTTTATTTTATTGCATCGAGTTTGGTTTATCTTATCTTATCTATTGTGTGTTTGTACTTTTGTTATGTTTTTTTTTTTTTTTCTTTATTACTGGTTTGTAAAAAAAAAAAAAAAAAAAAAAAAAAAAAACATTATTTAGAAAACCCCCCCCCCAGCACATCACGGGTTTCAAAGAAAAACCTGATTGTGAACAGCTGGAAATTGATCCTTCTGGCCGAAGCTATAAAAAAAACTCCGTGTTTGGAGTCCTCTACTGGAGTGGGTTACCCCCAGACCCCCCCCCGGACTTGTTAAATGACTTGCTTGCATAACTATACGGAATTTGTTTATAAATCAATAATGGCTAATAAAAAAAAAAACTACCAACCTGCCACTTCCCTTGAGTGAGTAAGTTAAAGGTAGTCAAGCTTTTAATCGATATCAGTCGATCAGTTATTTTAAATTTTTTTTCCTTCTTTTTTTTTTTAATATCTGAAATTGAAAGCACAAATATAGTACGGATTGGGTCCTCTGTTACTGTGAGTTACCTAGCACTCATAATATACAGTAACGTTGGATTAAATAACTAACTAACTAGTGCAATACTTTTATTACACACTTGTGCCTGTGTGTCCGAACTAGATTCTCGTACCTGTTTCTGCGAGCTGATTCCCATTTATTTTTTAAAATCTTGCAAAGTTTTATAAGTATATTTCCGTTGCTCCCTTCGATCCGACGAATATTTATGCTGAGGTGAAAACATTCTGTTGTTCATTTTTTTTTTTTTTTTTTAATTTTATAAAGCCTCCACCTCCTATTGTATTGAGAGTTGAAATTCGACGCCCCCTTTTAAGATGGATCGTTTTCAGACTTCCGTAGTGGAACGTTCCTTTTTTGCGATCATCCCCCCATTCCGTTACTCGGTTAATTAAAAAAACCAAAAGCACCCACGCTTATCGTGTTGAGGTGAGCTCTTTTTTTTTTTTCTTTTATTCCCCCAACAAAAAAAAAATCAAAAAAAAAAAAAATCGGATTTCCCTTATCATATCCAAAATGTCAATTATTGTTACCTTCGTTTATTAGGAAGGTAGGGTCTACTACTCTGTTGTTATGAGTTACCTCTCTAGAGAACTCATAATACGAGGCAACGTTGGGTTAGAGTAACCAACACACTAATAACTGATTGACGGACGTCACTTCATTTTTGTATGTTTGAGTTTTTTTTTTCTGAAAATTTTTTCATCCCTCTTCGATGCGACCTGATATCCCTTAATCTACCGATATTTATATATCTCGTTTTTTTTTTTTTTTTTTCCCCCCTATTTCTGTCTGTGAGAGTCTCACGGTTGGTTGGTAGCGACCTAACTGTTTCTGTTGAGGGTTTTACTTTTTTTTATATATTTTTTTTAAAATTTTTTTAATGTTGTTGGCTTTCCTTTGGGATTCGTAAGTAAATAAATATTCCAATTCACGAAAAATAGATAAAAAAATATGAATAAACTTTTACGACCTAAATTTTTTTTGAATAGTTTCGTGTAATAATGAAAAATAAATTGGAAAAGTGAAGTTGTGATTAATATGACGGTTTAAATAACAAAGGAAATCCCATAACTTATGATCTGCGCAATACAAGTAATTAATATGTGAAACCTACACTGAATAACATCACGGAGAAAGACATAATGTAGAGTCTTTTTACGACATTCGTAGTGTGTTTACCTACCTTAAGTCAACATGTATCATAAATTAACTAAAATAGGTATTTGGTAGTTAACTTCTTTTCGATATCATTACAAATATTTATATCAAGCTATCAATCCCTCATTCAAAACCGTTGATGCCCCTCATGTTTTCTAACTGAATTCTGGACGCTACCTTAAGTTCTTTGAGAAATTTTTTGCGACATATTTTCGTTGATTTCATCAAGTAATTTGTAGGTGAAACCTACACTCTGCCGTATTACATTACACCCTGGTTTTGGTTTCCCAGGGCTCACGATTAATTCGTAATTGTATAACTCGATTCCGTACTGCACTTTCACTGTGTGACAACACGGAAAAAGGGATGTGTATGCAGCTAAGTTAGAAACATTTATTATAATGTAAAGTATTTACGTCAATTGTAGAGTGTTTGCCTACACTAACATTACCTTAAGTCAACATGTATTATAAGCTACTATATATCTTGTTTAGTATACTTTGATACAAATGCGAAGATTGTGTATTCGTATGAGTCTAGTCAAACAAGTTCCGTGTTAACCTTGATTTAGTTATCCAAGGCCCCCTCCCTCTCGATACGACGCCTATTCGTGCTGAGATGATATTTTTTGTTGGCTTCTTCTTTTTTTCTCCTTCCCTTCTAGTTTTATTTCCCTCTTCTGTTATTTTTGTTTTCAACCTGTCAGTCTCTGGACAAGGTGGACAGCTGGGAATTGATCCTTCCAGTCTAAACTATAAAAACTCCGTGATCAGGTCCTCAACTGGCGTGGGTTACTCAGACCCCCTCCCTTCTCATAGTCATCAGTTCTTGACTTGTTAGTTTGCTAACGAACGTATCTATTCCTTATGGAGAGTCTTTCTTTAACTTATCGTAATGTTGGTAGACAGAATACCTAAATATGGCGAAAGCAGAGAAAAAACTCTTAGTGAGGAGATCCTAATACACATTGCAACACACTATTATCCTAAACAGATGTCAAGATCATCGTTTTCGTTATTAAGTTTGTGTGTTTGTACCTTCCCTGTGTCAGTCGATAAAAAAAATTATGTGGCGTATTTTACAGATTGCATTTCTATCTGTTTTTTATTTATTATTATTACCATTACCATTATTATTATTTTTTTTTTTTTGGGGGGGAGTTTTTTCCCTTCTTGTGAATAAAGAGAAAGGGGTGGAGCTCCAACTCCTGAGGTCGGTAAAAAAAAAAAAAAGGTAAAAAAGTAAAATCGAAAATCACATTTGGCCTACCGTAAGACGAGACTAACCACATGTGAAAAACTAACTAATTATGTTGAGATAGTATTTTTTGTAGTAGCAGCTTCATAGTTCTGTGATGCATGATTTTTCTTCTGCAGCGCAATGTAGAGCCTCTTCTGCTGTAGCCAGTCTTTATTCTGGTTTTGTTATCTAACTTATCTTTCTGTTTGTATAGCTGCTGTGTGGTGTCTTCTTATTTATGTTACCCTTCTTTCAATAAAATAATCAGTGTTCAAGTACCCAAGTGTATTTGTGAACCAGGATACTGAAATAACAAACCTGTCTGGGACTCTTTATTTTAAAATAATTATCATCTTGTAGTGAACCGGACGAGGTGGAGGTATGTAGATAGAGTTATTCGGATCTCTTCGAGTGTCTATCAACTAATACTCGACGACAATGTTGGGCTTGCTGTTTAAACTGACTCATCTTTTGTTTTAGTTCTGATTTAAAGGTTGATATTACTTTTTTTTTATTATTAACAGAAATGAGTTATTTTATAGAGCTTTTTTTTTTTCCCCCCAAAAAAAAAAGACTATCTTTAGTTAAAGTGTCGTCGATCTATTTATGCTCTTGCTCACCTTTTTATTTTTTTTTTTTTATGTTGCTGGAGTGTTATCCAGTAACCCAACAGTTGCCTCTCTAGAGTGCACTGTCTGCGATTGCGTCCCTTCCCCTCTCCGCATCCTCCTGCCGTTGTCGTATTATTATTATTTTTTTTTCAACTCATTCGTTTCTTATATTAGTAGATTGTTATGGTCCATATTTTTTGAAAAAAAAAAAAGAAAAAAAAAAAAAAAAAAAAAAAAAAAGGAAAAGAGAAAAATGAATCACACTCGCGTGGTTGCTTCGCTGACGTCACTTATATCCACATCGTGTTGACATTGTCACCCTCGTCTTTCCCTTAACAGGAATTATATGTACACTTCACAGACTGTTAGAAGCAGGGGAACGTAAATAACTAAATTAACATTCCGATAAAAAAAGAACGATAAAATCCTTTGTTTTCATAACAGAAGAAGGGAAACAATGGAACCCTTTGAGAACATCAAGGCTAAAAATGCTCCTTCAGACTTTTTACCAAAGTCGAGTAGGTTCCGTCCGCAAGGAGTAATGCCACCTGCTGGAGCTGGTGGGAGGGCAGTTCAAGTTAAGAAACAGTTGGGTAAAACAAAATGGGGAGTTACAAATTCATATGCGAGACCAGTCGTGCTACCAACGGACGGTGGAAAACAAGTTCAGAAATACGATCTGACTGACAAGTTGTTAGGATACACCTCTAACGAACAACTTGCTTCTCCAGGTCGTACAGCATCTCCAGCTCTCTCTTATAATTTAAGTCCACAGCCGACATCTCCGAGTGCGTTCTCACTCCCTGGGGCATCACGAGGAGTGAAGTCACCCGTGTCTCGAGGGTATGCAACTCCTAAAGCGTCTCCATCTGGGGTACCTTTTGCTATAAAAGGAAAGAATTTAACTGCTGAAGAACAAAATAAATTACAACAAGAAATAGCAACCAACGGTCATACTGTACACGATCTGACTCCTGTTGAACGCGCCAGACAGGATCTAAAAAAAGTTGATTTGAACGTCGTAGTTCCAATAAATACAGAAAACGATGTCCCAACACCAAGATTTACTATCCCATCACTGGTTGAGGTAAGACAAGGATGTGGTCCTCAGGCAATAAAGGATTTTTCTAAGAACTTTCACGATCATCAACCCGGAGTAGACCAAGCTCTATGTTACAATGTCTGGGCACACTGCCCTTCAGTATTCTCTGAGGGTGGGTTGCCTACAATAGACTGTACTGGAACGTTATTTTTCACGCCATCGTATCATTTCGGAGGTGTTTCAATAGTGACTGTGACCCTCAGTGACAACGCTGCCATCAACGATAACGGTTGTGTTAAGACTAGTGAACCAATGACAATGAAGATATCAATCCTGCAGACGATAGCAACACCGAAGAAATCGAAAGATTGGAGACTTCAATCTGTCAAGCAATCGATGCCAGTTGCGATCCTACCTGAGAATGCTTCTTCTGGATGTGCATCTGTGATATCACCAGAATGGATATTCCCGCCAGGAAACGTTCACAAGCTACGTGATAAAAGCAGACTAAAAGGTCATCAGGACAAGTGTTTAAGAAAACTGTTAGGGGTAACCTCACTTGAGAACATCTTCGCTGTTCGACGAGCTATCCAAAGCAACCATCTATTCATCTGTGGAGGACGCGAAGTAACACCTGAACGAGAAAAATCTTTAGTTAGATTGTCACAACAAAACTCTGATTCAGAATCAAAGATTGAAACGTTAACTGAACTCTCTCAAATATATTGGATATGGGGATATAAATTCTATCCAAAATGCAGGAATTGCCTCATCACTATAAATAACATTCATCGGACAATCTGCGGCCTAACAGAAGGCGATGGTGAAGACTGTTTGCAGCGATCAAAAAGTATTTCTGGTGAAAACACCGATCAAACTTCTTTAATGATTGAAACATATTGTGAAGGATTGCTTCGAATCGCGCATTTGGATTTGCAAATGACGAGATACAAGGATGCTTTAGTTAATATTTCTCTTGCTGTTAAAGTACTTAAGGGGATTCACGGTAACGATCACATCAGTACAAGTTCTGCACGCCTCTCTATGGCTGAATGCCTTGTGTATCTTGCACGGTATGATGATGCCTATGTGGAAGCATCGCTCTCTCTTTCAGCTGCTAATATTGTTTATCAGAGAACGAATCCAGAAGTAGCAACGACTATGTGTGTTCTCGCATATTGTTTGTTATTTTCCAAGAAGGATACCCCTGATGCATGTCTTGCGATGGTCGAAGAGGCAACCAAAATTAGTGAATCTCAGAAAGACGGCTCTGAGTTTGGTCAAAAATCGAAATCAACACTAATAGAGTGTTTGTTATTCACGAGTGACGTATCGCGAATAATGGGACGTTGGGATAAAGCGACTGAATCTGCTCTGGCGGCAGCTGCGTTGTCGAAATCAGAAGAGAACCCTTCGAGTGTTACAGCTGCTTATGAACCGTTTTGTTTTTTATTGGCTGGTCACGCTTCACTTCTCAAATCAAAATATAAAGGTCCGTCCTCTGGAACAGACTACTTTGAACAGGCGTTACTTTCAGCTAATAAGAATTTCGATCCAAAAAGCAGTCATGTCGGACTTATGAAATGTTTACTCGCAGCCCTGCATACTTCACAAGTAGATATAGACTCCGGAATATCACAACTTCGTGACTGTCACTCTGAAATGAGTACAACCACAGCCTCAGACCACAGCGTTTTTATCAAAATTACCGGAGCATTAGCCGCGGCAATATTCAAAAAGGCTGGAGGTATGGGAAGGAGAGAAAAAAGACAGAAACTCGCACTCATGAGGGAATCGAGAGCTTTACTGACTGCTGTTTTTGAACAAGAAATCGAACAACTTAGTGACTACCACCCGCAGTTGGCGAGTACCTACGAGCTTCTGGGGGAAGCTTCAGGAGACTCTGGTGATTACAGTAAAGCATTAAATTATTTTACGAAATCTAAAAAGTGTTGTGAAGACCTGCTCACCGAACAAGTTAGTTCTCCCGGAAACTCCGGAACTATAAATCGAGTTCAAGAGTTTCGAGTAGAATATTACCTCAAGGGGAATATCCTTCCTCAACCAGATGTTGTGAATCAGTATACAGAATTTGCTAATGAGGTTCAGCAAGTCTACGGAGAGTGGGACACTCACAATGTTTATCCAATACTAAACTTGGCAGAGGTCTGCTACATCACAAAAAATTATAATTTAGCTCATCGACATTTCGCAAAGGCATTGGCGATTGTTGACAGTCAGAACATGCATTTCTTGTTAGGGAATCTTTTCAAACCAGCCTCACAGTTGAAAGCTGCAGAAGTTCAAGAAAGGAATCGACTTGCCTATGAGAGAATGCCTCCACAACATTGTATTCACTTGGGAATGATTCTCGCACAGATAGCAACCGTTTATGAGAAACAAGCAATGTTTAAAGAAGCTGAGAATTCCTACATGCAGACTCTAGCAGCTCTTGAGATTGCTGGACAGCCGCAGAGTATCGGAGTCTGCTTTGCTTTAGATGGTCTGGCGAGGTTGTTGTACTTTCAGGGACTTCACGGAGATGCTATTTCTTATTTTGATAAGGCTTATCAGATTCGATATAATTATTTTAGTCATTTGAGAGATGAGATTCAACTCTCTCTCAAAAATATGCAAATAGTTGACGCAAAGCTACGACAACTCGGGTACCACCTCGTGAGACACGACGTCAATACGAAGTTCCCTATTTACTACTAGTGTTTGTATGCTTTGTGTGCTCTTCTTATCGTGATCAGTTAGTAATGAAGTATTCCCCCGCTTTGTATTATTTCCTGTTGGTTTGAATAGTGTCAGGCGATTGCTTTTAATTTTCATTATAAACATCGACTCTCTCTCTCTCTCTCTCTTTTCTAGTTAAGTTGGTATTCGTACAGGTAAACTCTCCGCAGTTTAAATCAGTCTACTGTTTTACGTGTACAAACATATCCAGAGTTATTATTTTTTATTCCGTTCTCATTATTTGAGCTTGTGTGGTGGGTTCAGTTTACACTGAGTCTGTCTGCTTCTCAGTTTTTCTTTTTTTGAGGCTCTGTCGGAGTCAAGTCAACATTTTCGGAGGAATGTTTTTATTATTGCGACACACTAGTCACTTTTGATGTTATTGCTCCTTAACAGATAACATCAAATGGGGTCGTTGGAGTATTGTTTTTTTTTTGAGTATTTTAGTCTCAATGTGTTTTTTTATATTCTTTTTTTTGTCAGCCAAACGAAAAGGGTAAAAAAAAGAAAAAATGAAGTTACTGCCGCTTCTCGCGGTTGTCGGTGTTGCCAGTGCCGAGACTATCTCCGTCTGGGTTGAGAACCAGAGAGTTATGAAGGAGGAGTTAAATACCTTAGCAGCTGATGCAACAACAGTTGCGGAATTCAGCAACACTTTAAACCAAACTGGATGGGGAATTCTCGACGTCAATACCAGACAGGGACAGAGATGGACCGACGCTGACCAGGCCTACGGCTCCGGATACGCTGAGGGCAGATTAACTGCTCCACGTATTTGGGAACACTTTCAGAATATGTACAAATCACACTACGGTGATTTGACAAAAGAAGAAATTCAAAAAGTCAACAACTGGCTTCTTGAACAATATGATTGGACTAAAACACAATCAAAGATGAACCACGGAGACACTTTCTGGGATCAGATTGCTAATATTATGTTTCAATTTGATGGTCTTCTCGATGGTTACACAAATGCGACCAAATCTTCAGGTCTGCCATCCCTCACGAGAGCTGACTTTTTGATGCTTAACGGAGACGGTGATCTCTTTCAGATCGTTCCAGCAGTCGTCCCACGTAAAGTATTTAACTTCACAACAATGACTAACGACGAGGCTGAACACACTTTAGCTGCGATGGGTAAGTGCTCCTCAATTATTAAAGTGACTGGTGACTTCAGTGACTTGTTTATGGGACACAGTTCATGGTACACTTACACCGCAACCAACCGTATCTTTAAACATTACAACATGGGCTATGCTGCAGATGTTCCCGGTAAGAAAGTTTCATTTAGTTCATACCCAGGTTACTTAGAGTCTCTTGATGACTTTTACATGATGAGTAGTGGACTTGGAATGGTTCAAACTTCGATCAACTTCGCCAACAGCAGTTTCTACAGTTACGTTAAGCCACAATCTCTTCTTGCATGGCAACGTGTTAGAACTGCACATGTTGTTGCGTCAACTGGTGAAGAATGGCATGCTGCTGTTAGTAAGTCACACTCAGGAACTTACTGTAACCAGTACATGGTTATTGACTTTAAGTTATTCGAAGCCGGAAAGCCATTAAAGCCTGGAACCCTCTGGGTAATGGAAGAGATTCCTGGACAGTTACCTGGGGCTGACATGACTGAAGTACTGTCATACGGATACTGGCCATCGTACAACGTTCCTTACTTCCCTCAGATTTACATGCAGTCAGGACTCCCAGAGTTGGCGTTGAGAGGTGTTCCATCTGCTTCTTACCAAACTGCTCCAAGAGCAAAGATTTTCAGAAGAGATGCCGATACCGTAACTGACCTTCAGACATATGAAGATATCCTTCGATACAACGCCTACAAGTCTGATCCGTACTCTGGAGGCTCTCCGTGTGGTCAAATCTGTTGCCGTGGTGATCTTGGTCAGGGTGGTTCCCCATTCGGATGTTATGACACAAAGGTAACAAACAGTTCTTTATTTAAAACTATGTCTGCAAGAATCATCAACGGACCAACTCACGGTGGTGAAGACAACCTTCCAGTCTTTTCCTGGAAGAACTTCGAATCCGCGTCCCACGTTGGTCTCCCTCCAGCCTACAACTTTTCGTGGGTTCATGTCACCCCAAAGACATTGTAATTTTCGGAATTTCTCTTTTTTTTTGTTTTTTTAAAACGGAATTAGTCTAGATACACAAACGACGAGTGAAAAGTAGCACATTAATTCTTATTGTTGACGGATTTCAGGAGTGGCTACCCGTTTCCCCTTTTATCCCCTTATGTGTTCCAGTGTGGCATGTGTGTTTCTTGTCGTTGAGACAAAAAAAAAAAACAAAAAAAACAAAAAAAAAAAAACTGTGTTTCTTTGTTACGGGTGTTTTTCCCCCCCCTTTTTTTATTTTCACACTCTTCTATTATTATTGGTGATTGTTTTATTTCCCCTTTAGTGCAAAGTTTAATTGCACCGGGGGGTGAAAAAAGCGAACGGCAACGAGCGGTTATCCAGTCGCACCCTGTGAGGTTTTTGGATCTCTTTAATAACGCGTACTTCCATCTGAATAATTTTTTTATTAAAACATCTTCTAATGTCTCCTATGTAGACGATCATTTTATAAGTCGTTCTGTTGGAGGGGTTCGATCCCGATGATTGTTTTAGTTTCAATGCGAACACGTGTTATTTATTTTAATGTATCTCCTCTTTTTTTTTTCACAGAATCGCATTATTTGGTTTATGTCATGACAACTGAAGTCCAGGCGAAGTATTTGGGTGAATGGTTCCCAGCTTTTATCGAAGCAACTCACGGAGACACTTATGATGTCCGATGGACCGACGGAACGATCTCTGTTGGATTAGATGGCAAAGACGTTAGATATATAGCTAAGCAATACACATCAGAGGAAGGAACTCCAAATCCCAATTGGGGTGGTGATCGAGGAGTTCAATTGAGTAATGCTAAGAAGGGAGATGATCGTCTCTCTGACGGCACATTTAGAGATTTGAGAGATCTTCCTCATCGAAGAGACAGAGCAATCAGATCTCTGACAGGTTCTAAATCAGCAGTCACTCCTCACTATTCATTAATCAAAGCACTGAGTGCTGTTCAACAACAACGAGGTCGATTCCTTGCAGTGATAGCAGAGAGTGGAGTAAAGTCGATGGACATTCATCAGTTTGATTTCCTATTGGACTCCGCCTTCGAACTTGATATAGATCAGCGTGTAACAAGTAAATGGTCATCTCTCCGACCCTACTCTCCAGATGCACCTCTTCAAACTAGATCACAGGCCAGAGATACACTTGTTGAAAGGATGTTTTTATTCTTTGATTTGGATGGTGATGAAAGTATCGAATTATCTGAATTAAAAAGATTCGCTCAGGCACCGATCTCCAACGCCAATAACCGAGAGGCTCCAAAAAGTTTAAATGGACGTCCGATTGCCAGATGGAAAAGAGAATTATGGGACGACGTCCTGGAAGAAACTCATTCAGCTCTTCTTCGAGCACTTGGAATGCAGGCATCAGCGCAGGTAACTAGAAAACTACGAATTATGTGGGAAGGTCGACCATTTGTTTCGAGAACTCAGTTTCTAAGAGACACAAAGTCAGCCGGCATCAATCTGAGTAACCCTCAGATTAGCAGGGTGTTTGAAGTAGCTGACAGTCTTGGTACTCAAACGGTAGACACTTATTTACTTTTATCTTATTGTTCGTTAGATCCAGACTTGGGTGTTCAGTCATCATTTCCTGTCACATTCTCAGAACATCAGCATCGAAAGGGAGTCGACATCGTTGGTCTCGTTCTTTACATTCCATTCTTAATATTATTTACGTATTATCTAACCTCTGATAAGGCTCTTAATAGTAGTTATTGGATTGTCTATGGAATCTCTGACTTATTCTTAGATGAAGAGTTCTTTCAAGATAATTCTGGTGGAGCGTATTTCAAAAAATCATATGCTGACATAAACAGCATGGATGAATTTTGGCAATGGGTTGAAGGTCCTCTTTTACATGGGTTTTGGACTCCTGGTGGGAATACTGCTAATGATCTGCTACAGAGAGTGAATGCTCCTTTGGGAGCTTTGAAGATAAAACAAAAACGAATCAACATTAATACTGGAGAGGGTTGCAAGGCTCAATCTAATATTTATGAAAACAACGTTGAAAAATGTTTTCCTTTGGGAAGCCCAGAATATCAAAACCGACTACGAGCAATTCGAGGACACCAATGCTACCCCGACTGGGAAGTTGGAAGCGAACTGAAAGCACCTTATGACATGGCAGCTAGAACATGGAATAATTCAGGCATCATATTGCCACTGGGACAAGATGGTCCATGGGTCTTTACTGGGTGTAATGAGCTTCAAGAGAGCAGTGATGATTACTACATAGGTAAAATGACCTCAACAAGAGAAGCGTGGGGATATGATTGCGGTGGGTACGCTCTTGTCTTACCCTTTGATTCATCGTATAATGATGCTCGCAATGAACTTTTAAAAATAAAAGAAGGAGGGTGGATCGACGACTCCAGTAGGATTGTGTTAATTACATTTTTTACTTTCAATGCAAATTTACGAATGTTTACCAGATTCCAGTTTGGAATAGAGTTCAATGCTGGTGGATCCTTTGCTCCTACTGCTGTCGCGTATTCATTCACTTTATTTGATTGGCACGCTCATCCTATTGTTTGGTCGTTTTTTTTGGTGGTTTTCTTTTTTGTGTTGTTCGCATTTATCGCTTGGTTCGTTCGGAGGCTTGTTCGTCGGACTCGAAAAATAGCACGAAACTTGTCGGGAGGTTGGACTCGTTTTCCAATAGCGTTGGTAACAGCATTCGTTCATAATCCTTGGTATGGATTTGACGCTATTAATTATTTAGTTTTCGTATGCGCAACTATCTTACGAATCATCTACATGAGCAATGGCATAACCGAAAACGCATTTATGTGTACCGACCGATATCCTGAAAAATACGAAGGCCTTGCCAGACTTGTTCATAATATGACGTTGTTGGATGGAGCGAATGCCTTGTTGGTTTATTTTAGAATATTTTACTTCATGAGGCTGCATAATGGGATAAATATGCTAATCAGGACAATGGCAGTCGCCAGTAACGATGTTTTTTTCATCGTTGTGATATTTTTTATAATGTTTACGGCTTTTGGTCTTTGTGCCCACATCGTCTATGGTCAAATCTTACTGGGGTTCAGAGATATAGGTTCAACTTTTTCTTCGTTGGCGAGAATGTTGGTAGGAGACTTCGACTATGAGAGCATGAGGGAAAATAGAAGGGTTTTCACTCCGTTGTTTTTTATCGTGTTTACGATCGTCTGTGTTTTTTTGTTGTTTAATATGGTTATTGCGGTTTTGTCTGAGGCTTTTAGTGAAGTAAAAGCATCAAACTACGACAGCAGGCAGTTCATCGCCATCATTCGACACGATCCAACAGTTAGTATCCCTCCTCCTAATAAGATGACTCGATTAACTAACACATCGATAGTGAGGGAATTAAAATATCAAATGACGAGGTTTAAGTCTGACAGTGCTCGACATAATCCTCGGATATTTTGGCATGAGTATCTTAAGCTACTGATGGTATTAGAAAGAGGAAAACCATCAGAAGTTATGCAAGCAGCCATCACTTTAATGATGTTGGAGTTCGAAGCCGACACCGCAGAGAGTATCGTGCCCTCATCAGCTAATAAGAATCTTCCAAAACTCGGAATCGGAGGAGCTGCTCGTTACAAGTTAGAGTCTCTCGTCACATTCCTCAAGCGTGAGTTCGGTTCTCGACACACCCTCGTAACGTACGAACGACTTCTTATAAAAATACCAGCACTTCATTTAAGAGAAAATGAACAAGTCCTTTGGTCTGAATTACTTGAATACCACCACCACTGGAAGAGAGCTGTTGGTTACTACGCTACATTTGATCTTCCAATTGATGATCGTATTAAAGATATCCACGGACTACTATGTGGTGAAGATGGTTCGTATGAAACAGGTGATTGGCACAAACACACCATCTGTAATAAGATTGTTAACATTCATCACTATGCGAAATTCATGGCTAGGCAAGAAGGTGCCGATCTCAGCAGTAGCAGTGAATCCAGTGGAAGTGAAACATACATACCAGTTGCATCAATAGAACCTGGTACAAGGCTATCTCGTAATCGCTCTCGTGAAAAGGCGCAGCGTCGCCTCCGAAAGCAGCCAAGTCAGAGGAAAACCACACAATACGATTCAGTGTACTACTCTGGCAGTCCTAATCCAGAATGGAAAGCCAATGGAGCTCCTACGTATTAATTATCACATACATGTCATTATAGAAGACACTACAAAATGTGTTGTCTTCTTCAACTGACGTTGTGGGATACTTTTTTGCATTATTTGTAATTAGGCTGTGAAACAGATTGCCGTAGTGATCTCTGATTGTTGATTGTCTGTATCTTATTATAATTATGATGATAGTCATCAAGCTCACAGTTAGATCTCGTCAATAAACAATTACCGCAGTGATGTCAGTATGATGTCTTGTTGTGGTAGTTGTGATGACGGTGGAGTTGGGTCTTTCCCCCCCCGACTTTGATAAAATATTTTTTTTTAAAAAAGAAGTTTTCGCGCTGTTCACGAGAAGTGATATAAATTTCTTTTCGCCTTCCCCCTCATCCTCCTCATTTATTTTGTTTTGTTCTTCTACGGATACACATTCAGAAATCCTACGTTACTTCTCTCAGAGGAGATTAATTTCACCTTTTTTTTTTGCGAATTTAGAGAGGAGTTTTTTTTTTTTTTTTTTTTTTAGTAAAAAAAACGAAAATGTTTCTTTTTGTTGTTTTATATGTTTTTTAGTAATTTGTAATTATCGCATCGTATGTAGATTTCTTCTCTTTTTAAAATTTCTTCCTCACTACTCGACTTTCTCATTTTTTTTTTTTTTTTTTTTAAGTGTGCGGAGTGAGTTGGTCGTTACTTACGTATTCTTAATTGTGTTATTTCTGTTTTTTATAATACTTCTGTAGAATGATGATAATTTGAGAGACTCCGAAGTTGGGAGGTTAGAATTTATAATCTAATACAACAGGGTACAGAGAAACTAAACGGCAATGCGATGCCAATGCTGACGAACTTTTGGACATCATCCCAACCATTTGATCAAACGGGAAGTCCCTAAAATTCGCATTCAGCATGGCTTCGCATCCCGATAATGTGATCTGCAGCTTCTACCCTTAATCATAAAATACACTGTCTGCTCGCGCGGGCGGTGGGTTTAGGTAGTCATTTGTTCCAGGTTATTCTACGTCTCTTATCGTCTGTGAGAGTCTCACGGTTGCTGGTGGCGATATAACTGTTTACCCCTGTTGAGATTTTCCTGGCTTTTGGCTTCCTTGGCTTCGTAAATAAATAAGATAAATATGGTTATTTAAGTTAATTTTTTTTTTTTTTTTTTTTTTGTGTGACTACAAACCCGTTCATTGTTCGGTAGAATGAGAATCATGTCACCGTAACTAACCTATTCCTTTATTAGGATTTGGTATCTGAGTTGTCGTACAGAAGTCTTTATTCATAATCATCGGATTTGATTTTTAAAAAAATAAAAAAAATAATGAGCTTTGAGTATACCAAAGTGTTTACCAATACTACGTGAAGATGACGTGATGTTTATTCCTCTGACAGGGGGGGGCTCGTGATTATTTGAGCAAGGCACTGCACGATACAATCGTATTCTATCGTTGTTTCTGTATTTATCAAACAATCATTCCTTAACAGGTTTAAAATATTAATTATTAAACCGTTCGTAATTATCTTATTTAAGTAGAAGAGGTAGTCAGATGCAACTAATGACTGCGATCATCGCATTGATGTGTTGTAATGTTTATGGACAATCAGCTGCAGAGACCAATATTCGTATTCCAGTTAGGGATCCTACTACTGTAGTTGAGTCTTTGAATGAAAACACTGCCATGGTGAACACCGATGTCATCAGTGAGATATTATTATCTTGCAATGACGTAGGAGTGGTTAATACACCAATATTGTGTAAGGTTGTTACTTTTGATAATTGCGGAAACAAGGAAGGTGTTCATCAAAACGCATCTTCCCTCATTCCTGTTGTTAAGTTGGTTGCTGGTTCAACATCACTAGCGGATGTAACAATTTTTATTAGTGAAGTTGTTTATAAAGGTCAAAATGAATTTAGATTTCAATTTGTTCCTCCTCAAGTTGGAATATACGACGTTTCTATAAACGCGACCAGTTTAGAACGTCGTTATCGGAGTCCTGATAGTGTTTTAGTAGCTGTTCGCGACTTGCAAAAAAGATGTTCTGAGCTTCCGAGAGTCGAGCAAACGAGACAGACGTTGCAATCGATGTTAAGGATTCAGGATTTAAATGAAAAAACTAAAATTAAATATCGTCCTCCTTCACCGCAGTGGAGCTCTCACACTACTCGTCAGTTTGCTACTCCAGATGTTCGTTTGAAGAATTTACAGCAGCATTCAGCGAGAACAGCTTCACAACATAATTTATTAACAAGAGACTTCAATGATGATTCAAGATCAGTACTTCCACGATCACATCTGTGGCCAGAACATGGTCACAAACATCCGAATCCTTTATTTCCATGGAGTGAACCGCCACCTGATACTTTCCCAACAACGAGAGATTTCTTTTGTCAAGTCGGTCAGAGAACTCTACCTGATGAATTATTATAGTCATTGAACATGTTAAATAAATATATGGATTCCGTTTTTTGTTTTCCGTTTTTTGTTTTTCGTTTTCGTTTTTTTTGGTTCGATTTGGTTGGCATATTCTTACTTTGAAAAAAATGAAGAATTTTTTTTTTATATTTATTACTACTCAGAATATCTGAACATAAGATGGTTCCTTTGAGGGGGATTTATTAGTTTAGTTTCTTGTTTTCAATAACTTATTTTTTTTTTAAATAAGAAGAAAAAAAACCAACACTAACAAAAAAAAAAAATGGCAAATGTCAGATTTCATCACGTTCAGATGATTGTGTCTGAAATACAGCCTCTTGCGGAATACAAAAAGTTAGAGAAAAGTTTGAATGATCTTTCCAACAAGGGTAGCTTTGATCCGTTCAGCGGAGGGATGAGATTTTTGGAAGCTGGAACACTACCAGCGAGAATTGAAGAAGGAAGACAAGCCTGGTGTGAATTAGTGAAGGATGCTAAGTGTCCAGAGAAGTACACATCTTTTGATCAAGACATCGTTGAACAAATGATTGTTGGATTAGGATGGAGAGTAACTGCTGAGTACGTTGGTCCAGGAACCAGATCTCTTCTCGTCTGTTCCCAAGACGCTCGTGGACAGAAGTGTGTGGTGACCACAAAGACATCAGATGCTAGTGCAGATGAAGAACCATACTACCACTTTAAGTCATCAACTATCGATACTTTTAAAAATGCTCACATTCAAAGAGATGGAATAGCTGTTCTCGGATTCGAAGTCGACTGTGGAACCCTCGACAACGTGTTGACGAACTACCAAAAGAAACACCCAACACTTCTTCCTATTAATGCTATCAACACATACACTGACTCTCGTACTATTTCTGTTAACGGAAGATCAAAGACTGTGACTTCAGGTGAATTCAGAACCCTTGACGTCTACGCGTACTACAAGAGGGATGGATCTCCTGATGAAGGAACTGTCATCCGTCTTATTGAGAGAAATGGAATCTTCAGTTCCAGACCTGGATTCGCTAACCCAGGATCAGTACTTCCAGGACTGGCTGATGTCCACGCTGATTTCGATGGAACATCTGTTCCTGCCTACAGCGACCATTGGGTCAGCAACGTCTTCGATAGAAAAGCATTCTTACAAACTCTTGAGGACACTCTCGGATTCACTCCAAAGGTTGATTTCAATGCCGGAGTTGTTGCTGCTGGTGAAGCTATTATCGAATCCACTGTCACTGGTAATTCATCAACTCTTAACACTACTGATCTTGAAGTCGTCTTGGAAGATCAATCTCAGGTATACCTTCCAATTAACAACGCTCTTTCAACTGTTGGACACGTTCACGGATTCTTAGAAGAGGTTGGACAGGGTGTTCAGCACTTGGCATGCAGAGTTAAGGATTTGACTGCTTTCATTGAGAGAGTGAACAACTACAGAGCTATTACTGGGCAGGGTTTCACTTTCTTGAGAATCCCGAGATCGTACTACGGAAAGTTTGGATTGGAATCATTTGTAAAGTCAACTGAGGTGTCATCCGAAGTCGCACAGAAGGTCAGCCAAAAACTTGAAGAATCAAAGCTAATGACCCCGGCAGGTATTGTCACCCTTGACATTACCAAGGATCAAATTACTAACATCGTAAAGGACCTCACTGGAGACAAGACCGATGTCGCTGTTTCTTATATTCTTCGTTCCCGTTACAACAACTTATACTCTCTGCTCAGAGATCACATTAGTGAAGAACAATACCTTCAGATTGTTAGAAACCAGGTTTTAGTTGATATTCAGGGACAGGATATTCTGTACCAAATCTTTACCAGTAACATCCTCCAGAAGAAGGCTGGTGATGAGGCTCCATTTTTTGAGTTCATTCAGAGAGTGTGCTCTGCCCACAGCGCTGTTGATAGTGGAAAGACTGCGAAGATCCGTCCTGGATGTGGTGGGTTTGGAATTAGAAATTTCTTAACTCTATTCTTATCAATTGAGGTTTCTAAGGCCATGCTCGAATCAGAGACTGCTTCTGATGTTAAGGACGTCGAACGTGCAAAGAGAATGGTTCAGGCTTTTACTGAACAGTTAGATGAGTCTAATCCAATTCTTACTAGCATTTCTGATGCTATGACTGCTGAGGCTGACCACCTTGAAGCCGCTGAGCTTGCAACTGGAGATGAGAAGGCAACTCACCTTGCCAAGGCCAAGGAATATAACAACATAAAACTTTCAGGTAACGACAAACTGAAGGACACTTCTACCCGTTACAAGGAGATCTTGAAGAAGCTTCGTAGCGAGTAAAAAAAAAAAAAAAAAAAAAAAAAAAAAAAAAATTCCCCTTCTCTCTCTCTCTCTCTCTTTCCCACTTTTTTCCTCAATTATTTAGTGAAGTTTATTTGTCATCATTGCGGAAACCAATTCTTTTTAAAGAAGAGTCTTGGTTGGATTAGTTTTCTGTTTTCCGACTGCTGGAAATATTCATCCCTTCTGATCATTAGAGCATTTAGTGATGTTTGCTTCTGGTGGTTTTTTTCGTTCTTTCTTTCTCTTACATATGCTCTCTTATTTCTCTCGTAGCTTTTTCCCCGCAAAAAAAGACAAGTTGCTTCACTAATCGTTGATATACCGAAATCTCTTTTCCACACCTCCCCCATCCCAAAAAACAATAATAACAAAAAAAAAAAAAAAAGTTAAACTGTACGCAGCTCTCAGTTCATGATGTCTCCGAACTGAGGGATTCTGCCTCTTCAGAAGTTACGGGAAAAAAAAAAAAAAAAAAAAAAAAAAAACTAACACAACAAACAACGAATCAGTCAATTGACTTAACCGTGTTTTTATACTCCCGCATTGACGACTTTGTTTGATTGATATCGAAGGAGAGAACCTCCTTTTTTTTTTATAGTGTGTTGTGTCTTGTTGCGACCTGCTTGGGATTTTTACTTTCTCCCCGCCTTTTTTTTTTTCTTCCAATTCTTTTCTTTTTTCTTTCCCCATCCCCTTCCATATTAGTTAATGCCAGAGAGAATAAAAAAGGAACAGGAGGAAAAAAAAAAAAAAAAAATAAATAATAAGTTAACCAGCAATGCATAGCCCCATCGACTGTGAATGGAAAGACTACTCGTTTTTAATTCTGGTTTTCTGATTTGCGATATAATGCTGATTTGTGTGTTTTTTTTTTTTTTTTTTTTTTTTTTTTTTTTGTATTGAACGAAAAAGAATGTCAGGCAGCACACGTAAACCTCCTTTAACTTTATCAGTTTAAGTCAGTTCGCGGTTTCGTGCACAAGCAACTTCTTCTTCTCCTTTTTTTTCTTCTCTCTCTTAGCGAATATGGAAAAAAAAAAAAAAACAAACAAACTTCTTCCCATTCTTCTTTTATTATTCATGTCACACGAGGTAAGAAACATGTTATCACTGATTATGATGAAACCGATCAGAGATTCGTACGGCCAGCAAAAGTGTGGGCACCACCTGAGATTTCCCTTCTGGTTTTTTTCTTATCACTCCCGGAAGAAGAAAAAAAAAAAAAAAAAAAAAAAAAAAAACGTTTTTTCGACCACTCTTCAAGTTGTACACTCGCAGCAAGGGTTAGCTTCAAGCAGTCTTAAAGTTGATTAGTCAGACATCCTTCTTTGAGAGAGGCACTCATCGATCATGCGAGCGACTTGTTGAGTCATCGATCACCAACTTCCCTCGAGAAACGAACAAGCGGGAGCTCCATTTTGCTATTCCCAGTTTCCCTTGTTTTTTTTTTGAAAAAAATCAGTTGACAAGCTCTAGTCGCGAGAGGCAGTAACGGAAGTTAAAACGAGAAATTTTACGAAACGTTTTTTTTTTATATATTCCATTTTTTTTTTTTCCCTTCAACTTTCCAACTTCACAGATACGGTTACCATAATAATGCAATGAATCCAGTTGATAGGAAGTCTGATAGTGATGCCTTTTTGTTTTACACGAAACACCGACTTTAATTATTCTCTGCAATCACACAGGTGTTCCTCCCCACCACCCATCACCACTTTCTTACATAGTGGTGTGAATTCTTGGCGACTCCAGAGAACAAGAAAAAACATATTTAAAAAAAAAAAAAAAAAAACTTTAAAAAAAAAACAATAATGGAAAATACTGCGCGGATCCAAGGGTCTAGAATAAGGCTTATCAGCAAGTCGGAAATTAGATATGAAGGCACATTATCACAGATTGACCCTGTTGGAAACACTGTTAGTTTGAAAAATGTGAGGATGCACGGAACTGAAGGCAGACCAGCAGAGCATCAGATTCCACCTTCAGGTTTGATTTTTATTTTATTTTTTTAAAATCGCATAATTGGACTCTCTTTCGATTTATTAATTTAAATTAAAACGACAGAAGCCCTCTACGACTTTATCGTGTTCAGAGGATCAGACATTAAGGATCTCACTGTTTACGAATCAAAGAAATCTGATTTCGTGGACCCCGCAGTAGTAACCGCCCAACCAGCACGTGGAGGAGAAAAGGGAGGAAAATCACGTAACGCTCCAAGTGTTCAGCAAGCATTTAATAAGTTTGAGAGGTGTGTTATTCGACTTGTTGTACCTTTTTTTTTTTTCTTTCTTTTTTTTAAAAACAAGACAAAAATCAACACAAACCCAAGCAGACAGCAACAAGGAGGCTCAATGTACGATGATTGGCAGCATAACGACAGAGGAGGAAAGGGAGGATTCAGAAACGACAGACATGATCGTCATCGTGATGATCACCACCAACAACACGGTAGAATGGAACGCTTTACTCAGAGAGGAGGAAGAGAAAACTGGCACGAACGTCACCACGATCGTAATGACCGTCACCAAGTCAGAGAAATGCACGGAAAGGGTGGTAAGGGATTCGGTGGTGGCAAGTCTGGTGGACGTGGAAACGACCGCCATCAGCAAAACAGACGCGGAAGTAATACCAACAACCGCCCTCAAAACAGAACTCGTGAAAACCCTCTCGCTGCTCACACTGGTATGAACTTTAAGGTTGACGAGAAGAAGGCTCAGGCTAAGAGAAAGAGCTCCGGCCTTGAAGATGAGTTTGATTTCGAAAAGGGAAATGAAAAGATGGACATGGACCAGCTCAAGAGTGACTCCAACGACAAGACCGAAGTCGGGTACGACAAGAGCAAATCATTCTTCGACTCACTCTCATGTGAGACTACCGAAAAGCAGAGCGGGGAAGGTGGAAGGTATGAACAATTCCTTGTTATTAAACCAACGTGTGATTAGAATACAGAAATGTATTTAATATTTAAACCAAACAGATACTCAAAGTCCATGAGGGAGACTTCCCACAACCAGGATGTCGAAACCTTCGGAGAAGATGCCGTTTCTGCTATTGAGAAATCCTTCACTAGAAGCCGGTATGTCTCTTTGTTTGTTTAGCTTATGAACTGGGTCACTGACAAACACTCTGTAAGCTGTTTGGTGTGTTAAGAAAAAAAGGGAAAAAAATAAAAAAAACAGTAAAAGATACGGAACAAGACAGAACAGCGGCAACACCAACACCAACAACAACCACAACCGCCATCAAGGAAGAGGAGGTCGTGGCTACGGTCGTGGTGGAGGCTTCGCTGGAGGAAGGGGAGGACGTTGGTAAGACTTAAAAATCAACTTTCCCGCTTCAATTTGACCCAATGCAATTTTTTCATATTTAACAAAGATACGGAACAAAGGAACACTGCGATAGTAGCAAATCACAAAGACACTAGACCACCGAGGTTTCGAGCATTCGGTGCTTACAAACAAGAGCATTCTTTCTTCATATTTGTTGCGCCATTCACACGAGGGTTTAGAAGTGGAAAGATGCTACTTTTTCATACCTAATATTTATTTATTTATTTTTCATTTTTTTTTTTTCATTTTTTTTTTTTTTTGAAATAAAAAAAAAAAAAAAAAAAAATACTGTTTTAAAGAAGTTATGATGGAAAAAAAAAATCGAACGAAGTGGAAATATGGTGGGGAAAAAATAAAAGAAAAAGAGAAAAAAAAAAAAAAAAAGAAGAAGAAGAAGAAGAAACACAGATGGCTAGTTACGTTGAGGAAGCGTGTTTTTCCTTGTTTTCCCCTCCCACGATACTTCCCATTGGCAGCGTGGATTAGCTGCCTTTTATCTATTGCGATCTTGTACGTCTTTTTTTTCTTTCTTTTTTTTGGGAAGTTAGCAGCAAGTTGTTGCGGATGACTCTTCCCTTTCCTCTACTCGTCTACCCCTTTTTACCCCTCTTTTTATACGCAAAAAAAAAAAAAATAAGAAAACCCAATTTCTAAAAAAAAAAAATCAGGCAGAAAAAAATATTTTTTTTGCAGGTTTTTTTTGGTTTGGCTTGGACTGAATGCATAAAGAATGCTTATTTTTTTTAATTTTGCTTTTTTTTTTCTTCTCTTTTATATTAACAAGGGGGGAGAGGCTGACGTGCTTGACCATTTCGTTAGTTAAGATGTCAAGTAGTTGCCACTTCCCTTTTTTTTTTTTTTCCTTCCCTTCTAAAAGTCTTTTCTTAAATACATTCTCCCTCCTTTAATTTTCTTTTCCCCTTTTGATAGTGACTTAGTGAACGATGAAAAAATATGCATCTCAAAAAAAAAAATGTACAAACCGCAACACGAAGGAAAGGATAAGCAAAAATACCTTTACCTGATAGTTTAGAAAAAAGAGAGTTTTTTAAAAAAAAAAAAAAAAAAAAAAAGAGTGATGATTTAGCTAAATGGGTTTTTTATTTATTTTCTATTTTTCGATCCCGGTGATTTTCTGTGGTCTGGTTCTTCCGTGTTTTCCTAGCTCTCTCCCCCTTTCTTCAATACTTTAGAGAGAGAGAGAAAAAACAAAACAAAAAAAAAAAATAGCAAAAAAAAAAGGAAGAACAAAGAAAAAAACAACAAAAAAAAAAAAATAATAACGGACGTAAAAAAAAAAAAAAAAAAAAAAAAGTAAAAAAAAAATAAGAATAAAAAAATTAAATACAAAAAAAAAAAAACAACAACCATGATAAGTGTAATAAAAAAACAAAAGCAAAAAAAAAAAAAAAACTGAGAAAAACTGCTGGCCATTCCAATGGCTTTGTGAAGAACGCGGCAGTTCAACAAATAAAAATAAAGAGAATTAAAAAAGTTATGAAAAAAATGCCTGTCTTGAAAAACACCAAGTATGTAGGATGATCTAAAGAACGGAAATAAGGGGGAAATCGTACATGTTTAGCTTCTCTTTTTGAAACATAACGCTATCTCTCTTTTTTTTTCTTCATCAGGTTCCTTCACTTAACTGGTAGCGTGAAAACTGTTGCTAATTTCCATCTCGACCGTCTGATGCTAATAATAATAATAATAATTGTTTTTTTTTTTTCAGGCCACACAAAGTGAGATGGCGACCTTTCTTGGTCTCGAAGCCTCAGGGCGGACCCGGCAATCAGTCTCCACAGAAGGCCAAGCACCTAAGCCCCCGACGCCAGTTGTAGAAAACTGTGTTTCTTGGAAACTCATCTCAGCCGCTGCTGTGATCCACTGCACCTTGCTGAGCGTTATAATAATAATTGCTTTTGCCAAAGGAGCATCAAACTTGTTGGCGAGTTGTCTGATTGTGTTACTGCTGACGTCTGTTACAATGACTTGCGTTCAAATTAGATACTCCAGTCAAATCCTTCTTTATGTCGGATCGATAATTTATATTATAGCACTACTGGGTACTGACTTAGCTCAAGCTGCGGCAGGATATTTACGAACATGGCCATTAGCAATATTTATAATCGACTTACACATAATTATGGAACTTCCGAGTATAATGTGTGCTTCGTTAGTGACTATTATATCTGTGTGGATTTTACTGGATGCTTGTGAAGTATCTTGGGGTATGGGGATGTACAGCATGCCGGATACAAACGGAAATTCAATTCCGCTACCACTGTTGTGGGGAGTTAGTATTTTATACATTGCGTCTATAAGTACAAGTGCGTTGGTTAGACATAAGAAAGCAATCGTGAACACTACCACAACTAGCAGCGTACTCACTGTTATCAACATAATAAGTACTGCTGTTGATACTGATTCATTGTCTGAAGTTCACGAGAGGATTGGAGCGTTTGATCTTTCTTCGGAATTTGAAAGTGCTTTTTCAAATTTAATATTCACGTTAGAAACATACAGATCGTTTCTTCCACAGCAGTTTGTTCGATCTGTTGCTGCTAATAAAGATCCTGATAATGTTGACAGCGTTGGGAGTCCAATTATGATATCTATAAACAGAAACGAGTCAACCAACGGAAGTGAGCCATTCCGTCTTCGCATGTCACGCGTTTCTATCGCTCAGCAGGGTCTTCGCAAGACCAGAATGTCAATGCTGGTTACGAATTTCGGAAGTTCACTCGCTCTGGAATCCAACCAATTAGATGGTATGCTAGAAAACTATTTAGCACATTGTATGTCTAAAGTAATAGATCAACGAGGTATTATTGATCACTTGTTAGGTGATCGGATTATAGCATCTTTTAATAGCTCTCTTAGATGTTTGCATCACGCAAAACATGCAGTTGCGACAGCAAAAGCAATAGTAGACATTGCTGACATCACAAGCGTGTTGGATCCTCAACAAGATGGTTCTTTAACTCCTTCTGGGAATCCTCTTGCAAGTTCTCGAAGAGGGAAGTTATCTGCTTCATCTCAAGGAACGGGTTCAGAGAATTGCACTGCCGGTTCTCAAGAGTCTCTCGCTGACTTAGAGTTCGCAGGATTAGAAGTAAGCCAATGCAGTAGATGTCCCTCCCCCATCTTAATTAACGTTGGAGTAGCTGGAGGAACAGCACTGTGTGGTTACATGGGAACTGATTCATTCAGACGACATAACATTATTGGAGGATTACCTCTATGGGTTTCTGTGATTGAAAGACTTGGTAAGTCATGGGGTGTTTATATTTTATGTGATTCGTTTGTTGAATCAGATGTCTGTAACGACCACGAACTGAGGATTAGACTCGAGAGATGTATTTTTCCAAAACGTGGGAGTTCTGATCCTGCATACCTCTGGGAAGTTATCAGAGAATGTGATTTACACGAATCAATGTCAGAATTCTCTCAACAGACGAGATCAACTGGTACCAACCCCGAAGAGTGGATGTACGAAATAGATAAAGCAAGCAGATCTCGTGCATGGGAAGCATACAACAAGGCCTGTAAACTTTATTTCAAGGCTGAGGCTGATGCAGCTTTAAAGGTTCTCGCCGGTGCCAACTACCGCTCCGTTTCAACACAAAAACTGGAAGAAATGATTCGAGGAAGTGATGCAATAATGGTTCCGATTATAAACTTAACAAACATGTATGAACCAAAGATGACTGCGGTAAATGGAACTCGAAAACTTCGTAAGGCTGCAGCAGCTTCTCGTAGGCAGCTGTTGCCAGCATCACCAGAACAGAGATTTGACCTTTCCTCTGCTCCTGCATCGGACCTTCTCGTTATTGACAACACTGACTACGGCTCACCGTCTATTGAAACAGATGAATTAACGATGAGCGGTAGACTGGCTTTGTCTACGAATGCACACTTTTAGCCGAATTTCCGTCAAAAAATAAAAGCATCTTATTCCTTTCGTTGTGTTGATTCTAATGTAAGTATTAATATGTAAGTTACAATGTTATCGTTCGTAGTGCTTTCTTTTCCCTATTTCTCCCAAATATGTTGCTTTTTTCCCTCCCCTTTAATATTAGTATCAAGTTACTCCCTACAGTCTTCAATCACTCTGGTAAATTAAATTTCCCCTCCTATATGGGATTTTATTGTTACCAATTGTTGGTCTCTTTTTTTTCATTGCAACCAGGTTTAGCCAGTTTTCAGGTTGCTTTTTTTATATTTAATCATTGTATCAAGTTACGCTACTCGTCTTTCGAACACCCGACGAAATTAAATCTCTCCTCCCCGCAGCTAGCTCGGCGAGGTAGTATTGCAACCAGCTTTTTTTTCTCCTGCAAAAAAAAAAAAAAAATAAATAAATAAGTAAATAAAAATGAGAAAAAATAATCTTGTTCGTTTTTTTCTTTTTAGGTTCTGTTTTTACACGAATGCGTATATCTGATTCCCTACACCTATTTCTCTTTTGTTCACCCCCCCAGTCTTTCGAGACATGTATGCCGATAAGTTAGAAACATTGATTATAATGTAGAGCAAGTACGTCAATTGCAGAGTGTTAGCCTGTATTAACATTCTAGTCACCTGTGTCATGAGTCTTTTTTTTAATTTTATTATTGAGCTCTGATGCAATACAAGAGATTTATATTCGTATGAACCTAATCAAACACTCTTACCCCCGAGTCTTTCGATAGCAACGCAAACGTATTTAATCATCGCGTGCTCCACTGGTAGTGTGCTGCGAACCAGAAAAAAAAGAATTATTTTTTTTATTTCCTTGTTTGCAAAAAAAATAGTTTTTTTCTTTCTTTTAATAATTTTTTCCTTTAATGTTTTATTTGATTTTGCAAGTACTATTGGGCTGCTGAAGCGTAGTACGTTGCCCCCCGAATCCCCATATTCGACAGCACATATGGGTCTTTTTATCGATACCAACTGTTGATTTCTTATATTGCAACCAGGTTTGGCCGAACCCTATTCTCGTTTTTGCCAGTTTCAAGTTGCTTTCCATTTAATATTAGTATCAAGTTACCCCAATCCCCATATTCGACAGTACATACGGGACTTTTTATCGATACCAATTTCTTTTTTGTTGATTTTCTTATATTGCGGCCAGGTTTGGCCGAACCCTATATTCGTCTTAGCCAGTTTTCAAGTTGCTTTTATATTTAATATTTGTATCAAGTTGAATACTCATTAATGAACTTTAGAGTATCCTCGAAACGTTTTACTTTTTTTTTTTTTTTTTTTATAACAAAAAGAGTGCGTCGTTAGTAGTGTGCTACAAACTAGCTATAGTAAGAGCTGTTTTTTTTTTTTTTTTTTTTTTTTCCCCTCTTTTTTCCTCTTTTTAACTTTGTTAAAGTGTTAGGTTGTAACGGACTACAGGGCAACCTGTTTAGTACGTGGTCCCTCAATTACCAGATTCGACAACGTCTTCTGGTCGATAAGACAAAAAAAAAAAAAAAACATAGAGATTCCGTCGATGGGTTTAAAGTTACCTACTTAGAGCTTTGTTATTTTTTTTGATACATTTCTTATTAGTGATCTCTTTATGAGCGGTTCTCGGGTTGTGATATTTTGACGGTGGTGCTTTACAGCTTTCCCTCTCTCCTCTTTTTTCTGTTCCTTTAGTTGGTTTTTTTTCATTAATGTGTTGTCGGTTTGATACCCGTGTGTTATACCCAAACAATTTTTATTTTTATTTTTATTTTTTTTTATATTTTTCTTTAGTTCTTTCTCTCGTTCTTAGCAAAACTTACTTACGTATATTACGCTTAGGGTAGTGGAAGAATAATTTGCCCCTTTTCGCCTGAGTACTTTTGTTCTCCTTTTCAGGGGTTCATGGCGCTTTTCCCTTTCTCTTTTTCTCCCCAACCGGGATTTTTTTATCGATACCAACTGTTGATTTTCTTATATTGCAACCAGGTTTGGCCGAACCCTATTCTCGTTTTTGCCAGTTCAAGTTGCTTTCCTATTTAATATTAGTATCAAGTTATCCACCCTTTGATTATTTAAAGTGTTAGAGATGTACTGTGGCCTTCAACTCTACCTTGAATTCTTTAAGGTGAGTGCTGTGCTAAGAATCGTTGATTTAAACAAGTAATCAGCAGTGGAAACCTACACGTGTCAAACTAACCGATACTCAGGTCTGATGGGCTTGCTATCTACACTCTGTTGTGTCACGTTGTACTCCTGGTTTTGGTTTGTTTCAGGTTATTCTACGTCTCTTATCGTCTGTGAGAGTCTCACGGTTGCTGGTGGCGATATAACTGTTTACCCCTGTTGAGATTTTCCTGGCTTTTGGCTTCCTTGGCTTCGTAAATAAATAAATATTATTATTGTTTTTTTTTTTTTTTTTTTTTCATTTTCGAAAATGAAGTAATTTGATCATAAGTTTTCATTTATCAACTCTTCTTCTTAGTTTTGACCTTGTTACTTTTATCTTTTGGGTATTTTAAAGTTTCACATCACTCCCCGCTCATAAGTTCTCTGTGGTATCAAGGATATTGATTTTTCTGTTTCCACAAAAAAAAAAAAAAAAAAAAGTGTAAACGTTATTAGTCTTAGTTTTTTTTATTTTTTTATATTGTTTTTGCTTGAGCGCGTGAGTCAAGCAGATCACACTTACACACCTACCGCATAATCTTGTTTATGCCCCTCTCGTTTTATGTGGGATTCGTTTGGATTTATTTCCTTTTTTTTTGTTATTTTTTTTTTTTCACCCCTTTGCAGTTAGCAGATGAAAAACAAAAAAGTATCCAAATGCGGATAGATTCTTATGTTCACGTGTGTCCTCTGCACCAAAGAAACCAGACAAATATTACGATGCCTATTTCATGGTGACAGTACTTTTATTTTTGTTGCTCGAAGCCTTTGTGATAAAGTTTTTCTCTCTCTCTCTCTCTCAGATAATCAATGTCTGCATAAAAAAAAAAAAAAAATACAAAAATACAAAACAAAATATGAAATCCCTTATCAATTTCGTTGTGTTTTTGATACTGGCGTTATCAACTGAGGCAGCGTTGAATGTGGAAGCTTGGAGAGTTAAAAATGCCTTAGCCAAATACCCTGATTATTCAAAGTTGGGACCACCTAACGTTACAGACATTTGGCCTAATCTAAAATATACCGTAACGTCGAGATACTATTATGGAGGAGGGACATCGGGAACTCCAATACCTTGGAATGAGCGAATGGTTTATAGATTCACAGGATGGGTTTACGTACCTAAAGCGATCACTCGCACATTCAAATTAGGTTCTGATGATCAGTCGAGGATGTACGTCAATGGTAAGTATTTGATGGGTACCAACTACGTACATGGGTATTTCGTATTATCTAAATCTGTTGCTCTAACTGCTGGTTACAATCCAATAAAAATAGATTACATGGAGGTTTCAGGTAGTCAAGGGATTACATTGCAGTGGGATAATGCTGGGTTTGTACCAGGGTCTAGTTTGTTTGCCTCAATTCCGACTTTGGCGCCGCCGACTCCAGTGCCGCCCACCGCCATTCCGACGGCAATCCCAACCGCCATTCCGACGGCAATCCCAACTGCGATTCCTCCGACACTCGTACCAACTGCTGTTCCCACAAATATTCCACCTACGGCTGTTCCCACGAGTATCCCACCAACAGATATTCCGCCTACGGCCATTCCACCTACTGCCATTCCTACGGCCGTTCCAACTGCTATTCCGACTGCTGTGCCAACACCGCTTCCCACAACGTTGGCTCCGACACCTGCTCCGTTGACTTTGGCTCCAATTATTGATGTGCCTACAGTAGTACCTACAGCTATTCCAGTTGTTACGAAATCACCCCCACAGCAAACTGCAGTACCTCAGAAGATTAATGCAACTCAAATACCAAAACCTTTAAAGATGTCAGACATCAAGGAATCAGTTGATAATTTGGGTACTGCTAGTGCTGTGGCAGCAGTGTTAGGGGCGGGTGCTAGCGCAGGTTCAGCATCCAGACTTATTATGATATCTGGTGGCTGTCGATATGTTGGCGAGGAAACCGAATTCCCGTTTCTCTTCCACCCAACTGGTTGGGAATTAGATAACAGCATACCCTTGGGACTTGTTACTGGAAATACAATACTCGTATTCACATTCTGGGGGCTCTGTTTCGCCGTATTCAAATTCGCTGAAGTTATAGGCAGTAGATTCTTTCCAAAGAAGTTTAAAGGTATCGATACTCAGGGTCTGGTTAGATTCCCGTCTGCTCCACTTTTTGTGTTCTCATTCTTTTTTCAAGGCATTATCTTGGCCGGTGTAATCCTGCTATTCCACGGAAAAGATATACTACAACACATTGCGGGTTTCATAACCACGGCAACCTGTGTTGTAATTCCAGCACTGATATGTTTTCACGTGGCGAAAGACGTTCCGAAATTAGCTATATTCAGAGAGGACACCACTAGGGGATCCGTTGAAACTATATTCTTAGGTCCGGGAGAATGGGTGTCTCGTTATAAAAGTAATCACTGGGTTCAAAGGTATAAATCGGTCATTAGAACGTACAGACAGCAATTTCCGTGGTACTCAGTAGTCGAACTGTACTCAATGGTCTCTTTAGCCTGTATGAAAGCGATAAACGTCTACAGCTATACTCAATGTGGATACATCAAGGTAGCACAAGGTGTTATATTTGTTTTTTTACTAATATTGGAGGGTCTTAGATGGCCTCATTGTCGGTTTCGTGATTCGACCGTTGATTTTGTCCTTGTTGGGACACAGGGAGTTGCTCTGTTTACTGAATCAGTTGGGTACTTTAGGGAGGATATGGCGTACTACACATTCACTGCTTCTTCTAAAATGATATTGTGTTGTGTTGTCATCATTCTCGCTAAAGTTATTGTGGATATTTGTTCAGAGCTTTATATTATTGTTACTGGTTCTCGTAGTCGGTTGCAGGAAACTGAATGGGAGAAGGAAACTTCTTCAAAAAAAGATGAAAACGTTTCATTTTGTGATGTTCGGGTTCTTCCTTCCGAGCACCAGGCTCTTACATCCGCCTCCGCACTCGGTCTTTCCATGTCGGAGGAAGGGAATACCAGTTTTTCGACAGCACCGTTGAACAGGTCATACGCCAGGTCAGTAGCAATCTGATTTTGGAGTTTTTATTTCTTTTAATGTGAAGTAAGGAACATACATGTGGTTTCCTTTGTTAAGTTTCAGCTGTTTTGTCCAGTTGAATGTAAGAACAAAAGCAAAATTTTTCATTTGGGATGCAGATCTCAGTTCTCTATTTTTCCCTCATAATTTCTTTTAAAAGTTGTTTTCTCAAGCCCCATGCTGTTACTCATATTGTTGCTATATCTCTTTCCATATATCTTTTTTTTTTCTCTTTTTTTATTTCTTATTCGTTCTCTTTAAGAGAAGTGTTATTTTTTGGCTTTGTTTTTGTTTTGGTCAAAACCTTTCCAGCAATGTGATTTCCGCCCTTTATTCTCTCTTTCTCTTTCTCTTTCTCTTTCTCTTTCTCTTTCTCTTTCTCTTTCTCTTTCTCTTTCTCTTTCTCTTTCTCTTTCTCTTTCTCTTTCTCTTTCTCTTTCTCTTTCTCTTTCTCTTTCTCTTTCTCTTTCTCTTTCTCTTTCTCTTTCTCTTTCTCTTTCTCTTTCTCTTTCTCTTTCTCTTTCTCTTTCTCTTTCTCTTTCTCTTTCTCTTTCTCTTTCTCTTTCTCTTTCTCTTTCTCTTTCTCTTTCTCTTTCTCTCTCTCTTTTTTCTTTGCAAACAGTATTGTATTAGTAGACAAACGTCTGGAGTAACAATGGTCTAAAGCTGACTGTCTTATTTGAGCTTCCTTTTTTTAGTTCTGTTAGGATAGCTATTCACGTTGCCTAAGATATGATAACTCTTATGGTACATCTCTAATTAGGGTTAACGGCCTAGTTTTTTTTTCCCCTTCTTATTTCATTTGTCGTGTTTGTCCACTCCCCTCCCCTTTAGCTGTAACGGGCTACGGGGCACGGGACACGTAATCTGTTGTACGTGGACCCCCCGCCGAATCCCCATATTCGACAGCACATATGAGATTCTGTAGATGCTACCTGTTGGTCTCTTTTCGTTGCGCCGACCAGGTTTGGCCGAACCCTGTATTCGTTTTAGCCAGTTTTCAAGTTACTGACGTTTATTTTAGTAAACTCCGATACAATACGGATATTAATTTTTTTTCTTAAAATATACTTAACACCCTCCCCCCTCTCCTCTTGTTATTCTCTGGTCGAAATGGACAGCTGGGAATTGATCCCTTCTGTTAAAGTTATAAAAACCCAAATTTCTGTGATTAGATCCTCTACTGGTACGGGTTACCCGATCGTCAGTTCAGAGGGCTTGCCAATCTAACAATTTATTTTATTTATGATCACTCACTAATAGCTGATGCTAAATAAACTTTTTTTTTATATTATATTCTCAAATCATGAATGAGTGATTATTATAAAGCTAGTTTGATGTTCGATAATGTGTTCTCTGAAGGGGAAGGGGTGTCTATCTAGTGGTCTGTTTTCTGTGTGCTTTTTTTTTTATATTTTGTTGCGATTTTCATATCCAGCTGGTCAATCAAAGTTTCCAACTGGCTCTGGGATGTACTGCTAAACCCCTCTGGTCTCAACCAATACAAAAAAACATCTTTTTTTTTATGAGATTAAACTTTTCGATGGAATTAGAGTGATGCGTATGATTGATTTGTTTTTGTTAACCCAATTGGGGTAATTGATCCTCAGACTGAGGTGAGGGAGATTATTCTTTCCAAATTCTGTTGTCGGATACTAATTTCTGTCCGATAACTCGATTCGCAATTTCTACTGCCGTAGCTTCATCATTAAAGATGGGCTGGGGTCTGTCTCGTTTCGTTTGTTTTTGTTCACTCTGAAAGTTAAGACGGAGTGGCATCCTACAGTAAACCAATCTAATGCTTGTCGTGTAAAGATAACATTGCATTGAAAGTTTTCTTTCCAAAAGGCAACGTTGTTGCTTTTTTTTTTTTTTTTTTTTTTTTTTTCACGTTGTTTATTGTATACCTTTTCACGGGTGGGCTCTCTGCCCTCACTTGTGCTTCAGACTGTTCCTTTTTTTGCTCCCTTTCAATTACAGAGTGTTAGCCTGTATTAACATTCTAGTCACTGTGTCATGAGTCTTTTTTTAATTTTATTATTGAGCTCTGATGTAATACAAAAGATTTATATTCGTATGAACCTAATCAAACAGTCTTGCCCCCATTCGTACTGACCTCTACACCATACGTGTGATGAGATAATTACAGTAGGGGGGGTACATAATAACACTCTTCAAATCCTAGTTACTTCAACAGGCTGTGATGAGCACAACCATAGCCTGTTGAAGCCACTTGCAATTTTCCATTTTGTTATTACTATGCAGGCGCTCAACTTGTTGTACATATCAGAATACCGCTCAAGGTATAGGCTCTTCGGTAGTCTGTACGAACCAGTTTATCGTTTGAGCGAGTTTAGCATTTCCTACCAGACGAGTCTCCAGCCCTCGCAGTGAGATTCTTTATTTTTTTTCTCTCTTTCTTAATATTCTTATTCCAACTCTTTTTTTTTTTTTTTTTTTTTGGATTTCAAAACTTCATTTTTTTTAAAATTACTGACGTTACATTCCATTTTGTAATACTTTTTTTTTTCTGGTTTCGTGCACAAACAAAAAATCACAGAGAGTTATATTATTATTTTCTGTATAGTTGAAGATAAAAGCCAATTCATTTTTGATACACTACCTATGTTTATATTATAGCGATTCCCATCTCGGAGGCTGGAAGTTAGAAAGGGGAGGACATTCTTCCATGCTACACACGTGATGGAACTTAGTATGTTTCCATAGAGTAGTTGCTCAATCAGGTAATGTTTAAAATAATAATAAAGAAATTGAATTGGCTGTGAGGAATGTCGTTATGCAATAGTCACGGTAACGTGAAAATAATAATAATAATAATAATAATATTTTTTTTTTTTTTTTTTTTAATAACTCAAGCAAACCATTTCGTGCGTGATTGATTCTTAAACTCGAAAATAACGAAAAAAAAAAAAAGGAAAGTTGAAATTAATAGGTTTTTTTTTCATCATTCCGAAAAAAACATTTTTATTTTTTGTTATAGAACCACAACACATCTTTTTTAGTTCGGTAGCGCGAAAATTATATTATTTATTATTTTTTTCCCCCCCTCTTCTTTTTTTTTCCATTCTACAGCAATCTGTGTTGGTACGAAAAAAAAAAAAAAAAAAAAACTTTTATTTTTTTTTCCCATCTCCCTGCATTGCCATCGTGAAATGGCTCTTTTCAGATAGATGATGTAATTGAAGGGAATGCTTGACACAATTTTAACGCCAATATTTACGGTAACGTGAAACAGTTTTCAAAAAACAAACGTTGACTGTTTAAAGTCAAGAGGTATTTTGTGGCAAACTGCTATGCCAGGGAAAAAAAAAAAAAAAAAAAAAAAACAAACACCCCTACCAACGTTTATTCGTGTGTGTGGGGAATTTTTTTTGTACGAAGTTATTTTATTTTATATTTTAAGATGTAAGAAAAACTATTATTTACTTATTTATTTATTTTTCTATAATATATATTTTTTTTTTTCCCCCTTCACAATTTTTTCGAAATCTCACTTTTGACGCAGAGATCGCGGGTTCGAATCCCCACGATGCCGTTTCTTCCTTTCATCCTGCCCACTGATGAACATGTGACTGTAGTGTTAAAGGGCAGATTGATCATTGGTAGAAACTATTTTTGTTGAGAGTTGGTGATTTCAGAAAGTTCTTTGATGGAATTAAAAGTTTTCTCTATTTTTTTAAACTAATTGGATAAAACACGAATGAGTAGGCCTCCCTCTTGCTGTCTTCGCTGAAGAGGGCTGGGTAAGGGGAGTGGTCCGATGAAAAAAATTTAAACCCAATTATTATTTGTTTGTTGTCTTACAATTTTTTTGATTGACTGAACAACCATTAATACTAACCAAGAAAAACAAAAAAACAAAAAAAAAAAAACAACTCTCTTTCCCTTCTTCCGTCAGACTGTATCTCCATAGTCGTAGTTGATATAGTGCTGCTAATTTATCTGGTTTGGGGTTGAGTTTTTCTCTGATTACGCTTCGGTTGTTTTCAAGTAGTGGTGTCGGCATGTGTTTGTTTAGAAGAACTTTTGTTTTTATTATTATTCATTTTGTGATTATAATGTAATGTTAACTTCTTTTTTTTGTGTGGAAAAAAAAAAAAAAAAAAAAAAAAACGGAAAATTGATTTATAAGGAAAAATTTATTTTTTTGGAATTAGAAAGTTCCCCCTAGAAAAAGTCTTAATTAAGAGGGACAAAAGCATGAGATAAACGGACCAGTAGAACAGTTTATTTAGTGTTTTTTTTTCCGCTATCTTATTTTTCTTTCTTTTTTTTTAAAATAATCTTTTTTTTTTTTATACTAACTAACTAAGCCGATGCTTGTTGTGGTTTCGTCAGCATGTGTGATTGAACTTGTAATCATGTGTATTCAATAAACCTTCAAGTATTTATTTATGTGTTAGTTAGTTCGTCCTGGCGAGCTCCCGATGGACGTTAAGAAATCAATTCCTTTGAAATAGACCAATTGATAAATCCGATTTATTAATAAACTGGAATGAAAGTCTCTCTAAGAGGGACAAGTAGTATAAGATTAAGGCTACTGAAACTACGTATTCCGCAAAAGTGTATTATGGAACAGCAGAACAATTGTGTTTTTTTTTTTTTATAATTTTTAATTTAGTGTAATTTTTTATAATAAAAAGTTCATATTCTAAATGTTTAGACCTTCAAGTATTTATTTATGTGTTAGCTAGCACAAGACTCGCAATATCTCTATTCATAAAGTGAGAGTCTAAAGGTTGACGGAAGTTGATTTCTTCTGAATGTCCCCTCCACTTAAAAGTTAGGGTTTTTGGATCTTTTGAGCGACTAGTCTTGTCTCACGGCAGGTCGATCATTCGTTTTTTAGTAGGAATTAATGTTTGAGTTTTTTTTTTTTTTTTTTTTTTTTTTACTAAGTGTGCTAACCTGTCTAATCGAGATTTTTTGTGACTAAAACCTCGTTTTGTTATGTTGAAAAAAGTAGTACTTCAGATACCTATTATTTTTGCGATTTTTTTTTTTTTTTTTAATTTTTTTTTTTTCTCGAGGATTATTTCTTTACCATCTTTGAAAACTGCTAGCACATTTATCTGTTTGCATTTTTTTTTTTCGTCTTAATCAAATGTGATGTGTGTTCGTTTTTTTTTAATTTTTTCGTTTTCCGTTTTATTTATTTATTTTATTTTTTATACAGCCGCAATATAAACATAGTAGCATAGTTGGTTGAGTTTTTTTTTCTTTCATTTCCTTCTTTTTTTGTTTTTACACCGACAAAAGTCGGAAAAGAAACTATTCAGATTAAAAGAGCCGTTTTATTTATGTCAAATGTTAACTCTTTCCCTGTGCGCCAGTTATACTGTCTGCGATTAACATTTTTTTTTTTTTTTTTTTTTTTTTTTTTTTTTTTTGATAGGTCTTGCGTCTCTTTTCCTCCGGCTCAGTGAAAGTCTCACGGCTTACTGGAGAGTGTCGGCTATCAAACTTGCATTTTACACTTACGAACTTATATATTACAATAAGGGAACCCTACTACACACGTTTTCTTTCTTCCCTTTATTCATTTTTTAAATTAACTCTGAGGACCACGTCAAAACCCATTTTTTTTTAATTGTCTTTTGTAGATAGACTGAGGAGTAATAGACTGAGGAGTGTGTGACGACTGACGGCATGAAAGGCGTCCTACCTACCGCGTTGGAAATAGACTTCGGATTCGCACCCAGTTGTCCTAAGAAAATTCGAAAAAAAAAAAAAAACGCGAAAAACACACGAAGTCTGTTGGAATTGTAAGTTCAGTATTCTTGTGAATTGTGGGGCGTTTTAAAAAAAAAATTAAAAAAAAAAAAAATATGTGGTAGTCCTCAGGTGGAAATGTATTTTTTATTTTTTTCGTATTCAGTTCTTCTTTTATAATCTCTTTTTTTTTTTTTTTTTTTTTTTTCTCTTTTTTTTTCTTTTTTTTTTTTGTTGTTTTTCATTCTTACCTTTATTTTAGGTAATTCCGTACGATTTTACTGGTTGAGAAATTCATCGTTGCAACCGTAGATGCTTCTTGCTGACAGATTCCGTGAAGTCAACTGCCTGGTGTTGCACAATGATAATATTCTTCTTGTTTTCGTATCTTGCTTATTCTGTTACCTCCTCCCTCCCCTACCCCCCCGACACGAAACAATGTTTTACGACATTTTTGCAGAGTGTTTACCTATGCTAACATTACCTTAAGTCAACATGTATCATAAATTACTAATTGTTTTTTTTTTATATTAGTTAACTTTTTCGATACGGTGCATATACAAATATAGATAAGTATGTTTAAATTAGTCCCTCGGGGTCTTTTTACGTAGCAACCAGATTTTGGTCGAGTTGCTTTTATGTGGTATTGTTATCAGTTTACCTCCCTTCTTTTCAGGGGTTTCCCTGCTTCCCTACCATGAGGGTTTAAAACAGATAGTGTCTCTTTAGGTTTTTAATTTTTTGTGTGGTTTACTCATGAAACATAAAACAAGAAGGGCTCAACTATGTTCACGTGGCCTTCAGCGGATATTTTATTTTGCAATCGTGACCTATTCTTTTAGTTTTCCTTTCCACTTCCAAGGAAAAAAAAAAAAAAAAGTATTAATTTACCCCTTTTTTTCCCCCCGTCTGTTTGATTCTGTTCAACCATTAGGTCGCAATTGCACAAGGCTACAAAATTTGTATTTCTTCTTTTTTCTTTTTTTTGTTGTGTGTTTTTTTTTTTGTAATGTCAAAAAAAAAAAAAAAAAAAAAAAAAAAAACAAATGAGGACATAACCGGCTGCTGAGATCGTTCAGCCCTTGTGATTATTTCTTTGATTTTTTTTTTTTTTTTTTTTTTTATTCTTACGTATTCGACGGTTCTTATTATATACTATTGCTAAATTATTTTTTTAAAAAATCCCTTCAACAGGAACACCTTTGACGAGTGTCGGTTTTTTTTAAATAACCTTCAGTAGCAGTTTTGGTTACGTTTTATGTTTATTTTATTAATTCTTCAGTCACACTCACTCCATTACGATGAGGGCAGTTTTATTTGCGTCTTTGATGGGTCTGGCGAGTGGTCAGTTCACAGCGTCACAGGTTAGAACCTGTACGACAGATGCTGACTGTAGGATTTACACTGACGGGACTAATGATCTGTTGTCGACGTGTACGACTGGAGGACTGTGTGTGTGTGGAACAACTGATTTCGGAACATACACTCCGGTTGCAGCAGGGCCTACATTCAACCAGTGCTTTCGATCAACTGACACAGCCGTAGCAGCAACTGCCGTATCAACATATATGACTATGATATGGGAGGAGGGTAACTGCGATCAAATAAATGCTTTCCAGGCTCAGTTCTTGGTCGAAGTTAACGCTTTGTTAGCAGCCATCACTGTCAACCCAATCACACCAACCATAAATCACTACTGTGGTATCGATAAACACGGTGTTCTTACACTTATACAGATGAATTTAAGAGCAACTGATTTATTCAATGATGCAGTTATTAACTTAGTGACTAATTTGAGAGCACGACTTTTGCTTCAGGACACTCAGTTCCCAGCACTTAGATTTCTTAAGTTTGATAGTAGTTTGGCTTACCCAGTTACATTTTCTTCGTTGAACACAGCTGCTGGATCTGTTGGTTTATGTCCAAATGCCGGAGCTGTCATGGCTTACTTTGGTACTAAGGATGTCACCTCAGAGCCATGCAGGGCTATTTCTTGTACGGATGCAACTCTTACCCTTGCTGATGGATTCTGTTTCTCGAACGTCACTCCTGCTGACCCAAGCAGTGACGACTCTCTCTCTGGAGGTGCGATTGCTGGAATTGCTATCGGAGGAGTAGTATTCATCGTCATCTTGATTCTAATTATTTACTGCTGTTGCTGCAAAGATAATGGAGAGTCAGGTGCTGAGAACACCCCTGATGACGAATAGACGTCCAAAGTTATAAATAACGAAACTCTGTAAGGATAAATGACGTACTGATTATGTCGTTTTCTTTTTGTTATTCTTTTCTTTGTTAGTGTCTGGCTCGTTGGAGGATTTGCTTTTCTGCTTCCGGGGCGAGATAAATGTCAATTCTATCTTCATGAGTGTTTGCGCTGTACTGAAAGACTTCAGGTCAACCATGTGGGTTAAGTGACTTGACCTGCACCTCTAGGAAAGAAAAAAAAAAAAAAGAAAAAAAAAGAAAAAAAGAAAAAAAAAAGAAAACCTTTTTAGTGTTACGTTGTAGTAAATAAGAAAAAAAAAAAAAAAAAAATTCTCCACCAAAAAAAAAAAAAAAAAAAAAAAAAAAAAAAAAAGTTTTCCCATTTCAACAGATCTTCGTCACATCTTCTCCCCATTTTTTTTTTTTTTTTTCTCTTCACATGCAGGTAATCTTTTTTTGTCTCTTTTATAACGAATAAATTTTAAAAAAATGCTTAAAGTACACTATTTTCACTGATATCATTCTTTTACCTTGTTACTGCTGAGAAATTTATTGCAGACCAGTGTCGTGTACTTGTAGATTGCAGTTAGGGTTATGTGGTTTAACCTTTCTTTTTCAGGCTTTTCAATTGTCGTACTTGTCGTACCAGTTGTTCGAATAAATCATTTTGAGTGACAGCTATTAGAGGAAAGAAAAAAAAAAAAAAAAAAAAAACTTTTGGAAAAAAAAAAAAAAAAACAGAATAGGACTGTTCTGACGCCTGAGATGATGGTAGTTGGCTTCTTATTAATTACTCATCGATATTTGCGATGTAATGCGTAAGACCTCACGTTTTTTTTGTGTCATTTTTTACGAATCACAAAAATAAATTGTCTTAGTATTATCTGTATTCAAAACAGCTGGTTGCCTTCACCCTCCCCCTCCTGTCACGTGGCGTTCTCTAATGCGGCAAGCTGCTTCTCCCACATTTCGTTTTATTGTCTTTCTGTATAACACTATTTTTTTTTTTTTTTTGATTTTTTTTTTTTTTTTTTTATGTGAAAAAAAAAAAAAAAATAAATAAAAAGAAGAAAAACCAAACCGGTTGCTTGTGGGTGCTTCGTCCTTCGGGACGAGGCACTACCGAGCCCCTTCCCTCCCGAGATGCGCCGGTCAGTTTCTTCGATGTGCGTATCCTGTAAAAGAAAAAAAAAAAAATAGAAATAAAAGAAGAAAAAACCTGCTCAAAAACCATGACAAAGACAAAGGAAAAAAAAAAAAAAAAAAATTATTTTTAGTGTTTACTCCCCCCATGTATGTCTAATTCAAAAAAAGAGAATTTTTTATTCTTTGATTCCATTATGAGCTATTTTCCTCTTCAGGGTATTCAAAATGTCAATTGCAGAGTGTATACCTACACTAACATTACCTTTAGTCACTGTATCTAGAACTAATGTTAAACTCCATAATGATCTATTTTCCTCCCAAAAGGCATTCAAAATAGGAACTCATCAACAGGTAATACCAAGTTACGTTTGTTATAAGAAGTCAGCCAGTGTAATTTAAGTTTTTATTTATTATTATTTTTATTATTTGTTTTTCCATACAGAACCTGCCTTTCGTCAACCATGTACAACCTGTAGCTACACTATTCTCCAGGACGACTTCAATAACAGCTGTTACCGAGGTAGATGAGGACCTACTTTGCGGAATATGTCTTGATAAATTAAAGAGAGCAGTGCGTACGGTTTGCTGTCGGAATATGTTGTGTGAGGCAGAGGCATCTCAGCTAAAGAGGTGTCCATATTGTAGGGATGAACCGTTTAGGATACTTCGTCAGTATCCGGATGACTTGTCTTTAGTGTGTGATGGTAGCAACTCTACAGTAACCTCTCACACAAGTGATACTGACAGTGAAGGCTCAACAACAACTGATGACGAAGACGAAGACAGTTTTACTAACAGCTCTGGCGGGAGTTCTTCAGATGCCACTTCTGAAACTACCGAGACGTCCTCAACATGCACCTCTGAAACAGATGAGGGAAGTGACAGCTGCACTGATGTATCGGATTAGTTTTTACACGTTTATTTGGTTGTTTATTATTATTATTGTTCTAATTTCGTTTCTCCCTCCCCCTTTCTTTTCCGTCTTTCTCCCTCCCAGAGTTTTGATTGGGAGATCCACTGAAAAACTTCACTTTTCGTTTTTTTTAATTCAAATTATCATAGCAATCCCGCTTGTGACAAGCGAGGTGTTTTTTTTTCGAGTTTGAGTTCGAGTCCGGGTGAGTGATATTTTTAGAGGGTTGCATGTACTGGACAGTAGAACCGTGTAAGGTCTTCGTATGTCTTGGGTGGTTATTAAATAACCGTTTTCTTTTACGAGCAACCCCCCCCCTCCTATTGCTGATTATATTGTCTCACTTTTGGATTCTCTATGAGAATATAAAAAAAAAATTGTTTTATAATTTTTTACTAATTTCCCTTTTTTTTTCTCTTATTTTCATTAGTTTTATTTCCCTTTTTTTTTTCTCGATTGACAACCCACTTTTTTTAAGATTTAATATTTTTTTGAAAAAAACCAAACCTATTTTTTTTTTTTTTTTGAAATCCTTATACCTCGAGGTTAAACGACGACGACAAGTAATTAGGATAAAAAATAGCAAGGTTTTACCACATGGATCTACTTGTGGTGTGCTACCGGGCAAGTGATTTCCCTTCCTCTATTCTCCTGCTGCCGTGGGAGATCCATTTTTTTCTTTTCTTTTTTTTTTTTCGTTTCTTTTCTGGATTATTACTGGCTCTGGGTCGCGGACCGTGTTGTGGTTGTAAAAAAACAAAATTGTTTTTTATCATAATTTCTGTTTTTTTTTTTTCTTATATTCCCTTTGAGGTTACGTTAGAATCGTTAATCGATTTAAAAACCTGAGCAAATCATGACCCGATCTTTTTCAAAAAAAAAAAAAAAAAAAAAAAAAAAAAGAGAGAAAAGGTAAACTTTTTGTTACGTTGTGTAGTTAAATTAAAATAATGGTATTTCTTTTTCTTCATAAACTGAATTAAAGGACGTCATGTCCGTTTTTTTTTTTTTTTTTTTTCCCTGAGCTGCGACTAATAGAAGTGAAGTAGTTATATCCAACGAAGCTATATATAACAATCTTAATAAGGTCTAATCACGCTGCTGTTTGCGTCGTAGCTTTATTGGAGTTAACCTGATGAGCGATGCACAGTACGCAATCTATCTATATTGTCCACGCTATTCCACTGAATAATCTTTTTTGCATTGCTGTTACTCGACTTCGATACCCTTTTTTTTTTCTTTTATTGAATATGTTTTTTATCTGTGATGTGTGATAAAAAAACAATGTGTGGATTTTTTTTTTTTTTTTGTACCTACAAACCCATTGTTCGGTAGAAAGAGAATTGTGGCAGCGTAACTAACCTATTCCTTTATTAGGATTTTCTACCGGTTGCGCACAAACAAAAAAAAAAGTGTGAGTGAGTAAGTAAAAAGTGAAGTTTGCCGATTCTTTTTTGAAAAAATATATTTGTCTTTTTGTTTTTGTTTAGTTTTTCCAAACAAAAAAAAAAAAAAAAAAAAAAAAAAAGAAAACTGTATCAGAGTTTCCCCTTTTTTTTGATTGGAGTGGAGCTGGTAAGTTCTACTTCCGAGTTTCATTCTGTTACCTTTTTTTTTTTTTTTTTTAATATATTTTTTTTATTTTTCCTGATTTCAAAAAAAAAAAAAAAAAAAAAAACATATGATTTGTCAGAAGTGCATTGTATTCATGAATTACCCTTATTTATAGTTGCATCTAGATTACTGATTCACATGCTCTTCTTTGACGAAAATTCGGCATTATCTGCCGTCTCTAACACTGTCTGCTCTCGCAGTAGGTGGGTTTAGGTAGTCGGTGAGAGAGTCTCACGGTGACTTTTTTTTGGCTTCTTAGGGCAATGTACACGCGGATGGATTTTTAGTTTAAGAATGAATTTTTTTTTTTTCCCCCCTTTTTTCATTATTTGTGTTAAAAAACCTGCCTAAAGCTCTAATTCTTTGACCAGAAACTAGTCTGTAGGGGCAGAAAAGGTTTATTAAAAAAAAGTTTTTTTTTTTTGTGCATCAACAACTATTCTTTTTAACTTCACAGTTTGCAATGAAAAAGTAACATAAAAAATGCAAGTCTCTGTATCACACGTAAATGGTACTAGACAGATACCGAACGAAGACCTAACATGTGGAATATGTTTAGAAGAAGCAAAACGAGCAGTTCATACAAGATGTTGTAAGAATGTTCTCTGTGAAGGTGATGCCAGACAACTACGTAAGTGTCCGTACTGCAGAGCAGAACCGTTGAAAGTGAGAGCGCAAAGAGGATTGATGAAGCTTGTGAATGAAGACAACAGCCACAGAATTCATGTAGCAGTGAGAATACGACCTCCGACTTCAGATCCTTGCACTTCGTTAAAGTCAGGAAAGTATTGTGTGAACTGTAAGATTGGAAAGGACGGAACCCGAAACCTCTCCTCCACTACCTTCCTCCCTGGAGACAAAGTCCTCGTTAGAAAGACAGCACGAAAACAACGAGACCTAATCGATGAGGCAATCGATCCTTCTGGAGAGTACATCAGAGCTCCAACACCAGACTTAGCTTTAGTCTGGCATACTGGTGTTGTTATTCGTGATTCGGAATTATCTAATAAGAAAATAATAAAGTTCACAATGATTAGAAACACTCTTCTAGTTCCTCAATATGAAGAAGAAGTCTTTGAGAATGAACTAATCAGAAGGTGTGGTAACACCACAAGTGATCGTCCTTTGCATAAGATTCGCACGCAAGTTACTTTAAAGAGTCCATCACGAGAGACGTCATACCTGTGCGATGATGTATTTGATAGAAACAGTTGTCAGGATGACATTTATCAGTCGTTTGGAAGGATGCTCGTAGACGACTTTAGCGGTGGTAGTTCTTGTTGTTTATTTGCGTATGGAATGACTGGGTCGGGAAAGACACACTCTATGATGGGGTCCTCGCATAACCCTGGATTAATACCTCAAGTATGTCATGCACTTCTGGGTGATTCTTCACCTTATAACATTTTTCGCTGCCTTACTCGTCACTCCGATGAGAAGGGGTCACCTGCTCGTGTTGTGGCGGAATACTTTGAGATTTACTGTGAGAAAGTTAAGGATCTGTTGGTTGAGAATTCTAATCACGTTGCTATGCAAGTTCAACAGACTCCGACTGGTCAAACTTTTTTTAATGAAATTTCAAAATTTGAAATTGAAACATACGACCAGCTGATCTCTCTCGTCTCTGAAGGAAATACCAGGAGGTCTTGCGCATCGACAAAACTGAATGAGGTATGGTTTCTATTGTGACGTACCAGTGCACTATTTCTTTAACACTACCATAATATAAAACAGGTATCAAGCAGAGCACACACTGTACTCACACTGACAGTAGTATCTGAAAGCAGTGGTTGGTACAACAAACTACACCTCGTAGACTTGGCAGGTTCAGAACCAGCAGCGGTCCTGCACGGTAGTGGAAAGGGTCCTTCGACTCAAAGATTTCAGGAAGGTCGATCAGTGAACTTATCACTTCTATCTTTAGGAAGAGTTATTCACATGTTAGCTAATGAAAATAAATCTACTGTCGGAGATAAGTTTGTCCCCGCACGTGAGTCACTCTTGACTTGTTTTTTACAAGACAGTCTCGGTGGGGGTTCTCGAACGTATGTCCTGGCTACTGTAAACCCGTCAGCTGAGTTTTGTCATTTTACGGGAAACACACTTCGATTTGCACACAATGCCATGCACGTAAGAGGAAGAGATCCGATTGAGCGTTGTGGTATCACTGCCTATGAAGCGATGTTGAAAAAGATACTTCGGAGGATTACAACACATCACGAATTATCAAAAGATAAAGAACAACGAACACTTTACCCTAAAAAGGGTACCAGTATTGGTAAGCTAGCAATGATTAAGTTTAATCCAGCAGCTTGGAGAGCTTTTAGAGAAGCAGCCACTACCCACCTGCCTGATACTGAGGAGGTGAATGAAAAACTTCGATTTAAAGAACTTCCATCAGCTGACCACGCAGATTTGTATCTGAAATTGCAGTTAGCTGAATTATGTAGGCTTAAGGCATTGATCATAAAGTTCTCTTCTTGTTCGGAACTTGCAGACATCACAGTCAAGTACCCGTTGGTTTTCACTAATGATGATGTTGTTGAGAGGCAACGGCGAGATCTGCCCAGAACTCGAAGTTCTTCACATTCGAGGTCTCAGAACTCGTCCCAACGACCAAGACAGGTATCCCGACAGATTTCTTCTGTTGGTTTTATGTCGAGGGATCAGAGAGTGAGGAGCTTGCCTTTTTAAATATTTATATAAAACAACTTTTTTTTTTTTTCCACCTTCACTTACACTCATCGTAGTGGATAATTGCGATGTAATGAATACCAACGTACAGGGTTATCGTTGTACTTTGGAGTCTGTTTGAAATGTAATGATCTCTCTATCTCTCTCTTTTACTTCTCTTCAACTGAATATCTTACACTGTTCTATTGAATGATGAAGACAATGCTTAAATTTGATTTTTCCAATTGCCACTTTCCGAAAAGGAATCTTTCTGTTCGATACGTCCCTCTGCAATGGAGTCGTCGCCCCCAAACAAGGTAATGCATTTTGTTTTATATTTAAGAGGGCAGATTGTGAAGGTTCGGCAACGGTATCTTCTTCGTTTTTTCTTGCTGTTGACCGTATGCGGGTTGCGACTTTCATTTTTTTGTTTTTTAGGCTTTGTTACGTTGTGAAGTATATGCATGTTCAATGCTCGCTTCGGACACCTTTTTCTTTCGTTTTTATATTGTCATAGTCACTCCAACAGTCACTCCAACCGAATGACTATTTACAGTTACCTTCACACAGGGTATGAATGACTGTTACAGATCCCAGTTCTTTTAGTTTTTCTTTCAGTGCGTTAGGCCTTTTGAGAAGAAAAAAAAGTATCTATTTACCCTAGCCTATCGCTCAGACTGCGATTTCAGTTTTTTTTTTTTTGTGCCTTTCCTGCTGCCTTGTTTTGTCTGGTATTTTACTGATTGCAATTATTTTTGATTTCTCATTACACGTAAACGGTCTTCATCGATCACAGACTCAAGACATCCACCGTTAAGTGCTATTATTGCCACTCCTACGTGCGGTAGGTGGACCTTCTGCAAAGATCAACTGATGTAATATGAATGTTATCAGTACTGTGTTTTCGAACTATCAAATTATTTTTCTTGACAGGCATCTGCCGCAAAGTAAACTAAAAGATGAATGCCGCCCTTGGCGGACTGACAGGTCTTCTTGAAGGTCAAAACAGAGACATAGTTCAGAGTAAGGAACGCATCTCTCTTATAATTGAGAAACTAAATGACGCAGAAAGAGTAATGGGAAGAATCATGAAAAGTAATAAAGTAAAAAGTATAATAAACACGATAATGACTGAGGAGACAATAAGAGATTCTCATGAGGGAAGTCCATCGGACTACACGGTTGGAACATCGCCAGCCAGCAGTGATACCAGCAGTAAGATTGCTGATGTTTCAATGAGTAAATCTCCACCCGTATTGGGTACCTCAGTGGCTGTAACACCAGCTCATGCTTCTCCGTCTCCGTTAGCAGTTCAGATAGTGTCTCCAAGTACGTCTCAAGCCATATCACCAGTTGTGTCTCCGAGTCATTCTTCGAAGGTATTTTGTCGTTCCAGTCTCTCACAAAGAAGTCAACACCACGGAGTTGAAGAAAGTAGTAAATCAAATCAAAAGTTGTCAGTTTCTATCAGTTCTGTAGTATCTGATGTGAATGTGAAAACAGTTCCAAGTTCTGCCTTATCACCTCTAGAGAGCTCAATGAGAAATCCTCCAACATCTACACCTGGATATTTAGCAACTACATCCCCACAGTCACCTGAAATATTCGATCTCAGTGTGACGTATGCGACGCAACCATCACCTTTGATGTTGTCGAAGAAAATTTCTCGGGGAGGGAATCGAACTGTAAATAGTTCTGTTGGTTCTCAGAGATATCCAACTAGAACAACATCGTATAGAAGTAGTTTATATCAACACACTAAAGAGATTGAAAGGATAACAAAGAGACAGCTTGAAGATCAAATATTAACCGTGCCGCAAGAATTCACTCCAAGTGACGACGGTGTCAGTGAGACAGCTGAAGAATGGGTCGACGATACCTTCGATAGCTCATCAAGTTTGATATCATCACCTGGTAAGGGTGACAGATGTGATGCTTCTACTAATACAGTTGTTGCTGAGTTGAATACTAATTTACAAAGTCCTACTAGAACTGCAAGTATTTCTCACATGTCTAAACAACGTCTCCGACAACGATCGTTAAGTCCACAGCTGTCAAAGACTAGTAACTTTAGTGGAGACAATGATAGTTCGCAATTGCTAATACCACCACTACAACTTCGTGACCGAGCCTACACAGCCAAACCTACGTTAGCACCGACTGTTGTATCGATGGATCTGTCACCGAGAGATACTCCAGAAAACACTTCATTCACATCATACAGCAGACAGTTACTTGATACGACTGGTAGTCCTGTAGCAAGTACTGGAAGTAAATCACCAAGGGAAGTTAGAACATCGTTGCGTAATAGATTCGGATCTCCAAACTCACAAAGACAACCATCAGACTACAACAGAAATCGACGCGTCAGTCGAACATTCAGCGAAGAAGACAAACAAAAACTATTAGACAGAAGAGAGTCTGGTGAGAGAACGACAATATCAGATCTACAACAAGAAGATAGTGAACTCCTAATGAGAGTACATCAGTTGGGATTGCTCAACTGTTCTGAAAGTGGTGCTCGACATTTAGTTATAAAAACAATGAGAAGGGCTGGTAGAGACATAAAGAACCTTTATGACAAACAGACAGCTAACTTAGAACTTTCTCACAAAGAGGAAACTGATAGATTAGCCTTGACTCGTGATGAAACAACAGAATGGAAACGACTTCTTAATAATGAATCACAGCTAATCGCTTGGCAAAAACAACATCAGAAATATGTTATTGGTGGGAACTCATCTCAAACTCCTCCAGAACAATCACTCGTAACTTGTCAGAGTAAAGAGGGAGCTAATTTGATTTGCAAGCCTCCAGTTGCCTTATCAGGTGTTCCAACAATTCCGTCGTTTTCTCCACCAATTGACATGAAATTACTTTTACACAAAGCACTCACTCGTCATTGGAGAAAAAAAACTGACAATCGAAAGAATCCACCTCGTTCATATTACATAAACGTGAAGAGTAAGGAATCTGTTTGGGACTTGGAAGAAAGACTTGCTAAGGATAAACAAAACAAATACCGAAAAAAAGTCCTAGGACCCGATTGGGAAGATCGACTGTACCCTGCTTCATGTCAGAAGTGTAAATTATGGTGGAAAGGTGTCCCTCACAGATGGAGATGCACAAGTTGTGGGACTGATGTCTGGCAGCCATCATCACGTGAACTTGTTGTGTCTAGGTATTGCTTTGCCTGTAAGATTGACATCTCTAAAGTACCTCCTTTTAAGACTCCAAATTGCAGGGCTTGTGGTAGAGTTTGTTGCTCTGATTGCTGCAGCGAGCAAATGCCACTTCCTCAAATTGGGTTTTCTGGTCAGACTCTCCTACCTGTTTGTAAACTCTGCGTCAGTGGTTCTCAATCTCAAGTAGTGTAGAATGATGACCTAAAGTAATGTTGAGAATATTTTCAACAAAGATTCAATTTTTTGTAAAAAAAAAAAGAAAAAAAAACAACAGCAATCAACTTACTGTCTTTTCTCCCGAAATTAATTTTTCGGGAAAGGAAATGACAACCCCAACGTACAATAGGGTTGCTGAATGTTCGAATGTAGGGAGGGGGGAGGGGGTCGGGTTTCTATGAAAAACTCTGCCTTCGTTTTATGTCGTCTTAAACTGCTCCCTCCTCCCTCCCCCTTTCCTGTACTTTATGTAAATTAGTTTTGACTTCGATTAGATCTTATTATTATTGTGATGAGTTTTGCGTGATGACGATTCCTATGTTTATAAAAAAACTTTTCACCCCCCTGACAAGGACCTACCACACATTTAAGAGTAGCTTTTTCTAGCTGACCAATCCTTCGTTTTCGAATTACCGTTTTCTTACCAAGCAGTAATTTCAAAAAAAAAAAAAAAAATGGCCATACAACTCAACGACTTAGTTGGAGCGCACTACAGTCTACTTGCTGCTCTGACTGATAAGAATGTTTCACTTGTTAACGACGCAATTGAAGTTATCTCAACAGAAGTAGATGAGTTAAAGAGTGAATGCCAATTAATTCCATTAGGAATAGCAGCTGTGAAAGGAGACACTGCAAAGGTTCAAGAAAAACACAGCGACGGTAAAAAGAAATTAAAAGAAGTTGGAAGAGAATGTGACAAATTAAAGAAAGAGATTGAAAAATATGCCATCACTGAGGAATGCATGGCAAAGTGTAACAGTCTGCTTACAGAAATTGAATCAGGTCCTCAGCTACCAACAGAGGAAGACAAAGCTCAACAAAGAGCGACTGCTGAGTCTAGGAAAGCTGAGGCTGCTTCAGCAGAAATTGAGCTTCAGTCCTTGAAATCACATTTATCACAACTACACGATATGTCCACCATTGCTCTCGCTAAAATTAAATATATCACCACCGAAGAGGATTTGACTGATAATGTCAAGCGTCCTAAGAAAGATCCACCATCCACGTCAACTCGTAAGTAGTAATTACCCATCTGACTGTACTGGTCTGAGTACTTACCTTATAAGTCATTATCTAAGAAGACATTCGATCTTAACGTTCTTATCACCCTCCTAATAAGAAAGTGATATATACTCTGGTACTGATCTTGTTGTGTATTAGTTGCTGTTTTTTTTATAAAAAATATTGTCGGTAAAAAAAGACTTAACTGCAAATTGGGAATCCCGTGATGGGATTTTTTTTTTCTTCTTTTTTTCTTCTGCAATTTTGTTTTTCTTCAATTTCTCTGTTTCACAGCTGCAGCGAAAAAAAAAAAAATGATTACATTCGTGAAAAAGACGTGTGCTCGACTTCTGGATTTCATCTGCTTACCAGATGATACACTTTGGGCGAGGGCAACGAAGAGAATGATGCTGCTTACGTATTCTGGTCTTATTGTTTTCGCGTTAGTTTTTACTATTTTCGATGGCAAACGAATGATGGTCATCATAACAGCGAGTGAGATGACTGTTTCCGCAATCTTGTTGGCCAGGCTGTTATTTACAAAGAAACTGACACAGGAAACTGTGACTGGATTTGTATTGTTTAATACAGGTCTTGTAATGCTTGCTGATCTGTACAAAACATCGACAGGAACATTCGCATGGCCGCTATTCTTATTGATAATCGACGCATGTTTAATGCTCCGACTGCCTACGAAGTTGATTCATTTTCAGATTTACTGTTTCATAATTTGGACTAGTTTTCTTTTTTTCGTTCAAGGTTTTGATCTATTTTCCCTAATGGCTTCTCTCAGAGACATCGACGATGATCCGACTGTCTTCTGTCTGAGTGACTATTGCACAAGTTGTGGAAATCCTCCATGTGCAAGTATTCGACAAGGGTTTGAAAGAACAAGTTTTGCCTTGGCAGTCTATTGGTTAGATTATCAAATGACACTATCTTTTACAATTGAAATAAGAAAACGACAGGATGAGACTGAAAAAAGCATTGAAATTGCTGAAGGTATAGCAACCGCATTGGCAGGTTTCGACTTGCCAGTGGCAGATTCTCTTCTTGACCTTCAAGGACATGCGATTGAACCAGCCTTGAGGATAGCGTTAGTCAGGCTACTCGACAATTTAAGAGAATACAGACCATACCTTCCTGATGCGTTGTTTGAAACAAGCGAATCTCCACGTTCTCTGGTACCTCCAAGAATGACACCTCCTGGAGAGGGTACCAACATCGCAACTATCGTCTTTACTGATATTCAGTCAAGCACAGTAATTTGGCAATGTTGTGCCGGAATGCGTGACGCCCTCAAGACTCACAACAACATCATAAGACAAGTCTCATCTTTATATAACGGTTACGAAGTAAAGACTATCGGTGACAGTTTTATGATGGCATTTGATACATCGATCGACGGTATAAACTTTGCAATGGGTGTCCAGTCAGGACTGTACAGCGCAACTTGGCCAACCGACTTAGACCTAGTACCTGCAAGTAGAAGTGTTCCACAGATGTACTGCGGTCTGAGAGTTCGTATTGGAATTCATACGGGACAAGTACAACTAGAATCGAATAAGTTAACAGGAAGAGTTGATTATTTTGGAACGACAGTAAATATGGCAGCTCGAATCGAAGGATGTGCGACAGGAGGATCAACAGCCGTGACTGTCGCTTCTGTTGAAAACGTTCATTCACTTGGAGGATTTGAATCTCTGAGTTGTAAAGTATATCAGACATACGAAACAGGTATTGAACTTCGAGGATTCACAGAATGTAGTTCTGTTTACTTTTTATACCCTGAACAGTTCTCAAACAGACATCATGATCGACCCGCAGAGTCAGATGATGAGCTCGCCAGCATAATTTCATTAGAAGTCCTCCACAGACGTCGAAGCTCTGATTCACAAAACACTAGTGCATCTGTTCGATCTGCTCAAATAAACCTGCAGATGAAATTATCCACAAGTTCCAGTAGTACGGTTGCTATTGTTTTGTTGGGTTCTGATGTACTACGACATACGAATACAGCGGATCATAATAGAATTAATGATCTGGTCGCTATGCTTATAGACAATGCTGAGAGATGTGAAGCAGTTATTACTTCACTAACGTCAGCTGCCCTGACATCTGTCTGGAATGCGTCAAAGAAGTGCGTTACTCACGTTCAGTATGCTATGAAGTTTGTTGGAATGACTCGTAAATCTGTTGATAGTTTCTTCTTACGCTGTCCTAATGAAGTAGGGGTTGCTCTTGCAACAGGTCCGCTGTTACATGGACACGTCGGAACTCATCGTCAGCGATTTATTGCTGCTATGGGTCCCTGTGCTGATCTCTGTAATTTAATAGTTAACCTGATTACAAAACTTCGTATCTTCGCTCTGATTGCGAGTACACCTGCAGCTCCTGAACCGTATACGGATGATTCACTTTCTGGTCTTGTTCGTCCTGTTAGTGAAATAGACGCATTTGATACTACTATCGTAGTTCATCAGTTGCGATCTGAGTTATTAAAAGAGTATTTGATGACAGGGTTGAGAGCTGCTGACTACCCTTGGGAGTCTGATATCGGGAAACCGTCAAAAGAAATCGAAGTAAAGGATGCCCGTGGAGATAATTTCTGAGTGATACTGTTATTTTAGTTTGTTTGAAAAAGTTGTCTGCCCTCCTAACGGAGTCGCAGTGATGCTCTCCTGTCGGAGCTGTACTCTATATTTATTCTTTACTATTAATTTATTGCTTGCTATTTTTTTTTTTTTTTTTTTTTTTTTTTTTTCATTTATACGCAGCTGTAACCATCTCTAGAGGGTGTTGGCGTTACACTGCAACAATTCCCTTTCTCTTTTGATCTTGTTTTGCACGATGTGCTGTCTATTACAGATTTACACTCCTTATTGTCTATATAAGGTCTAAGGCCTCCCAGCTAAACTAGGGTTGCTCTCCTGAGCCCTAACTACATCACTCCAGTGAAGCGGAATCCTAAACTTGTCAGCTCAAGTTGAGAGAATATGATTGTGTTGTGATATTGTGTAGCAGCTTCCACTTGAGCAGTACCTTGGTTTTTTTTTTTTTTTTTTGGAAAATCTTAGGCCAAAAAATCCCCATAGAAAATACACTGCTTCTATTAAAAAAAAAAAAAAAAAATTAATTGTTTTGATATTACTTCATTCGCAGGTGTTAAAAAGTCAAATGTGAAGTGATTCTAATTTTAAAAATCTGTTTCATTTTTTTTCATTTTATTTTACATCTCAATAAGGGGGCTTGGCGCGGGGGGTCAACAATATGAGTGACGAGACAGACATCCTGTCACGATCACAGTTATATGACAAACGGAAGAATGAAGGAGTAGAGCGAAAAGAAGGAAGCCACTGGAATGCTTGCCGTGTGTGTTATTTAAACCAGGGGAATGTAACAAGAAACGGACTGTGCTACCCCTGCTGGATGTTAGTGGATCCTAGAGAAGCATTCAGAGAGAGAATGCATGGCGATCAAGAGAAGTCAGCTGAGATTTTATTTGATCGACTTAAGGAAGAGGAAACGAGACTCAATGCGGAACTCGATGCTGAACAACAAAGTAAGAAAGATGAAAACAAATTATCAGCCAGTGAAATAGCACCTCTGAAGAGAAAGGGATCTAAAGTTCTTGTTGGACTGAACTCATCAACGAAAGGCTTTACCATTCCTGGAACATGGAAGTGTCCTTCCTGTACTCTTGTTAACGATATCGATAATAAAGTTTGTTCTGCCTGTGACACTCCCTGTCCACCCGCAGAGGAGGAAAAACTCAACGACGCTCTGGAGTGCGCATCAGAAATTCAAGACGAAGAAGAAATCGCTTGGGAATGTGTTCATTGCGGTATTGGTGACTCAGATCCACTAACAAAACGATGCAAAGTATGCAGCAATTGGAGACAATGGGAATGCGGTGTCTGCACCCTTCAGAATTTGTGCTCAAACGAGTGCTGCACTGCATGTGATTCAGAATGGGATCCTTACGCAAAGCCACCACCAAAAGTATTAGATACTTCACTCCTTGCTGGTCTTAGTGATGCTGAGAGAAAGTGTATTGAAGCTGAAATGGAACAACAACAAGCCCGTTCTGAAGGACTAGTTTCAGCAAGAAAAAGACTTGATCAACGTATTGAAGACTTACACTGTGCTGAACAGATTATGATTGATGATGGTAATTGTTTGTTTCGATCTCTGTCGTTTCAACTTTGGAGAACACAACGTTATCACAGTCATTTACGTGCTATAGTTGTACAGCATATGAGAGAGCATTGTGAGTATTATTGTAATTTATGTCCGGATTCGTCTTTTGAAGACTACATCATGGAAATGGCTCAAACAACAGTATGGGGTGACGAACTAACACTACGAGCAGCTTCTGACGCTCTTCATATCTCTATTCACATTGCAACATCAGAACAAGGACGATGGATATTAAGCTACGAGCCTGACGACTCTTTGGGACTTTCCGAATTTAAAATGCAATCCCCCACTCAAAGTTCTCGCCATGTTTTCCTATCTTACCAAGCACCTGTTCACTACAACAGTATTATCAGTGCTCAGGATAACAACACTCATTTCTTATTTCAAATTGATAACGTAGACTGTATGTTAGTAGAGCAGCAGCTTCATTGTGATGAGTTGGCTAGGATGACTCAGCAAACTAGTCCCGAGGAAGCTCAAAATTGCGCGTTAAGTAGAGTACTTGATGCGGGTTATGGAAAAATACAAGATCTACTGGCTGTGCCTGAAGTACAAGCGGCTGATGACTACGAAAGTTTTATGAAAAGATTGAAAGTACTTCAGCAGGGAGTTCCTGCTGCTAGGCGTAACTCTCTCACTCCTCGAAGGATGTCTCTTGAAGAGAGTGGTGTTGTTACTCCGTTAGTATGTTCTCCAAAGATTTCCTGCTTACGAAGGAATGATCCAAATGGTTCTACTACGAGTTTCAAGAAATCAGTAACATTATCACTGAGTGAGACGTCGGCATTTACTAAGCTTGCCAACTCTCAAATTGATTTGGATATTCTACCTGTCCGAACTATAACTGATACTGACCTGGTAATAACTGACGTCATAGATGATGATCAACAAGTTGGTGATGTATCTATTAAAGACATTACGGCAGCCGAAACCGAAGCCACAAAGAAAGCGGCAGAACGCAAAGCTGAAGAAGAAGCGGTGCGCGAAGCCGAACAAGAGGCAGTTCGCAAGGCTGAACAAGAGGCAGTTCGCAAGGCTGAAGAAGAAGCAGTGCGCAAGGCTGAACAAGAAGCAGTGCGCAAAACCGAAGAGGAAGCAATACGCAAAGCTGAAGCAGCAGCTAAGGAATTAGCTGATCAGAAGGCTAAGGACGAAGCTGCTGCTGCTGCTGCTAAGGCAGCTGCTGAACAAAAAGCCAAAGAGGAGGCTAAGGCGCAGAAAGCCAAAGAAGAAGCTGAGGCAGCACAGAAGGCTAAACAAGTTGCAGCAAAAGAAAAAGAGGCAGCCGACAAGAAGGCAAAGGAAGAAGCCGCTGCGACAAAAGCAGCTGAAGAAGCTGAAGTGGCGCGGAAAGCAAAGCAAGCCGCAGAGAAGAAGGCAAAAGAAGAAGCTGCAAAGACAAAAGAAGCAGCTGACAAGAAAGCTAAGGAAGAGGCTGCCGCCACAGTCAAGGCAGCAGCTGAAGAGGCCGAAGCAGCGCAGAAAGCCAATAAAGCGGCAGAGAAGAAAGCGAAGGAAGAAGCCGATCGACTCAAAGCTGAAGAGAACAAGCAGTCACTAAACGCGGAAAAATCACCAAAATCAGACGGCAGCATAACAATTAGAGAGCGACGTGCGGAAGAAGCCGAGCGTATCAAAAGAGAGGCTGAGCAGGCGGCTGTTAGAGTCGCTTCAGACAACGATCGCCGCAGAGAAGGTGCTGAAAAGTCTGCATTACGAGAGCGTGAGGATTCCGAGCGAAAGGCTCGCGAACGACAGGAGAAGAAAATTCAACACGAAAACCTCAGACAGGAGCGAGAGAAGTGCTCAACTGAAAAGGCGGAGAGGGAAAAACGCAACCAAGAGAAGGCTGAACGAGAGCGCAACGAAAGGGATCGTCTTGAGAAAATTAATCGACTGGAGCGCGAGAAGGTCGAACGTGCAGATCGTGAAAAAGCTGAAAGTGAACGCAGAGCACGCAACGGACAACTCGGAGAACATCAACAAAAAGAGAAGGAGCGCAAGGAACGCGAATTTGAACGTCTTCGCCGTCAGAATCTCGAACGTGAGCAGGAAGAGCAAGAGCGTGCCGAACGAGAAATCCTCGCTCGTCTGGAACACAAGGATCTCACAATCGCAGAACGGGAAAAGGCCGACAAAGACCGCCGTGAACGCATCATCGCTGAAACTAAAAAGGACCTTCTAGGAAAGGTTGAACGCGAAAAGAAAAACCAGGCTGAGTTGGAAAGGGTAAAAGAAAAGGAGCGACTGAGTCGAGTAAATGAAGCTAAGAATCAAAAACAACGCGAGGAAAAGCTACTGAGAGAGCGTGAACGCGAAAAAGAAAAGCGACTGGCTAAAGAACGCATCCAGCGAGAGAAGCGCGAACAAGAAAAAGAACGACGAGAGCGAGAGAGGATGGAAGAAATGTTTAAGAGGCGGCAAGGATCATTTATTGGTCCCTTGGAAGACGACCTGTCACCTCCTCACGTAACTCCATCAAAGAAACCAACTTCAAGAGCTCTACGACCAGGTGAAAGCCCATCGTTTATGCGTCCAACTCAGAGCTCTCTGGAAGTAACTCAGAAGAAACCTATCCAAACATCTCCTGCTCTTTCATCTCGCACTCCGAGCCCAGCACCTCCAATGTCTCTGCCAACTGAACAAAACGTCAACAGCACTTCAAATGGCAGCATCAAATCCGCCAACGGTTGCAGCGACGTCAGTCCAGATCCTTCTCGCCAAGATACTAATTCAGTGTTTAATCTTACTGGGTCATCTCTTATACGAGTTGTCTCTACTGGTGAAGAAGAGGTACCTGAAGAAGAACCAACAGAGACACTAAATAAGAATCCTGTTAATGATTCTGTTGAATCTGTTCTACTTGATGATATGTTACCTCGAGAACTACCTCGAACAGCACCAAAACACAGATCCACTCTCATTGCTGCTCCTCCAAGTTCGAAGTCCAGTATGGACTCTCAGGTTATGAATAGAGGAGTTCCGCCTGAATTAAAGTCTTCTTTTTGTATTGAGAAGTTTAATTCTTCTCCATTTCTCTCTCGTCTATCAGCTCGTATGATGAAGTCAGAACCAAAGATTCAGAGAAAAGAATTTACTGCTCCAAGGAAATCTGCTTCTGGTGTTCATCTTCGAAAGAAGGTTTTCCGAGCAGAGTTTTCAAAATCGAAGTCAATTCTCTCTCCAAAGCGTTCGAACACGCCTGTTCCTGCCAGTCTTAAAAGGAAAGCTTCAGCGACACCTTCAGCGACACCCTCAGCGAATATCGTACCTGAGGCTGAACCTACTTCAGCTGCTCCTACTTCAGCTGTTGTTACAGTTTCACCTTCTGCTACAGCAAGGAATGGTCGTGTTAGTCTAAAAGACTCTTATCGTAGAACGAATTCTCATCCTCATGGTCTAAACAAATGGGAACCTGACTACTTCATTCACAACAAGGAAGCTTTCGTAAGGTATGGGTTTTTTTATTTGTGAAATTATCCTATATTTACTATTCAAATTGAAAAACAGGTATTTCTTTATGGTCTATGGTTTTTTTTCCCCTTAACACTGAGTTTAACAACGTGAACTTTTCTTGACTAATAAAACACAACAGCACTGGCAGACTCTCCAGAGGTAACAATTACGAACGTGCAACTCGCAGTAGCAGCGAGCGAAAGAGGAAAACAGAACTAATAACTACTATCGGAAATGCGAAGTTTAAACTTCCAATTGGGATCCTTACAGCTGGTATGTAATGAAATCTGTTATTTAATTTTATTCACACAACAAGAAATATACTTTAGAAGTTAACCCCTACAAACTAATAGAAACAGAACCCACAAAGGGAGTTAAGCTATCCCGCACAGTGATGACGCCCCGAACACCTCGCTTACAGATGGAAGCGATAGCAAAGACTGTCAAGCGTCATAGTACTGGAAGGAGTTCTAAACGTGTAAACAAAGGTCGTACCTTCTCACAGCCAGCTAAATTTAAACCAGTTCAAGACTACAGTCTTGATAGCCGGCAGAACTTCATCGCTCAGTCGAGTGGTACTATTGGCGTGACGCCGAGATTGAGTATGTGATATTGATATCGATAGCAGCGTTGTGTTGCGGTTTCTAAAAAAAAGCAATGTGGTTGAATATTTCAAGCCAAAGCAAAACCAAAAATAAACAGCACATGACTGGGAGCCGTCTACTTCCGAGCCTCCCCGGGCTGTCTTCAGTAGTCGAACCAGCAGTCCTGAAGCAGCATGGCGACAACGATCTCTGAACGGAATGCTTCGTGCGACGTACCCTCCGACTGGAGCAGCAAAGTAGTTTATATAATCAGTGTTAGTAAGGTATTGTTGTTGTTCGACTCTCACTGGTAGTTGTGAAATACAATTCTCAGATTTGTGTTTGTTTTTGGGGAACGTAACAGTTTTCAAGTTAAAAAAAAAAAAGCAAAAAAAGAAGAGGGAAAATGACTTACCAAAAAAAAAAAAAAATCATTTCCAATATGTTGTACAGGCTCTACGCCAATTTTTTTGTTTAATTAGGTTTCAATGATTAACCAACACACGAAAGAAGAATCCACTGTTGTGTTGGTTGGGTACTAAATAATCGTGAAAGTTTCTTTTTTTTTGCAGTAGGAAAGGAGTCCTCACATAATCCCTTCAGCAGAGTATTTCGGGGGACGAAATTCGACGACTTATCTGAAACCGACGGTTTCCCCCCTTCCCCCTCTTTTTTGAAAAACCTTTTTTTTTTTCTCTTCTTTTCCTACAATAAAATTGTTTCTTTTTTGTTAGTTATCCCTTCCCTCCCATTCCTATCTTATACATCTTTTTTGGTCTTTTATTTCATTTTTTTTTTTTTTCCATTTCTTTTTTTTATTTATTACCTCTTTTGAAAAGTTTGTTGTTGCAACCACAAAAAAAAAAAGTGAAAGGAAAAAAAAAAAAAATAAATAACAAAAAAACAACGGTTAGTTGCGTCAGCCGCAAGGGTAAGCGATCGCTATTTTCTCTCTACACCGATAGAGAGAGGTTTATGTAGTCTGGTTCACAGACTTTTTAATTTAGGTAAAGAAACCATCTGTGAGAGAGTGGAGTGCCCAGGAACTGATAAAAAGGACTCTTGTAACCATCATGTTTAAAAAAACATGGAAAAAAAAAACGAACAAAAAAAGGAAAAACAGCAGCGGTAATATCAAAGTATAGAGCGGGGGACACAACACAAGTATCTTTTTGTCCCCTCAATGTATAACACGTGTAAACTCTGTAGCTCACAGTTACCTGTATTTTAATTTTTCTCACATAGCAAGTCGTCTGTAGTGCTTCTTGATTGAGTATTTGATCGCAATTTAGTTTCTTTTCTTTTTGCCCTCAGAAAATTTCCAAAATTTTTTTCCCGCTGCCCTTCCATTTTTTGCAAAACTATGCCCATGTGTTATTGCTAAAACACCAATCAATGGAGAAGAGCCGTCACTCTACTTCTATATCATAATCAAAGCATCGATAGTCACCTCGAAACGTGTGAGGCTTTCTTTACTGATTCCTGTTTTTTATAATTGTTTTCCTCGTTATGGTTTTTTTGTTTGTGCGTTTTTTCTTTTTTTCTTCCATTATACATTTATTTTCCCCAATTGTTGTTCCTTTGAATTTGATAATACATCTTTTATTATTGTTGTTGTTTGCCCTTACCTCTGGTTCCTTTTTTTTGGAACTTATGCTTCGACGTAACAGCAGGATTTTCTGTTGGGTAGTTGTTATCGTGAGAATTCTTGCAATGAATCTTTCTTGTATTGATTATTGTATTAGTCATAGGGAAAGCTTTTCCTTCATCGTTTGTTGGAATGGCGATGCTGTCTTCTGCTCGTTTGGTCTTTCCTTTGAAGAATCCTTTGAGAACAACACTCAAGTGTGTTAAAATTATAATCTGAAACCTTTTTTTTTTTTTTTTTTTTTTTTTCGTTGCGTGATCTTTTCCTCCGGAAGACAACCCGGAGAGATATGATTATTCTTTTGTTTTTTTCCCGTCTGTTTTTGCTTTTGAGATTTTTGTGTTTTTTTTTGGGAAGGTTTTTTTTTTTTTGGATCCTTTTTCGTGGAGACTTTTTTGAAGGGAATGGTAATAGTATTCATTGCTCGTTGTTGACTTAATTTAGGGCAACAAATTAAAAAAAAAAAAAAAAACTCTTTTTTATGTTTTTTTTTTTTTCTGTTTGTCCCCCCATTTGTGATAAAAAAAAAAGTTGATCGATGGATATAAATAATATCGGTATGTAAAAATTTAACGTTACAAATTTTTTTTCCCCTTACGACTTGGACTACGGCTGAATTTCGTTCACCCCTCGCTGTTCGTTTAAACGGTCTTTTTTTTTTTTTTTTTTTTTTTGTGTTTTTTTGAGAGTAAAATTTTGTTGCCGAAATCGTTTCGTTATGTTTTTCTTTACTACCGTAGAGGCTTCATTTATTGAGTTTGAACCAAAAATATATATGATATGTATTTCCACATAAGCATATAATTAACAACCTGCCCTCTAGTTAAAGACGCCTACCTACTTTCTGGTGAAGCAGATAACAAACAGAATTGAGGCTGTTACTTGGGACGTCATGCCAGCTGTGGGAATTATCTTACCCTCCCCGGGGTTGAAATTCTTACGAATTTCAGTTTACCGGAATATTTCCCTTTTTTTTTTTTTTTTTTTGCAGTAGGCTGTCCAGCTTAATATTTTTTAACTTTGTGTAAGAATCGCTGTCGGTAGATCTCTTCATCGATGTGGGGCTGCTTTCCCCCCCCTCGCTTTGCTTTCTGTTATTGTTCTACTAGTCCTGATGCGTTTTGCCTCACTTTGCTTGCGATTTCATCTTTTTTTTCTTTCTCCCTTTTCTTTTTTTTTTTCTGTTGTATTTAATAGGAAAAGGAAGGTAACGTTATTGTTCGCCAAGTGTAGAAAATACGATTTTCTTTTTTTGGCCGAAATACATATCAACCCGCTTTGTCCATTCAAGTACTCGTATTCGACGACACCTGTCTGTGAGAATAAAACTATGATTTCTCATATTGTAAACTAGATGTTGACGAAACTTTATATTGAGCTTTAGACGGTGCGAATTTGAGTTGTTTTTCTTGTGTGTGCGTTTAATTTTTTTTTTTTTTTTTGTGAGTAAATCCCTTCGCCTATAAAAAAGACACTTCGATTTTTTAATTTTTTTTTTTTTTTTAAAAATTGTCCAGCTGGCAATCCGAAGCGACTCAAAAGAAAGAAGGAAAACCTTTTTTAATTGTGTTGTTGTAAGATCGTTTCATTAATTTATTGACGAAGGGCTTTTTCTTTTTTATCAAGAGGCAGTCTGGCAAATCGTTTTATTTTACATGTATTTCTTTTGGTTAGTAGTTACCTACCCTTATTATTATTATTTTTTTTTTCTTCTTTTTGTGTGTTCATCCGAAGGGGGTTCAGATTTGTGCTAACCAAATGAAGAAAGTGATTTTTTACCGACTATCAACAGAAAAATGTGTTTTTTACTATATTTTTAAGCTTTTTTAGCTTTTTTTTTTTTTTTTTTCCCCTGTTCTTTCACCCCATTCATTTTTCTTCTATTTTTTTTCTTCACTCTCCTCTTCTCCCCTCCCCTTCTTAGTCGCTGTATCCAAAACTGATGCTAAAATTTTCTTTTATGTTGTTTTATGATACAACACTAGTTGTAATTTTTTACAAAAAATCGAACATACAACCCCCACTCCCATTCTTTTTTTTTTGGAGAAAAAAAAAAAAGAAAAAAAAAAAAAACCATCACGACTTTTTTACGTGTTTCGTGTACAGTTAGTTGTTCACGAAAGTATGTTATGAAAAAACTACCAAGTTACTTATGCACAAATCACTAATCCGGTTTGAGTTCCTGAGTTTTGATTGAGCAACGGGGCATCTTTCAGAGGAGGGGTGTCTTGTTTTATCTCTTTTGTTTCTCTCGTTCTTTCACCCGTCGACAATGAAAATGAGTTTTTTTTGAGAAATTAAAAAAAAAAAAAAAAATCATCTGCCAAACTTCTCAGTTTACTTTATGATTATAATTTAAGTATTATCGAAGTTGCGTTTGCAAAACTACCCTTCCGTCGACATCGACTCAAATGCTGTATCCTGGAGCATTTTTCCCGTTTTTTTTTTTTTTTTTTTTAATACGGAGAAGAAAACTATTCAGATTGAAAAGCCGTTCTTATATAGTCATGATTTATTTTCCCCTTCGTGCGACAGGATTGCTGTCTGCGTTCTACGAAATATAAGGCTGATCTGAATAGTTTTTTTTTTTTTTTTTTTTTTTTTTGATAATGTTTTTCATCACCAAAGATGATGAGGCAGAAAACAGTAGAAAACTCACGAGAAACCCAAACAATGGTATTCTGATTGCCTAAAGTGACCCTAAACACGTTTGAGTTGCCACAGCCCAGATCATTGATTGACTTACTGATGCTACAGTATTTCTATTCGCTCAGGACTAATAGTTGGGGTGATCAGTTCGGGTCTAACAAGGTGAGAATGAGGGGGAGGGGGAAAAAAAGTTAGCAAAAAAAAAAAAAAAAGCAATGACGAGGAGTTACAAACAGTAGTTTAGTTTTGGAGTAAATGGTTTGAAGCGAATTGAGGTCTTTGTTATTTTCTATGGTGATCCCAGCTTTTCTTGTTACTACTCTGTTGTCGGTTCTCAACCCGTTTTTTTAATTTTTAATTTTTTTTTTTTTCATTATATTAAGAACAAACGCAAAAAAAAAAAAAAAAAAAAAAAAAAAAGAAGAAAAAAAATAAAAAAAACAACAACAACAACAAAAAAAAAAATAAAAATAAATAAAAAAAAATAAAAAAGAAGAATTAAAAAAAAATAAAAATTCGGTTCATGTTTTTCCTTACAACATAGTTTATAAAAAAAATTTAAAAAAAAAAAGTTTTACTCATCGTATTTATTAATACATGTAAATGCTTAGTTTTAAGACAGAATATCACATCACATATGGAGACTGCAGTTCAAGGGGGATAACCAACTTACTGATTATCTTGTCACTTCGTTTGATTATTTCAAATTACCACAGAAAAAAAAAAAAAAAACCCTATATCAAAGATGCCGTTGACGGGTGCGATCAGAAGATGGAACTTACAAAAGGGTTATGGTTTCATAAAGGGAGACGACGGTGCTGATGTTTTTGTCCACCGCTCAGATATCAACGGAGATCCTGAAGAGGTTGCAGAAATAGAAGAAGGTACTCTTGTTCAGTACGAAGTTCAACCACACGATGGACGACTAAAAGCTATGGATGTCACTGTTAAAGCAGGAGGTGCTATTGGTGTTGGTGGACTTCGTACAGGAGGAGCTCGTACTCCAGGTGCGACTAAAAGAGTTGTCCCACCAGGAAAGACTGTAGGCAGAGTAAAACTTTGGTTCGACAGCGGATATGGTTTTGTCGTTCCTTCTTCTGGTGAGCACCAGGGAAAAGATATTTACGTTCACCATTCTTCCTTTGGTGGAGGCGCTCTCAATATAGGTTGGGAACTCTATTTTGATATACAAACAGATCCTACAAATCCTGGAAAACTCCGAGCTGCAAAGGCATCTGGTCCTGCCGTATGCGGACGTGGTTGCAGAGCTCAGGTATGAGAATCACACATTTTTTTGTTGGTATTTTTCCTTTTTTAGGTTTTAGTTTCACCCGACAAATTGAATGAACAACACAGGCGCCACACGAGGGCTTCCATTCCGGAGCCGTAGCAAAAAGGGTCCCACCAATCTCAATAATTAAAGAAACGGAAGAGGTAGTCGATGAAGAAGAGGAAATAGTTTCAAAGCCGATTGTTGTGGGTGAAATGGCCCCAGTGACAGACTCATTCAAACCTTACTAAGAGACAGTTGAGTGTAACCAGATGGTTACCTTCTAGAGGATGGCAATCTTAAGATGAGCTGCCGATCAGAGTAGCTACTTCACAAACTGGTTGTAGGATCTAAGAAGAAAGCTCTTTGCATCATCTCCTTCTGATGCATTTATTTTATAACAGAACCTCAAAACACTACTTTGTCAGACCTGGTTGGCCAACGCAGAACAGCCAACGATTCCAAGTAAAGAAAGCTATAGCCGTGAGACGCTATCGAGTTCAGCAAATCTAAAACTGCTATTTTCGCGGTGACATATTTCATTCTCAGGACATAAAGATCACACACATATGGAAGGTTTGGGCAACTTTTTTTTCTTCCCTCAATCAATTCTAACTTATATATAATCATCGAATATTCTTTTCAGGAGGGGGTGGGCCTACTTAATGGATGACGAACCCACAGGTCTCGCAAAGGAAGGAGCGTTTGAAGCCTACGAAGCCGCTACTATGAAATTATTAATGCGAGCACAAGAGTTAATGAATTGTACTTCTCCTCAATCAACTGAATCGTTAGAGTCTCAATCACGTGGAGAGGAAGAGTCAAAGGCTGAGACTCCACCACCACCTCCAGCAGCAATTGCCCCGTCTCCAATGCAACCTGTTGTGATCCATGGAGATATAGGGAGTGATAAGGAAATGTCGAGTAATATAACTGGGTTGTTTACAAAGTTTGACAACTGGTTGGCAGCTACACCCGTTGAAACTACCGACAACTTACCGCTTATGAACAAACTACCGGACTACTCCTCCGTACCTGACATTCCAGAACCAGAAATGGAAAGTATTTCACCGACCGTTCCACAAGAGCACAGCGATTTCCATGTCGAGTCGTGTGACGATTTCAATCCACCTCCTCATTCTGATCCACCTCCTCATTCTGATCGATATCCTTCACCTGAGAAATCTGAAGATTTTTCTCCCGAAAGTAATTATACGAATGCCGCAACTCATCTTCCTGCTGAACCTCCTCCGGGTTACAAGTCTGTTCATAGTACCGAACACCTGAATGACGTCTCTCAAACCCGCAAACCTGCCCTGTTCGATTCTGAGTCGCATCAAAATTTTGATCTGCCAAAATCAGATCACCCTGCAGCTCCAAAACCTGCCCAATTCGATCCCGACTCTCATCATAATTATGAACAGCCCTCCAGTGCCCGACAATCGAATAAACCTGCCCAGTTCGATTCTGATTCTCATCATAATTATAAGCAGCCCACTGCCCGACAACATGTGGCTGAGAAACCTGTCCAGCTCGATTCTGACTCTCATCAGCATTTCGATCAACCAGCTGTTTCTCACCATTTCGAAGCGGGAATTGACAGTGACCTGCTTGCGGCTACGGCGGCATCGCTGAGGAATGATCCGCCAAGGAGGATGTCCGATAGAGATGCTCTACTTGCAAAGCTGAAAGAACAAGAAAAAGAGATTGAAAGACTTACAAGACAACAGTATGAACACGGTAATACAAGGCGAATTGGTACACTGGAAGAGTTACTCACAGATAGGAAGAAGAAACACTGGGGAGGTAAGAAAACCCCATCAATCTCACCAGTAAGATCAAGAAGTGAATCAGATTCAAGAAGTTGTAAGGAAGATGGGTTGAAAACGACTGCCTTCGGTACATCTGCGCAGGTTACTCAACCCAGAGCGAGGCCTTCGAAGCAGGAGAGGAAGCCAAGGCCACCTACGCGTTCGCTTCCGCAAAGTGCACCGTCGCCACCTGGCAAGCGAACTGGTAGCGTTGCAAAGAAACGAGCGATGACTCCGACAAGAGTTGGTACACCCCGCAAGAGTGATTCACCTCCTGCAGCCTTTTCTCCACTGAGCTATACCAATTCCCCTTATTCAAGGAAACATAGAATTGGTCCTAAGACACCTGATCAGTCAGCAGCTGCGTGGTCTCAAAGGGGAACTGTTAACACTCCTCACTCACCTTACGGTATGACACCAAAGAATAATAACTCTAACGATGTTACACTGCAGCCAGCTGATCAAATTGATTATGAGACTGAGGCTGTTAGACAGATGGAGTTGGCTGAGAAGAAAACAATTATCGTATCAAATTATAAATCAGAGATGTCAGAGATTAGTAAAGTAATGATCGATGTTGCTGACCAAATTCACGAAGAGCGCCAACAATTGAAGACTCTCTCCCGCAGGAAGGACGTACTCTCTACTGAGCACAGTCCTTCACAAGAAGAAACTGAAAACCAACGTGTCTTGGCAGAACTGAAACAACAACGAACTGAGGTTCACAGTCAGTACCAACATAGCTTGGTTCTCGTGGCAAAGAAAAAACATGCTGCTAAGAACAGAATTATTGAAGGCACCACAAGGAGAAGAGACGAATTGCAACTAAAAATCGAATCAGCGGAGAATCGAATTGCAGCGCTAGAAGAGACGCATCGGTCGAACCCAACAGACAGTACTGCTAAAACTAATAGAAGTCATTTGGATTGGTTGGCTGAAAGGTTTCCTCTTGAGGTTGAGATGGCGTATCTCATTCTTCAACAGAAGTCGAACATTAGTAACAATCAGCAGCAGATGTCTGCTCACGTGGAGGCTGATCAACTTTCAGATCTCAAGTCGGAAATTCGAATAAGATCATCGGAGCTTCGTCACCGACAGGCTGCTGAGCAGAATTGGATGTCAGTTCTCCGGGGGCGAGACCAAATAAGTGTTCAGGAAATTCAGCATTACTGCAAAGTGTTTCGCGATAAATCACACACCTGCATCCCTGACAATGACAAACCCACTGCGGAACAGTTGAAGATTCAAATTGAACTCGCATGTACTGCTGAGCTTTTAGAAGTATGGCTCGAAGAATCTGAAGCTTCCGATATCGAAAGTGACGACCTCCTTTATGAAAATGTAACTGATTTCGTGGAGGCGTTAATGACTGAGAGCGACGTGTTGAAATATCAGCTGCAGCGACAGATACTCGACTCTGAGACGAGATCAGCAATGCAGACGACAGGCATTAATAACACTGTCGCTGACTTAACTTCTGAAACAGATGCTGACAATCAAATATTAATCTTGCAGTCTCAAATTGAATCACAACAAGTTCCCACATCCGACCTCCAGGAATTTCCTATCCACGATTGGAGAGCTCCTCTGCTACTGGGAGGGTACAAAGGAAGGCAGCCATTCATCTCTCAGCTCATGAAAACTGTAATGGATCAAGAGTCTGAACAAAAAAAGAAAAAAGAAAATTACAAAGAATCCCCTGGCGATATACTCCAGGCCAAAAGAGAATTAGCCAGCTTGCTGTCACAACGGGATAACGTAGTTCTTGCTTCATCGGAGGCGGGTAATGAAGAAAAGGGAACGAACGGCAGCAATGCACTGAAACTACAACGAGAGATGCTTGAGAATTTAGACGAAGAGATTTCAAGGACTGAGAACAGCCTCAGAGGATTTCAACAGCGTAGAGAGGAAGAACACCACAGAAACACCATCGGATTAAATAGAAAACTGTCGTCGAAGAAAGCTGAAATTGCTAAGCTGTTGAAGAAAGAAAAGAATCTCGAGCACGAGATGTACAACCTCCGAACTCAACAGGAATCGAAGATCAGTTCTCTAAATAGAGAAGCCGCTGCAATGTCTCCCAGTGCTCGAAAAGTAAAATATCAACCTGGTGAGTCATCGTCAGGTTACGCTGCCATTCACAAACATCAGGTAGTGTCCCCTCGTCGTCAGGCTCCACCCCTCGGTACAGTCACTCCTCAGTTCAAGAAGAAGATTTCCCGAAAAGGTCAAAACAGAAATCGAACACCTACCCGTGAAGTCGGATCCCCATTTGCGCAACCCGGCAGAAAAAGGGCTCACTCAGGGATTCGAACTCCAGCGATGAAAGGTTTAACCCCACCAACTGAAGCATTACCTTCAGAGGCTGAGTACAGTGATATGCAAATGAACGAAGAAGGACTTTCTCGGAATTGTTCTACCCTGTCAGATGGCTACGGGATGGTTGATGCTCGCGGGGAGCCACTTTTGAAGGCCGGTTATGAAACACGCGACTACAACGCGAATGCTTCTGAAATCCAACTTTACGGTCCTTCCAGCCCATTCGTTCCAATTGAAGAAGCAATTATTGAATTACAGAGAATATCTAAGTTAGTATATGAAGGTTCAACTACTTGGAAAAAGTCGAAAAATGGAGGCTACGGAAAGCGAACGATTCGCTTGGCAGCTAACCTTTCGCGTATTGAAATCCGCAGAGATGGAAAGAAAGTCGCGGAAGACTTTCTTCGAGCTGATCACATTGTTCGAGTTGGTAAAATAAAAGCCACCACTGATCACCAGTTGGGAGGGCAATTTCCAATTCTAGTTCAAATGCGCGACTCTCGGGTGGAGTTCACATTCGAAGATTCAGAAACTGCATCAGATTGGGGGACTGTGTTAGGAACCTTAGTAAGGAATAGATCATCTCTATTCTTCTTAAAATATAATATGAGACGATTGCTTAACTAATCAAACTGTTACAAACATACCATAACCAACAAAACATAAATTTTTTGTTTAAATTCTTTTTTTATCCTGTTTTCCCTTATATTTCTTTTTCTTTTAAACCCTCATCCGTTATTGTGTAATAGAGTAGATTGGTGTGAGAGGATACTGTGTTCCTTATAGATATGTGCATCGTATTTTTTTTTTTTTTTTGTCTGAGCAAACTGTTTGGTGATAATTGCTTTAAGTAGTTCAGTGGTTATCTTTTTGTTAGATTGTTTTTATTATTTTTTTGTTCTCCCTTCCCTGATTTTTTCCACCCCGGTTACTTCTCATTATGAACTTCATTACAGTACTTTACTTATTAACAGTCCTCATCACACATCAATATTATACCGCAGTTAAGATCCAATTGCGACCCTAGGAACACCTTTTTTTTTCTATTTTCTTATTGTGTTCATAATAATTAACTTATCATACAGCTGTTTGTGGAGAGAGAGGGGGGAAAAGGGAGGGGGGGGGGGAGGGGGAACAGATATTTAGATAAAAAAATGAATCAGGCAGCTTATGAAGGAACAGGAGTGATGGAGCAGTCGGTGATTACAGCAAGAAACCCACAAGATTCTCTTGGAATTGATGTTGTTGATACTCCAAAGGGTCCCTTGATAACTGGAATCGCTCCGGGAGCAACATCTACAGCAGCAAAGTTAGCTGGCGCTATACCACTCTTTGTGAGGAAAGTCGGAACAGTTGACACTCCGAATTTGGAAGCGTTGTCAACGGCAATTAAAACACTTCAATTATCAAAAAGTCATGACTACCCTCTTACCTACGAGAGAGCTCTTAAAATGCACACTCTCCGACTGCAATCAAAAGATCAGCCGTTAGGAATCTCATTTGAACCTTCTCCTCACGGAGTGTTGATTGTTGAAACTACAGGTGCGACATCAGCATGTGGACTTCGTAAGAATACTTTAATTAAAACAGTTAATGGTGAAAGGATTAAAGATTCAACTCATTGTAAAGATTTATTAGTTGCGGGTAGAGGAAATGGTGTTTTGAGTTTCGTATTTGGAACGCTACCAGTGAGTGCCGCTCCAATAAACTTACAACCGCCTCCGACATCACCAGTTGAACAGAATAGTAATCCGAGTCAGGGAAAGCAACCTGCGGAGTTACCACCACCACAGGTTGAGAAGCCGGTGGGTGCTCCTCCTCCTCCTCAACCTCCACCTCAACCTCCAGCACCTCCTCCTTTAGGTGGAAGTAGTAATGCTAATCCTTTTCAAGGTCATCCTCAATATAGTCCTCAGGGATCCCCTAGAGGAATATCTAAAAACAATGATGACATCGCCAATCAATCACTGGTAGTTCCCGCAATGCCTATGTTCGAACCCGCTCAAGATACAAGAGCGAAGTCACTTCTTGATAAGGCACTGCACTCTGATTCAGGTGGTCCACAGTCTGATTTATTTACATTCCCAGCAGATGTTCATTTTTGGGATAATTTCAAACAGCAGGCGGCATTTCACGAAGAACTTGCTCAGAAACAACCATTTTACCACTTGTCTGCTTCACACGATGAAACTCCATTGAAAATTAACCAAGGATTCGTTAGAGCGTTTGTTGGGGGTTGGGAACAACAAAATCCCCACACCGTAACAACATATGGGCCTCATGGAGCTGTGTCATTTCATGGATCTACGGAGTTTTGGCATTTATTGGAAGATGCATTTGCAGGAAATGTCCCGTCAGGGGATGCTAATATGGTAATCACAACTAACCAGGATCCTAGCAGGCCACTGGCAGCATCAGCACAGCAGTGGAATGAGATATGCGCTCGGTGGGAACACGACAAGGGGATCACTTCCCCAGAGAGAAGTGAAAGGATGAGAATGAGACAAAAGCAAATGGAATCCTTACCAAGGAAGAAACCTCAAACAACTCAGGGAACTCAATATGTTGATCCTAGTGAGTTCATTTATTTAGATAAGCTTCCAGAGGGTGGACGTTGGCCTCCTCAAAATAGAGCTCCGCCGTTCTCTTCCCAACCTCCTGCTATGTACTCTTCCCAACCTCCTGCTATGTACTCTTCCCAACCTCCTGCTATGTACTCTTCACCACCACCACAGCATAGTTGTCATAATTGTGGTTACTCACCTCCGTGTAAGACATGTGGGAATAGTCCTGGTCGTCTTAGGCTAGATTCACATCCACATCCACATCAACAGCCACATCAACAGCCACATCAACAGCCACATCAACAGCCACATCAACAGCCACATCAACAGCCACATCAGCAGCAGTTACGTTCGGCTCCCCGTCCGCAAGTGACTCCAACACGTCCGTTTTCCAATCCAGCTGTTAATCGTTATCTGAGTAATTCAAGTCCTGCTGCTGGATTAAATCCAACCGCCCCATCATCGTATTGGGATTCATTCGTTAGAGAATGGGAAGGCGTTGCTACTAATGTTCAGAGATCAAAGGGATTGACTTCGCTAATGAACGGAACAGTCAGCGCCAGGGATATTTAATAAAAACGTCAGATGTTCAGCCAACAAAAGTTAAATGCGCCGTCAGCAGCATTCCTGAGTTGGTTCGTTCATTTTATAAAAATATTCATACATGTATCACTCAAAGGGTATAAGTATGATTATCTTGTTAGATAATAGGAGAGCGATGCTGTTTCAAAGACGAGATATGTGACCAGCCGCCTGAGTTCTGTGCTGATGGTGATTAGTTCCAGTCGATGCGAACAGTCTTTTCATGCAAACGTTATATCAGTTTGGGCAATGGACTTACGTAGTTCTTTCTTTATATAAAAAAAAAACTTTAAAAAAAAAAAAAAAAAAAAAAACCGTTGTCGCCCATTGTTAAGAGCTGACTGGTCGGCGTGCAACTGTCTTCAGAATCTTTAATTTCTTTTTCTCTTTTTTTTAAAAATGTTTTATTGTATCTTAGTTTTGTTTCCCTATCACCTGCAATGGTTACTGGGTAATCCTTGTAGCTTTGTCTGTAGTTCTTCATTGAGAGTGTTCAGCATGTTATTTTATTCTATTCAGTCAGGTCATAAAGTAGAGGATGTGTTGGAATTTTTAGTTTTAGAATATTTATAAGTTGTGGTTTTTTTAATTCTATTCTTAATAGATTCATACCACTACTTTTTACAACAATGACCTACTCACCACGTCTTCTCGCTGGAAGCCTGAGCCCTCGTCTCAGCAGCCTGAGCCCAACTGCTGTTATCGTCGACGACCCACTGCACAGCGTCCTCGGTCACACTTACGCCACCAACGAGGCCTTTGCTCGCGCTGGATCCCTTGAGGCATCAACAAGAGCAGGAGTTCTTGCTGGCCACGCATCAGCCGCGAGCACCGCCGCGAGCCTCTCGCGTTCCGAGGCCATCGCTCAGTCCAGTAGAACTGCGTTGCAGGGAAGACTCGCCGCCGATGCCTCCGCAAGAGAACACTCGGCTGCCTACGCCGCCAACGCTTCTTCAGCAGCCGCCGCTGCTGCAGGACACGGTGTTGCACTGAGAGCTTCTGAGCACCGTGCTGTTGAGGGTGCACTTGCTTCTGCTGAGGGAGTGTTGGGTATGAAAGCTATTCAGAGAGACGCTGCTGGAAGAAGGGCCGCTGAGAGGGATGCCAACCACGCTGCATCAGCTGTGAGAGCAACTTCACTGGGAGCGGTGAGGGATGGAAGAGCGGGCGAGGCGTCAATTGCCGGAGCGAGGGCGGCTGCAGCTGGAGCAGATGCTGCCAACGCCAGGGCATCTGAGAGGGCTGCTGGAGTTTTGGCACACGAAGCGAGTGTTGCGTCAGCCACCACCAGAACCCGTGCTTCTGCTGCTGAAGTGCAGGCGGCAGCTGCTGAGAGGAGGAGGGCTGAGGTTGCTGCTGCTGCTGCGCACGCTGCGGCAATTGCGAGGGAAGCTGCGGCTGCGGAGAGAGCTGCGACCCAGGCACTTGCACTTGCTGGTAGGGATGCGGATGTTGCGAGAGCGAATGCCTCCAACGCGAGGGCTGATGCTTCAGCTGTGGAGCAGCAGGCGAGGGCGAGAGCACTCTGCCACGGAGCCACTCAGGCTGAAGCGGATGCTGCCGGCAGACGTGCTGTGGCTGAGCAGGCGGAAGCTGCGAACGCATCGACGAGACTGTCATTCGCTGATCAGAGTGCGCGTACTGCTGCTGCCGAAGCATCTGTTGCGGCTAGGGATTCAGCTGTTGCCAGGGCGGAGCTTGCTGCGAGAACTGCTGATGAGGGAGCTGCAAGGGGACAGGTTGCTGTTGCACACGGATCTCTGAGAAGAAGTGGACGTGATTTAGGGATGGCGAATGATGCGTACGTGCGTGCCACCAGTCAGGAGGCAGTTGCACGCGGTTCTCATGCGAATGCCGTGACACACGCTTCGATTGAGCGTTCGAGACACTTACGTGAGGAGTCAGCACTCGCAGCTGCTTCAGCGAGGGAAGGATTTGCTGTTTCTGCGGAGGCTGGAGCACATGCGTCTGCGAGACTTGCCAGTGCAGATGCCGGACATGCTGCTTCGATTGCCAGCAGCGCTTCATTGAGGAGAGCAGTTCACGATGCCAGCCCGAGAAGGACGATTGCGTACGCTGACCCGCTCGGAGCTGCTTACGCTGATCCGCTAGCTGCGTACGCTGATCCGCTAGCTGCATATGCTGACCCACGTTCCCCTGCGAGGGCACACGCTGCAGCATTGGCAGCATCGTCCATCGGATCACCTTCGAGAGTGCACGCCGCGTCATTGGCGGCAGCCTCCACCATCGGATCTCCGTTGAGATCTACAACCGGAAGTCCTGTTCTCGATGCGAAGTTGGCTGCTTTGGGATCTCCAGTTGGAAGTCCTCGTTTCTACTAATTAAATAATAACTCAAGTTGTGTGAGGTTTCATAGTTGTTTAATATTTACCTGTTTGTACATGAATGAAGAAAGAATGCCTTCCTGTTGAAGGTAACTAATTGTTTGTATCCTTTTTTTATTATTTTCTCTGTTGATATGTTTAATGTTTCTTTCAACCTACGTACGATGAATTGTGATTAAGGACCTGTATACCTTTTTTTTTTGTGTGCAAAATTCTCGACGTATTTTTCTGTTTATATCTGGTACCCTGAGTATCCTGTTGAATGATAATAAAAATATATAGGAAGGAGAACGGGTGAAAAGAAAAAAAAAAAAAAAAAAAAAAAAAAAAAAAAAAGTCCATTTCTTCATGTCAACATAAGTTGAAGTGTTGGAATGGCGGTGTATTTATTTGTACTTCTCTCTCATCTTTGTTTATTGGTTGTAGCCTGATTGGTGTTTGAACCACATGATTTTTAACGCCTTGGGCTAGAATAAGTTCAACAGCCTGCATTGGTTGCAGTGGTCAAAGAGGCAGTCGTATCAAAAAAAAAAAAAAAAAAAAAAAAAACATATTTCTCTCCCAACAGTACACACAGTGGAATTATGAAATGTTTTCTTCGCAGATACCACGTTGCAAAACAAAACATCAATACAACAGCATTCACGATGTTCTTATTCTTGTGATAAATTAATGACCATATTTGGTGATAATATGTGGACGAAATATTCATTTTTTTATTTAGGGGGGAAAAAAAAAAATATGGAAATCCGACTTTTTTGAAAACCAACAACCCTAATAAAGAATCCTTAATAAGAGTTATTGACAGGTTTATTCTTTAAAAATAAAAAAATAAAAAAATAAAAAGAACATGTCGAAGAGTACCACCTCGACAGAAGATGGGCGAGAACCTAAAAGAAGAATCTCAAGAGTGTCAATGGAAATGCCAAACTTAAGAGTGAACACAAAATCAAGTGGCAAGATGCGCCTTGACACTATCGATGTCAAGTCTGTTGAACATTCCGATACTGAAGGAGCTGAACAAAGCACAGACAAAGACGATGACAGACAACCGCTCACTGGATATTTAAAAAAAGCTGAAAGCTGTTGGATGCTAATAATATTCGTACTGGGAGTCTGTTTATTCGTTGCAGCTGACTCAGCAATAGCAGCGACGATAGAAATAAAATCAGGTGGTCAAATTAAAAATCTTATCACAAACAATGACTCTCTATGCGTTGCTTCTCAACTGAACTCTACGATAACAGAAATTGATATGCAGGAAATTTGTTCTTTTTTATGGGACAAAGGCCTTCATATTTTCGTTATTTGGATTGTCTTATGGTCAGTTCTGTTACCTTTTACAACCTTAGTTCTTCAATTAGTGGCTTGTTTTAGACCATTGAGAATCACCTCTCGATCCAATTTCTTGGCTTTGACGACCTTTATTGCAAAGTTTGCGCTGTCAGAGGTGTTTATGTTTTCTGTAATTGTTGCTGGGTTGACTGTAAGATTTGATTCACATGTTCCTGTAAGAAGACCTGTAGAACAACCAATAGTAACTGAGAGTTATCAACGTATTAAAGTATTATCATCTGACTGTATTGACGATCCGACAGGCGCCCTTTCACAAAAGGGATTTAACTGTGAGATGTTATCAGCGATGTGTGATACCGACTTGAGTACAGTAGATCCAACAACACCCAAGGGAACTACCGGTTGGATGATGTGTCCTGTCACGTGTGATAGGTGTGATGACTTTACTATTGCTGTGACATCTGGTGACTTGGTTTTTATTGGAATTCAACCACCTACGAGTCAAGACTCATGCATCGATGACGAAACAGGCTCCGTATCAAAATCAGGCATGACATGTTTACAAGTATTACCCTTATGTAGTACAGACTTGTCAACGTTACAACAAGGGATACCTGTTGGTGCTCTGGGATGGATGTTTTGTCCTGTTACCTGCAGCAGTTGTGATGTTTTCTTGAAAGCGAAGAGTGACGGTGAGTTGATCTTTATTGGAGTAGGTGTCATGCACACGGAATGCCCTGATGACCCAACCAACGCTATATCAAATGCTGGTTTAGTATGCTCAGACATAATCATGATGTGTGAAACTGACCTATCAACTGTACGACAAGGAATCCCAATGGGAGCAAAGGGATGGATGTTTTGTCCCTCCTCTTGCAGCAAATGTGATGATTATATCAAAGCTGCTGCTTCTGGTGAACTTCTATTCATCGGAGTTCAGGTTGACAACACAATGAAAGACCCTCCCTGTTTAGACGATGCTATTGGTTCAGTAGCCCAAAGCGGTTCAAGTTGTTCTTCACTAACAGCTATGTGTCTAAAGGATATGAATACTGTACAACCAAATATTCCACGAGGAGCGTATGGTTGGATGTTCTGCCCTGTAACATGCAACAAGTGCTCTGACTATGTCACTGCTTACGGCTCTGGTGAGTTGCAATTTATTGGACTAGTTCCGAACAGTATGCATCAAGATACACCAGTTCCGACACCGTCACCATCGAGGTGTAAGGATGACGCGAGTGGTCTCGCAGAGTTATCGGGAATAAGCTGCGCTGATGTTGGGTTATCAGCTTGCACGATTGACCTCAGTATAATAAGCTCACTAATACCTAGTGGGGTGTTTGGTTGGATGCTGTGTCCGTTGTCTTGCAATTCGTGTATCGAATATCGTGAGGCATACGACTCTGGGAATGTCCCCTTCAGTGAAAAACCTGACTTCTCTGATATAGGGTGTTCCGATAACCATTTCGTTGACTGCTCTTCTCTTCTATCGGGTAACACAACTACATGTCAAGGAAGTCTTCCTGGTACAGGAGTTGTTTCAAAATGGACCTTCGGATGGATGCTATGCCCAAAAGTGTGTCGAAAGTGTGACGAGTTCGTAGCTTTGTACCTGACTGGTGGTCTTCAACATCTGTTTGGACAGGACACAGTCGATTGCATTGATGATTTGGGAGGGTTATTAGACCCCCAAGTCGGCAACTGCGACACTCTCACACAGGAGTGTACAGAAGTCATCCCTTCTGAGTCACTTCGGGGGATTAATGAATCAAATGAAATATTAAAATGGCAAATCTGTCCTAAAACCTGCAGTGAGAACTGCAACAGCTGGAGAGCAAGTCTTGCTGCTGGAGAATTCAAAGCACATTTGGGACTTTGGCAACCACCCGCATGCCGAGACGGATTCTTTGATGAAGTGAGGGGCCTTTCAGATACTTGCAGTAACCTTAATACAAGTTATTGCAATGAATTACCCGAAGGACCTGAGTTTGGAAATCTTCCTCCGAACACAACGGGTTGGGCTTTGTGTCCTCAAAAGTGTAACAATTGCTCAGAATGGTATAAATCTTTTTCACGAGGTGAGTTCTCATATTTACAACCACAAGACCAAGTACCAGACTCAGAGTCAGTGAATGTGATGATGGAGTTTTCTGTTGTTCCCGGGGCTGCTTGTTATTTATTCGTACTTGGAACTATAGTCATAGTATGGTGGGGGATGTTTATGAATCACCGTTGGAGATATCTTACCTCTCTTGGGTTGAACAAAACTTACTTCAAACGACGTCCATCGGAGTTACAAAAAGCCTTCACACCTCACTCTTGTTTGTCGCCTAGGTCACAACGAGGAAGCCCATCATCATCACGGAGAAAGAGCCCTTTTGCAAGAGTTAAGATATCACCCAAGCCCAGTATTTATAATGAGAAAGTTGTTTTAGTCCCTCCCCTGAAGCAGCCGATTCCACCTGAGAAGAGGACGTTAGGGTTTGCTGCTGCTTGTTTTTCTGTTATCGGTTTTGTGTTTTCTATCATAGGAAACGTACACGCAACTCTCGCCTGTGACTATGCAGGTTTACTTCCAGAGATGTCAGATGTGTCTGTTGGTGTTGAATTCTCCATGCTGAAGTTGGCCTCGGATTCCCTAGAGAAGGGAGGTGGAAACAGTTTCTTCGGTATTGTTATATTAATATTTGGTATAATTATCCCGTTATGTCTTCCGATAATATGCATCGTTGTGTTGATTACTCAAACAACAAAAGCAGCTGTCTTTTTAAATAGATTTCACCCTTTCGCAATGGCAGATGTACTTGTCCTATCTTCCCTGGTAGTGAGTAGTGATATAGAGGGCCTTGTTAAACATACGGTTGAAAGTATATTACAAAAGTGTTTGTTGAGTAGTCTTGTTGTTTCTGATTCAATTAGTTTTATTAAATTAGAAGCTGTTCCGAAGTCTGGTATTTTCTTGTTGCTAACCGGGACGATCTTCGTACACCTCGGAGCAGCAGTAACGCTGCAGATCATTAATCCGTTTCCTGATGGTGTTCCAGTTTCTGTATCTCTTTCAACAAAACTCAAAACCAGCATCTATGAAATCCAAGGCTCCGAACAATCGTGATTATACAATATAGAATCTATTTTTTGTTTTTAGTTAAGGGCCTCAAGAGGGAACCTTGAAGTTCCTTTTTTTTTTTTTTTTTTTTAAAATCTCTTTCTTCCTTTCCTCTCTTCGATGCTCTATTGTAGCTGCTTTGGTTAGGTTTTATTTTTTATTATATTCTCTCAGTTGAATGCTCGCTTTTTTTTTTTTTTTTTTTTTTTTTTTTTTTTTTTTTTTTTTTTGACCTTATCGTTTCTCACTTCTTTTGTTGTCATCACTAAAGAAGACATCGACCTTGTGCTTGCTCTGTAGTTTGTCAATGTTTGTTTCGTTTTATTGGCGTCTCCAAACGAGACATGTCACGGTTTTGTTTTGCTTTTTACACCTTAAATGATCGACTTTCTGCTACTGACGCTTACGCGTGAGAATAGATGAGCTTTAACTAGTCGGGTGTCGTCATATTTACACTTTTTGTGTTGTTTCTTTAGTTTTCCAATTGAGAAACAGCGATCTTTTATTACCCGATCTGGGGTTCCTTTTCGTAGCTTACGAACTCTTCTAAAAATAACATATTCTCAGATAAGATGGATTGATATCTAGTGAAGTGAATAGTTCTTCAACTTTACCAAGTTTTTAGTTAACTTCTTCTTCAGTTTAACACAACTCACTTTTACAACAATGACCTACTCACCACGTCTTCTCGCTGGAAGCCTGAGCCCTCGTCTCAGCAGCCTGAGCCCAACTGCTGTTATCGTCGACGACCCACTGCACAGCGTCCTCGGTCACACTTACGCCACCAACGAGGCCTTTGCTCGCGCTGGATCCCTTGAGGCATCAACAAGAGCAGGAGTTCTTGCTGGCCACGCATCAGCCGCGAGCACCGCCGCGAGCCTCTCGCGTTCCGAGGCCATCGCTCAGTCCGGTAGAACTGCGTTGCAGGGAAGACTCGCCGCCGATGCCTCCGCAAGAGAACACTCGGCTGCCTACGCCGCCAACGCTTCTTCAGCAGCCGCCGCTGCTGCAGGACACGGTGTTGCACTGAGAGCTTCTGAGCACCGTGCTGTTGAGGGTGCACTTGCTTCTGCTGAGGGAGTGTTGGGTATGAAAGCTATTCAGAGAGACGCTGCTGGAAGAAGGGCCGCTGAGAGGGATGCCAACCACGCTGCATCAGCTGTGAGAGCAACTTCACTGGGAGCGGTGAGGGATGGAAGAGCGGGCGAGGCGTCAATTGCCGGAGCGAGGGCGGCTGCAGCTGGAGCAGATGCTGCCAACGCCAGGGCATCTGAGAGGGCTGCTGGAGTTCTGGCACACGAAGCGAGTGTTGCGTCAGCCACCACCAGAACCCGTGCTTCTGCTGCTGAAGTGCAGGCGGCAGCTGCTGAGAGGAGGAGGGCTGAGGTTGCTGCTGCTGCTGCGCACGCTGCGGCAATTGCGAGGGAAGCTGCGGCTGCGGAGAGAGCTGCGACCCAGGCACTTGCACTTGCTGGTAGGGATGCGGATGTTGCGAGAGCGAATGCCTCCAACGCGAGGGCTGATGCTTCAGCTGTGGAGCAGCAGGCGAGGGCGAGAGCACTCTGCCACGGAGCCACTCAGGCTGAAGCGGATGCTGCCGGCAGACGTGCTGTGGCTGAGCAGGCGGAAGCTGCGAACGCATCGACGAGACTGTCATTCGCTGATCAGAGTGCGCGTACTGCTGCTGCCGAAGCATCTGTTGCGGCTAGGGATTCAGCTGTTGCCAGGGCGGAGCTTGCTGCGAGAACTGCTGATGAGGGAGCTGCAAGGGGACAGGTTGCTGTTGCACACGGATCTCTGAGAAGAAGTGGACGTGATTTAGGGATGGCGAATGATGCGTACGTGCGTGCCACCAGTCAGGAGGCAGTTGCACGCGGTTCTCATGCGAATGCCGTGACACACGCTTCGATTGAGCGTTCGAGACACTTACGTGAGGAGTCTGCACTCGCAGCTGCTTCAGCGAGGGAAGGATTTGCTGTTTCTGCGGAGGCTGGAGCACATGCGTCTGCGAGACTTGCCAGTGCAGATGCCGGACATGCTGCTTCGATTGCCAGCAGCGCTTCGTTGAGGAGAGCAGTTCACGATGCCAGCCCGAGAAGGACGATTGCGTACGCTGACCCGCTCGGAGCCGCTTACGCTGATCCGCTAGCTGCATATGCTGACCCACGTTCCCCTGCGAGGGCACACGCTGCAGCATTGGCAGCATCGTCCATCGGATCACCTTCGAGAGTGCACGCCGCGTCATTGGCGGCAGCCTCCACCATCGGATCTCCGTTGAGATCTACCACCGGAAGTCCTGTTCTCGATGCGAAGTTGGCTGCTTTGGGATCTCCAGTTGGAAGTCCTCGTTTCTACTAATTAAATAATAACTCAAGTTGTGTGAGGTTTCATAGTTGTTTAATATTTACCTGTTTGTACTCTTGTTGTCATATTTGAAAATAAAAGAACTAAAACCGGAATCTAATGTTCCGATATTGTACCTGTTGAAAATTAAAGTTTCTCTCTCAATTAGTATAGTTGAGTATGGTTATGGATCACTTTAATTTGTTCTCACAGTTTCCAACAAATACTTTTACAACAATGACCTACTCGCCACGTCTTCTCGCTGGAAGCCTGAGCCCTCGTCTCAGCAGCCTGAGCCCAACTGCTGTTATCGTCGACGACCCACTGCACAGCGTCCTCGGCCACACTTACGCCACCAACGAGGCCTTTGCTCGCGCTGGATCCCTTGAGGCATCAACAAGAGCAGGAGTTCTTGCTGGCCACGCATCAGCCGCGAGCACTGCCGCGAGCCTCTCGCGTTCCGAGGCCATCGCTCAGTCCGGTAGAACTGCGTTGCAGGGAAGACTCGCCGCCGATGCCTCCGCAAGAGAACACTCGGCTGCCTACGCCGCCAACGCTTCTTCAGCAGCCGCCGCTGCTGCAGGACACGGTGTTGCACTGAGAGCTTCTGAGCACCGTGCTGTTGAGGGTGCACTTGCTTCTGCTGAGGGAGTGTTGGGTATGAAAGCTATTCAGAGAGACGCTGCTGGAAGAAGGGCCGCTGAGAGGGATGCCAACCACGCTGCATCAGCTGTGAGAGCAACTTCACTGGGAGCGGTGAGGGATGGAAGAGCGGGCGAGGCGTCAATTGCCGGAGCGAGGGCGGCTGCAGCTGGAGCAGATGCTGCCAACGCCAGGGCATCTGAGAGGGCTGCTGGAGTTCTGGCACACGAAGCGAGTGTTGCGTCAGCCACCACCAGAACCCGTGCTTCTGCTGCTGAAGTGCAGGCGGCAGCTGCTGAGAGGAGGAGGGCTGAGGTTGCTGCTGCTGCTGCGCACGCTGCGGCAATTGCGAGGGAAGCTGCGGCTGCGGAGAGAGCTGCGACCCAGGCACTTGCACTTGCTGGTAGGGATGCGGATGTTGCGAGAGCGAATGCCTCCAACGCGAGGGCTGATGCTTCAGCTGTGGAACAGCAGGCGAGGGCGAGAGCACTCTGCCACGGAGCCACTCAGGCTGAAGCGGATGCTGCCGGCAGACGTGCTGTGGCTGAGCAGGCGGAAGCTGCGAACGCATCGACGAGACTGTCATTCGCTGATCAGAGTGCGCGTACTGCTGCTGCCGAAGCATCTGTTGCGGCTAGGGATTCAGCTGTTGCCAGGGCGGAGCTTGCTGCGAGAACTGCTGATGAGGGAGCTGCGAGGGGACAGGTTGCTGTTGCACACGGATCTCTGAGAAGAAGCGGACGTGATTTGGGGATGGCGAATGATGCGTACGTGCGTGCCACCAGTCAGGAGGCAGTTGCACGCGGTTCTCATGCGAATGCCGTAACACACGCTTCGATTGAGCGTTCGAGACACTTACGTGAGGAGTCTGCGCTCGCAGCTGCTTCAGCGAGGGAAGGATTTGCTGTTTCTGCGGAGGCTGGAGCACATGCGTCTGCGAGACTTGCCAGTGCAGATGCCGGACATGCTGCTTCGATTGCCAGCAGCGCTTCATTGAGGAGAGCAGTTCACGATGCCAGCCCGAGAAGGACGATTGCGTACGCTGACCCGCTCGGAGCTGCTTACGCTGATCCGCTAGCTGCGTACGCTGATCCGCTAGCTGCGTACGCTGATCCGCTAGCTGCATATGCTGACCCACGTTCCCCTGCGAGGGCACACGCTGCAGCATTGGCAGCATCGTCCATCGGATCACCTTCGAGAGTGCACGCCGCGTCATTGGCGGCAGCCTCCACCATCGGATCTCCGTTGAGATCTACAACCGGAAGTCCTGTTCTCGATGCGAAGTTGGCTGCTTTGGGATCTCCAGTTGGAAGTCCTCGTTTCTACTAATTAAATAATATCTCAAGTTGTGTGAGGTTTCATAGTTGTTTAATATTTACCTGTTTGTACATGAATGAAGAAAGAATGCCTTCCTGTTGAAGGTAACTAATTGTTTGTATCCTTTTTATGTTTTCTTTTTAAAACTTGTAGTACTCACTCTATTGTCAAATGTAACGTTCTTTTAATGATGGACCTATAGAAGAAACGTATATCTTGTTTAACAGGTGATGTGTTACAAGTGATAACTTAATACTGTGAGGTGTTTGTGCAGATATATAAAGAGATAACAAGCTGTAACGACCTGCAGGGATGCTCAACCGGGTCAATTTAACTTGATAGCATTTCTTTCTCTGGTAGTTTATTTGATGCATGCGATTTTGTTTGGACAGAATTCAGTTATAATGATTCATGTCTAAGTTGTTGTGTGTTAACCACTTGATTTATTTATCCAAGTTCCCCCTGTCGTAGTATAGTCATCAGATATATAAAAAAAGATGATTCTGAGAATTATAACCGACTACCTACTACCCGGGGATAAAATAGTAGTCTCTGTATCAGATACAAAACCATTTTGTAATTTACTCGGAATAATACTAAAACGCGTAGCCATAAAAACTATTGAAGGACATGCGATATATATTTGTAAGGGTTCACCGCCGAGGCCGAGTGTCCCACTGTTGCCGGCGGACATGAAAAAGAGTCCTAAGAAATTAGGAATAGCGAATGGGAAGTATATAGCTATAATGAAGGAATCGGGTGGGATTAAGGAACGGAAAAAGGCACTTGCTCAAGTGGAAAAGGAAGAAAAAATGAAGAAGGATGACCCAGTCGCTTACAAAGCAATGGAGCGAGACAAGGAACGAATTCAAAGAGAGAAGAACGCTATGGAGAAAGTAATGAGGGACGTTGAGTCAGATGACGATATGCCTTTGGAAGTATTTTGTAAACTAGTTGCGCCAACAGTAGTCGCAGCTTGTTTTACTATTGTGGCCAGTGAAATAGGATGTTGGCTTGAACCTCGTTATCTCGCTAAGTATATTCCCATTCTCGCTGCTACACTGTGCGCAGCCGTACCCACCTACTTTGGAGAACGCGAGCTCAATCGACGTTGTGGCGAAGCCACTCTCCACCTCAACACCCATTCTGATATTTCTACTAATTATATTACCGATGCCCAAACTCGCTGGATATCAAATGAATTTCCACAACATGAACCGGAATTGAACTTAACTCATTTTATTGAAAAATTGATAAAACTTTATGAAGACAAACAAGGTGACCTCTTTGATGAGATTATGGAAGTGTTTAAGCTACCGCCTGACCTTGTCGACCCTGAATTGGTATTAGCAAGATCAATGTTTAATATTTATTCAGACAACAAACAAATAACAACTAAAAGTGATGATGCTACTGAGAACTCTGCTGACACTGCAGAGCCATCGGACAGCGAAGATGTAGACATCGCGAGAGCCTTTGTCACGAAACTCGTAGGTTTGAGTGACACGTCTACGGATTTAATTTTATTATGCGGAAAGTGTCGTATTCCTGTGAATACTAATTTTACTACAAAACTATCTGAGGCACTTGCCATAGCCGCTAGTAGTTACCTGCCTGCAGAGCCGCAGTCTCCAAATTCTCCCAAGACGCAGTCTGAGGCACCAGACTCTCCGAAAGGAAGTCCACACAAGTCTGACGTACCAGGATTCGATCTTGTGGTCAATGGTAAGGAACGAGCGATAGCAGAGGCTTGGGAATACATCGGAAAACATATAAAGTGTTTGTTTCACTTTGCTTCCCTTGAAACGAAGCTTGAACCTGGCAAAGAGCTGACGTTGTGGAAAGGAATGTCTCATATTTCATTACAACTGTTGGAAGGGATGGTAAAATTAAAAAGAGGAATGATAATGGGATGGTCTACTTTCAATAAGTTTGGTGCATCACAGAAACCTGAAGAAACAGTTCTTCAGGAAGGGTATAACGCTTCCACTGCTAATCCTTTTGGTGGTAAACAGGTTAATGATAATAAAGGAACTATTCTTTTTAAAGTAACGAAAACTTCTTCAGTCATCTACTCCCCAAACGGTGAGACAATCCTCTCTCCGTTCAGTCAATTGGAAGTCTCTTCAGTGAGACCCAACACGAACGTTTCCGATAACAGTTTTGATTTTGACTTAAAATATACAAAGTCTCTTTTCACTCCGGAACTTGTTGTCGCAACAAAAAACGAATCTCTCAGAGTATCGACGAGAGTCTTTCAAATTATTCAGGTATGAAGTTGCTTATATTTTATTTTACTTGTTCTGTACACATCAATAAAGTTTATTTTATTTACCAACTACCAAAACAGAAACCCATTATCTTGGCAACAACAGTATTAGGAATGGCTACCTGTGTTGCCTGTATAGGTCCTATCCTTGAAGAGAAGGAAAGGATTTATCAGGAAATGCTGGTTTACGGAGCTGTGTGTACGACGGTGAGTGCTACCATCGCTTATCAGGCAGCTGTCGATCGCAAAGAGAAGATTGCGATGATGGATGAAGAAGAGAAACAACGAAAACTCGAAGACGAAGCAAAACAAAAAGACGAAGAAGAAAAAGAACGCCTACGACATTTAGAAGAAGAACAACAACGCGACAAGCAGGCTGCTGAACAAGCCCTACGCGAGCAGCTCGTTGCTGAAGCTACAGCAGCAGCGGAAGAAGCTGCAAAACTGAAAAACGAACGTATGTATCTTTTGTTTTTCCCCCCTCAAAAATTTGCTAATAGAAAACAGTATTTCAAACTTATCTCATGTCCTCCTCTTCTCTATTTGACGAACCCAAAACTGTTCGACAGTATTAGAATGGGACCACAATAAAAATAATAAAACTCTTTTATTTATATTATACGATTCTGTGGTGAGGTTGTCAGCCCTCGTTCCATTTTCCCCCTCTTTTTTTTAAACCCAACTCGTAGTCAATTTTCGAATCAGAATTTCATAAGAGGCGACTGGATTACAGTTTTCGTATATTGTGTTAAGAAAAGACTCATCTAAACAATACAGACACTTATACTACTAACGAAGAAATTTTCTTGTGCAGGTTGGCTTGTAGAATTACATTTACACTACGTGCGAATAGATTCGTTTTTTTTTTTTGAGTGATTGCTTGACTTTTTTTTTTATATTCGTATTTTCTTTTTCCCCTTCCAGACTTCTTTTTTTTTATAGTTTCCCCGCTTTTTTTTTCCCCCCTGTATCTTGTATTTTTTTTTTTTGGGGGAAAAAAAAAAAAAAAAAAAAAAAGAAATAACAAAACTTTTTTTTTTGTTATTTCGTTTAAAACAAAACACATGTTTTGGTGATAGGCCAGCAACCTACACAACCACCACCGCAACTTGTTTACTCTCCAGAGGCTAATTCTGAGGTATGTTTTTTGTTTTTTTCTCTTTCATGTTTATACTGATAACGCTATACCATAACAATCCTAATAAGATTGCCTAGTAGCTCTATTGGTTAGTTTACTGTATCAGCGATCCATCTATCAAAAGCAAATTAGTAACAAAAACCCACAAACAGATCGATTGGGAAAGAGAAGAACTTGAAGCAATGAAGCGTTTTGAGGAATTATTTGCTGAGAGAAAGTATTTTTCTTTTTTCTTTCTTCTTTTCCTCCCCTTAAGGTTCTTTAATACCTTTTTTTGATTTATTAAAAAAACAAATCAAATCAGAAAGGAACTGGACGACTACGAGCAGTCACGAATTCAAAGAACAACCCAATGGGAAGAAACAATGTTGGTATGTTTAGAAATGATCTCAACCATCACATGCTATACTACTTTCTTAATATCCACACATAGGTCGCCATTGAAAAGACAGCAATCAGCAGACAGTCCATACTTGATGATAAAATTAAAGAGCAGGAAGAACGACTTCGACAGCTGACCGTTAAAGCTGCGGAAGCAGAGCAATTAGTGAAGCAAATTGACACCAATACTGACATGAAACAAGCATTACACTCTGCTGAGAGTGACAGAATAAATCAACAGAGAGAACAGTTAAAGGAAGATCAAAATATCTTATCGAAGAACATGAGTGATGTGATGCAAAAGATTCAGGATGAAAACCTTAGAATTCAAAAACAACTTCAGCAAAGCACAGATCAAATTGCGCAACGACACGACGAATACGGAAGCCTTTTAAAAACAATTTCCGACACCGAACAACAGCGAATCACATCAGCAAAAACTTACGTCGAAAACCACGTATCCGACAAGGGTGCAAATTTCAGGCTAACCGAGACATTCGCACCCGTTTTGAAATGGCTGCTTTCTATAGACATGACCAGGTTTGCGGATTTATTTGCAGAGAATGAGCTCTCCATAGACGCTGTAAAGCAACTCTCTGAAGATGATTTAGAGGAAATGGGTGTGGGTCCGTTGGGACCCAGAACTATTGTCGTAAATGCAATTAGAAAACTTCGTCAAGGAAGAACTGCGAGAACGACAATTACCCTGCCGGGGGAGGGTATCTCACCTCGAGATACTTCGCAATGTGTTGACGTTGATGATGTAATGGAGCAATCTGATTTGTTCAACGTGAAGAAGATTTTAACTGATTTTTATCTGAAGTATGATTCGGGAAAAGTTTGTCAAATTAATGAAATAACACACAAATTTGAAGGTCAGACTGAGAGGTTGTTTGCGACTCTGGCGTCGATCTACCCGATTTACTTTCCTTCTCCATACCGAGACAGGACTGTTTCACTGTTGAAAAGTATATCTCCTCCTCTTGTTCCAGCTGTTGATATACTGCTTGACCTTCACCAGGATAGGGAAATAGAATTGTTGGGAGATCTTCTGAGGGTTTCTGATGGTCTGCCGTTGTCATTGTCTCCAAGCAACACTCGGGCTTCTCATATTGGGCGTCGTCGGGAATATGAAATCCAGAGTAGGGTGTCATCGTATTTACAATCTCAGAATAATCCAAATCCTGAAGCTGTAGCAGGACTGCTTACTGCAACTTTCTCAAGTAATCCTGATGTACTCCTCAGAGCTTTTAAAGAGGTAGAGATGGGAGTTAAGCCACATGTTTAAAGAACGCAACTTAGTGATGTCTTTGAGTTCGTCTGATTTTTTTTTTTTTTTTTTTTATTATGTATTTTTTTTTTCAATTTTTTTTCTTTTTCCCTTTTCTTTTATTCTATTATTATTGTCTGGTTTTGGTACTTTATTTTCTATAAAAAAAAAAGAAAATTAGAAGTTAGAGAAATATAGTTTTACGACTTAGTAGGGTCGCTCTTTTGTTTACGTGGTGACCTCTATACTTTTGTGATTCACCGTTGTGCGGGTTGGCGAGATTTATGCAGCTATTTAGTTAGGTGTGTTTTACAGTTCAATCATCCAATAAGTTTCTTATTGTGGGGAGGATCACCTCAACCAAGAATTTGTTTGCAATAGATGTGGTAATTTCTTACCACCAGGTGGTGTATTTTGGGCCATAACCCCTTTCTTATGTTATTAACGAACAGCTGCTATTTGTATTCCCCCCAGCCTTTGGTAGCACCTCTCTTAGAAATGCCGTTTTTTTTTTTTCTTTTCCAGATGTTCTGTTTTTTTTTCTAATCACACAACGGGAATAACAAAATGTAATTATTTTTTTTCCCTTTGTACCGATTTAGGATATGCAAGTTTTTTCTGGTGTTGAAGTTGTTTTTTTGTTGTACCGACGTAGTCGGTACAACAAAAAAAGCTGCGTTCAACGAAATATAAGGTTATCTGAATGGTTTTTTTGTTTTGATTTTTTATTCTCCTCATTCAGAGATCTCCACCCTTTCATATCAAAAAATGAGTTTCACAAATCGGGTGATTGGTATTGATTTTGGAACGGACAAGACTCGTGTCAGTCTGATGTCCGCTGAGCAGCGCATGCCTGAGATAGTAAGAAATGACTTTTCTTTAGAGAGTACTCCCAGTGTTATCGCGTTTGATGAAGAGCGCAGATATGTTGGTGAGGAAGGCCTTTCAAAGGTAACGTCTCGACCAAAGTGGGCAGCCAATTTCATTAGAAAATTGTTCTCAGAAGGAGCTACCGCAGATAACCTCCAAATGGGATATAAGATGGAAGCTATATCTTCAAAACTACCAGCAATGACCACTCCAAGAGGAGAATTCAACATCCCTCAACTCCTATCTATGTTGTTTAATACGGTTATTAACTATGCTCGTAAAATGGATGGCGCAAAGAAGGAAGAACTTCCTGGAAAGGTTGCTGTCGCTGTTCCAAAAACAGCCTCCGATGAATCAATTCATATCGTGATTAGCGCACTTCAGATTGTTGGAATGAACAAAAGTGATATCACTGTAGTAACGGAAGGACAAGCTGCATCTCAATGCTACAGAGGTCTGCGTCATGAATTCCTTCCTAAAGACTTTTCTGAAGAGATCAAACCAGTCGCTATTATTGACATCGGTAGTGGTTATTCTACTGTCACTATATCTCGCTTCAGTAAAAATGAAGTAGTGGTTTTGGGAGAGAGCTGCGTCTCTACAGGATCATCGTCGTTAGATATTTTAATACAAAAGACCATCGTTGACGGCATCAAGAGTTCTGATAAAGAATTATTCGTTCCTGGAACTAAGCCGTTCGCAAGACTTCTAAGGGAATCAGCCAAGGCTAAGGAAATAATGTCCACAGTAACGAAGCACACATTAAACGCTGAAGCTTTGACTGAAACACTTGACTTGACTCACACTATGTTGAGTGATGACATTAAGAGATTTTCTGATAGTCTTATCAAAGCAGTAGACGGAGCAATCGACGAAGCGCTGTCGGCAGCGAAAATCACTGTTTCAGACATTGCGGAGGTGGAAGCCATAGGAGGAGGATGGAGGACTACTTGTGTTCAGAATTTCTTAAAAGAAAAATTCAGCGTTGAATCCCTTTCTGTTCACTTAGACCCTGCTCAAACAGTAGCACAGGGATGTGCTCTCACTACACTTTGTCAGGACCTGGAGACTAAACCAGAACCGGTTGAGCCAACTGATGATGAAAAGACTGAAACAACTGAAGAATTAACCGCACCAGTCTTGAACGGAGTTCATTATTTTAACTTTTCATGTTCAAAAGTAACTCCAGATCCGTCAAAGGAATTACCTGCTGAAGATGTTAGCGTTATGACAAATATTGAAAAAGAGCTTTCGACTGCTGAAGAGCAATACAACTTAAGAATGGCTGCCAAGAATAACTTGGAAGCCTACTACTTACAATTGTGTGGAGTTGCGTACTCTGCTAAGCTCTCTGATGATCAAATTGAAGAAATCGAGAAATTCGTTAAAACTATGGACGATTGGATGCTGGATAATGAAGACGTTGAAATATCAACATTCGAAGAAAAGTTATCTGAGCTCAAAGAAAAAGTTGCAAAAGAATACCCTGCAATAGGTGAATACCTAATTAAACAAGAAGAAGAAGAAGCCGCAAGAGAAAAGGTTCGCCAAGAACAAATGAAACTTGCTAAAGAAACACGTGAGCCAAAAACGGATCCGCAAAGAATCAAAGCAGCACAGGATCGTAAAGATCAGGGAATCGTTTTATTTAAGGCTGAGAATTATATCGATGCGGTTACAAGATTCGTACAGGCACTCACTCACCTAAAGGATATATACGACTTGGACAACCCAGATGTTAAAGAGAAGCGTAACACTCTCGCAATCTCATGCCATCTTAACATCGCTTCGTCATCAATAAAATTAAAAAAATGGAGTCATTGTGAAAAGAATTGCACCCAAGCTATCGACTATGATCCGAAATCAGCCAAAGCCTACTTCAGAAGAGGACAAGCAAGAAGACAACTAAGTGAGTTTGCGAAGTCGAAAGATGATTTAACGAAAGCCTTGGAACTATCGGGAGGAGATAGTGCGATTAAAAAGGAATTGGACCTCCTTCAGAAGGCAGAAGCCGCGCAATTGTATGTAATTTTTTTTTTTTTTTTTTTTTTTTTTTTTTTTTTTTTTTTTTTTTTTTTTTTTTTTTTTTTTTTTTTTTCCTCTCTTTTTTTTAAAATAAGAAGACAAATGAAAATTTAAAAAAAAAAAAAAAAAAACAGGAAAAAAGACAAGCAAATGTACTCAAAAATGTTCAACTGAGTCAGCCAACACTGAGTGCTGTGGATACTATATTCAGATTTCATCATTTTTTTGGAAAACAAAAAATTATAGTTTTTTTTTTAACCTTTTTTTTGGTTATTTTTTTTAGTTTCCTAATATAACAAACAACGAGAACCAAAAGAGAAAAAAAAAAAAAAAAAAATAAATAAAAAAATATTGATCTCAAAAAGGTAAGGAGAAATTCCTTCTAATCAAGTCTTATCAAAATAGGTTCCTTTTTTTTTTTATTTTTTTTATAGATTTTTGAATGTGCTATCACCACCTCATATTCTAGCGCAGTCAATACCTCCGTGCAATGCGGTCACACACACTAACCGAGACTTGATCATGTTTTTAGTTAATTTATAAGAGTTTTTATTATAGTTACTTATATCACAGGGTTTTTTTTTTTTTTTTTTTTTTTTGTTTCATAGCATCTCGTTGAGGTATTTTTTATTTAAAATTAATTTCATAAAAGGAGAACTAAAACAACAACAACAACAAATGCCTATGAAAATGTTGCTTTCACTTCTTGGAGTTGTGGCTCTTTCAAATGCGCAGGGTTGGGAGGGAAACTATTACAGACTGAGAATGGAAAAGGAAAGTCCAATTTGGACTATCCACGGATTGTGGCCGGAGTGGAATGCTGGGTTTTGCAGAAACGTAACATTCAAAGAAGCACTCGTCGAGGATTTAGTTCCGGAATTAAACAAATACTGGCCTTCTGACCAGGGACCAAACCCGACTTTCTGGTCACACGAATGGGAAAAGCACGGATCATGTGCAGACAACATGACTGAACACCAATACTTCAGCACTGCTCTTAGTCTGTACAACCAAACACACACACAGTGCACTACAGGAAATCAATGTAATGTTTGCTTTGAAAGGAATTTGGCTACCCCAAAGCAATGTAAATGCACAGATTCCGGTCCAGGTGAATGTGGCAAACAGCCGCTTCCATTCTTGTACCGTGGAGCACCTGTCAGAGAGAATTAGTTTGACATCCGACGAACGTACTTTATGTTCAAAAAAAAATTACCATCCCATCCTCCTCCCCTTTCACGTGCGTGGAATTTTTTAAACAAAAAGGGTCACTTTATGTCAGCCCCCTCGGGAAACGATAATGAATAAAAAGAGGAAAAAAAAAAAAAAAAAAAAAAAAATCGTTTTTTCCCCTATGCGTGTAACTCTTTAAAAAAAAAAAAAAAAAAAAAACCATTATAGAAAACCTTAATTTCAACTCTATTCGAGTGTTGATGAAGGTGGTCGCTATCCTTCTAGTGCTCTATTATATATTATTCTCGGTGGTGTTTTTTTTTCTTCGCTGTTTGCTAATCCGCCTGGTGCTCTGATAGAAGTTACCTTCCTGTCGGAGACTACCAACTGTTAATACTCTGTGACTACTGGTATTCCACCTACCGTGTGTGATAATAAATAAAGCAATACTCCCTCATGGTGGGTGGCACATCTTTCCCCCTCCAATATTTTATGCAATAAAAAACACAATCTGTGAATAACAATTTATTAGCGAATTGATAATATTATAGCGTGGTGATAACATAATTTGAGTGGAATTATTATTATTTTTTTTAAAAAAAATTTTGAGAGAGGTTGTTTTATAGCTTTTCAGATAAAACAAAGATTGTTTTGTGTTTTATTTTATAAAAAGAATTCCCCCATCCATCTTTCATTGGCTATATTGATTCAATCACATATAATTGGGAATGAGTGTGTGTTCTTTATATAGAAAAAAAAAAAAAAAAAAAGTGTTCAGCGTGTGACATAATGGTTTAGTCGTGTTGTCTAATAAAGCAGCTTGCCTTCGAGTATCTAGGATCGTTTTTTTTTTTTTTAAATTTTTCTTCTGAGGTGGGTATGTTAACCTTTAAATTTAGTTGTTACAAAAGCTCTCTTTAAAAGGTTCCCCCCCTTAAAAGGTATTTTTTTTTTCTCCTCTCCCCCCTTCCCAAGTAGAATTCAGTTCCATGCTGCATTTTTTTTTTTCATTCTTTTTTTAATAAACGGCAACAGTTGTTGTTTTGTTTTGTTTTGCCTGATCTTAGTACATAGTTTTATACGTACATTTGGTTATCGTTTTCACACACATAAAATCAGTTTTACATTATATCTTCACTTCACAGACGATCTCAGACACACTTAAGATGTCTGCAACAACAAAGAAACGAACTCTGCAGACCAGACCGACAGATAAAAAGTCGAAACCAGATGAAGAAGACATCACTTCAGTGATAAAAAGACAAATGTTGGCAGCGAAGAACATGTTTTTGAATTCATACGGAGCTCCTCCTGGTGGGGATGAGTCGATATCAGAAATGAAGAGAAGCATCAAAGCAAGAAGTGCCTACGGTAATGCAGCAATAGGTGACAAACAAAAGGCTGTTCAAGTACCTGTACAGACTAACGTAACAATGATAAAAGATAAAGTACCTGAATCTGTAAGACCATCACTACCACAACCTACTGGAGAAGGACAGCTCATCGTGTCAGGAAGTAAAGCTAAGGCTGAAGAAGTTAAACAGGTTCAATTAAAGAAATCGAAACAAAATTCGAAGGATTTGGTTGTCCTTCCGATGTCTGGAAGTACACTTAGAGATCTTCATAATAAAGGAATTGAGAAACCAGCATGGCATGCTCCTTGGAAATTACATAGAGTGATAGCAGGTCACCTCGGATGGGTGAGATGCCTCGCAGTAGATCACGGCAACGAATGGTTCGCTAGCTCAGGAGCCGACAGAACTCTAAAGATATGGGACTTGGCTAGCGGAGAATTAAAGCTAACCCTGACAGGTCACGTCGCTGGAGTTCGAGGAATGTCAGTCTCAAGCCGCTCTCCATATCTATTCACATGTGGTGAAGATGGAAAAGTATTGTGTTGGGACTTGGAATACAATAAAGTTGTTCGTCACTATCACGGTCATTTAAATGGTGTCTATTCAGTTTCAACACATCCTGAACTTGATGTGTTATTCACTGGAGGAAGAGATGCCTCTGTGAGGTGTTGGGATATAAGAACTCGAGCAGAAGTTCACACGATGACTGGCCATACAGCGACTGTAAACACTGTCGTCTGTCCTCCAGATCCAAAGATTATATCTGGAGCACATGACAACCAGATCAGAATCTGGGATATTGGAACAGGTAAATGTGAATCCGTTTTAACTCATCATAAGAAGGGAGTTCGTTCTCTTGCTGTTCACCCAACGCAGTACACTTTCGCATCTGCTGCCGCTGACAACATCAAAAAATGGCGTTGTCCACGAGGAGATTTCCTAATGAACTTTTCTGGTCATAAATCCATAGTAAACACGGTCGCAATTAACACCAACGGTGTCATGTCCTCAGCTGGTGATGATGGGGAAATTAAATTTTGGGATTGGAAATCTGGATACAACTTCAACACACAACAAACCATACCACAGCCTGGATCACTTGAGGTATGCTTCTTGTTTTTCTGTTTGTTGTTTTTATTTTTTTACTGCATTACAAAAAAAAAAAAAAAACAGTCTGAGAAAGCGATTTATTGTTCGACGTTTGACCGTACAGGAGCGAGACTAATTACAGGTGAAGCTGACAAAAGTATTAAAATTTGGAAGGAAGATGAAAACGCAACAGAAAAAACTCATCCCGTAAACTTTAAACCTCAAAGACGTGTTCATCACTGAGAGGTTGGAAGTTAGTGGATTTGGTCACTAGCCATGTAGTAGGTTGCGGATAATGATCTCTTGGAGCAAGAAAAAAAAAAAAAAAAAAAAAAAAAAAAAGATCTATTTTATTTAATCAAGGCTACCTCACTAGTCTGTAGCATGTTCGAGATCGTAGCTCCAATAAGTCAGGTTCGGCTGACTTTTTTTTTCAATCGATATTTTTAAAAGTCAGTTATATAAAAAATATTGTGTGTTGTGGAATTTGTGTTTTCTTTCTTTTCATTCCCTTTTTTTATACTTTCAGGTTTAGGAGAAGTTGAAATATACTACAAAGGTGACCATTAGCAGCTTGTTTTATTTATTATTTCATCATCTTCAGCCATCACATGGAAGATTTATCTCTTTTATATATCAAACTCTGTGATTCATACAACTCAAAACCAAGCAATGAGATTAAAAAACTTTTAAAAGGAAAAGCAGCTGGCAGGCTACTACGACTAGACCTCTCAAAAGTATACATTTCAAAAAAGAGTATTCCAGTCTTGAGTGACATGATCAGCCTGTGTAGCTCTATGACGGCTTTAGACGTCTCTCGAGGTCAACTGGATAACGACGATTTGATAGTGTTGGTGGACGCAATGAAGACACATCCTTCACTTAATTATCTGAATCTGTCTTTCAATGAGTTGTCGTTGCCTGCGGGTAAGGTTGTGTTAGATTTGGTTAAAAACAATACGAATCTCATTAAAGTTGATCTCGAGAACACATTGATATCAGACAATTATAAGAATAGAATAGCTCTACAACTTGAGTTAAACAGTTCTAGAGAATCTCAAAAAAAAGATCTCTGTTTCGGTCCTCATGAAGGAGGTGATATCGACCTAGGAATAGGTGTTGCAGGTCACATAGTCAGAAACCGTCTCCATCTCGGGTCCGCATGCGGCGATGCTGATGAACACTACGATTGCAATTCCGACATTGGTGACAACATCCGACTAAAAGACAGAGAAACAACTACTGAAAATATTAAAAAAGAAGAAAAACTACAGCTCAGTCAATCTGGAATGCCTGGGATAGCAGAAGATTATTTGATAGAAAACCCTAACATGAGTGTTTCATTACCAGCAGGACAAATAAATGTCAGACTTGCCCAACCACAATATATGATTGACATCACAAAGGAGATGTTTAATAAAAATGAAAAATGGACTGACAGCGTATTCCCACCGAGTGCTGCATCAATAGTAACACAAGGGACTTTATCTGATAGAAGTAGACGTTGCTCAAGTATAGGTTGGATTAGAGCTAGTTGTGCTCCTGGTTGTGACTCTCCATCTCTGTTTATCGATCAAACGAAACCATCCCTACCAATACTTGGTCATTTCGCAGATCATTGGCTATGCAATACCCTACTAGTCCTCTCTAGGTATCCAAAGTATTTGACAAAACTATTCACGAAGGTTTGTATTGTCACAGAGTCATCATAAGTAATTACTTCTCTTATCTTTATCAATACAAACAACTCACCAACAGGTATACCCAGACATAGGAGCATACGAAGTAAGATTATGTAAGTCTGGGGTGTGGTTTACTGTAATAATTGATGACTGGTTGCCATGTGATGATGAAGGTTTAGTTGGAATACGAAACACAGATCCAAATGAAATGTGGGCACCACTCTTGGAAAAGGCTTTTGCGAAACTTCACTACGGATACGATAGGTTGGAAGGAGGAAGCTTTACTGCTGCGATCGCAGACTTAACAGGTGGGGTGTGTCATAGTATTTTTATAAGTTCTCATCAAAGAGCAAAGGAAATAGTAGCCGACAACTCCTACAAGGATACCCTTCGTGGGTATCTCTTAGATCAGTGGATGGTATTCTGTAACGCAAAAACCGACAGCTCTGTGGAGCGTGCGAGTCTTAAAGAAGTTGGGATCACTGCCAACCAATCGTATGAAGTAGTTGGATACGCTGAAACAGAGAATTGGGAAGTTGTTCAAATATACTTCCCACATGGTGAGGAAGTCCCGGAGTACAACAACAACAGCAGCAGTAGCAGTACGTCCCTTTGGCTCTCACAGGACTGGCTCAGATCTCTACCAGAGTCTGAGTACAGACGTCTTTTTGTTAGAATGGGTGACCCCGACCCGCGATACCGTTGGATGACATTTCAAAATTTTGCAATATTTTTTAATAAAGTTTACATTTGCCGTGTTCTTGCAGAACAGACTCGCAATATTTATCGACAAGAACGGGTTGTAGGTAGGTGGTTGGGAACCACTGCAGGAGGCCGGCTACGATCTCAGTATTTCACTGAAAACCCAGCCTGGTGTCTTCGTGTTAAGGAAAAGAACACAGCAGTGTTGGTACAACTGTCACAAAGAGATTGGAGAATGAAAAAGATGAACTACACGTCGGATAATCAAATTGGTTTGTATGTCGTCACATCTTGTGATGCAACACATAAGAAGAGGTACTGGTCAAAAGAAGAAGTTATTGTCGCTCCTAAATTCATTGCATATCGAGACGTGATAACTGAATTAGTTTGTCAGCCGAGGGTTAATTACTTTTTAATACCATCGACATACCGTCCTGGAGTGGAGCAGAATTTTCAATTATTGGCATCGTCAGCTCATACCTTCGCATTGGAAGAGGTTGACTCAGATTCTGACATAGAATTAAAATGCTCTGGAAGATGGAAAGGAATTACTGCTGCCGGCCGAACCACAGCTTCACCAGCCTGGGCTAATAACCCTCAATACTATTTCTGTGTTAAAGAAGCTGGTTGTTTCGGTATTTCACTGCACCAAATACAACCGAATCCTTCACAAAGTCACTACATTTCATTTATAATTTATGCGTCAGACGGATGCAGAGTTACCGTACACAAGTCTGATAATGTTGTTTCTACACTCGATTTCGCTCCCCTTTTAACTGTTTTTACTGAATGTCAACTGCCTGTTGGACACTACACGGTATGCCTTAACTTTTTTACTGTTTCTAAAGATTTATTGTTTAGTCGCAAAAATAATAACAAAAATAGATAATACCCATGACGTGGATTCCTGGAGAAGAATCGGAATTTGAAATTTCAATTTTTTGTCGAACGAACGCTCACTTAGAACCGATTAAGTCACTGTTGTCTGACGAGATGTAGAGTTTTGTTTTTAAAAAAAAAAAAAAATTTATGTTTCGTAAAAGTTTTCCTTTTCAGGACAAAACTTGAGATAATAATAACCATATTTTAAGTAAATTTTCAGTAATAAAAAAAAAAAACAAATCTACTTTTTTTTATCATAATTTCACTACAAAGTTCCCACTCAACTGACTGAAAGCTAAATAATGACATCTGTGATCGTGTTGCTGATTGTAGCAACAAGTCTATCAGACCACCAACATGATAACGATGGCCAGATATGTAATCACTGCATGTTATGTCCTATTGAAGAGGTAAAGGAACCACAATGCTTACCAGATCCGTTCCTGAGATTGTTAAAAAAGATGTTATTCATGAGGAAGATTCCTGGAAGATCGAAGGAAGGATACGACAGTGATTGTAAGTTCTCTAACGGATTCATTCCAGTGTTTCCCATTCCTCCGAATGTTAGAATTTCCAATGACGGTATTCTACCTTATGACTGCGGTGTTGGTCAGAAAGAAGCTTTTAATGGACCTCCTGAATCACCTTTGCACGGATACCACAAGGAATTGCCAACGTTTATCATTCCGTTGTCGCTTCAGGGACAACTTCAACCAACTCATTACATTCCTGTCTTTCCAAAATTTGGTCGTAAATTTGAAAGAAAGAAGCGAATGTGGAAACGCAAGAGAGAGTTTGAGAATAACGATGATGACGATACCTCAAACCTCACAGAAGAAGAACGTGAAGGTGGAAAGTCATACAGATGGAATGAAAGGTGTGACCAATACCGAACGGAAGATTGGCAACACGAATTCGATGAAGACCAAGAACGGGACTGGTCAACAGATTATGATCAACAAAATGAAAGAAGATTGAAAAAAGAAAAGCCAGCATGGTGTCAACAATACAAATCCAATCACACTAAAGCATCTGATGACGACGCCTCAAATGCTTGGGATGGAAAATGTGGAAGAGACAAACGTTCTGAATATCAGGATAAAAAAACCAAAGCATGGAGTCAAGAAAAACAACACTACAAAGAAGAAGTCGATTGCAATCTTGAAACCATCGAAACCGAAGGAGAAGAGGTCGAGGATGAGGATTGCTATACTGGGTTAGCACCTAACATGGACAACGACTTACCTAAAAATAAAAATCTTTTTGACATGTACTACCTACCTGTTCTGCCTGCGAGTTCAACTCCTTCACCGTCACCTGAAACAGCCTATTCACACATAATTAAAACCCGTGAGGTTCAATTACCTACGACAATAGATAAAAGCATTTCATGTTTTTTGAATACCTTCAGCAAGATACCAATAAACCGTGAACAGGAAACAGATGTTGTGGTTGGGGTTTCTGATAAGAGCTCAGTCTTCATGAGAGTTAATAACGTCAACAAGAATGGAAAGACTAAGTTTTCTGTCTCGCTTATTCCGGTTGTCAGGAACTCAAACAATCAACTAGCGGGATCCCAAATCCTCTTCCCGTTTAAACAAGATCATCTCAACGGTAACTTGATGTTTGTTTTCCCAATGCCAAAAAAGAGTTTTGATAATTCATTAAGTGGATTTGCTCCACTTTTTATTTCAAAAGCAAACGCTCCAGTCTGTGGTGATAATAAACTTACTGAAGTAGAGAAGAAGAAGAAGAATTACGGATTGTCTCGATGCTGCAAAGATGATGAAAAACCAACTTGTCCAGAGATTGAGAACGAAGAAGACCTATCAATTAGACTACAGGCTCAATTAACGTTGAGACTGAGTCTGAGAGAAGTTGTTTTGAACATCGCTTCGTTGACTGAGAAGCTGCTGCAGATTGCAGTTGAAACAAACAAAGCAGATCGAGTGACGGTGTTATTCGCGTGTCCAGAATACAGTTGTTCCGGTGGTTGTCCTGAAACATCAGAGCTGAGAGCTTCAATGGGATGTATTGACTTTGAAACGTATGGCGCTCCTCCACGAGCATCTACACAAGATCACACGAAATCAATTATTGTAATAGCAGTTCACAGTACTGTTCCAGGTGATGTCTTTCAGAGAATCGTAGACGAAGTTGAGGCTGCTGCAAGTGGACAGTCATCTCAGCTGTCGGGATTTCAAATCGACTCTCTCAAGTTTTCTAATGACGCAGAAGATGATGATGACGACCACCACCATCACCACAAAAAGAAGAAGGTTTGGTGCTACATAATCGTCATATCTATTGCGATTTTTGCCGTCTCAATTGCGGGACTCTCCATTTGGTGTTGTTGTTGTAGAAAACGACAGGCAGCTCCACAAAGTACGACTATTCACGTTATCCATTCTTCACCAATAGCCGGTAAAGTTGTTCAAGACATTCCTCCTGAAGAACTTCGAGCAATGCAGAAAGCAGCCGAGATTGATAATGTTCCAGAAGCGATAATGTTAGCCACCATCCCTGGCTTAGCATCACCCATGGGTGCTAATGCGGCATGAAAAAGGTTAGGAGGGTATTTTTTTTTTTAATTTTTATTTTTTTCATTTACAGTTCCCCCAATGGGTACCAAAAATAACTAAAGTTTGTTGACATCCTTTGGTGAAATTAAGTTTGCATACACAAAAAAAAAAAAAAGAGAAAAAAAAATATTTCCCATCTCCCCATTAAAACATGTAGAGACACACAGCAGAATCTTATTATCTGGTCTCACTTTGTAAGTGTACTGGATTAACCCTGTGGGTGTGTTTTTTTTTTTTTTTTTTCCAATGAGATTTTAGGAAAAAAAAAAAAAAAAAAAAGCATAGTAAGTACCCCCTTTGGGTACAATCTGGCCACCTTCCATTTTTCGAAAAACTTTCCTTTCCAGGAATTGTTGCAACTTGAATGTTTTAACCCGATGATCCTAACTACTTGCTCTCTCTCCACGTTATACAAGCACCTGCCCTTTTTTATTTTTTTAATTATTTTTTTTTTCGATTCCTCTCTTTCTGACTTTTCCCTTTTACCGTTTTCCAAAGTCTTGATAATACAATTTCAGATATATTAGACGAGTGTATCTCTCTTATCTCGAGGTGTTTACTATGAGTTCGTGATATTTGAGGTGTTGTGAGTAATAGAGCTCTGAGATACGCAAGAATTGGGAATTTCTTTCTTTCTTTTTTTTTTTTTTTTTTTTTACTTCGTGTGAGCAAAACATTATTCTGATCGACGGAATTCTGATTTAGTTAAAAAAAAAACAAAAAAAAAAAAAAAACCAACCTCTCTCTACTTTTTATGCTCTCTCTCCCTCTCTATTTACACTTGCTCAACGAGGGTTGTGCAACTACCCAATTCAGCTCACAGGAAAAGAAAAACAGCTTTCAAGGGACCGTTGTACCTGTTGAGCAGCTTTTCACCCGACCAAAAAAAAAAAAAAAAAAAAAGACACTACGTGTTAAACCAGTAGTAATGTCTATAAGCAATGGACGACTTAGTAGAAGTAAACCCAAATAGTAATGAGACTCTTATGTGGGAATGACAACCTTTACTTCTTATCTCTTCAATCATACAGTCATACGTGCCAATAGAATACACTCACTAATAATAATAATAATATATGGACGATGGCATAGCTCACGGAGAGGGAATCTGTGAATGTGGAGTATACTCTAAGGAAGGCTACAAAAGTAAATGCGCTGAATGTGGGGAGATGTACTTGGGGAAGGTTGGTGGGAGTTTGGGTTGTACAAAATGTGGTAAAAACGTCGTTAAGGATTTAGGTTGGAAACCTGACACTCCTGGATGGCAACAAGAAATACTGGATAGCCATGGAGTTGGGAAGAAAAGCTGGATCAATATAAGAAAGCAGTGGACAAAACCAACCAAAAAACAACGCAAACCCACCCCATACAGCGATGAAAGTGACTTTGAAGATGCCGTCGTTGAATGGATTTCCGATGGTGGAACTGGATCAACTCGTCCTCTAAATCCGTCAATACCACTAGGGTTTACAATTCAGTGTTTGCAACAACTCGATACTTGGGAACCTATTGGAATGAAGAAGTGATTTGTTATTGCATTTATTACAGATGATTCCCTCGATGCTAACATGAATCTGACTAATGAATTAGCTATCAATAAGCTGCAGTCCTGTCGTAGTTGCCCACATTTGACAACCTGCAGGTTACAACAAGGTGGCACGTTGACCCATAATTGAGTGCTATTTTTTTTTTTTATCGTACAAAATACAGTATAATAAAAAAAAAAAAAAAAAAACAAGATGAAAAGATGAAAAGATTTTTTTTAAGGGTCGATGTTTGGGGAAAAAAAATAAAAAAGAAATATAAAATAAAATAAAAAAATGGACAAAAAAAAGTTAAAAAACTTTTTTTTAAAAAAAAAAAAAAAAAGAGAAGAAAAAAAAAAAGGTAAATAACAAAATAATTTCAATCTGTAGAATGACTGAAAAATAATAATAAGAAAAAACAAGAAACAAAAAAAAACCAGAAATGAATACAGCAGTACCTTATAAATATTATTTTCTTATTTTTTATTTAATCCCAATAAATTATATTTATCACCTGCACAGCACCATGACATATAATTTATGTTGTATATGGAACAGCAGAACAATGCGTTTTATTTTCTTCTTTTTTTTATTTTTTTTTTTTTTTTTTTTAATGTGTTAACTTTTTTTAATTTAGTGCAACAATCTCATACTCTAACTGGCTGCACATCCATTTGAATATATTGCGAATTCATATCTGGAGATTTTCTTATTAGTTTTTTTTTTTATATCAACACTCAGCAACAGATAAGGGTGAGAGTCCACAATGTTGTGCACCATCTCGGGAACACCTGTAGAGGAGGCCGTCGTGAGTCGGAAATCAGGAAATATTTTTGAAAAGAGAACCATTATGAAGATAGTTGAAGAGAAGGGAAAGTGTCCTGTCACCAACGAAGACCTGACTGTTGATGATTTAATTGAAGTAAAGACAAGTAGAATCATCCAACCAAGACCAGCAGGAGTTCAAAGCCTACCAGCGATGTTAACTGCACAGCAGAATGAATGGGACGCCGTGATGTTGGAAAACTTTCACATGAAGAAGCAACTTGATGCTGTAAGACAAGAATTATCTCATTCTTTATACCAACACGATGCTGCTTGTAGAGTCATCGCCAGAGTCATCGCAGAGAGAGACGAGGCTCGCAGTATGCTTCAGCAATTCCAAGTCGCGGGAGCTTCATCAGTTCAAAAGGTGGAAGCATCTGCCAAACAACAAGAAACACAACCTGAGCAGGTCTTACCTGCTCCTTACGTCACTCGCTTGACTAAGATTCAGTCAGCCTTGAGATCTGCTCGTAAAAAACGTCAAATCTCATCAAACCTCGTAAAGGGGGATCAAATATCATCATTTTCAGTATCGAAATCGAGTAACATCTGTGAGAACTGCACCTGTATGACTGCTACTGTGACGGCAGAGTTGTTGGCATTCGGGAATTCAGATGGAATGATTTACATCACCAGCGGAGACTCTGAAGTCATTCAGTCTATTACTCCAGAGAAGAAATCTGGAATTACGAAATTAGTGTTCAGCTCTTCTGGTGATAAACTTGTCTCTGGTGGGCAAGACGGAGTAGTTAGAATTTGGCAGAGAGGCGACAACGGAAAATACACTGCTGGTGCTCAGTTTGCTGACTTAAAAACGTCAGTAGCTGGTCTCTGTCTTCACCCACATGATTTCTTATTATTTAGTTGTGGTGCGGATGGAGTTTGGAATTTCTATGATATGCAAACCAGTAGCAAGTTGATATCTGGTAGGACACCGCTCAAGGTCGGATTTTCGGAAGTTCAATTCCATCCTGACGGACTTTTTGTAATCGGAGCAACTGAAGATGGTGGCAATATGTCCTTCGCTGTTTTGGATATAAAGCAGAACTGTAAACCACTTCACTTCGGAGACGATACCGATCCAAGCGTTACGTCGATTTCCCTTTCACAGAATGGAATCCATCTCGCAGCGGGATACGCAAACGGTACCGTAAAAGTGTGGAATCTTGGTAAGTTTCAGGTATGCAATATTAATATTTTAGGTTATTGAAACAAACAGAAACACAGCCCCAACCTAATCAACTACACAGTGTATCAAACATCTTCAATTTGAGGATAACGACGTAAACAACCCAACTCCTGTTAGACATGTTGAGTTTGACTTCTCAGGTATGGTGATGATGATTGTTTTGAAAAGGAAGTTGTTTAGTTTTTAAAAAGACTTGAATAATAAAAATAACAAAAACAAAAAAAAAATAAATCAGGTTGTTATCTCAGTATCGCAGCTCGTACTCTGAAGGTTTACGACACTAAGGAATGGAATGAAATTATCGCATTCCCTGATCAGGTAATCACATCAACCTGGGGAACTGACGCGTTAGAGTTACATTCTGTGAACAGCCAAGGACTTCTTAAGATTAGAAAGTGAAAATTCCCAACCAGACAAGTAGTGTTGCCCGTGCTAGCCGAGGGTTTTGGTCTAAAGTATGGTAGTGTTTTATCCATGCGCTTTTTATCAGTTTAGGCTAGTTGGCCCCTTTCACATATCTTTAACGTTTATTCAAGTTTCTCGTTATTTTTTAACATTTCTTTTTTTTTGTTTACAATCAGACGGTGGGGAGGGGGGGAGTGCTATAAATAAAAATGGATACCCAAAAGATAATTAAAGCACTCTGGGGTTCCATGGATGCAAGTCGTAATGTCAGATTATCTTCAGAAGAGTATTTAAAATTTGTATTCCAACAACCGACAGCGGGAGAGTGTTTGTTAGCGATCGCTATGAACGGAGAGATGAAACAAGAAGTCAGACAAATGGCAGCAGTGGTAACAAAAATGGTTTCGACGAGCATACCGTTTTCAGAAATATCGAAATCGATAATGATGTGTGATAATTGTGTGGTCGCTAAACAATTGACTTCTGGGGTTGGGAAGGATGCCATCTCAGACGTCTTTCAATCTATTTTATTATTCTCACAATCAGTTGATCTAAACAATGAGTTCATCACCAATAGAGTAGTGTCATCACTTTCCATTCTCACAGTCGATGATTCAATCTGTCAAAAACTTCCATTCATTACAGATATCGCTCTTACGGATTTTATTTCTAAGCTGTTGGGGCTTTCTTATAATATAAAAGATTTACCTAACCTTGTTGTTCAATTGACATTACTGAGAGAAGGGAATACTTCAGTTGTCGTACCTTGGTTGAGACTACTCTGCGTATCAAGAAAAGAGTTATATGTAATTGCTATTTCTGAAATGATCGTCAAAAATGAGAAGTTGCAACAACATTGTGAATCTTTGTTGGGTGAGTTGTTTGTACCTGAATCATCATCAAGTCTACAACCAGCTTTTGTTTTGTTAAGTTGTTTAAAAAATATAGGAAAAGATTTTTCCAACGAATCAATTCAAAGACTTCTACAATCATATGTAATCACTGCTTGTTTTCCAACTACAAATGATATAAAAAGTGTTAGAGATCACCCAACTGAGTATGTCCGTCACCAATCAAAAACTGTTAGATCACTAGCAAGTAACATTATATACAACTTACTGAAATCACGTGGTAGCAGTGCTGTTGACGTTGTTGATGTGATCCTTAAATTAATACCTTTGGAAGCCATAACTAGAAGCGATTGTAAAATCGTGTGTCAGGTCTTGGCAGTATTCACACCGATAATACGTGCGGTTGGAGCAGACAAACTCGGTGATAAAAAAGAACCGTTTTTCGAAGCTGTTCTCTCCGTCATTGGAAGTCGATCAGAAACTCTATCATCAAGTGAATTCTTTACTAACGCAGTAATCGACTGCGTGCTACTGATAGCGGCATACACTAATCAAGTTCCCGTTGACAATCACCTACAGCTCTTAACTTCTTTAATACGATTATTAGACAGCAGTAGTCAGTTTGGATGTGAAGAAGCTCTCATGCATGCAGTCTGTGCTGCTATTGATAAACTGGGACAGTGCTATGCTACTCATCAAAGACAACATCAGCAACAACAACAGCAATTGCCGTTCATCTCGGATTCACTTCGGTTGTTGGTGAAGACTTTAAAATATGAAGAGGAACGATGCTGTGAATCGATTGCTAAGTTCTGCAAACGTTTTGCGAACAAATGCGATCTCGAGACGCTTTCATCGGCAGTCACTCAAATCTTAACTTACTTAACGTCGACTGACTTCAGCAAGACACATCCTGCTTCTGTTTATTATCTCTTTGATTCTATCGTATCACTTGCTATGCAACTTCACAAGCATCCTATCACCCAACCAAACTACATAACAATATTTAACAATATAATAAAGCGTAATGCTATGTGTGAGGGATATGTTTTCTTGGTGGTCAGTGGATTTATCTGGTCGGGAATGAATTGTTTTGAAGGTTTGCAGGAGTTAATTAAATCAGCGGTTTTGTCGGAAGATAATTCTCGATTTGAACTTTTTGAAGCATTGGCAAGCGTTGACGCATCCTGTAGCTCTGATGTGATTCAGGTGTTATTAAAAGCACTACCTGCAGTGTCTCAAGGTAGTAATAATCGAACACTCATAGAAACTATTATGAGAACACATTCGTTTATATCACCACGTTATGATTCAGGGCAGTATCTTCAGCAAACTACTTATGTCATATCAAACTTAGCGTACCCACGTCTTCTAACTGAAGTGGTGTGTAGAGGAATGGCTGTATTTGGGTTATCAGTATTTGAAAACCCTCATGTTTGGGAATGTTTTAAAACAAAGTTAAGTATGAGAATGTCTCATGGAAAGAGAGTGACGGCGTATCCAGTTGGAATCCTTCGAGTCTTATGTGATGGTTTGGTTTGTGGTTGGGAAGTATTTCAATCTCAATCAGAAATACTATCGATGTTAAAGTTAATCAGCATTTCATTAGAACACGAGGAGGATTCTTCATATTCGTCTGACGAGGATAGTTGTGAAGACGAAGAAGAAACACATCAGGTGACTCTGAGTGGAGTTTCTGGTCTTCAAAGTGACCCTCCACCAGTCTTGTTTAGAACATGTAATTCATATATCACATCCGTGAAGTCATCTCCATCAGTGTGGATTCGACTACAGTCAAGTATTCAACAGGCTGTTCAGTCTCGCAGTGCAGAATTTCTTCCGGTGCTGCGAGTTCTCGGAATATCCTAAAAACGATCCTACTAACCTGAAAAAAAAAAATTAATTTTGTATTTTCCGTTAAACAGCTAAGTTTAAATATTTGTTGGGAAAATCTCCCTAAGTCCACTAATATAAGTTTTGCGAAATCGCCAACTCCCAACAAAAAAAAAATCAAAAAAAAAAAAAAAAATTTAGAAAAAAAAACCTTATTATATTTCACTTTATATAACACGTCATCAATTTAAGGACAAACCTTACGGAGATGTAAAAAATAATAATTAAACTCAAGTCGTTAATCTCTTTCTTTTCTAAAATAAAAGTTCATATAATCTCAACATCTAAAAACATGACTGAGCTCAGCCTAACATGGTACGCTGCAGTAATTTCCGTAATAATATTAATAGTGAGGTACCTCGCAAAGTCATTTGCGAAAGCTCCTGCAGAAGACTTGATGAATAACTCGTCGATATCTGGAAACTGGGTGAAAGAAGAAAAAAAAAAGGGAGCAAAGGGGAAGAAAAAGCAACAGAATCCGAAAAAAAAATCACCAAGCCCGCCCCCTGCAGAAGAATCCACCGTAGTAGAGAAGAAGGGCAGTAAGACCACGAGACTTAGAAAGGAAAAGGGAACAGAGCTGACTGAAAAGGTTGAGGAAACAAAATCCAGAGGCATAGCCAACCTCGATGACGAAGATGATGAGGGTTTTGTTACCGTCGTAGGCAGTCGTACTAAGGGAATGATGAAAAAAATAAGCAAAATGACGCCTTCTGAAAAATCAAGTTTCCTGGCAGAACAAGAACGCAAAGAGGACGCCAAGTGGGACATCTCAGACGACGTGAAAGTTGGAAAATCTAAAAACGCCTTCATGCTTCCGAAAGTTGAGGGCAAACCAGTTCCAAAGAAGAAAACCGAAAGAAAAACAGCGACCTCAGTCCCTTCCACGAGTGGATCTAAAATCCACTTAACTGCGACACCAGAAATGTTAGCAGAAATAGAACGCCTTCGCACGGCTGAAACTACTCTCCCGGAAGTAATAATTTCATACAAAGTAGGTATTGAGGGATCGTGGTACCCAATAACTGAACTTCTGGAAACCGCTGATTTCGCTCATGCGGAAAGTCTTTACAAAAGATGGGTGTCGAAACCCGAATCCTGTCTGGGAAGTTATTTTATTAAAATCGACAGCAAAGAATGGACAGGAGCTTCCACCGCTGATGAACCCTGGGTAGTATCTGGATGGGTTCCTGCATTGTTAAAGATCATCTCTGGAGAGAAAGAAGCTTTCGCTACCGTCTGCACAGAAGGAGATTGGAGAGTCAGAATGTCCCTTGTCGCTGAAGACACACTTCAACTCGAACACGTTGACCGTCCAGCAAAACTGTCTTCTATGATCCACAAGGTTTCTCTGAAACAATTCGCTGAAGTATTTCAACAACAAATGTCATTATTAGTCGATTTTACGATCAAGATCGAGTCCGTGTCGAGTGATTATTTTGATCGAATGACTGAACTGCGTGATTCAAACCCTGAACGGGCTGATCGCAACCTTGAGAGACACGCAGTAGTTCAAGGGAGAGTTCCGAAATCTGTGAAGCTCAGCCAACTCCTCGATAAACTATCTGAGGCTGCTATCCTAAAATGGGGATAAAATAGTCCCCTGAGTATCTTTGTGACTTCATGCGTTTTTTTTTATACGTCGGTGATCTGATAAGCAAGTCCTGCTTTATTTAGGTGGTTCAGCTCGTCTATTGATTTGAGGTTATCACCCTTGTTGTGAACCTAACCTACTGTTCTACGACATGACAGACCTCTGATCATATTATGGGTTACTATAGTTTTTAATTGGGGTTACGAAACTGTTAGCCTTTTACATCTGTTTTAATTATTTGTTGTTGTTGTTTTTTTTTTTTTGTTTTTTTTTTTTTTTTTTTCCAATATTTTAAAAACGGGACAAAAAGCTAAGCGGCGTTTTTGTCTGGGCAATTTTTTTAGCCTATTTTCTTCTCACCGGGGACGTCGCTGAGAGGAAAGGGGTCTGACGGTCACTTTGGTTTGTTTTATTTTCTGGTAATTATTACAATGGTGATGCATCGATAATCTGAATTAAAAAAAGCCATTGTGAGAATACCAAGTTTAAGACTCTTGACAGCAGCATTGAGGGTAACGTGAATGAGTGGGATGATTATTATTTATCTCCTCCACAGGCGGAAAAAAAAAAAAAAAAAAACGACAAAAGAAATATCAAAATGTCAACATCGTTCACGCGAGAAGTGTGGGATTTGCTCGTCAGCGTATGTCTCGTTATCTTTTAAACCCTTACACTGTCCCCCACGGGAAGTCTTATTTTCTCGAATAGGGAGTGATAATAAACCAACATAGGATCCAACTGACATAATCAATTGGCTTCACTCTGAAGTCAGTGGTAACCCTGTTCACGTTGCAGTTGAAGTTTTATGTATTCTATTTATATTGTACATGTGGAGAATGAAACCCCACAGACCAGACGCAATCCCGCCAGGTGAGGAACCAACTCGGGAAGAGAAGGAGGACCTCATTCGTAATTGGAAATGCAAAGGATATGAAAAACACATCCCAAGCGACTTTGAAGTTGAAGGTGAGGAGGAATTAGTTGTACAGGGATACGATGGGAGTGGTATTGAAGTTGAGGGTAAGGGAAAATGTAAGGACTTCGCTACTTTCAACCATCTTAGACTGGCAACTCACAAGGATGTTGTCGAAAAAAGTCTTGAAGCAGTTGATCATTACGGAGTTGGGTCATGTGGACCAAGAGGTTTCTACGGTACTATTCAACCCCACTTGGTACTTGAGGAACAGCTAAAGTCAGTTTATCAGACACAGGCAGCGATCATTTACAGTTTTCAGTACAGCACCCTCGCCTCAATCATTCCAGCGTTTTCTGGGAGATCAGACGTCATTGTTGCTGACAAGGGAATTAATTTAGGTATTTCAAACGGAGTCTACCTATCCAGATCAAAGCTTCATTGGTATGGTAACAGAAACTACGATGAATTGGAAGCTCACTTAAAAACAATCGCAGCAAAACAAGGAGCGAAACCGACTCGTCGTTGGATTGTAACAGAGGGAACGTTTCGTAATAGCGGTGAGATCTCAAACCTTAAAAAATTAATTGAACTGAAGAAGAAATATAAATTCAGACTCATGCTTGATGACACATACAGTATGGGAATACTAGGTAAAACTGGATTAGGTATTTGTGAAGAAAACGGCATCCCTACTTCAGACGTTGATGTTTACGTCGCGGGTATGGACACCGTACTCGGATCCATAGGAGGATTCTGTGTCGGATGTAACACGATAGTAGATCATCAGAGATTGTCTTCTGTAGGGTACTGCTTTTCAGCATCTCTGCCTCCGTTCTCAGCCGTAGCATCGACCACTTCGATCGAAATAATGACTTCTTCAAATGATCTGATTGCGTCTCTTCGTAAGAATTGTTCTACTGCTCGTGGCTGTCTTCAGAAATCAGGTGTTTCGTTCACAAATTCAGAGAATTCAGCTATTTTTCATATTACGTTTCCACCTGCGGAACGTTTTGTTAATATGCCTCGTCCGTCAAAAGAGAAGATTCTCTCTGATATCGTCTCTGATTTGCTTGATAAGAACATCGCTGTTGTTCGTTCAAAGTACTCAACCTCTGAACCGTTTCCTCCACAGCCATCAATTCGGATGACTATTTCATCAGAGTTTACGGAGTCTGAGTTGAAGACATCCATCAATACTATCTGTGAATCAGTAAAGACAGCAATGAATATGTAAACTGAGATCTAAATTGAGTTAGTCACTTGTTACTCACTCGGATACTTTGTTAAAAGTATTGGGTCGACGATACGTAATCATCGAAAAAAAAAGAAAAATATGTCATAATCTGATATATTCTTAAGACCTTATAGATCAGTGATTTGGTCTTTCAATCGTCGATGAATGCCCGCCGGAAACCTCATAAAAATACTTTGATATCCACGCCTCTTGCTTCCGATTGCTTTCTACCCTACCTGATTCCCATCGCTCTCCCTTTTCTGCTGAAGGCTTGGTGCTAGCTTAGCAAATAGATTTTAACATAGTGACTTTCCAGCGGAGAGAAAAGAGAAATCCCCTTGACGGAAAAAAATAATAATAATAATAATAATATAAAATTGTGAAGCAGAGTCGAATTATTCGCTGTATGACATTTGTTAGAAATGAGTTGTTTCACTCCTTTCTTTGCTAAATTATAAAAAAAACAAGTTCTTTGGTTCCTCAGCTCACTTCTTAATTAGAAGTGTTGAGTTTTCGAAAAAAAAAAAAAAAACGGAGAAAAAAACAACAACACCCGAAACTGTTTTTTCTTTCCTCTTAATTATTTATTCTTTAAAAAAAAGTCGTAGCCCACAATTGGAAGGCGATTCCAAGAACTGAGACTCGGTCTCGTTGAGTTGCAACCATTTTTGTTCCATTCTGCGGAGGCTGGCCCAAGCTTGACACATTGCTGGCCATAGAGGTCACAGCCTTTTCTGACTTTTATTTTTATTTCTTTTCAAACGCATAATCCTTCCTATACAGTCTAACCGGATTATGGGTTTCTTAAGGAGATATGTTTGTGGGCCAGTTAACCATGTCGGTGAGTAGTATTATAGTTGTGAGTAGATCCATTCATATTGTTGGGTCGACAACGACTGTTGTGCGAGTATTGCTATCATGTTTTTTTCTTCTTTTTCCTTGTCCTCGATCACAGTAGCGCAATCGATAGTAAAAGGTATTGTATCAGGGTACTCTGCATTGCGGACACCACACAAACTGATATTATGAGAAAGATTTTTTTTTTTTTTTTTTTTTTTTTTGTTATGTTGTGGGATTCTTTTTTCGTATTCAGATAACAGGACCCCAATTCCTGCTTACAAAAAAAATATTAGTAAAAAAGGGTATCCCTCCTTTCCTTTTCTTTTCTTTTCTTTCTTCGGTTATCAAATGCTTATTTTCTTTTTTGAAATTATATATTTTTTTTTAAAAATCGTACTATCTACTTACAGTCTGTTATCTCAAAAAAAAGAAAAAGAAAATGCAACGCATCTGTTCGTATTAGTAGCATTCAAGTAGCCATCACATTATGATAAAGTAAAATATTAATTAACATTTTCCTACTACAGCGTAAAAGTTTAAAAAAAAAAAAAAAAACGATAAAAAAGATGTCAAAACGAAAGACTTTAGAAGAACCGATTTCAGTAATGTTTGGTCTCGTTGAAAGAGAAGACATTCTCAGCTTATACGATTGGAATGAGTGGTGTTGTGTGAAAGAGCTCCTTGAATCGAACAACAGAGATGATATGAAAGCAGGACTTAGAATTGTAGCACGTTGGAGAGCCAGTGTTGGAGTTAGCGTAGCAATTGATGCAACTGCAACACTAATCGAGTCGTTGATTCTCGATTTCGAAAGACAAGATTTAATTAAAAAAGCCAAACAACACGAGGAAACTGAAGGCATCCGAGATGAAGTCATCTGCGACATCTCTCTTGAACACGTAACAAGTAAATATTCACTAGCCATCCTACGTATGGTAAATGGTTTAACAAGTGAAGTTGAGAAGAAATACGGAAAACTAAATAGAACAGTCGTACAGATGTCGAGAGATATTCAACTTCCGTTAGAGTTGGTTGATATCCGTCATGCGGCTACTCATCATTCTCTTCCTGGTATTCATGAGCTTCGAATTGGTACTTCACTCGGATTGGAATATTTAACTTCATTCTATTGGGGACCACAACAACAATCGATGCTTAGATTTGTGAGACATAGACAGATTACTCAGCCGCAAAAAATATCGAAAGTTTCTCAACATCAACATCATCCATTTGTTCATACGGAACCTCCTCCGAGTGAGATTCAAACATCAACAAGACAACTACTTCAGAAACTTGAAACAGAATGTCCAAATGGAATTCTTTCAATGTTAGACAACGTTGAGAAGAGTCTCGGTATCGACAATGACGGCGTCGATTCACTCACATGGTCAACAGCTGACCGATGCGTAGCTGACATCCGCTCTGGAAAAATAAACATTCCGGTACTTGCAAAAGCAACTGTAACATAAAAAAAACAACAACAACATTGCGTCACGGTTATTATTTTATTTATAAATCCATTCTTTTGGATTGTTAATCTGCCATACCTGAAGGAACAGGTCTGATCTTGTGGAAGTCAATCTGATACTAGAGAGCAGTCGTTTACTGTCATCATACAACCTTCACATGTTTTATTACATTATTGTCTTCTTTTTTATATTAGTATTTCCCCCCTTGTCAGTATTTATAAAATATGAATCCACCCATTAGCCCATCACCCAGAGGCGATGGTTCATCAGACGAGATTGTTAAAGTTGTTGAGCAGAGAGAAGTCGGTTTGATGAGCCACTTACCATACGGTGATACGGTATGTACAGTTCAGAGTCTCTCTCTATTCCTGTTGTGTTATTTGTATAAAAGTCGTGAATCTTATTAAAAAACAGATCGCCTCATGGTTGACAGGTGGTCTAACAGGCTTTCTAGGATCAATGGCTGGTGTTGGAGGAGGACCTTTCTGTGTTCCTCTCATAGCGTGGTTGTTTCGGATAAATCATTTTAAATGCAGTGGGACATCTCTCGTTTGTGGAGTGACTACGTTATGTGTTGGAGGCTTGACGACGTTTTACAACGCCGGTAAGAATAACATGGACGTCGCTGTCGGACCCATCATCACCCTCTCTCTCGTCGCATCTCTCATGGCATTCATCTCAGCTAAACACAGCGATAAAATTGGAGAGCTTCAGCTGAAAAGGATCTTTTCTTGGTTTTTGTTGTTTTGCGCGTTGCAAATATTATACAAATTAGCGTACACCCCAACTGGGATAGAAGGCCATTGGTCATATGCTTTAAAAGGCCACGATGAAACACCTCTCGTATATGAAATAGAACGAACTGAAGGAGAACTTATGTTTCGAACAGGACACTTGGGAGGGGTCTTAAAAGAAGTAATCGAAGCTAAGGGTGGAATGCCTGTCCCTCAAGGATTTCAAGAAGGGTGGTACACCCCGTTAACAAGCACAGCTCCAGCCGCATCACGTGCAACTCGAGGAGTTATGTTCGTCACTGTGTTGAATAGAGGTGAGACAATGAAAACTGTTTATTTCAGTAAAATGCCTCATGAACATTGGAATGATCCCATCATAGCAAAGAGAAAAGAATCAAACACACTAATACAACTTCGAGCATTCGCAAAGACTGACATAGGAGCTCTCACGTTTCATTCTATCATTGGTGTGATTGCTGGTACAGCTTCTGGTTTATTGGGAATCGCTGGGGGTTCAGTTGTCGTACCGTTGATGTCGTTGTCTGGATTGTATTCATTCCAATCTATCACAACCACGTCGTTGTTGTCGATGATTCCAGCATCGAGTACCAGTTTGATAACGCATTATAGAAAAGGAAACGTTGTCTTATCTCTTGCCCCAGGTCTCGTCTTCGGCACCGTCTTGGGAGCATTCGCAGGCTCATTGCTTATGGCTATAACAACTGAAACGGTTCGAAAAGCAACGTGTGCGGGGGTGTTGTTATTTTCTGCTTCGATTATGATTTCCGGATCATTTCAAATTTCGACTTTAATAAGTGACAAGGGAGCCTTGTTGAAGCTTGGTGCCGCTAGTATCTTCTTTTATTGTCTAGCAGCCCTCCTTCAAGAAAAAGTTTTCAACTTACCGGAATTCAATCATGAATACCTATTGACATTTATGCAATCAATTATTACAGTGATCTTAGCCTTGCTTGACTTACGGAGAACAGGTAGTCATCCTGGGAACACTGTTTCACTTAACACCATATTTAATGGTCGTAAATGTCCCATAGCTGTGTACGTCTTGCTTGCAGTGTTAATGTCTGTTGGTAGTTTGTGTACCAACAGAGCTAGTAAACTCCTCGACTACACAACTCAAGTGGTATTCAAATCATCAAAGCTTCCTTGGATAATGCTTTGGAGAGTTGTTTTTCTATCATGGAAGAGAAAGCCTAGTCTTGTTGAATGGGTCTGTGCTTCAATTCTGTCTGCTGGATTAGCGATCTTCGTTATTGGTGGAACTTTTAATTTTCAATCGGAAACATTTACAAGTGACAAATGGTCAGGATTATTCAGCATATACATAGCTTTGTGTTGTGACGCCACGCTTTATACTATCCAAGAAGGAGTAGTGTTTGCTGTTTACAGCGCTGATAAACACGAATTGATTTTATTTATGTCGGCTCTCACGGTTCCGGCTTCGTTCTTATTATTGCTTCATTCTGGTTCTTTGAGTACTAGCTGGTTGTATCTTCAAATGGAATGGAGATTTCCAACTTTGATATGCGCGTATGCGGCTTGTAATTATATGGGAACTAAGTATCTGCTTCAGATAATTTTAGAATTTGATTCGAACATGGCAGTCTTAACCACTAGTTTACGAAAGGCTGCGACCATTGTGTTGAGTTACGCGTTCTTTCCAAAGTCTGTTTCTGGATGGCATGTTGTTGGAATTTTAATGATTGCTGGAGGTACTTACGGAAACATTCAATCATTCGAAGGTCACAGACAGAAACACAGAACAGAATCACCTGCTCTGACGTCGCGGGATGATGAGTTCGTTGAGCTCAGGGGGATATCTGCGAGTCAATAAGAAAACCGATTTCTTATCAATCGGTCTTGTTACTTTCATGTGTAGAGTAGCTTAATAGTTACTTCAAAAGGCTAAGTTAAGGCATCACATATCTAAAACTGATGTTAAATTATCGTTATGTTGTTTTTATGATACAATACAGTTGTATTTTACGTACGGAATCGAACAGTTTATCTCCCGCAGTCGTATTTTCTCGTTGACGTCGCGGGATGATGAGTTCGTTGAGCTCAGGGGGATGTCTGCGAGTCAATAAGAAAACCGATTTCTTATCAATCGGTCTGTTGCTTTATCCCTCATGTGTGGAGTAGTCAGCTTCAGTCACATCAAGGGGTACATGAATTACTATAATCAACTTACCAAATCTCAAAGAGTTTGATTTTATCTGTAATAGGGCATCGATCTCAACTAGAAAAAATATTTAAAAAAAAAAAAAAAAAAAAAAAAAAACTCTTACTCAGATGAGCCTTTGAGGTGTATTGTTTTCTACTCCCACAAAGAGCTTTCTGGTGCTTTAAACAAATTATGGCAGACAAATTGACACTCTGTAACTCATATGTGAAGTGATTGAAAAAAAAAAAATCAAAAAAAAAAAAAAAAGCTAGATAGCAAATATCGCTCAGTGGGTTTTTTTTTCTCTTCAAAAATAGTTTTATTTAACTGACTACTTTTTCTTTTTCTTTCGAATTCTTTTTTCCCCCTCTCCCTCTCCCTCTTCCCGTTCTTTTTTATAACATGTTATCAATTTACCCATTTTTTTTGCGAAATTATTAAATATTGAACATCAAGAGAAGTCAGCAGGCGTAGAACCCGATAATCGACGTGTCTCTGTTATTTATGTTGCGTACAAACAAAATTCTTTTTTTTTTTTTTGCACTGAACTAAAAGCTGGACTGTCGTTGTTTATATTTACAGTCAACTGTTCGAGACAAGATGGTTGCACTACTAATTGGGAGAGAGAGCGAGAGAGAGAGAGACTCCTGGTTGTCGAATTCGTATGTTTCGTTTAACGAAAACATCCTTTCCTCGTTTACATCTGGAGGGATAATGTTGTTTCCCTTTTTTTTTTTTTTTTTCTCTTTTTTTCTTTGACACTGCTTCGAAGTATTTCCTTTTACTTCAAGTGTATTGTGCCAGACAGATATCCTGCGGAACGCTGATTCGTTCTTTTTTTTGAATTTTTTCCTATACATTTTCGTTTTGGTTATTTTTCCTTTTTTTGTTTTGTTGCTGGAGGGATACATGCTAAGGAGTTAAACAAAAAGAAAGCACCTCTTTGAATGCAGCGCGTCCTCCCGTACTGTTTCCATTATTCAACGGCTGAGATCATAGTAGGACCCCCCATCGGAGATGCTTGATGTAAAAAAAGTGTTTGCTGGTGTTTTTCTCCTTCAATCAGGAATCACTCTCTCACATGATGGGAAGTGCTGATTTTCTTACCATTTGAAGATTAGCTGGGTTCCCCCATTCACAGTAAGGTTGTTTTTCTTTTTTTAAAAAAGAATTATTCCTGTCTCACTCTGGCTTCCTATTTATCGGAAAAGCTAACTGCACGGGGGGGGGCATCGGGCTTTCTGAAATCGCCAGACTTTTCCTCATTCGATATTCCATCTTTTATTGATAAATTTCAAGCTTCTTGGTGGAATGCGGAACGACCGTTCACTCATTTAGCAAAACTCAGTTGTCGTCAAGGTACTGAGTTCAGTTTTTAAATCTTAGCTATGTGAGTTTTCTTAGAGGTTGGCTTCTAGCCGGTCAAGAAACTCTCGGCAGAGTACTCAATGATTCTGAATTTGAGATCACAGTGTCAACTGTTGCTGTTGTTGTACATTACGTAGTGACTTTATTAGTGTACCCGTATCGTTGTTAAAGAAACGAGAAGACGTGGGGGTTACTTGCTTTTACCTGACAGGGTGAGATGCCGTGATATGTGTATGTGTGAAGTCTACCTGTGACACTAGTAAGTTATTATTTCAGTTCTTTTGTCAAATCGTTTTTACCTCCTCGGTTTCCAGAACTTTCTTCTCACAAACTCCACAACAATGACTGACGCTACCTTCACCAAGGCCGTGTACATGATCAGAAACGGACCAAAGAAGGAGGTATGCGTTTATAATATCAAATTGTGTTTACTGTTATTGTTTGAAAAAGTAAAAACAAAAAAACAACAATCAGTCCTCCAACGACGAGAAGCTTAAGGTTTACGCTCTGTACAAGCAATCCCTTCTCGGAGACGTTCAGGGAGACCAGCCATGGGCTGTTCAGATTGAGGCCAGAGCTAAGTGGGATGCTTGGAACGCACTCAAGGGAACATCAAAGGAAGATGCCATGAAGCAGTACATCGCCGTTGTCGCTGAGGGAGAGCCAGACTGGTTGAACAACGACACCGTTAAGGGCATGCCTGAGGGATGGTCTATTCCACAGTAAACCTGTTGGCTTTACTGACAAAAAAAAATATTTTCCCCCTCTTTTCTTTTCGAAGTAACAAGTCCTCCACCCAAATAAAAACTACTACTTCATGAGGCCCACTGCGATATTCTTTTTTTCCTGTGAAAACTACACGTCTTTTTCCTTTTTTTTTCTTTTTCCTTGTGGTATCCTGCGTGCTGTCTTAGATGGGAGAAAACCGGCCAGCACACCACCATGTGGATTTCTCAGTGTGAAATTTAAGACTTTTTTACAGCTCTTCGAAACTCATTCCATATTGAGTAGGACAAGGTTGCTTTAAAAAAGGCTTCTGGCCCTTATCTAAACTTCACTTTCCTTTTTTTTTCTTATATTCCCCCTTCTTCCTGTGTGAGTTGCTTTAAAGTAATTTTTTTTTTATTGAATTGTAAAGGAAAAAGAAAATAAACGGGTATGAATGCAGTGGGTTCTGGGACGAGAGGAACATAAATAATATTAAAAAAAAAAAAGCACCAAGTGAAACTTCAATTCTGGTTGGTTCCTTGCCCTCGTTAGCCAATCCATAACACGGTCGAGTTATTCTTATAGGTTATATTTTCCAGTTGGTAGGTGTTGCGAACAAATGGAAGAAAAGACGACACAGACATTTGAGGGTAATCCGAGTTTTTTTTTTTTTTTTTTTTCTAGTTTTTGGTTAATTTTTCATTTCTTCTCAGATCAGTCAGCCAATAACATAACAAAAAATAAACCATGGCGGCTATCACCTTGCTAGCCGCCTGTAGTCTGGCAACTCATTTTCAAACCTGGTGCTCAGCAGAGTACAGTGGCAAGTTTGGATTTCCATGTACGCCATTACCATGTGACACACAAGTACTTCCAGGTAACCCATGCCTTTGGGACGTAAAGGTTGGAGACGTGGTAAAGAATGTAGGAAGTACTCTTAATAATAGAAGAGGTACTGTTGTGTGTACTGGAACTGCTCCATTTGTATTAGTGCTATATGATCATTATACTGGAGGTGGTACTGCTGATGATGCTGACATGTATTGTAATGTACCTTGTTGTGCTTTAGGTGCTTGTAATTATCCAACACCAATAGCACCTCAAAGAGGTTCACAATGGACTGATTGCAGTGAGTTAATACCTCAGTACACTGCTCCTCCTGTTCCAGTGTTGACAGGGCCACCAACACCAATTCCAACTGGAACTCAAACAGAGAGACCAATTGAGATAGTTTGGGCTGATAAAACTGTTTATTCTCCAATTTGGAACCATCCAGATTCATTAATAACAACAACAACATCACGTGTTGAATATAAACAATTACAGACGATGCCTCCTATTTGTGTGGATGTAGCGTTTACCGGGACTGTCATTATAACCGCCAGCCCTGAGATGGTTTGTGATATCTCAGCAGAAAACGCAACGATCACATCCCCAAATGGTGGTGTCAGAGTTACTAGTGATCGAGGAACTGCTTGCTTTTTTGATGTTGCCTTTACTAACACGCCGTTCTTGGAAATTGCTAATAGAGTTTCACTATCAGTCACGTGTAACTTTAATGGTGTTGGAGGTGGAGTTGGTTGGAATCTGACAACTAGTACGGTAACCGATACGAATGTGTTTGTGCAGTTTCCTAACACTGCTACACTGACAGAGGAGCTTCCGACACCTATTCCACCGCCGTACATTCCTCAAACGTATACACCAAACCCTTACAGAGCACCGTTAGATGGAATAACAGACTTGTGTGATAATAATAATATTTTCTGTCCCTTCGATTGCCAACTATCTGACTGGTCAAGTTGGAGTACCTGCAATCAGAGTTGTGGATCGTGGGGTGCTTCAACAAGATTTCGTACAGTAATGGAAGCAAGCAGATATGGAGGTACTCCTTGCGCTAGTTATGACCATCAACAGTTTCAACCTTGTAATAGATTTACTTGTCAGTCTTTATGTCCAAACACTATTCAAGGTGATGGTTCTACTGCAGGTTCACCAGGTGATTGGACCTGTGGTTTCTATTCAGCAATCAAATACCCACAACTATACAGCAATGGATCAACTGCTCTAACAGTCTTGGCTGGATGTGCTGCGATTCAACCCGGAGTCACTACGAATATCGTTATGCAATATGATAACAGGAATGTGTCTGTCGACGTCGCCGATGAAATCCAAATTGACATCTCGGCTGGTTCATTGGGCAGTTCTTGTAATTTAATAAACGGGTTGCCTTGTGTTCAAATTAATGCTCACATATCAAAGTATGGTGATGGTCCTTGGGATTTATGTGGTACATTCGACCATACAGACCATTCGGGTATAGAATACAGAGGAGGAGCACATGCGTCTATATCGTGTCAGTCTTCATTCAAATCTTCGATCTTCTTTGTACGATTATCACCAGAAGTTCTCGTAAGTCAGGGAACCGTTGGATCTGGTGCTGTTGTTGGAGGACAAGGAAGACCAGCCTCTTGGGGTCAACCTGGTTTTGATGTGCGTCCTGACGGAATTCCTTATGGAGGTACTTTCGGCTCTGGACAATTCAGTGCCGTCTTTATAACCAAACTTACGGGTATGAACATTTCTTTATTTTTTTTAGTTCTTAGATTTGATTTAGTTTTGACTTACTTGTCAGACATCAGAACAAGAGATCACTTTTCACATTTACAGATATCGATCGGCAAAAAGACAAATTCAAATAATAATAAAACAGTTCACCTTCCTTGTGTCTTTGACTGTGAGATATCAGAATGGGGTCCCTGGTCTCAGTGTTCTAATCAATGTGGAGGTGGTCGTCAGTTTCGTGAAAGATTAATCATCAGAGATCCAGTAAATGGAGGTACTCAGTGTAATACAACAGCTGAAGAAGTATCGTGTAATGTTCAACATTGTCCAGCTGATTGCAGGTTTTCAGACTGGACTGCTTGGTCAGAGTGCAGCATAAGTTGCGGAGGAGGTTCCAGAAGAAGACATCGTGAAATCCTACAACACAATCAAGGAAATGGAGCACCATGTCCAGCTGAACTTGTTGAGACTGAACCTTGTAATCTTCAAAGTTGTGGATCTGACTGTGCGGTCACAAGTTGGAGTAATTGGGGCCCGTGTACTGTTCTTTGTGAAGGAGGTGTCAGAACAAGACAGCGAACTGTCATCACATCAAATAGAGGCGATGGAGAACCCTGTCCTCATCTCACTGAAAGAGAGGTCTGTAATGAACAGCCCTGCGACACAGTTCCTTCTCTCCAATTGCCTCCTGTCTCTGTATCAGTTCCATCATCGAATCCAACCCCGGCATCGGTTGTAACGTCACCACAAGCATCTCCGTTTTCACCTCCGTTTGTTGGAGATTCACCGTTGTATGATATTCCATTTTATGGTTTGAGTTTTTTACGAGAAGCTTACTTTTATGAAAATGATCTCGGCAGGCACTACGAAATTCTAAATCAACCCGTAGCGGCATTCACAGTAAAATTAACAGCTATCAGCCAGCAATATTTCGTTCAAGACGTGGCTCCTAATACTGATGGAAGTGCTGTTGCTGTGTTAACATGCGTCCAACAGGGTTGTGAGATAATTGGAGACACGCAATCGCCATTAACAGAACAAGGAACAGCTTCATTCGGAAACATTGCTGTCTCACAGGTTGCGAATAATCAACAAAATGCACCTGTTGATTTATCAATTGAAATAGTTGTATCTCGACCTGCTGATTACCAATACAGATCATCTGAAATAGTAAGACAACTGTCAGTTAGAACTCCTTCACTGAATGAAGTATTTGGGAATAGAGTAGCGTACACAGTCTTTAGAGTACCACTCGATTCGTTTAGTCAAGATCAGTTTAAAAGAGATGTAGCGAAAGCTTTGAATATCACTGTTGGCGACGTTCAAGTACTGATGACGGAGGATTTTAGTTTTCCAAGTGGGTCGAGTAGTGAAAGAAGAATCAAAACACTTCAAACAAACGCTGTGTGTACTTCTTTAGCAGTTGGTATGACTGGCGTAGCATTTCGATTGCTGTCTCCTAATGGTGAAACTCTTATTTCAGATTGGTTAGAAAAGTCACTTGATCCAACTTCTTCTGAGGCATCCTCTCAAATCGCACCCAACTGCGGTATTGTTACTGGCTATGCCGCATCTGAGAATGATCCTCGTATCCAACCGTTTGTTAATAATACTTTCTCATTGTCACCACCTCCAACTGTTTCTCCAACAGCAGTACCTTCTTCTGATGATGGTTACGATATGGTAGTGTTGTTGGCTGTTTTATTGCCTTCGTTAATTGCAATTTGGGCTGTTGCTGCGGTTGTAGTGTATTGTGTTCGTCGTCGTCATATTAAAAAGAATGGAGAAAAGATTGCTGAGTCCAGGAGTAGTTCAGATATTGATATAGAAATACAATCAAATCCTATTCAGAGAGAGTTTCAATAAAAAAAAACATTTTCAACTATCCAGAATATAATAATATAACACTCTGTGATTTTTTTGTTTGTGTCACGAAACCGACTTAAACTATAAAGCTAAAGGAGGTTTACGCGTGCTGCCCAACATTCTTTTTTGTTCTTACAACACTTGTTGAAATGTAAAAAAAAAAAAAAAAAACACCACGTTGTTTCTCCCTATTAAAAACCCTAGTATAACTTATCCTTCTAACGAACGTTCGTCAGTTTGTTTATTTCCATGTTGTTCTGTATTTTGATTCCATTCGTTATGTCTTATTCGTTTCTATTTACATTCCTTCTTGTTTCCGCCTGGCCCTTCAATCTGGGAAAGGTGATTAAAAAAACTGAATTCAAACTATTTTGTTGTTATTAATTTTTAACAAAAAACAGAAAATAGAAAGTTATGTCTGAAGGTCGATGTTTTTGTGTTGAAATTTCGAACAAAAATTATATTAAAAAAAAACTCTTCTTTTCAAAAGAAAAAAAGGAAAATTATTTAATCTCACTCAAAAATATGAACCCGGCTTGGTTGTGTGTGTCTTCTCCAATCACTGGTAGCCTGAGCGATGTGAGATCAGCTCTGGGTAGTCGAGACTTTGAAAAAGCCCTGCAAATCTGTGCAAGTTTATTACTACAGAAAAACACCGATGAGATCGCAATTATGAAAATTTGTGTACAGGGTTTGTATGAGATTGGAAAGAAGGAAGAGGCGAAAGAATTATTTCCAAAATACTACAAAGAAGAAGGACAGATACCAATAGCCTTGCTACCAATATACACCAGACTATTAAGCGACATGGGACTCAAGGAGAATGCTATTTCAATTGCCGCAGCTAGGCTTGGAAATCATAAGAATCCAACAAGTGATTCACTTGATCTTTACATCACATTCATTGAAGAACTTGTTGAAGAAGATGTTAAATTGTATGTGGAGTCGACTTATGAAAACTACTTCTCTGTTGATGAGGAAAGGGTTACAGATTCCCGAGACTACGTACTGAAAAAATTATCAGAAAATACCCTTCAAAAAGTTAGTAAAAGTGCTCCTGTTCCCAGCCCTTCCACTTCACCGACCAGCAGTACAACAAAAACCAGCGTTGCAGCTCCTGTTAGTCGTCCAGTGATTACACCACCAGCACCTGTTTCGCTATTGTCAAAAATAATATCAAATATTCCTCCATGGATGCAGAGTGGACACAGGATTCCGATCATAATATCAATCATCAGCGCTGTCATTTTATTTATGATGAAGAAAACACCTCCTAAAAGTACGATATCTTTATAGGATCTCAACAGTATGAAAAGAGAGTAGTCCATATCCTTTGAGGCTTTCGCTAACCTGTTTTTTTTATATGTCTCTCAGGAAGAGGTTTGCGTGGATACCAACCATCGCAACATATGTTTTTTTTTTTTTTTTTTCTTGTTTTTTTTTGTGTTATAATACTTACTTTACTAGCATTTCAAACACAGGAGAAAGATGGCTTAACTAACACAAGAGAAATAAAACCAACATTCTTTTTTATTTTTTTTAATATGTCTCTAAGGGGGGATACCAACCATCGCAGCTTATGTTTTTTTGTTATCACAAACTTCCTTAAATGGTGTATTTCAAACACAGTAAAACTAACGATATAATGAGTCAGGCAGGCGGAAGATGGAATAGCCAATACAAAAGGAATAAAACAAACAAAGCACTTCAGAAAAAGAGAAGCATCTCAGGAACGTTTGTTAAGAAGAAGCAAAAACAAGTAACTCCTCGTTATGACACATACAGATGGGGAGAGGAAGAGGAGGATATGAACTATCGAGTTCGTGACCCGGTAGTGAGGTCTGATTTCTTTTTAATACCTGAAAACCCAGAGTATGAACATTACTTTCAAGGATTGGAAGCTTTACTCTACGGGAAAAAAGATCCGAATCAGAAATTTAGAGCAATTTTAAAGCCTGTTGTGACCCCTCAACCAGAACCAGTGCCGGAACCAGAACCAGAACAACTTGTCACAGAAACGAAAAAGAAGATCCGCCGATCAACTACAAAACCAGCAGCTGTTATTAAGATTCCGAAGAAGGAGGTAATTCGCAGAACGCATATGAAATTTGACGACTAAAAACTAAAATTGTAATTCAAGTCTCATCGTTTTGCTTTCAACTAACCAATTCCAATGTCGGTATTGCAAGCCTACTAAATTTATAATTTTTTTTTTTTTTCACAAACTAACTGTATCTGTCTTTTTATCATCTTTTTCGGTTGCATCATATTTCGTATCACGGTTAGATAGATTGATGAAAGTGTTTATTTTAATTCTAATTTCTAGTCTTTATTAGGGAGTGGGGGGAGTAGATATTTTGTTGTGAGTTCGAGAGGGAGCTGAAAATTGTTTTTTTTTAATTTGTGTAGTTTTACTTTTTTTTTTGTTGTTGTTGTTGTTGTTGTTAAATATTAATTCACACATGCAAGAAAGGAAAAAAAAAGAAGAAAAAAAAAAACCAACAATGCCTGAGGAAGAAAAGAAGAAGACTGAGGAGAAGCCGGGACCAAATGTAAACGTAATTTATTGGACAGTTTTTTTGGATTTTTTTGCTAACGGAGTGGTGTTACCGTTGTTGCAGCAGCATGCAAAATCTGAACTCGGTGCGAGTGGCTTTAATGTAGGCATGGTGTTCACTGCGTACTCAGCAGCCAGTATTCCTGGATCATTTATTTTTGGTAGACTGTCAGACTTTATTGGAAGAAGGCCAGTCATTTTAGTCAGTTTATTAATGAGCTGCGTGACTTTATATTTATCAGCTGTTGCCGCTGACCTCAACAGTCTTATATACGCCAGAGCCCTCGCTGGATTCTTTAGTGAGACTAGCGTGTGTCAGGCTTACATAGCAGATAAAACAACTCCTGAAGAAAGACCAAAATATTTGGGTCACATGGGTGCGTTTATTGGTCTTGGGTTTATGGTTGGGCCAGCAACAGGAGCGCTTTTGGGAGTGTTCGGTGGGTTTGCGTTGGCTGCTCACTTCACAACTATTGTGACTGCGCTGAACTTTGTGTACGCATTCAGATCCCTTGATGAGCCTGTTAAGTCAAAGTCAACTGATGAAGAACACCAGGTAGGTTGGGGATTATATTTCAAAACTCTCTTACGTCCATCAATGTTGATAATTTTAGTGGCTCAGTTTGCGACAACATTTGCCTTCATGGGATGGGATACCACATTTGGTATTTGGTCAGCTGAGAGATTAGGATACCAAAGAAAGCATGTTGGATGGGCATTCGCGTGGTTGGCTCTTTCTTTAATCCTGGCGATGTGGAAGATGAGATCGAAGATAACAAACAACCTTCATCACATTACCCGTGCGAATATCGCTGGAAACTTAATGATGGCTCTTGGACTCGCATGGCATGCTTACATTGCGTCTACTTGGGGAATCTTTATTCCGCTATTCCTTCTCGGGTTCGGATATGGAATCACTGGATTGGTTTACCAAAGTCTAGTGTCCTCATCAACCAGTGCAGGTCTTCAGGGATCAATGCTTGGTACCCTCGCTGCTTTCCAAGCTCTTGCTCGTGCCATTTCCCCAGTTGTAACTGGCTACTTATTTGATAACCCAGAGAACGATTTAGACCTTCCTTACAACACTTTAGCATTCTTACCTCTTGCTGCTGCTCCCTTGATTCCATTGTTTTGCAGTGCTCCACCAAAGAAAGAGGCTAAGAAGGAGGAATAGGCAGCGATGAAAAAATACCATAGACAAAAGGGAAACCAAATTTAAGAAAAAGAAGGAAAAGGGGGGGGAGGGAGAAAAAAAAGAATATAGCCAGTTCTCTTTGTACATATTGTTTAAGCACGTATCATAGTTATTGTTAATTTTTCTTTTTTCTTTTTTTTTTTTAATATTCACCCCCTTCCGGACCAGTTCGTGGAGCGCTGTTAAAGGTCTTGTGCTCGTTGGCGTAAACTGGAATGCAGCATAATATTAAGATACGGTACACACTGCATCCAGTTAATTATTCATACAAAAAGTCTTAATTAGTGTTCTTCATCTATTAGTTGTGCTGTACTACTTTATCTGCTGGCTTCTATTCTTTCTTCTGGTCAGTCCCTCTTATGTTTGCATTATTTTTTCGAATCATTGCATTATTCTGCTTTTTTTTTTTTTTTTTTTTCCTCCTTTCTTTTTTTTTGCACACGTTTAGGCAATAAAAACCAAAGAATTCCTTTCTGTTTTCTTTCTCTCTTTTTTTTTTTTGTTTTTTTGTTTTTTTCCTTTTCGAACATAAAATTTTCAAAAAAAAAAAAAAAAAAAAAGGTTTCGAATTTATTTTTTTTAAAAATATTTGTTGACGTTGGTTGTGAGAGGTTACAGTACACAGAGAAAACCCCCCTACTTATGCGAGAGCCAAAATAGTATAACATCCAATTTTTTTTTTTTTTTTTGTTTGTTTGTTTGTTTGTCAAGCCACAGTTGCTAAACCAAAGAATCCTTGTTGACCACATGGATACGACTACTGTTGTCAGTCACTTTTTTTATTGTAGCATATAAATAGCTCTTCCAATCTTTATTGAGTTTGTATTGATTTCGCATATTGTATTAAGATTATATAAAATAAATTAATGATGTCAAAAAAAAAAAAAATAATAATAATAAAAAAAAAAAAAAAAAATGAATACAATTACACTCTCATAACACTTCTCAGAGATTGGAGGGTTTTGATAAAACTTTTTCTCTAAATTTTTTTTTTTTTTAAAACCCTAGAAAAAGATGCAAAAAAAAAAAAAAGAAAAAAAAGAACTTTTTCTCAGAAAAAGTTAGTGATTTTTGCCGCACCATCCCACTAAGAATTTGTTGTTTTTGGGCACTTCTGGCTCCACCCTTGTACTCACAAGGGTTTTTTTTTTTGTCAAAAAATAAAAAATTCGAAAGTCCACGAAAGTGGCCTTTCAGGGTTTCTAGGGTTTTATTAAAAAAAAAAATTGAGAAAAAGAGAAATGGGGGGGGGGAGAGGATGTGTGGAAAAATAGTAGTAATAATAAAAAGAAAATCAGAGAGACTCCAAAAGAAATCATGTGCTCCTACCTCGAGCAAATGAATTCCCTTTTTGAGTAATTTGTTTCGGCGTGATATATCATTTTAATATCCACCCATACATATAGGGGTAGGTTGTGGGATGATCATCCTGCTTAGAGAGACTTTTGATTTAATTTACTAGTGTCTTAGGTTAATGAGTTTTTGTTTGATCGAAATTTTGATATTAATTTTTAAAAAAAAAAAATTTGAATAAGTAAATAAATAAAAGAGAACCATAAAATATAAAATACAAAGAAAGAACAAATGGAAGAAAATAAAAAAAAAAAAAAAAACGACGGGTGAGGTTCTCTTGCTCCGTTTGTTTATTATTTTTTTTTTTTTTTTAATTTTTTTTTTAAATTGACTCCCCTCCACCACATCCCACACAGCTGTGCTATCACGTAAACATAAATGTTTTTAGCTCTTCGTATTTGCTAAGTGTTTTATTATTATCTGTAAAGCAGCAATTAATCCTTCATTTCACCCCCTCTACTTGCTTCTACGCCACACTGATGATGAGAGAATAGAGGTACCAAGCCACCGTATCTAAAATTACAGTATAAAGTATATTACTGTTCACTCCCTGCGACAGATGAATTATAACTCAGAAAATATTTAAATATCTCAACAACGACCTCCTTAAATTGAAGGTCGCGATGAATCTTTTTTACGAAACGTGTTGGGGCGCTACGGATCGGATGTCGGATGTCGACGGTTGAAAAACATTATATTATTTCCCCAAATAGGCGTCAAAGATGGCTACCAAAAATGTAGCTCGGAGAGTGGCGAGAGATCTCACGAGTGAATATCGTCTCTTCCCTCAAAAACGTAAGGAAGTATCTTACAGAGGAGGTCTTTTTAACAGTACTCAGAAGTTACAGTGGTTTTGGTTCGCATTTAAGAAATACGGATTCTTGCAAAATTTAGCGAATAACCTTAGAATGAGAGAGGCGTGGTGGGAATCTGGTGAAAAGAGACTTGTCGGAATGGATGCACAGGGACACAAGTATTGGGAAACAGATGAAATGGGAAGAAAGAGTTTCGGTGGTTTACGTTTTCTAGACTACCCATACCATTTATCGTGGCACGACTGGAGTAAAATTCCAGAAGCTTGGGGAGGTTGGGCTAGAATGCACACTGGTAGATCTCCTCCTCAAATGGAAGCCCTTCATAAAGAATTAGGACCATCATGGCGTGATTATAATAAAAACTATTCTTGGGGTAGCAGTATGAGTGTAAGTGAAAAGGATTTCTGGACATGTCCTCAAGGTATGGATACTTTTCACAGAGGACACAAACACTTTGATCCATGGTCACCAAACTTTAAGAAGGCAAGACGACACTATGGTCACAGTGTTTCAGCTGCTGACCCAGATTCAAGATTTCTCCATGGTAATCGTAACGTTTATGATATCGATGAGTACAACCCGGAGGGTGGTGCTAAGGGAAAACTCGAAATTACTGGTTTGGGTCCTGACGCTCACGCTCAACAAATGATGTTTCACGTTCATGATAATGGACCTCACTCAACAGCTGTAAAGTTTATCCATTCTGAGTCTCACAATAATATGCTCTCTTTTGATGAATTTGATGGAGGTGAAAATTCATCAGCAATCTGGTGGGACTACCGTACAAAACAAGGAACTGAAACTAAGAAATCCAGAGCTTCTATTTCAGCATTTGATGATCCAGTTCAATCCTCGCTCAACTCCACTAACGAGATCTTCAGCTACGATTCTCGTTACAAAACTTCATCTGATAGGGATGTTGGTTATGCTCGCAGCCGTGGAAACCCTAAAAATACTAAGTTCAATTCCCCACTGGATGCTATTCACCCGGAGTTCTTCCAGGCTAAGCACAGAAAGGAAAACCCAAACCACAAGAATGAGTAAGAGTATTTCTCTATTGGTTACTTTAAGTATAAGCGCAGTCAAGGTTCTTTGCTTTGACTGAACTCCTAACAGCAGGTCTCTGCTTGGTTTTGTTGTTCTACTTGTAAATTCGTTTTTTTGGAAGAGGGAAAAAAAAAAAAGAAGGAAAGAATTGAGAAAAGAAGAAAAAAAAAGAGAGAAATATAATATAAGCTGAATAGAAACAAAGTTAAAAAAAACAATCTCAACTTTCCCTTCGTGGGGTGTCTAAGGTTCTTTTGGTTTTTTCCTCGTTTCGGTCCCATGGTCCCGTCAGGTAAGAAATAAAAAAAAGCAGAAGGAAAATAATAGAAATGGAACGATTATCGATATCTGTTTTTTCAGCCACTCGTTTTCGTGAGGTCGCTTTCTTTTATTTCTTGCAGTCGCCCTTCCCCTCGTTTCGTACAACCACGCAGCTACTCATTTCTCGTCTTTTTCTACTCAAGTGTTTTCGGTAGCGATATTCTTGTTGTTGTTGTAAACATTTTAGTGTCTCGTTGAAGTAACCCAGGGTGGGGAGGAACCAAAAAAAAAAAAAAAAAAAAGTGTGCAAATTATACTACCGGCGTATTGTATTTTTGAGTTGAAAAAAATTATTATTTTTTTTTTTTTTTTATAAAACAGAATTTTTGGTGAACATGAATAGTGTAAATGAGGTTAGGTTCAGCGTGATGAGTGAGGTTTGGTGGTCGTGGTTCACAAACTATCATTCTCAATATTAAGAATCGCTAGTACAACTACCCAGCTTGATAGTATTGTTTCCAATAAAGAGGTTCGTAGTGTTGAAAAATCACTCTTTTCATTTCAGTTAAAAAAAACCAAAAAAAAAAACTAATAACTCAAAACAATGTTCTCAAAGATTCTCTGTTTGATGACAGCCCTGGTTGCCGCAGTTGAAGGACAGCACACGTACACAATGTACTCTGACTCCGCCTGCACTAATGCTGCGGGAATCGTAATTCCAGTTGTTCTACCGCAGATTTCTTCGTGTAACGAATTAATTGAGATGACCGCAAGTTGTGAGGGCAACACTCAAAAGCTAACGTTGAAATCGTTCTCAGTTGCTGGATGTACTGGAGAACCTGTGACTGACGTCACTTATTTACTTGATGGAAACTGTAATTCCGCAGAATTTCTAGGTATCACTCAGTACTATAAGTCTTCCACTGACGTTCCTTGCGCAGTTTTCGGAGACGGTGATGGTTCAGCCTCTGGTCTTATCGCAAACTTGGCAATTATTGCCATCGCTCTGGTTGCGGCTTTGCTGTAGGACGACGTCCGAAGACAAAAAAAAAAAAAAAAAAAAATGAATAATTTTGTTTTTGTTTTTAAGTTTTTTTTTTTTTTTGTAAAAAATATTTTTTTTTAGTTGTAAATATACTTCCGGGTTAACGGTTTTTTTCTAGTTAATCTTTTCTTTTGATCAATTCTTTTCGGAAAGTGAAAATACAAAAAGTAATAATAATAAAAAAAAATTTAAATTAACTACCGTCGGAACAACTGAAAAGGGAATCAAAGCACAAGTCTAACAATGTTTTACCCCTAGTGCAAAATGAATTTTTTTTTCCCGCGTCTTTTTTGTCACTGAATAAAGATCTACTCATGGTAAAGAAAAATCTCGTAGACGGTAAAACAACATCCTGGTTTCAATAATTGGATAGTTGGCATACATAAATACGAATAATAGGAAATAATCTTTTTTTTTTTTTTTTGTAAATCTTTTTTTTTTTACGCTAACCACACTCGGAAAGTCAACTCTGGTCTCGTCGATGATCCTTTTCATTGACACAAAGGCGTTTTGTTTCCGTTTTTTTTTTTTTTTTTTTTTTTTTTGTGTGGTGCGTTCACTGTTGCGTAGTAGTTTCGTGGATCGTTTGCAATGTTATTTTAACACCGATTAATAATAGTGTTAGCCATCTATCTGTTAAACGTTCCTTTACTACGAATAACACGTTAGGTCGACAAGTAGAACTGTTTTTTTTTTTTTCCCTCTTTTTTTTCTTTCTCTTCTCTCTTTTTTATTCCTTGCGGCTTGGATTATCAAAGCCTTAAAGAAAAAAGATTTTATCTCTTACTTAGGAAGTAATTCCATTGTTTTTTTTAATCTTTTTTAAATTCACTTATAAACCCTTATATTCGCATTTTCTTTCTTTCTTTCTTTTTTTTCTTTTCTCTCTCTTTTTCTTCCCAATAAATAAACTCAAATTACTTGCAAGCTCTCTCCGTTTTTCTTATTCTTTAGAATTTGAAAACCGCTTATTTTACAGTTTAAAATAAAGAGGAAGAATGAAAAGAAAAAAATAATTAAAAAAAAGAAGAGAGAAGAGGGGTGAGTTTCTTTCTTGATTACCGTTCTCCACAAAGGAGAGGTACTTTAAATAACGGGACGATTTAAATATTAAAGCTTGAAAATGCAGTATCAAATTACCCCTAAAGTAAATTTCTGTTTTTACCCCCTTCCAGCAGTACATCATCGGGGCATCAGCATAATGCGAATAATAATCAGTTTTTTTTGTAGATATTATTTTTTTTAATTCATCCACCTCTTCAGTCTAAATAAAACTATTTATGGCGTTCCCCAGCTGGGCACCACCTGCAGGAAATGGTGAGAATGATGCGTTGAAGATGGGGGGATCCCCAGACACGGCATCATCATTCTTACAGGGGGCGAGAAATCAATTTGGAGGTTCGGGGATTGAAGCCCCTCAAACGGGAAATTGGCAGGCGCAGTTGAGAGAGATGCAAAACAAGCAAAATATTGGACAGCCACCGCCACAGATGCAGGCGGCACAGCAAGTTCCTGTTCAGCATCAACAACATGCACAGCTGCAGCAGCAGTTTGCAGAAATGACACCTCAACACTATCCAACTCCCTCAGCGCATCCACAAGTGTTGCCACAGCAACATCCACCTCCGCAACCGCAAGTTCAAGTTGCACATCAACAGCCTCCACCTCCAGTTGACTACGACACGTTATTACTTACTGAGGAAGAGTTTCAAGCTAATTCAGCGATCGAATTCGGATCTGGAATATCAATGAATGGATGTACTGTACCAACTCACTTAAAGGATGGTGATCACATGCCACGTCTCGAACCTCTGTCAGCTTCTGTTTCCCTTCGAATTACCCCGACGGCAATAATCTTCCTTCATCACTATGATAGAAACTTCATTCTTGAAGTACCGATCTCAGAATTGTATGAGTTGACCCAAGATGGTGAATCAAAGGTCATCGTTCTGCATACCCGCAACACTAATGGATCCGCTCTCTTAGAACTTACATGCGCTTCAACACGAAAGCGTCTTGCTATTTACAAAACTCTTTGCATTAGAAAATATGCTTTGGAACGTCTCAAGAGACATCAGCAAGTCCTCACTAACTCAGCTTATGCACCAGATCGTTAGTTTATTATTCTAATTAAAGATGATGTGTAATTATGTCATCTTATGGGTTTCAGTTTAGTAAGACAGTTCGCTATTGTTGGAAAGAAGTATTCCTTCTAATGTAGTCAAAGGAATCGATGTCTTGTCGTTTGCTGCATCTTAACATGCTCTTAAGCACTCGACTGAGGAATCTAACCAAACTCCTGAAAGATTCAAAGGTGTCGACAAGAGGCGATTCTTATTTTTCCCCCTCTCCCTTTTTTTTTTGTTGTTGTTCCCATCCTCCCCCCTTTTTTTTTTTTTTTTTTTTACAGTATTCTAGATGAAAGAATGATTTAAGAAAATTTGGAAAAAAAAAAAAAAAAAGACAATAAGAATAAGGTGTAGCAACCATCAGGGTGGTTGAGTGAGGAGAGAACACCGTTGATGGGCTCTGCTGACTAATTTCTAGTCTGTCAAACACCTTACCGTAATTAATTACATGCGAATTGTTGTTTTCGATTAGTTCTTAACTTGTGTGTTGTATCGTTTAGATAAAAGAAGGGGAAAAAAGAAACCCAAAAATTTTCTTTCTGTGAGAGGACGGAAAAACAAATAAAAAAACAAACAAGCAAAGCAGTTTGAATAAACGAAAATAGAAGTAAAAAAAAAACACCATAATACTTAGATAGCAGTTCTGGTTAGAGGTGATCGTGTTTTGTGTACTTCTTCCCTTCTTCCTCTGACAGCATACATCACATGGGTAAACTGTCTTTTTTAGTTTAAAAAAAAAAAAAAAACTAAACCAAATGAAATAAAATAATTATTCAACCCTCCCCCCAGTTGGAATAATTGATGAAAGAATATGCGGCACATGAGAAATTATTATTTGAAGGATATTGTATTCCTGTTACTGCTCCAGTTACTACGAAACCGCTATTGCTGTGCAGCAGCCGGAGAAACCTGTTCCTCAGAAGGGAGGAAGAACAAGCCAGGGATGGGATACTACTTTGTGAGCAACACGCAAGACAAAGGAGAGTTGAGAATATTATAAATCCAATAACAATGAACAGATTGAGTGAATCGAAATCAAATCAAAACCAAAAACGAGAAGAGCTACTACGGAGCACCTTAGAATCTGGAGAAGCAAACGCGAGAGTTTTTTCAGTTGAAGTGAAAGAACGATCTCGGCGATTTGATTTTCATGTTTGGTATCAAAAATCAACTTCAAGAGCTCTACTAACTTGGCAAAACGAGCCGACAACAAGGAGTGAAATATACACTTATGAAGCAACACAACGGCTGTGTATGGATATCAATTTTGCAAAGAAAGAAACGTCAATATTATGCTGGACAGGAGTCCTATTGGATACTGCTATCGTTGACGTTGAATCAGCTTCTCGTTTATTAATTACAACTGACCATGATCATCTGAACGGTTGTCACGATCGTCTCTTCTTAGAATATAACTATTACTCAACTCACTTGCTGATTCAGAAACAATACTTTCAAAAATTAAATACAAAAATAATAAATTGTGTTATTTTTGATTGGCTTCTGGTGTTCGCATCTGAACAGGCAACTGAAATAGAAAATATCTACGCGTGGCATAGAAACACGCTAGAGATACGAATGTGGAGGGTCGTAATGAATGAATACGGTGATCGTATTGCAATTGAAGAACAAGAAGAGAGAGATCGACATGCGAGTGACAAAGATTCAATAAAAGAAGAATCCGATACGACATTCGAAAGTGAGATTGAAGTGGTTACTCGCGTATCAACACCTGAATTAAGAATTCGAAATTGCTACGACAACAACATGTTATTAACAAGAGCAGAGTGTGTTGCGCAGCTTCGATTAGAACTCACATCCCTGCTGATCAAGTCTGATGAGATGAACATCATCAGTCCTCATAACTTCCTTCAATGTGTCTCTCCACCTCGAAAGAGAAGAGGATTAGAGTTATTATCATCGTGTATGTCTGGGGCGTTGGCTGTGTGTTGTCGATCAGTTGATAGGAAACTAATTTCTTTGGACTTAGTAACCAACTTGTCGAATGCTCTCAAACAAGATCGAATTGTTGATATGAATTTAGGAACTCCTCCTGTTCCGGACATGCAAACTTATCAACGAATTCTAAACAACCGAACGATGAATGAAACCTCACTCGTACCTTTCTCTGTCATGTTTAATCTAAATGCTATCATCACTGAAGCAAGTTGGAATTCATTTTGTATTTGGAGGGCAAAGTCACTCGAAGCGACGAAGGAAAAGCTCCTTTTAATCAAACAACGTGAAGTAGCAACTAAAACATACATTTCTTTACTGGCAACTGAGTGTCAGAGACTCGAAGATGAGTGTTTGACTGTAATTACTTCAGCTGCGGCAACACTCAGAGAGTTGTTGGATTCCGATAATAATTTTTTTTGGATTCGGAAATTTGCTGCCAACTGTGAAGATCAAATATACGCATCAAAGAGAAATGTTGCTCTGCTCAGCTATGAAATAATTTCACAGGCTTCTATGATATGCTCCCATTGGACGATGGATATCCCAAGTATAGAATCTGATTGCCTCGTTAGTATTCAAACTCAACACAGTAAAACAGACTTAGACGAATTGTCATCCGGATTTCAATCTCTTTGGAATGAATACATTATTAGCTGTCATCAAATAGGAAGAGACTTTGAATTGGAGTATCCTGACACTTGTATTGATATCAAAGTGATGATGAATTATAGTATTAATGAAATGAATCTTTTCAGACACAAATTGTGGTGGAAGGCTTCTTCTTTTTCGAATTCATTAAATTGACTTGCTGTTCTCTATATCAGATTCTTTGTGCCGAGACCCCCCTTTTCAGGAAGTCAGTCTCAAGGCATTGCCTTCTATGTCGCCGTTTACCTTGCAGGATTATTATTTTCTTTATTTACAATTCTCGTTTTAGCGTTTGCAGATTTTCCTTTTCAGGGAGTTGCATTTGATAGGGGAACCTCGTTTTTTTTTTTTTCTCTTTTGATGTTCCAGCAGGTGGGGCCATAACCCCCCTGGATTAGGGAACCTATTCATTATCTGTTTGTTGAGAAACTACTGCGTTTGTGAACACTTTATTACTCCTCCCTGCAGCACTAAGTACCAAAATGATGGATTTAGATTTAACGACTCCCGTTGACAAGGTGTTTGTTGGGGAATCAGCGTTCCCACAGAGTCCAGTAAAACAAATGTCTGATTTCGATGAATTAGAAGAAACGATGCCGATGGGAGCGGGTTTCGCGAGGAGTTTGTTTGCGTCAGGGGAAATTACAGCTCCTCCGTTGTTGAATCCTCCGTGTTCTCCAAGAAAAAGATTTGAGGGAGGGTTGAGACAAATGTCTGTTTCATGTCCAACAACTCCATACAAGACACCTTCAAAATGTGGAACACCAAAACACAGAAGAGTTTTGAGTGTCGATATTGAAGAACAGCAACAGAGGATTAATCCATTCTCTCCATCCGGAGTTCCACAAGGACTTGATGATCCAAGAGCCTCACCGATGACTATTCCAACACTGTCACCTGTTAGTACATTTGGTAGTCATCCAAAACAACCACATTCTCGTAGGATGGATGCGTTTAAATTATGGAGTCAGGAGTCTGTTTCTATCACTCCGGGATCTCGTAGAAGGAGTCGACGTGGATCTGAAGATTTGGCTCATCCAATGCTTCCAACAACAGAAGACACTGATGATGACAGCAACACTTGTTTATCAAATATTGGAATTGGTTTACAATATTCAAAACAACAAGCAACTGTCTACTCTGATTCCAACAGCACTGTTTGGAGAGTAGCTAAGAAACTTGACGGGATGTTAGCTTGTATTACTATTGTTAAAGAACCCGTCACTCCTGATAATGAAGATCGTCTTTTATGTCAAGTCAAAGCTCTACTTGCTCTTCAGAATAACGGAATTGGATACCAAGACTGTTGGAAGGAGAGATTGATTAAGAATGGAGAATCCTTTCAGAGATTATATATCCTCACTGACAGTATGTTCACCTTTGAGAGCGTTGCTATCAACGGTGTCACGGAAGAGATGGTCATTTCAATGGCTGATTCTGTCTACGAACAGATCCAAACATTACACAAAAATAACTTAGTTCACGGCAGTGTATCCCTCAACAGTATCGTAGCAACGTCAGGTAAGACGGTTTCTGGAACAGCTGAATTCAAGCTTGGGTTGTTTAGCACTGCATCTGAGACTTGTGATTCAAACCACAGAAGACTTGATTACTTCTTATTAGGAGTTACTATCTTAGAAGCTTTGGGTGACTTACCTGTTGAGCTCACTGATATGAGAAGGATGATTAATGTTTCAAACCTTCAGCAGTTTGTTTCATTCGCTTCGAGTTTGAACCTTCGCTTTATTCAGTCTGATAGACTACGATCAATGCTGTCGGTATTGTTATCAATTGATGAATCGATTATGTCATTATCTACTCATCATCACCCAACCGAATACGAAGCACTTCTTAGATGTAATCTCCAACAACTTGAATCAGAGTTGAGGACTCGTCAATTACAAAACCTGTTTCCCCTTCACAGGCACGGTACAATTCCCTTAATACAACTCACGCAGGGATCACCGCCTATTATGGCTTAAGTGTGAGCAGCATTTGATAGAAGCATTTTTTTTTTTCTTCTTTTTTTTTTTAGTAACGACAGGCACTCGCCTTTGCATAATTAAACGACAATGGCTTTTGAGTGTCAGGTGAACATGATCATCACCCCTGTTATGAAACCTTTTAGGGTCGCAATTTTGCAGAATATTATTATCAATTGTGTTTTATTGTGGTAGTTCCATAAGTATTTTTTTTCCTTTTTTTTATTTATTTTTTGTTTCTTGAATGGAAGTTGGCCATTTTTTTTTTTTTTTCTCTTCTTTTTCCATATTATTATTCGTCTTAGTTAAATCAATAAACAACCAGCAATTTGAATTTTTTTTTTTTTTTTTTTTTTTTTTTTGATGTCTGATGACCATAACATCGCGTAGTCTGTCTGAACTTGTTTACTACTGTTGATTAAGACATCTTTCAATGAAGAAAAATCAAAAGGGAAGATATAGATGTCTTGCCCTTTCGCTGTTTTTTTTTGGGGGGAGAGTAGTTTAACTTTTGGAAATCTCCCCTTTTCTTAGTTTATATGTTTGTTAGTTTCTCTATCCAGTTGACAAGCTGTTTTATTTTTTTTATTATTTTTTTATATACAATAAATAACCCATTTTGGTTTTTTGAAGAAAACCAATTGGGTGATGCCGCTGTCGAATACGTTGGTTATGGTGTGGTGTGAGAAAAATTCCCTAACCTCGGGTTTTAGCTTTTCCTGTTTTTTTTTTCTCCTTTTTTTTTCTTTTTGCCCTATCCAAAAAAAAAAAATAAATATCCTCTTTATCATTATTGTTGTGATTTTTGTTAGTTTGTTTTATAAGACTTTTCGCCATTTTGAATCTAAAGATGTGAGATTCGTGTCCAACACTTTATATTTAATAATAGCAAGACCTCCCTCCCTCTTTTAGGGGGAGCCTTGTTCTTGTTGAAGGTCTCTTTCCAATAAACAGGTGAATCCGTTCCCTGTTTTTCGTTAGTTTGGTACATTTGCTTTTTATTGCAGTTCCCAGATTGTGGAAATCTTGTTGCACACTTCGGATCTCATGTTTCTGTTGGGAGGATTTGTCGGTTTTTTTGTTTTATTATATGGAAGTGGCTTAAATATTGTCTTAAACTGCTGAAGCTATAAAACTACAATCTTCGCGTGATTGGATCCTTGCTGATGTGGGCTACACAGACTCCTCGTAGTCATCAGTTCCGTGTTTTGCTTACCAACTAAATAATGTTTAGTTCAAAAACTTTTGCTTCCTTTTCATTTTATCTTCATTCCTTCGTCTATCTCTTTCGCTTTCTCTCTTATTTCCTGTACCAAATATTTCCTTTTTAGTGTTAGCTGTTCCCAGGCTCTCTTATTCCTTCGTTGCTCTGTTGGCTTTAGTCACACTACGCCGAAGTAAACAATTCACTTTCCCTTATTGATGGAAGTATCTGTAGTATTCTTGAAGTACAGTTCCTGTTTGCGTCTTTAGCCAGTTGTGCTATTTTCACATGTTTTATTGGAATGGCTGTTTTGTGTCTTTGTCGCCGTCAGGTGACCCTCTTCTTTTTTTTCCACTTTAACTGTTTTTTTTTTATATTTATTTATTACTCGTCGGTCGGTGTTATAAAATTGTTTTTTTTTTTTTTTTTTTTTTGTGAATACTTTTTTTTGCACGAATACGTTCAAAAGATTTCACTGACTCACTCACTCAATAAATTACTGCGCTGTTTTTTTTTTTTTTTTGTTGTTGTTGTGGTAGAATACAGCTGCTGCTCGTATGTCAAATATGAACTCCGGTGAGCTTTTCCCGGAGAACTTCTTGTTTGTTAGAAGGGAACGTTCATCGTGCTCCTCACTTGTCTTCTTTCTCAGTGTCGCTTTGAATATGCGAAGGTTCAAAGGTCTCTTTACTTTACATTCTTTGCATTGCCCATCTCTGCAAGTCTCTAGATCCTAGTCACCCTTCCCCCCCTTTACAGTTATATTGTTCAAGGAGTCCTGATCAAAAAAAAAAAAAAAATAGCTTTAACTCCTCTATTCACTTACGATATGTGCAATCAAAATAAAACAATCTTTTTATTATTTTTATGTTATTTTTGTGAACAAAAAAAAAAGTGAGTTGCGTGCGTTTATTATTATTATTATTATTATTATTATTATTATTATTATTATTATTATTATTCATTCATTTATTTTTCTTTTTTGTGATTGCCAAGTCAAAACTCACCCCTCGCTATTCTATTTAAGACTTGAATAAAAAAAAATTAAAATAAAAAAGGGAAAACCTACAAATCCACCCCCCCAAGTTGGGAGAATCGTATACTACGGTCACGGCCTTGTGTAGCTTTTACCATAATCGTTGGCCCTCTTTATTAGAGAAAAAGTTCCCTGTTTTTTACTTGTTGAAGTACTCCGGATTGATTGCGTCTACACTTTCGGTATTTTAGGCAGTCGGCTGTGATTTTAATCAATTACTAAGAAACTTCACACGTTTCTCTTACGAAAAAAGTCGCAGTTGCTGCCCGCGTGCGTCACATCCCCGAATAAGTATCAATCTGCGTATCGCTTTTAAAAAAAAATTGGAAAAACGACTATAAATTCACTTGCCGTTGTTAAGTTCTCTGGGGATGGTAAACTACCTCTCTGAGGTGTCCTTATTATCATCCTGGAGATTACTTTTCTTTTAAGGCATTGGGTAAAAAAAAAAAAGAACGAAAACACATCCTAACTGCTATCTATGTACGTGCTGAATCTTTTTTTTTCCCCCACATATGGGCTTTTTTATCGATACCAACTGTTGATTTCTTATATTGCAACCAGGTTTGGCCGAACCCTATTCTCGTTTTTGCCAGTTTCAAGTTGCTTTCCTATTTAATATTAGTATCAAGTTACCCCCTCTATTTTGAAATATTATTTTATGCCAGTTTTTTAAAAAAAAAAAAAAAAAAAAAAAAGCGTTTTCATGAAAATATGGACAATCATGTTCACCCGCCCAATCCACCTCACTCGTTTTTTCTTGATTTGTGTTTTGAATTGAACAGCGTGATGACTAATCAAGGACCACTCACCATATCAAGTCAATACTCTTCGTGTTCAGTCTTTGTACGCGAATAGAGTTCTCTAATTAATACAACCGTCAACTCAAAGAGTAAAGACAGGTTGTACTTTAATAGAAGGTTCCTATGGGAAGTCCACTTATAAATAAAACAAAAGTAGGACCAGCAGAATGAATAAACAGGGCGGGGAAATGCTCCCGTTAGTACTAGTGTCTTGCCCTCTTCCCCTTGCAAATCAAATCAAAAAAAAAAAAAAAAAAAAATTATATTTTGTTGACTGCAATCTCCTGTTAAAGCTGACCCGCCTCAGCAATGATGAGCGGTAATTGGTAGTAACAGATTAACTTTTGTGTTGACATTGTCTTCCGATTTACGTCTTTTTTTGTTTTTTAAAAAAAAAAAAAACCAATCAATAACATTACAAGAATCTTACTAAGCCTCGTGAGTCTGTTTTTTTTTTTTTTTTTTTTTTTCTCACTTCATACTTTATAGAAAAAGAAATTAATTATAAATTTGAACAAAAAAGTGATTTCTGAAAAAGTAGTATTCTCAAAAAAGGAAATCAGTAGTCAACCACTAGTTTAAATACTTTTCGATCCTGTCTTGTAGGAGTGGGTCAGGACTCCCAGTGTTGAACCCGTGTTGAAAAAGAGAACATAAGAAAGGTGATTAACACCGACAAACTGAAACAGAAAGAAATACAACGCCACCCTGTACTTTACACATTTATCAGTTGAGAAACTGCTTCACGACACTGTTGGTGTGAGGGATGCAAAAAAAATAGAGAAACCTTCCCAGATAAAACATAAATTATTCAGCAATTTCTTTGGGAATGTGTTTGAAGTCTTTTCCCCCGCACCTGTGTTATATTTTTTAGTTATTATTTTTTTTTTTTTGTTTGAAAAATAAGCCGCCCCACGTTCAAGGGTGTGTTCTCTACTATACTGTTTACAACTTGAGATTGTTTTGTAACTCAGATTTATGAAAACCTATTAACTATTCGGCGGAAACACATTCAGCTGGCGATGGCCGCCAAGTAACCTATGATTTTGTCAGGTTCAATTCCCCGATCCCTCTTTTTTTTTTTTTTTTTTTTGTTTCTTTTCTCCCTACTCAAAAATACATCTCCCCTTTCCCTCGTGTCCCCTCCGATATATTGATTAAAAGGACGAGTATTTATAACAACAGTTTTTCTTGAATGACTTATTCACTGGATTTGTTGTACCGCCTTTTTGTTCTCCTTGTGATCATCAACGACGATAGGTCTGCATGGTTTTAGACGCCAGCACGAACTTTTAATTGGTGAGTCACTTCTCAATGCAATAAATAGTTTCGGTTGCTGTTCTGAAAATCTTCATTAACCCAGTAGAACAAATCGTATTCACCCGTCTGAGTATTTTTTTTTTCTTCTTTTCTCAACAGAACTTAGGCCACTTCCTTACATTCAGAATTACATTTTTTTTTAAATTATTTTTTTTTTTTTGCGGTTTGTTTAGTGTTTTTTTTTTATACATATTGTGCTGCAGCATGGCTTTTGAATCATTATTTTTTTTAGAGGAAACAAAAACAAAAAAAAACAAAAAAAAAAAAAAGGAAACGTGAGCAGCAACACGGGTTTTAACTCGTCTCTTTTCTGCTTTACTAAATTTATATCCGATCAAAGAAATAAAAAAAAAAAAAAAATAGAAAAAGGAACTAACCACATAGCTACTTTGGAATTATATTGTTTTTTAACGCTTTCTTTTTTTATTTTTAATGTTTCTGTATGATCTCCTTTTTTTAATAAAAAAGAAAGGTCGATATTCATACCATTTTTTTTTTTTTTTTTCTTTTTTTTTTCTTGTTGTTTCCATCAAGTTGAGTACCTTCGCGATTGGGTCCTTGCTGGTGCGCTACCCAAACCCCTCGTAGTTATCAGTTCTGTATTTTGCTAGCTAACAGTATACGATGATTCGAAGAGGGGGAGGGAAAAAAAAAAAAAAGGATCCTTAGTCACTGTATCTAATACTAATTCTAAGATTATCTTTTATGTTGTTTTTATGATCCGACACTAGTTGTATTTTTTTTTTTTACAAAATCGAACATATAACCCCCCTATGTCTAATTTGTCGCGTGTTAACCTTGATTTTTATCCAAGTCCCCCCTCCATTGCAACCAGGTTTGGACGAACCCTATATTCGTTTTTGCCAGTTTTCAAGTTGCTTTTATATTTAATCATAGTATCAAGTTACCCCCTTCCTGTTCTTCACAAATGTCTTCATCGTACTTGACTGCGAAGCCGGTTCTTCGGAGCAGGCACGAGATTTTATGTGAATTAGAATTTTTCTAACTTTAAAAAAAAAAAAGGTTACAACAAAAGAAGTATTTAAAGCACGTGCAGCAGCTATAACTTTGACGCTGTCCCCGTCCATAGCCGTATTTCTTTTGGTAGTCCAATTTAATCAAAAAAAAAGAAGAAAAACAAAAAAAATGTAGCAGCGTACCTCAGCTTTAAGTGATATTATTTCGCCTAAGCAATCCACGTACAGCTGTTATGGCTTGTCTGTTTTCAATTGAGATTCGTTTAAAAGAGAAAAAAAAAAGCCTGATTTCAATAACATAACAAAAAACTACTGAAAATGATTCAAAAAAAAAAAAAAAAAAAAAAAGTGTTTTATTTAGTTAAGGTTTTTAATAAGCCTTTCTATAAATAAAACTTTCTTAACAAAAATCTCAACTAAAATCTAAAGGTCTGCTGCGCTCTTATAAACAGCAGCAGCTTTCCTTATTCGTGAGATGATAAGAATTTCTCTCGTTACATATTTATAGAATTTTCTTTTCTTTTTTTTTCTTCTTCCACTTCTTTAGAAATTTTCAAAAAAAAAAAAAAAAAATTTCATATTGAAAACAAGCTGACGGCATACCTTACAGATCCTTCCTCATGGTAACCTGGCTGGGATAGTTTTTATGTACTTAGTTTCCCTCAGCTTTTTCTTCTTTTTTTGGTTTTCGCAGCTCATCGCACGTAGTCTTGAATGAGAGTCGGCGTGCGATTATTGTGTTTGTGAAAAAAAAAGAAAAAAAAAAAATCTCTCTTTTGATAAGTGTCACGTTATATTATTTCCATTTCTGTATCTCACTCTCCCTTCCCTCGTCGACAAACAACAACAATTAGGGAAAAAGGCAAAACTTAAAGTAAGCAAACTTATGAGTAGTCATCCATCATAGATGAAAACTCTTGTATGCTTGTGACGCACTGCGTCAGGTAGTAGTTCTTGCCCCCTCATTTTTGATACAAATTTAAAAAAAGAACAATAATATTCATACTTGTAGAAAAAGCAAGTTTAGATTAAAAACCAGCGGCTGATCGCTTTCCCGACAGCAAACTAATGAGCCCTCTTGATGAGCCCTCTTGATGAGCCCTCTTGATGAGCCCTCTTGATGAGCCCTCTTGATGAGCCCTCTTGATGTTCCTCTTGTGAAGCAACTGAGGGCATTGTATTGTTGGAGGCTACTTCTACTTCAGTAAAAAAAAAAAAAGAAACGAAACTTATAAATAAGGTGATGGTTTCCAGGCCTTAACGGAGACCAGGTATCACTTTTTTATTTTCTAGTTTGCGTTCATTCAATAATTGATGACGCGGATAAAACCCCCCCTGTCTAGTTACTGAGAGTCACATGAGAGAATACGGTGCCGACTGACTGACTGTTATCCTCCCTGTGAGCATTTTCTTGGAATTAGTTTTCCCACCTTAATTCGATTGCGCAAATTCCTCATTAAAGGAGGGGGGGGAAAAAAAAATAATGATAATTAGGAAACTTTTTTGTTAACCTTTCGAGTGTTTGTTTTTTTTTTTTTTTTTAATTAAAAAAAAAAATTATTTGTTTCTTCTTATGTTTGAAGACAAGGCCACCCCTGTCCTTTAAGAGCTCTCTCGTTATATCAAATAAGTTATCATCCGCCAACAGATTAATTTAGTTGGGCGTTTTTAAACAATAAATATAGCAGTAGGATCCGTATGGAATATGCACGCATGCAGACTCGATTTAGCTGTTTTTTTTTTTTTCTTGTAGAGTTTTCCCCTGTTGAGAAGTTTAAAAATGGCAGGATGGGGGGAAAGTAGAGCGATATATGAAAAAAAAAAAAAACAGTCCGATAAGAAAAAAAAATTAATTTTTTCATTTCTTTTAACTTTGTTAAAGCATAAATTGTAACGGACTACAGGGCAACCTGATAGTACGCGGTCCCTCAATTACCAGATTCGACAACGTCTTCTGGTCGATATGACAAAAAATATTTTAGTTCAGGGGGGGTGATATTTAAATATACAGTAAGTCGGTAACTAAACTACTATATAAAGTCTTTTTTTCGTCTAAAAAAAAAAAAAAAAAAAACTGAAATTTATCTTTGTAGAAACGCATAAAAAATAGTGCGTTACTTTCTCTCGTGTCATGTTATTTATTAATTCTTATTTCCATTCTCTCTCTGCTGTACTCATTCCCATTTACTCCCCGTCGATGAATATGAGAAGAGAAATAATTAGTTCCAGCGCGTCTGTGTGGGTCTCTACGATAATAGTTAACTTCCGGGTTGGTGAGACCCAACGGATGTTTTAAATTAAAGGAACGGTACTGTAGCGTGAGATTCTTGTTCCTTTGCAGGTAGAATAGTTATAAAAAAAACCAGCGATCGCTGGCAGTTAATATAAGTATACACACACGAGTTGTGTGAGTCTCTGTTTTTTTTTTCCCTTCTTTTTTTTTTCCCCTCCCGCTTAGATTAGAAGCCACTTCCCTTTTTCCAAAACCCCTTCTCGACTGTAGAATCTTTTGAAATTAACCTTTTTTTTTTTTCCTAAAAAACCCTGTTGTTCGTAGATTTTTAGTTTTAATTTATTTTTAATTTTCACACGTTTGTTATGTTTTATCATTCTTGTCATGAAGTACACAGGAACAACAACATGCAAATCCTCTCAAGTTACCAGACGAAAGTAGTGAGATACTTCACTAGTGATAACAATATAGTTGTTCTTCAGGTACCACAAACACACCAACATGACTGCGAAAATTCCCCAGGAATGCAAAGATCTAACGGTGTGTGTTTGTTTGGTATTCTTATACTTCAAGTCTGGTTACTGAGAAGAAGAAAAAAAAAAAAAAAAACAGACTCTTCTAAATAAGGCAAACAAGCTTAAAGCTGGTGGGAAGAATCCCTTGCCTGACTACGCAAAGACTAATTTAGTTGCGAGCATCTACACAGGTTGGCAGTCTGCAGGTTGTGGTGGTTTGTAGGTGATCATTTGTTTACACTATTCGACAACTGACCTCCCGAGGGGAATGCAGAGAATTGTATATTTCTTGACTTCTATTTATTTTACCTTTGAAACTTTTCTTCTCGCATTTACAAAAGAGCAAAAAAAAAAAAAAAACTAGCAAAGAACGAAGACAAAGAAAACACACGAAATGCTATCCCCCGGCCTACCGTCAGCTAACGTCATTTTCTTCAACAGGTGATGGTAGAGTCAACTCTATTACAAACATAAAAATAATTTATTGGAATCTTCTTCTTATAGCTACCTCTGTAGTTGTTTTATTTACAGTAATGGATAATATCGAAGAGCAATGGCATCATGCGGTTGTCTCGACGTGTTGCGAAGAAGCGTGGGAATGGGAACAAATGATCAGAAACGTCAACAGGGATATTGGATACGATGAATCAGCAGTTGGAGAGAGTGGTCCTGTGTTGGTACCTCCACCGAGTCCAAGTAATAGAATAGCAACGAAGTTGTGCCCGCAGGGCATTGGAGTTCCCAGTCGGACAGTTGGTCACTTACTAGGAAAATGGTTGCTGTTCACTGGAGTACCCTGCGCGCTCTCACTTCAACAAGTTTATAGCGCCTCTGAAGTCTCAGAGCAAATAGTCTTTGAGGAGCTCAAGGTACCGGTTCAATCCCCGTCGGTGTACCTTCCGCCGGCGGAATCGTCCCCAGCCCCAACTCCGCAAATCAAATTACGAGTGCAAACTGCAATGTCACCCGAGAAGAGGGTTGAAGCATTCATTAAGCAACAGCAGGAGTTTGTAATGCAGAGGACCAGCTCACCTCTTGTTTTACCGAGGGCGAGGGCGAAGATTAATGGAAAGAGTAAAGTAACGAGAGATAGTAACGGGAAGCTGATGTTTATCGACGCTCGGAGTGTGGGAAGTGATATTCCTTCCACCGCCTTAGTAGTACTGGCAGTGGCTGTGGGATCATATCCAGCTGGGTTCAGTTGTGAACTGAATGTAGCAGAGTCACCCCCACCACAACTAAAAAGTCTTCACAAACAACGATCTCCAAATGTCAGAAACACAGATACTCCTTTGCGAACTCCTCTCTTTGAACCTTCCAAGGCGAACCCGTCAAATTTAGTTGCCAGGCCTCGAAGTGGTTTTCTAACGTCGAAGCGACACGGTGACGAGATAATGGCAGCTCTCGGAAATGTTGCTCTCAATAAAATGACCGCCCGCAGCACTGGTAACAACTTTAGCAGCATCGGTGTGCGAGAAGATTCAAAGCAAAAGAAATCAAATTCCCTGCAGAGAACCTTACGGGCACTCCACGAGCATGGTGAAGACGAAACTAGTAACCACCAACGGTATCGCTTTATTCAAGAGAAACGCATGAAAAACGAGTACGCGAGGAGACATCTTCTACCAACTACTAAGTTTATAAATGATCGGAAAGGTCTCCCATTACAAGACAGCTACAGACGACTCTCTTCGTTACTCGAAGCTAAGGAGTCTCATGATGTTCAAGTAGCGAGAGAGAGGAAGGATCGCGAAAACCGATCTTTCCTCCGATTTCAGTTTAAGTTGCATAGTAACATGGCGACGAATCGAATTACTGGACAGGACCCCTTACGCAATGCAACGACACCTGGCTGTACGACTCACGTGACTAAGAAGTTCTCTGATACTCGCTGGGGATTTGAATTAAAGAAAAGTAACAAAAAGATTCTGGCAGCTGCTTCCTTTAAGACGTCGGATTCGTCACCTCAACAGGGAACAGCTGTGTTAGAACAACAACCTCCTCAGGAGTGTTTTCTTCCGCCATTCTTCAGACCAGACTCTAGAAATCGTAAAAGATTTCCTTCACGTGAATCCACTCCATTAGTTACTTATTGGGATCGTTATAATGAGTACGCTGTCAATATTAAGAACTCTTCTGTACTCATGAAGGTCCCAAAAGAACAGATTTTATCAAAACGAAGTCCAATACGTAAACGCGCAAGATCCCCACTCGACTACCGACAACAGATAACTGCTCGCTCAGGTATTTAATCTATCAAGAGAAGGAAGTAATGAATAGAACCGGTAGCGGACTGCAGTCCCCTTGCTTCATTCTTTCTTGACATTCTTTTCAGAATTGTCTTTGTTGCTTTACCTGTCTTTTGATGTTCTGCTTTGTGCTTGAGTATTTGTTTTTTTTTAAATAAGATTTTTTTTTTTTTTTTTTATTGCAGTAATTATTTAAATATTAAAAATGAGTGGATTCACTGAAAAAGCAGCGGAAACGATACCTGAACTGAATGCTACCCTCGCTACCTATCGCGGACAATTAACGCAAGTGAAAGGATTGTTGGAAGCTTCTCCGGGAAGTGAAGAAATTTTAAAAATAAAATCACAAGTTGATGAAGCAATTACACTGACGGAAAAGAAGCTCGTAGAAGCCAGATTATCAGAGTCAAGTAATCGTGAAAAGTGTTATACAATAGGAGCCTATGTGGTAGTTCGTTGTCAAGATAATAAATGGATGACTTGTTCAATATCTGAACTCCCTACTTCTGAAGAAAATAAAATCTGGATAGTAACCCCCGTAGGTCAAACCACCACCTTGACTGCTACTGTAGACAACATGCGTCCGTGGAGACCTCCTTCTCACGTAAAGAAAGGAGATTATATAGAAGCCGTATTACCGACTATGGGATCTTTTCATCCCGCGAAGATTGACACTGTGACCAGCACTAATACTGCTTGGGTGTATGTATTGCTTCTGTTTTTTTTTTTTTTCTTCATTGGGAAGGGATTTTTTTTTTTTTTCCTTTTCTCCAATCGACTTTAAACAACTAAATCAACACGTCACCAACACAACAACAGATTATTTAAGAATTCCAGTAATATCGAAGAGGTTCCCCTCGCACACATCAGGTATCCAAAGAAGGGAAACATGAAAAAGGCACGTAACGTGGTATGGATACTCTTTTCTTCTTCTTAGCTCAACCCCCATGAACGACCTATCAATTCAAATCAACCAACAGGATGACTCTGGTATCCAGCCACCTGCTGTAGAAAAGAGGCAAAAGAAAAAGGAAGAGTGGAAATCTCGAATCGAGGGAATGAATATCGTTCAAGAGGGTGGACGAGACGATTGGAAATCATTTATGGGAAGCAAAAAAATGTCGCGAAAGATTGGAGTTAGGTCTGGTGTGAATAAGGGACAATCGATATTTTCATCTGAGCAAGGTGACAAAATAGGAATCACCAAGAAGAAGTAACAATCTCAACAGTTACTAATAAGACGATAATTAGTCCAGCTAGTTGGTGTGAACAGCTTCCATCAAAGGAACGGGATGATAATTCCGTGTGTTCAATTGTTATTTAATTTACTTAACCAGACTTCCCTATTCGGAGGGGAGTTGATGCATTGCTTCATCTTTACTGGTTTACGTTGATTAGAATTATTCTTGTTGTTATTAATCATTTTAATTCCTCACAGCCTGAGTCTGGGTGAGATTCAACGGCTGGAGAAGTCTGGGTGGAGCTCGCCTCATTCAAAAAAACAGTTTTTAAAAAAATATTTTATTACAACTTTCACAGGGAAGTAGTACACAAAATGTTGACCGGATGGCGAAAAACCTGGGAGAATGTGGAGCTCGCCATGGACTACTGCAACCCTATATATGCCACGTCAGCGCACATGAGAGAGACTAAGCCTTGGTATGTATGCCCAAGAGACCCAATGATCGACGGATGGAAGCTAGATACGTACCCTTTTATATGTGCAGCTGGAAGAGATCCCAGTGAATCTCCTGGTAGAATGATCGCAATTTCAGCAGCGACAGGTTGTGGAATAGGAATTTATACTTGTCTCAAGGATCAGATGGTAACGGATGCTCCCGGAACATTTAAAAGACTAAACTTAAACGTTAGAAGTACTCACACATGGGCCATGAAACGATTATCATGGGTCTGGGTATTGAGACCAACACTTCAATTAGGATTCGCAGCAGCGAGTTATGCAATTCCGAAGGAGATTTTTTGTCAAAACTTCGGAAGAAGAAACCGGAGGGGTCACTTTGACCCTGTTCCTCATTTTTTTGGTACCTTAAGTTTACTTGTGGGTGCCAGAATTGCTTCTGGTGGAAGTGTTCCAGCAGGTCGAGCGGCGCTGATCTACGGAGGTTTTGGTGGACTATTTTACTATTGGGGAAAATCTCAGGGAATGGGTACTCCAGAAATGACTCGTGAGTTCTCATGGCCAGTTACCATGACCATGGTGTACGGTGCTCCAGGAGACCACAATCAGTGGGACTGTATGGCCGGAGGTGAATTCGGAACCCACTGGAGAATGGAATCTGCTGTTGAATATCCATTCTTAGCGGTTAATCTCTTCCAGGTATGTATTATTCACTGTTACACAAAATGCTCTTTTTTCTTTTTTAAAGGGGGGGAGCATTTCCGAATTTTCTTTTCCGGAGAACAAAAGTTTTTTTGGCAGCCAAATTAAACTGCAACAAAAACTCCTTAAAAAGGGAGATTTGAGATTTAAGAATACCCTTTTGGAACAAGTTTTTGAGAAATCAAAACATCAAAAAATATGTACCTGAGGAAATGTAAAGAAGCCTCACAAAATAAATACACAATCGAAATAATGCTTCCACTGGAAACAGTTTGTTGGTTCTCTCATTGGGCTACTGGCGTTCTCTCGAAAGTCCGATGTGCTCATCTTTTCAATTATTAAACATCAAAATCAACAAATAATATAAAACAGATCAAAAGTACGGATAAATTTGACAACCACCCGATTTCAGCGTCTGAATGGGGACACACCTCAATGTGGTCTTAGAGTAGATGCTGCTGTGCTGTTATTGTTCAAACCACCAGCGCCTGTGCGATAGCTGAACAAGAATCCTTTTTTTTTTATTCGTTACTACCGCGCCGCAGGAAAAAAAAAAGGTTGGGAGGTGGTGCTTTTTCGCAAAACTGTCTTCGTTTATGTACAATTGGTGATTTACAGAGTTTACCGAAGTTATTTGTTTCAAAGGAAAGGAACAGCGACCACCGCCTCTTTATTTTTTCTGTTCAAGTTTTCACAAATTGTCATCTGGTTTTTTAGTGTACTCTGATTTGAGTTTCTTTTTCCCTTCCCAACTTCTTCATCAGTGTTTTCTCAAAAAGGTGATTTCGGAGAAATATAATTTGTATTTTTTATTTATTTTATTTTTTTCTTTACAAAAATTTCTAGTGTAGATATGTGAATAAAAAAAAAAAAAAAAAAAAAACACTTTTTTTTTTTGAATTTTATTTATTATTTTTTTTAAGACAGGAATCCTAAGTAGATGATGAAGTTTGTTTGGCATCTTTACATTTTATCTTTATATATTTTTTGTCAACGTTTTCTCTTTTCAAAAGCACCAGTCCAGACCCGTTTTAAAGCAATTCTTACAAAGAAAAAATGACAGGATTCCAGACGCTGCTCCGCTTCATGACTCTCTTAGCAATGTCGGTATTGGTTGAGGCAAAAGAGAATGCTGATTGGAACGTATTTCATTATTCTGCAGTAGGTCTTACAGTACTCGCAGTGTTGGGTGTTTGGGGTCTCAAAATTCGGAGTGAACTCTCTCTGGGACGCAACAATGTTGGTTTCGGGAACCTTTGACATATAAATGATTCATATTTTATTTATTTAGTTATGTGTTTTTTTGGAACTCCTCCTTTTAGGCGAAATTATCCGATTTTTTTAACTTTAAGAAAACACATGCTATAGTACAGCTCTTTTACTTTTCTTTGTCTGCTGGAATTTCTAAATGAGGAAACTGGTAGTCTTTAAAAGTGGAAGCCAAGTACAAGTTGCCTCCTGCCGCGTGTCTTGTGGGTAGTCACTCACGTCAGGCGCATTTCTTGTCCTGACCCTAGCATGTCACATTGGAAATATTGTAAGTTCTTACCTATCACTCTTCCGTGTGAGTACTTTACGTCTTTTATTTTCTTCTTCTTCGCACGCTGTCTGTTTCAGCATTCGATGCAGTCACTCCTGTTCCACCTTCATTGGTTTGGAAGAGCTAAGTGTCAAGGCTTCAGACTTTTTGTCAGCATATGTGGCTTACTTTTGCCGAGGACGCGACCCTTTTTTTTTGTTGCGCAAATAAATTCCCACCTGCTGTTAAGGCGTTTTTAGAATGCCTTGTCGTTTCTACGATTTTAGCAGAAGTTTTTTTTTTTTTAAATGCCTGAACCGATTGTTCGGTAGAAAAAGAGAATCGGCAGCGCAACTTAACTCAATTATTCCATTATTAGGATTTCGTACTGTTTGTGAACAAAATTGTTGCCTTTAACAAAATGACTACTACGAGATATCATAGTGAACCCTCCACTGTTGAGTGGAACACAATCTCTGCGAGTGAGTGGCCTGCAGATGTGCAGGGTCACCCTATCGAAGATGAATGTATCTTCACGAGCTGCGACGAGTCTCATGTTGATGAGCTCTCGTGCAAGAGATGTGGACACCGCTGTTCTGAACAGTGTCTGATTGAGACGCTTACAGAAAGGAATGCGTCGCCATTCCTTGTACATCGATCGAATTGGGTGTGTCCAATTTGTGCCTGGCTGATGAGCAAAGGCGATCGTCTAATTCCGACAAAGAGTGTTTGTCAGGAAGAAGAAGTACACAGCGAGAAGCGATCATTTGATGGAGCCGATTGGGCTGCAATCAAAAGGATCAAAACAGACATTCGCCGCGTGACGACGTGGGGAAGGTCAATTGACAACGCTGTCACCTTGGAGGCAATGTCCCAGAAGCTTGACACCCGTTATGGCCCGTTCCTGGAACGGGCGCGGGACACGGCTTCAAGGGACTCAACACATGAGGCTCGTGTATTAAATGAGGCTATCCAGGCGTTGCTGCCTGTAGCGTACCGCAGCAGCAACGTAAGAGATTCGTTGCAGCTGATGGTAACGCGCCTGGAAGCGTTAAGGTTGGATCGGAAAGGTTTCTCGGGGGATGCGATCGCTGCGTTTCAGGACACGTTGAACGCGGTTGGGCACGCTGAGATTACGGAGGCGAAGTTCAGAAATGCTCTGCTGAAAGCAGACACTGCTGATCGTACTGAAGACTGAAGCTTTCCGGTCTTCCAAGTTCGGGAAATCCCGACATTCGCAGTGAACGTCAACGGCGGGGAAGGTTCGGGGTCGTCTGCAAAAACCTCAGCCAACCATCACAGGGATGTTAGCTTGTCGGTTTCGGGATCTCGAACTCCTTTGCGTCCATCACATTCGTACAATACCTGAGAAATCAAACGTTGATCACTCTTGTCGTGGGAAAGACAGACCTCGGAGTTCAAGGACGAGCTTCCTTAATCAGATTCTGAATTATATTCCGTCTGCTGAAAATCCCTTCCAGATACAATCAAAAAGGTACACCCTCAAAGTCCTCCTTCCGCACTGCGACACCAGCCTACACATGCATATAATGGAGTGCTAAGTCACACAGGCATGGGCTATTTTATAAGGGGTCCGGTTGCGCACAAACAAAACAAAAAGTGTTGAGTAAAAAAAGTAAAAAAAAGTGAAGTTTGCCGATTCTTTTTTTTTTCTTCTTTTCTCTCTTTTTTTTTTTCAGTAAGTTATTATTTTTTTTTTTTTCTTAGTAAAAACTCTCTACGAGTTATAAAAATATTAGCGAGAAGATTTAATTCTGAATTTGTCTTCTCTATTGGTGGGTACTGGTTGATAATTAAATTAACATACCCATCTTTTGCTCCAAGTTAAGGGCGCCTCAAGAACAACCATAAACCTCATAGTGACAGAAGTAGTAGCTACGAACAAACATATCTAAATTTATATAAAAAAGATACACCGTGTAGTACCCGATTTCTGGATGCTTTCTACTGACATTATTTTTGTTATGTTCGAAAGTGTTCTGTTTATCTTTGCAATTTTTAGGAACTTTTTATTACTCAAAAATAAAAAATAAGTATTTATGTATAAGTTTTATTAGACTTGTTTTCTACATTTTCAAAAAACCATCACCTTCCTCTTCAAGTCTTAAGTAGTAAATATTATGTTATATGGCGGCAGCTTTAATAGCAGCACTCCACAGAACGATGAAGAACAATTAGGATGGCTTGTCGAGAGAGATCGACCAGAAGAAGCAGAGTATGCGTTACTAAACATGGAAGACGTTGGAAGAGAAGTTATTGTAGAAGATGAAAAGAGTGGATGGCTTAGAATAATGAAGTATGGATGTGATAAAGCTGAAAGCTTAAAGAGAATGGATAGCCATTCAAGGTTTGGAAGAACTGACGAATCAAGATGTTGGGATCTATCGATGAGTATTTCAGGATTACATCATGCGGGAGATTCAGCGACAGCTATTGCTGTTCACTCTCGATTTCTGGTGGTTGGAACTCAAAAGGGAATGGTTCTAGTGACAGACCACACTGGCAACACACTCCACTCTTTCGACAACGTCCACTCAGCCTCTGTCACTGACGCGTCATTTAACGAAACGGGTGAAGTCATAGCAACCTCATCCCGCGATGGGACTGTCGCCATTTGCTTCGTTTACTGTGATACGCAGTCTCAGCAGCACAACATTGGAAGCCCTCTCCGCTGCGTCACTCTTGACCCCGCCTCCACTCCAAAACAATGGAAGTTAGTTAGCGGAGGAAAGAGCGGTGAGTTACACCTTCTGACGTCTCCTTCTGGAGTGCAACGGCTTTTTAAGAAAAGTAAAAGTAAAATATGCATGAAGGTAAACCAGCAGCCATCCTTCGAGGGAGGTGGCGTAATCCACACAGCCAAATGGAGGGACACACTCGTGGCTGTTGGTAGTGATATTGGTTTTCATATTTACGACTCGGAAGCGGAGACAGAAGTCGCAGTACCTTCACTCGACCTTCCTCCAAAAGAAGCTGATTTCAGATGTTCCATATGTTGGGAATTTAATGACTCGCTGTTGTTGGCATGGGGACCGTTGGTAGTCGTCTTGTGCATTCTGGAACTGCCTACAATCGATCAGGAAGCCTGTAAGCGGCAGAAACGAAGCTCAAAATACGCTCAAATAGTCCACAGATCAATAATCCCTGGCGAGAGTATTATTTGTGGAATAGCACCGTTCGCAAGAAAGCTCGTTGTGTTGACAGTTCCTCAAGTTGGTCGCGATGGTGACAGAACACCTCCCACCAAATGTAGACCTCAGCCGGAACTAATTGTCCTTCGGAGAGAGCTGAGGGAAATTAAACAAGAAATGGTTTACCGAATGGTACTCACGGGTGTTGAAAACCTATTCGCTATGCACTACCGACTTTGTGTAGAAGATGGTGATCAAGATGATAGAGCTTATTTTGTGATGACACCTTTAGAAGTTGTTGCAATCTCTCCAAGAGATGCTGAGGGTCATATTCAATTCCTCGCAATCACAAAACGCAGACCTGAAGCAGCTCACTGTCTTTCTGTCCTCGAGACTTCAGCTCGTGATGCCATCCTCACGGCGGAGAAAGACCTCCGTCTGCTGGAAGTGAATCGATGCTGCAGATCACTTCCAAAGGTAACGCTCGATTCCTAGTCATATTTTCTGAATAATTTTCTGCTTGTGACGTAGCAGTCACATCTGTGCTGCTTTGTTGTCGGCAAGTTGGGGATTTCGACGATCGGATGATTGATATTACTGATTAGTATTGCTCTGCAATGATCAGCTTACAACTTGGTTGGTTTTCTTCTACTTAACCCTTCCTTACGCAGTCTTCATTTAGTTTGGTGGGACGAGTCTCATGTCTTGTGGACGGACACCATAAAAGATGGTAACTTTACTTGTTGATATTTCAGTTTAGTGCTCACGGAAATGAAGAATCCTTTTATTGATTTATGTTACGTTTATTGTCTTCTAAGGAGGTTTGTATCTGACCGAGCGATACTGTTATGTGTCACAAGCAAGAATTAGGAAATGACTTTTTTCTTGCCGTGAAAGCCTTGTTTTATTAGGTCTTTTTTTTCATTTTAAGACCCACCCCTCGTTTCTTCGCGTGTTGTTTTTTTAACTCGTTTTAGTCTGCCGTGCTACACCAACATTCCCCTTACGGAAGATTGCGTGGCTCAAAGAAAGCAAAACAGCCAACCAGAGCTGTAGGGTAATACAGTTCAATGTGTTTTCCCTTTTTTTTTAAAAGAAATCGCCTGTCAAAGCGAACTGTAAAATGTTATATTCTTTAATGTGTTTACGCGTTGTGTTTGCGTTGAGGGAGCGCATCATAAGCTGCTGGTTGGTTAACTTGTTGTTAGAGAATAAGTGACTTGTGAGTTTTGATATTATTTACAACAGGAATGCATGCACGCTAGCAGACTGCCATTGGTGAATTTATATTCGGGTTGACTTTTACACTGTTTTACTTCCTTAAGTAGGTGAAGGACAAGATGTTCGAGAGGAGGCAGCCGTTCTACTTCATAAGAGGATGGGGTAACCCGTATGTCACTTATATTGGCTGCCTTTTTTTCTTTTTTTCTTCTTGAAGTGAAGGTTAAATCTCCTGTCAAAAACTTCTCGGGGGTTGTTTTTTATTACTTTATTGTTGTTAAACATCACCCCGACAAAAAGAAAACCCAAAAAAAAATAAAATTCAACACAAAAAAAAACAGGCTTGCCCGTAACTATGTATCTGCGATGTCCACTTCTTGGTTGTGGAAATATTTCACTCCTTTTCCACAGCAGGGTTGTCCAGAAGGATATCAGAGAACTCGTGCGGATTACAGACCTGACTTTGACAGATCACAGCCGTACATTAACCGTTATCGTTTTCAAACAGAAGCGGTGGTTGGTATTCACGGTACTGGTGTCATGAGATCTCAGCTTGGATTCATTCAGGGAAAATCTCCTCGTCGTTCTGACGCTGGAAAGCATAGAGAGCGTATGTCTATGATTCGTGGTAAAGGTAACATTGGTGGTGGTTACAGAAAGGGTAACAGAAAAGGTTTAAGATACGGTATGCCTTGGGAAAGAAAAGCTCGTTAGACGAATGAACATAATATGTCCCCCTCGGTATTCTGATACTTAGTCTCCGGCACTTCAATAACTTCCGAAGGAAGGAAATTGTCATTTGTTGATGAGTCAAACAATTGCAAGGAAAACTCCATTGCTAATAACTACAGATAAGTATCAAGGTGATTACTTATAGTTACGACATGCATTCAAGCAAAGGGAGCGTTTTTTTTCTAGTTGAGGCAGGCAGAGAACTGCTACCCTTTATTTCATAAAATAGTAGACAGCTAAAATTTTTGATGCTTTCAACGGTGTCATCTACTTTGAGTAACAGAAACACTACTCACGTGTAGGCTTTTAACATAGGGGGAAAAAAAAAAAAAAAAAAAAAAAAAAAGTGAAATGAAATTTGGTTATTTTACGAATTCTATTTGGTTAACAAAATTTACGAGGAAGCTGTAGTTTTCTCAACATAAAATGGTGGGAACTTTATTTTTATATTTTCTCTCTCAGGAAGAAAGGTTTGATGAATATGAAATATGTTTTATTCGATATTTCCAATTTTATGTTTTATTTAATAATTTAAAATTAAAAATATTATTTTTAATTTTTACATTCCTCCCCACACTTCAGTAGCACACAACCCGCAGCTACGGGACGTCTTTCGAGAGGGCAGCGGCAGGTGGCCCTGCCTTTGCAAAAGATGAGTGAGCCTCTCCGTGTCATCGGATTTGGTCACCCGCTTCTCGATATCTCAAGCCACGTCGATATCCCATTCTTAGAAAAGTATAAAGTAGTTCCAGGTCAAACAACTCTCGCACTCCCGGAACAGTTACCAGTTTACGAAGAAATTAAACAGCGGGACGATGTTATTTACGTCCCGGGAGGCGCTACCATGAACGCTATTCGAGTGTGCCAGTGGCTGACTAAGAATCAGACTTGCAGCTTCTCTGGTACTCTCGGAGACGATGAATTTGGAAAAATCCTTGTTGCGTCACTTAAAGACTATGGAGTTACCCCTCTCTTTGACACCGTGTCGGACTTTCCCACCGTATGTAATAATGTTGTGGTGTTATCGTTTTCTTTGGGTAATAGAAAAAAACAACAAAACAGGGTACATGTGCATGCCTCATAGCTGGCAAAGAAAGATCGCTCCTCGCTAACTTAGGTGCGGCTCTTAGATTTACATTAGAACACCTAAACAGTGAGATTGTCCAGAGAGAAGTCCAGCGGGCGTCAATATTCTATTCTGCTGGGTTCTTCTTCAACACTATAAGCAGCCCTCAGTCTCCACTCCAGCTTGCAAAGCACTGCGCCGACAATAATAAAATATTTTCAATGAACTTATCAGCTCCATACCTCTGTTCTATTTATAAGGAAGCCTGGGTTGAGATAATGCCATATGTGGACTACTTGTTTGGTAATAAGAATGATGCTGCAGCCTACAGTCAGACTCAAGGATGGGGAATTGACGGAGACCATGTCGAGATAGCTATCCGGCTTGTGACGCTTCCGAAGGTGAATAAGTCTCGACCAAGAGTAGTTATAATTACACACGGGAGTGATCCGACAGTAGTCGCAACTCCATCTGGAGTGACTCAGTATGATACTCCAGATCTTCCGCCTGACTCAATTGTCGATCTTAACGGCGCTGGTGACGCTTTCGTTGGTGGATTCTTAAGCGGAGTATGTTAGTTGTACTTGTAGTTTAGGTTCTGATACGTAATTTCTGTATCGATAAATAAAAAAAACCAAACAGTTAAGCAATCACAAGTCCCTCATGCAGTGCATCCGTGCCGCCCAGTACTGTGCATCAACTATTATAAGGAATAATGGATGTACGTTTCCAAAGGAACACTCTTTTAACCCGGTATGTTAGTTGATTGATGTTTTAGATTGAAAAAAATAGAGCGTGATTTTAATGTACAAAACACACACAGGACAAAGACTTCGGCCCTGAAGAAGCGTAACGTAGAGCAGTTGTACTAAGTCGTTATTCCCGCTCGGTATCCAACCAAAACTTGTAACCCCCCAAAATCCCCTTCTTTTCACCTCGTCGATGGGTGTCTGTCGTGCTGCTTTTGATCCGTCGGCCTGTGAAGGCTCTTAAAAAAGAATTCCTTACCTCTAATGGATGTTGCTACAAGATTTACCTCCGCAGTGGTATTAGAAAAAGCGAAGAAATTACAATTCGCTTTCTTTTATCTAATTCAGCAACTGAAGAAACAAAAAAAAAAAAAAAAAAGGAAGAAACAACGAAAAACAAAAAAAAACAAAACAACGAAAAAAAATGCCAAAAAAGGAGAACACATTGTATAGAGAAGTCTGGGAACAAAAACAAAAAAAGAAGAGGAGGAGAAACCAAGAAAAAGAAGGAAAAAAAAACATCAAAAAAGAATAGAAATGGAAAAAGCACACAATGAATTTAAAAAAAAAAAAACCGGCTGCTCACAATTGCTGACGTTCTGTCGCATTCGATATTAACTATTTTTACAGTTAGAGAAAACCCTAGAGAGAAAAATAGTTAAAAAAAAAACAAAACAAAAAAAAAAACCCTGCTCCCTAGAGAAGGGAAGTACGCAACCCAATTAAAAAAAAAAAAAAAAAAAATTCATTGCAAAGTAGTGTCTGCCATAACGAATGTCACTGCTGAAAGTGCAATAGTATTTCTTACTACAGCTGCAGCATTTTAGTTTGTTTAATTAGTACCATTTTTTTGCTAAATAATTAATTCTTCTTCTCAGGAACAATGAGAATAGTAATTATAACTCTGTGTAATGCAGCAACTCCATCAGAGATACTGAAGCTTCCTTCTGATGTTTTGGTAGTAAAAAATAAAATGCCATCAGATCAGATTGGAAGATGGAAACATGTGTACTCTGACGACGGAGGTCATATTTTCCTTCGAAGGTGGGATGGACGCTGTCACAAAGTTGAAGGTGGAGTGGAAGTTCGATTTGATGATGACAGCGAAAACTTTTCAATTTGTACTTCTCCCAGGGAATTACTCGAAACTCCGAAAACTGCAAAGATCCTTCTGCCTGAATACCTCCCTTCGAATATTAATCAACTTAATTACATTCTTCATGGTTCTGTACACTTGTGTCAAGGTATTCCACCAACTTTCAAGGAAAACCTTTCCACATTTAAAGTTATAACTGGTTCGTTACAACGAACAAAGATCCCTCCAATACTTGGACAACACGGATTAGATGTTCGGACAATGCAGGCTCTGCAGTATCCGGTTTGGGATGTCAATAACGTTGGGGTGGAGGTAGAGAAACTTAGTTGGGCACGTGAGGTTGAGAAGTACTCTTGCGGAAGGCAAATAACTTGCTACACAAGGGGTGTCACCGCGTCTGAGTTTGGACTTGCTATTGGTATTGAGGGTTTTTTGTACGGGTGGGTCCAAAAGGTTACCTCTCTTGATTATGACTCTACCCTTTCTTTTAAAGGTAACGTGGCTACCCAGCACGGTAATCGCTTGGAAGATCCTGTCCGCATCATGTACGAAGTGCTTCTCGACAAAAAAGTTTTTCCAGGGTCATTTTGGATACCAGCTAACCCCCGTAATCAATTAATCGGCGCATCCCCCGATGGTGTCATCGAAGACGATGGGCTGCTTGAAATCAAGTGTCCGTATTACGGATTTCATTCCCCCAGTGCATTCCCCGCCTGCTATCGGGGAATAAAGCCTTCTTATTACTGTCAAATAATTGGTCAGTTGCACATCACTGGCAGACAGTATTGTGATTTCTTTGTATATCATGATGAAGTTTATTGTTTGTATCGAATTCGAAGGTCTCCCGAAACGACTGCTATCTGGGAGTTGATCTTCGGAAGGCTGATGTTTGCGGTTTCTTGGCGTTGTGGAGAATGTTGGTTTTTGGAAGACTCAAAATTTGCGTGGCCCAAACTTCCTGAAAATCTTGTACAGCAAACAATTCTTCCTCTTATACCACCGTCTCGCGTAGACGGGTGTCCGATGGATGCTGAGTACGAGAACTATCAGTTGTTTGCTTCCATTCACACGACAATATCATCTGCTACCGCTGCAGCTCTTATTATAGCCTCAGCCTTTCAATGTGAAGCAACTCATTTCTGGGCATCGTTCTTTGTGTCTTGCTGGAGTGGATTGTGTTCTCCCTTTTCTGGCCGTTTGTCGGAAAAAACTGCTGCACCGTCTTCTGATCGCAATATCAAACGAGTGAAGTGCTGTAATGAATAGCATTCAGCATGCCTCGCCAATGAATATCTTCTTACCACGGATTGTTATCTGTGATGAAGGCGATTTTACTTTCAATTACACAACTAAAGACTTCAGTTTGTCTCAGACACTACAAGATGATTAATTCATCACTCGATGTGATGATCATTCCAGGAGCAGATGTCCGCGATGGAACACAAGGTGTGAAAGACGAACTTACTGAATTGTGGTGCGCAACTTATCCGGATCCAAATGAGGGAGGGGCATCGGAAATGTTAGTTAAACCAGAAGACTATGAACAAGACACATTTTGCATCGTTTGCGACGACTCAACTGAAAATCACGAGATACTGGGAGCGGGAAGGTTACGACCTGTGACCATCAACCATAAAAAGAAGGGATATGATCTTCAGGTAGTTACTGACATTGCTGTTAAGAAAAAAGCCCACAACAAGGGAATCAACCGTTTAATTGCAGCGAAACTTGCTGGACATTCAAAATCACAAGGGATAGCCGCAGTCGGGTGTTGCTCATCCTCAGACAGCGCGTTCTATCAGAAGTGCGGATTCGAAATCTTTGAAGGTGCCGTCAGGCGTTTCAAATATGCTGAATCTGATAGTGCCAATTCTTTTGATGACGTTCTCTGTATTCGAGGGAGTGGAACTTTTGCAGACGATATCCTCGACACTGATGAAGAGGTCATACTGAACAGACCACTTTGGTAACTGTTTTTGCAATTGTTTGTTTCCCTATCCTTTGCTATTCAGGAGCGATCTTGCATGCTAAGCTTTTTACATTAGCAGTTCAACGTGTGGACAATCCACTCTCTTTCAATCATTTTCAACAGAAGCATCTATGTCGCTTAGGAAACTTGTCAGTGGTGGCCAGACAGGTGCTGATAGAGCCGGACTGGACGCAGGGCTGTTCTTGGGGATAGCCATTGAAGGATGGTGTCCACAAGGTCGCCGTGCGGAAGATGGTCCAATTGATTTGAAGTATCCACTGAAAGAGACTAAAGCCAGAGGATATCAGGTACGGACGGAATGGAATGTAAGAGACACAGATGGCACATTGCTCCTTGTGTGGCAAAAAGTTATTCCCAGAGGCGGCACAGAACTAACTTCTAAATTTGCAAAGAAACATAACAAGCCATGTCATGTGGTTGATGTTTCAGTGCCACCTTCGAAAACATCTCTGCAAGAAACCAGGAAATGGATATGTGACAACAACATTGCTGAACTGAACATTGCAGGGCCCAGAGAGAGTGACAAGTCTCCCGTTTATGAGCCGTCGTTAGAGTACTTGAAAGTGTTATTATCGTAATTGAGTTCATTAACTTAATTAGTTGGCTGCACGTTACTCGCTCGAAAAAAACCCTGAGCGAAGTAGTTTTGAAACAGAATGCACGCTATGTCGACTTCCCTTGCCCATCAGACATTAATCGAAATAATCAAAATTGGTGTGTTTTCTCGGTTCTTAATGTTATTTTTTTGATCAGGAAAAATAAATATGATTGCTGCTATCTAAAATGTACAATGAACATACCGAGCTGTATCACTCTTCTAAAGATTCATGATGCTGGATTTCTCTTGTGGACTCCTCTCTGACGCTTGTGATGCACCTCTACACTCTGAACTCTCATGGTTGTATGAGCTGACAAGTTTGGACAAGTGTCTCTACCAAAATTCGCAATCCCTATACCAAGCTATGCCGATCCAGGCACAGCCAGGCCTAGCCCCAGGCCACAAGCAGGTTCAGTGTATTTCACTCATCTCGTCTGGCCTTGCCATGTGGGAAAAAAATCCCATGACTTTGGGCAAACCTGAAATGCACATAGCAGTAAGCTAAAAAAAAAAAAAAACAGCTGTCCGTTTTAGGAACTTTCATGTTGAGATTGGACATTTCAGAAACTTTTTTGTGGAATTAGTTTTTCCTTTTTTTACAACTCATTGTTTGTCAGCAAGATAATTGTGGCTTAATTAACTCGTTATCATTATTTATGATTATGTACTAGTTGTGGCAAACTATTTTGGATTATGGGACATAAATAGTTTCATAGAAATTTGTGTTCTAAACTTTTGGTTGTCACTTCTTGTCCCCATGAAAACTTGTTAAGACAATAAAAGTGAGGAAAAAATGCATAAAGAAACTGTTGAACAAATGAAGAAGTTGAAGTGGGTGTGATTATATTTGACCTTGTCTACCTTTGCCAGGTTAAGGGTTCTGGATTATTCGTTTTTGATGCAAACCTGTACAAGAGATACCACTTTGCTTGCACAAAAGCTTTTCTTTTTTTGAATATTTCTCCAAATTGTCTATTATGGTCTATTATAATACGTTACAATTCCACTAAATAAGTAAGAATATATTAATAGAGTAAATTGAATTAGTTACAGTGAAAAAGGATAAAATTTATTCTTTGCGTTCCTCTAATTTCTGTTTTTATTACTTTCTTTTACCGACTTTTGGAAGCCTTGTTTGCGCTGTGTCACCGAAGGGCTTGGGGTTGCTGCGCAGCGGCATTAATGTGTGGGGGGGGGAAGCATTACCACTTCCGAAAATTTCGCATTTCGGGGGCGGAGGCCCCGAAAGACGTAATTTTCGCCGCTCCCATGTTAACGTTAAAGCTAAGACCGAGCCCCAGCCCCACCCTTCAAAATAAATAAAATTTGCTGCAAATTCTTCCCCTTTACTTCCCTACCCGCAAGCAAGCATTTCTGTTAGTACTGGTTGGTTAGTTCTAAAAGCCACACAATTTCTAATTACCTGGGGTAACTACTTTTTAAGGTTAACCAACGATTCTAAAGCTACAGTTTCTGTACTTTATTGGTACAGTCTCAACATCCGAGCTTGCTTGGAATATTTAGCTAACCTCTTAGGAAGAATTTTCTTCCTTTGGGGTTTTTTTATTGTCCGTGGACTTGTGTTTGCCAAGTAGAAGAAAATGTACAAAGACTTGCCGTGTTTCCTATATTTTTATGTAAAAATTTTTAATTTATTTTTTTTTTTTTGGCTTTTCTCCCCGAAAGACGTAATTTTCGCCGCTCCCATGTTAACGTTAAAGCTAAGACCGAGCCCCAGCCCCACCCTTCAAAATAAATAAAATTTGCTGCAAATTCTTCCCCTTTACTTCCCTACCCGCAAGCAAGCATTTCTGTTAGTACTGGTTGGTAGTTCTAAAAGCCACACAATTTCTAATTACCTGGGGTAACTACTTTTTAAGGTTAACCAACGATTCTAAAGCTACAGTTTCTGTACTTTATTGGTACAGTCTCAACATCCGAGCTTGCTTGGAATATTTAGCTAACCTCTTAGGAAGAATTTTCTTCCTTTGGGGTTTTTTTATTGTCCGTGGACTTGTGTTTGCCAAGTAGAAGAAAATGTACAAAGACTTGCCGTGTTTCCTATATTTTTATGTAAAAATTTTTAATTTATTTTTTTTTTTTTGGCTTTTCTCCCCGAAAGACGTAATTTTCGCCGCTCCCATGTTAACGTTAAAGCTAAGACCGAGCCCCAGCCCCACCCTTCAAAATAAATAAAATTTGCTGCAAATTCTTCCCCTTTACTTCCCTACCCGCAAGCAAGCATTTCTGTTAGTACTGGTTGGTAGTTCTAAAAGCCACACAATTTCTAATTACCTGGGGTAACTACTTTTTAAGGTTAACCAACGATTCTAAAGCTACAGTTTCTGTACTTTATTGGTACAGTCTCAACATCCGAGCTTGCTTGGAATATTTAGCTAACCTCTTAGGAAGAATTTTCTTCCTTTGGGGTTTTTTTATTGTCCGTGGACTTGTGTTTGCCAAGTAGAAGAAAATGTACAAAGACTTGCCGTGTTTCCTATATTTTTATGTAAAAATTTTTAATTTATTTTTTTTTTTTTGGCTTTTCTCCCCGAAAGACGTAATTTTCGCCGCTCCCATGTTAACGTTAAAGCTAAGACCGAGCCCCAGCCCCACCCTTCAAAATAAATAAAATTTGCTGCAAATTCTTCCCCTTTACTTCCCTACCCGCAAGCAAGCATTTCTGTTAGTACTGGTTGGTAGTTCTAAAAGCCACACAATTTCTAATTACCTGGGGTAACTACTTTTTAAGGTTAACCAACGATTCTAAAGCTACAGTTTCTGTACTTTATTGGTACAGTCTCAACATCCGAGCTTGCTTGGAATATTTAGCTAACCTCTTAGGAAGAATTTTCTTCCTTTGGGGTTTTTTTATTGTCCGTGGACTTGTGTTTGCCAAGTAGAAGAAAATGTACAAAGACTTGCCGTGTTTCCTATATTTTTATGTAAAAATTTTTAATTTATTTTTTTTTTTTTGGCTTTTCTCCCCGAAAGACGTAATTTTCGCCGCTCCCATGTTAACGTTAAAGCTAAGACCGAGCCCCAGCCCCACCCTTCAAAATAAATAAAATTTGCTGCAAATTCTTCCCCTTTACTTCCCTACCCGCAAGCAAGCATTTCTGTTAGTACTGGTTGGTAGTTCTAAAAGCCACACAATTTCTAATTACCTGGGGTAACTACTTTTTAAGGTTAACCAACGATTCTAAAGCTACAGTTTCTGTACTTTATTGGTACAGTCTCAACATCCGAGCTTGCTTGGAATATTTAGCTAACCTCTTAGGAAGAATTTTCTTCCTTTGGGGTTTTTTTATTGTCCGTGGACTTGTGTTTGCCAAGTAGAAGAAAATGTACAAAGACTTGCCGTGTTTCCTATATTTTTATGTAAAAATTTTTAATTTATTTTTTTTTTTTTGGCTTTTCTCCCCGAAAGACGTAATTTTCGCCGCTCCCATGTTAACGTTAAAGCTAAGACCGAGCCCCAGCCCCACCCTTCAAAATAAATAAAATTTGCTGCAAATTCTTCCCCTTTACTTCCCTACCCGCAAGCAAGCATTTCTGTTAGTACTGGTTGGTAGTTCTAAAAGCCACACAATTTCTAATTACCTGGGGTAACTACTTTTTAAGGTTAACCAACGATTCTAAAGCTACAGTTTCTGTACTTTATTGGTACAGTCTCAACATCCGAGCTTGCTTGGAATATTTAGCTAACCTCTTAGGAAGAATTTTCTTCCTTTGGGGTTTTTTTATTGTCCGTGGACTTGTGTTTGCCAAGTAGAAGAAAATGTACAAAGACTTGCCGTGTTTCCTATATTTTTATGTAAAAATTTTTAATTTATTTTTTTTTTTTTGGCTTTTCTCCCCGAAAGACGTAATTTTCGCCGCTCCCATGTTAACGTTAAAGCTAAGACCGAGCCCCAGCCCCACCCTTCAAAATAAATAAAATTTGCTGCAAATTCTTCCCCTTTACTTCCCTACCCGCAAGCAAGCATTTCTGTTAGTACTGGTTGGTAGTTCTAAAAGCCACACAATTTCTAATTACCTGGGGTAACTACTTTTTAAGGTTAACCAACGATTCTAAAGCTACAGTTTCTGTACTTTATTGGTACAGTCTCAACATCCGAGCTTGCTTGGAATATTTAGCTAACCTCTTAGGAAGAATTTTCTTCCTTTGGGGTTTTTTTATTGTCCGTGGACTTGTGTTTGCCAAGTAGAAGAAAATGTACAAAGACTTGCCGTGTTTCCTATATTTTTATGTAAAAATTCTTAATTTATTTTTTTTTTTTTGGCTTTTCTCCCCGAAAGACGTAATTTTCGCCGCTCCCATGTTAACGTTAAAGCTAAGACCGAGCCCCAGCCCCACCCTTCAAAATAAATAAAATTTGCTGCAAATTCTTCCCCTTTACTTCCCTACCCGCAAGCAAGCATTTCTGTTAGTACTGGTTGGTAGTTCTAAAAGCCACACAATTTCTAATTACCTGGGGTAACTACTTTTTAAGGTTAACCAACGATTCTAAAGCTACAGTTTCTGTACTTTATTGGTACAGTCTCAACATCCGAGCTTGCTTGGAATATTTAGCTAACCTCTTAGGAAGAATTTTCTTCCTTTGGGGTTTTTTTATTGTCCGTGGACTTGTGTTTGCCAAGTAGAAGAAAATGTACAAAGACTTGCCGTGTTTCCTATATTTTTATGTAAAAATTTTTAATTTATTTTTTTTTTTTTGGCTTTTCTCCCCGAAAGACGTAATTTTCGCCGCTCCCATGTTAACGTTAAAGCTAAGACCGAGCCCCAGCCCCACCCTTCAAAATAAATAAAATTTGCTGCAAATTCTTCCCCTTTACTTCCCTACCCGCAAGCAAGCATTTCTGTTAGTACTGGTTGGTAGTTCTAAAAGCCACACAATTTCTAATTACCTGGGGTAACTACTTTTTAAGGTTAACCAACGATTCTAAAGCTACAGTTTCTGTACTTTATTGGTACAGTCTCAACATCCGAGCTTGCTTGGAATATTTAGCTAACCTCTTAGGAAGAATTTTCTTCCTTTGGGGTTTTTTTATTGTCCGTGGACTTGTGTTTGCCAAGTAGAAGAAAATGTACAAAGACTTGCCGTGTTTCCTATATTTTTATGTAAAAATTTTTAATTTATTTTTTTTTTTTTGGCTTTTCTCCCCGAAAGACGTAATTTTCGCCGCTCCCATGTTAACGTTAAAGCTAAGACCGAGCCCCAGCCCCACCCTTCAAAATAAATAAAATTTGCTGCAAATTCTTCCCCTTTACTTCCCTACCCGCAAGCAAGCATTTCTGTTAGTACTGGTTGGTAGTTCTAAAAGCCACACAATTTCTAATTACCTGGGGTAACTACTTTTTAAGGTTAACCAACGATTCTAAAGCTACAGTTTCTGTACTTTATTGGTACAGTCTCAACATCCGAGCTTGCTTGGAATATTTAGCTAACCTCTTAGGAAGAATTTTCTTCCTTTGGGGTTTTTTTATTGTCCGTGGACTTGTGTTTGCCAAGTAGAAGAAAATGTACAAAGACTTGCCGTGTTTCCTATATTTTTATGTAAAAATTTTTAATTTATTTTTTTTTTTTTGGCTTTTCTCCCCGAAAGACGTAATTTTCGCCGCTCCCATGTTAACGTTAAAGCTAAGACCGAGCCCCAGCCCCACCCTTCAAAATAAATAAAATTTGCTGCAAATTCTTCCCCTTTACTTCCCTACCCGCAAGCAAGCATTTCTGTTAGTACTGGTTGGTAGTTCTAAAAGCCACACAATTTCTAATTACCTGGGGTAACTACTTTTTAAGGTTAACCAACGATTCTAAAGCTACAGTTTCTGTACTTTATTGGTACAGTCTCAACATCCGAGCTTGCTTGGAATATTTAGCTAACCTCTTAGGAAGAATTTTCTTCCTTTGGGGTTTTTTTATTGTCCGTGGACTTGTGTTTGCCAAGTAGAAGAAAATGTACAAAGACTTGCCGTGTTTCCTATATTTTTATGTAAAAATTTTTAATTTATTTTTTTTTTTTTGGCTTTTCTCCCCGAAAGACGTAATTTTCGCCGCTCCCATGTTAACGTTAAAGCTAAGACCGAGCCCCAGCCCCACCCTTCAAAATAAATAAAATTTGCTGCAAATTCTTCCCCTTTACTTCCCTACCCGCAAGCAAGCATTTCTGTTAGTACTGGTTGGTAGTTCTAAAAGCCACACAATTTCTAATTACCTGGGGTAACTACTTTTTAAGGTTAACCAACGATTCTAAAGCTACAGTTTCTGTACTTTATTGGTACAGTCTCAACATCCGAGCTTGCTTGGAATATTTAGCTAACCTCTTAGGAAGAATTTTCTTCCTTTGGGGTTTTTTTATTGTCCGTGGACTTGTGTTTGCCAAGTAGAAGAAAATGTACAAAGACTTGCCGTGTTTCCTATATTTTTATGTAAAAATTCTTAATTTATTTTTTTTTTTTTGGCTTTTCTCCCCGAAAGACGTAATTTTCGCCGCTCCCATGTTAACGTTAAAGCTAAGACCGAGCCCCAGCCCCACCCTTCAAAATAAATAAAATTTGCTGCAAATTCTTCCCCTTTACTTCCCTACCCGCAAGCAAGCATTTCTGTTAGTACTGGTTGGTAGTTCTAAAAGCCACACAATTTCTAATTACCTGGGGTAACTACTTTTTAAGGTTAACCAACGATTCTAAAGCTACAGTTTCTGTACTTTATTGGTACAGTCTCAACATCCGAGCTTGCTTGGAATATTTAGCTAACCTCTTAGGAAGAATTTTCTTCCTTTGGGGTTTTTTTATTGTCCGTGGACTTGTGTTTGCCAAGTAGAAGAAAATGTACAAAGACTTGCCGTGTTTCCTATATTTTTATGTAAAAATTTTTAATTTATTTTTTTTTTTTTGGCTTTTCTCCCCGAAAGACGTAATTTTCGCCGCTCCCATGTTAACGTTAAAGCTAAGACCGAGCCCCAGCCCCACCCTTCAAAATAAATAAAATTTGCTGCAAATTCTTCCCCTTTACTTCCCTACCCGCAAGCAAGCATTTCTGTTAGTACTGGTTGGTAGTTCTAAAAGCCACACAATTTCTAATTACCTGGGGTAACTACTTTTTAAGGTTAACCAACGATTCTAAAGCTACAGTTTCTGTACTTTATTGGTACAGTCTCAACATCCGAGCTTGCTTGGAATATTTAGCTAACCTCTTAGGAAGAATTTTCTTCCTTTGGGGTTTTTTTATTGTCCGTGGACTTGTGTTTGCCAAGTAGAAGAAAATGTACAAAGACTTGCCGTGTTTCCTATATTTTTATGTAAAAATTCTTAATTTATTTTTTTTTTTTTGGCTTTTCTCCCCGAAAGACGTAATTTTCGCCGCTCCCATGTTAACGTTAAAGCTAAGACCGAGCCCCAGCCCCACCCTTCAAAATAAATAAAATTTGCTGCAAATTCTTCCCCTTTACTTCCCTACCCGCAAGCAAGCATTTCTGTTAGTACTGGTTGGTAGTTCTAAAAGCCACACAATTTCTAATTACCTGGGGTAACTACTTTTTAAGGTTAACCAACGATTCTAAAGCTACAGTTTCTGTACTTTATTGGTACAGTCTCAACATCCGAGCTTGCTTGGAATATTTAGCTAACCTCTTAGGAAGAATTTTCTTCCTTTGGGGTTTTTTTATTGTCCGTGGACTTGTGTTTGCCAAGTAGAAGAAAATGTACAAAGACTTGCCGTGTTTCCTATATTTTTATGTAAAAATTTTTAATTTATTTTTTTTTTTTTGGCTTTTCTCCCCGAAAGACGTAATTTTCGCCGCTCCCATGTTAACGTTAAAGCTAAGACCGAGCCCCAGCCCCACCCTTCAAAATAAATAAAATTTGCTGCAAATTCTTCCCCTTTACTTCCCTACCCGCAAGCAAGCATTTCTGTTAGTACTGGTTGGTAGTTCTAAAAGCCACACAATTTCTAATTACCTGGGGTAACTACTTTTTAAGGTTAACCAACGATTCTAAAGCTACAGTTTCTGTACTTTATTGGTACAGTCTCAACATCCGAGCTTGCTTGGAATATTTAGCTAACCTCTTAGGAAGAATTTTCTTCCTTTGGGGTTTTTTTATTGTCCGTGGACTTGTGTTTGCCAAGTAGAAGAAAATGTACAAAGACTTGCCGTGTTTCCTATATTTTTATGTAAAAATTTTTAATTTATTTTTTTTTTTTTGGCTTTTCTCCCCGAAAGACGTAATTTTCGCCGCTCCCATGTTAACGTTAAAGCTAAGACCGAGCCCCAGCCCCACCCTTCAAAATAAATAAAATTTGCTGCAAATTCTTCCCCTTTACTTCCCTACCCGCAAGCAAGCATTTCTGTTAGTACTGGTTGGTAGTTCTAAAAGCCACACAATTTCTAATTACCTGGGGTAACTACTTTTTAAGGTTAACCAACGATTCTAAAGCTACAGTTTCTGTACTTTATTGGTACAGTCTCAACATCCGAGCTTGCTTGGAATATTTAGCTAACCTCTTAGGAAGAATTTTCTTCCTTTGGGGTTTTTTTATTGTCCGTGGACTTGTGTTTGCCAAGTAGAAGAAAATGTACAAAGACTTGCCGTGTTTCCTATATTTTTATGTAAAAATTTTTAATTTATTTTTTTTTTTTTGGCTTTTCTCCCCGAAAGACGTAATTTTCGCCGCTCCCATGTTAACGTTAAAGCTAAGACCGAGCCCCAGCCCCACCCTTCAAAATAAATAAAATTTGCTGCAAATTCTTCCCCTTTACTTCCCTACCCGCAAGCAAGCATTTCTGTTAGTACTGGTTGGTAGTTCTAAAAGCCACACAATTTCTAATTACCTGGGGTAACTACTTTTTAAGGTTAACCAACGATTCTAAAGCTACAGTTTCTGTACTTTATTGGTACAGTCTCAACATCCGAGCTTGCTTGGAATATTTAGCTAACCTCTTAGGAAGAATTTTCTTCCTTTGGGGTTTTTTTATTGTCCGTGGACTTGTGTTTGCCAAGTAGAAGAAAATGTACAAAGACTTGCCGTGTTTCCTATATTTTTATGTAAAAATTTTTAATTTATTTTTTTTTTTTTGGCTTTTCTCCCCGAAAGACGTAATTTTCGCCGCTCCCATGTTAACGTTAAAGCTAAGACCGAGCCCCAGCCCCACCCTTCAAAATAAATAAAATTTGCTGCAAATTCTTCCCCTTTACTTCCCTACCCGCAAGCAAGCATTTCTGTTAGTACTGGTTGGTAGTTCTAAAAGCCACACAATTTCTAATTACCTGGGGTAACTACTTTTTAAGGTTAACCAACGATTCTAAAGCTACAGTTTCTGTACTTTATTGGTACAGTCTCAACATCCGAGCTTGCTTGGAATATTTAGCTAACCTCTTAGGAAGAATTTTCTTCCTTTGGGGTTTTTTTATTGTCCGTGGACTTGTGTTTGCCAAGTAGAAGAAAATGTACAAAGACTTGCCGTGTTTCCTATATTTTTATGTAAAAATTCTTAATTTATTTTTTTTTTTTTGGCTTTTCTCCCCGAAAGACGTAATTTTCGCCGCTCCCATGTTAACGTTAAAGCTAAGACCGAGCCCCAGCCCCACCCTTCAAAATAAATAAAATTTGCTGCAAATTCTTCCCCTTTACTTCCCTACCCGCAAGCAAGCATTTCTGTTAGTACTGGTTGGTAGTTCTAAAAGCCACACAATTTCTAATTACCTGGGGTAACTACTTTTTAAGGTTAACCAACGATTCTAAAGCTACAGTTTCTGTACTTTATTGGTACAGTCTCAACATCCGAGCTTGCTTGGAATATTTAGCTAACCTCTTAGGAAGAATTTTCTTCCTTTGGGGTTTTTTTATTGTCCGTGGACTTGTGTTTGCCAAGTAGAAGAAAATGTACAAAGACTTGCCGTGTTTCCTATATTTTTATGTAAAAATTCTTAATTTATTTTTTTTTTTTTGGCTTTTCTCCCCGAAAGACGTAATTTTCGCCGCTCCCATGTTAACGTTAAAGCTAAGACCGAGCCCCAGCCCCACCCTTCAAAATAAATAAAATTTGCTGCAAATTCTTCCCCTTTACTTCCCTACCCGCAAGCAAGCATTTCTGTTAGTACTGGTTGGTAGTTCTAAAAGCCACACAATTTCTAATTACCTGGGGTAACTACTTTTTAAGGTTAACCAACGATTCTAAAGCTACAGTTTCTGTACTTTATTGGTACAGTCTCAACATCCGAGCTTGCTTGGAATATTTAGCTAACCTCTTAGGAAGAATTTTCTTCCTTTGGGGTTTTTTTATTGTCCGTGGACTTGTGTTTGCCAAGTAGAAGAAAATGTACAAAGACTTGCCGTGTTTCCTATATTTTTATGTAAAAATTTTTAATTTATTTTTTTTTTTTTGGCTTTTCTCCCCGAAAGACGTAATTTTCGCCGCTCCCATGTTAACGTTAAAGCTAAGACCGAGCCCCAGCCCCACCCTTCAAAATAAATAAAATTTGCTGCAAATTCTTCCCCTTTACTTCCCTACCCGCAAGCAAGCATTTCTGTTAGTACTGGTTGGTAGTTCTAAAAGCCACACAATTTCTAATTACCTGGGGTAACTACTTTTTAAGGTTAACCAACGATTCTAAAGCTACAGTTTCTGTACTTTATTGGTACAGTCTCAACATCCGAGCTTGCTTGGAATATTTAGCTAACCTCTTAGGAAGAATTTTCTTCCTTTGGGGTTTTTTTATTGTCCGTGGACTTGTGTTTGCCAAGTAGAAGAAAATGTACAAAGACTTGCCGTGTTTCCTATATTTTTATGTAAAAATTTTTAATTTATTTTTTTTTTTTTGGCTTTTCTCCCCGAAAGACGTAATTTTCGCCGCTCCCATGTTAACGTTAAAGCTAAGACCGAGCCCCAGCCCCACCCTTCAAAATAAATAAAATTTGCTGCAAATTCTTCCCCTTTACTTCCCTACCCGCAAGCAAGCATTTCTGTTAGTACTGGTTGGTAGTTCTAAAAGCCACACAATTTCTAATTACCTGGGGTAACTACTTTTTAAGGTTAACCAACGATTCTAAAGCTACAGTTTCTGTACTTTATTGGTACAGTCTCAACATCCGAGCTTGCTTGGAATATTTAGCTAACCTCTTAGGAAGAATTTTCTTCCTTTGGGGTTTTTTTATTGTCCGTGGACTTGTGTTTGCCAAGTAGAAGAAAATGTACAAAGACTTGCCGTGTTTCCTATATTTTTATGTAAAAATTTTTAATTTATTTTTTTTTTTTTGGCTTTTCTCCCCGAAAGACGTAATTTTTGCCGCTCCCATGTTAACGTTAAAGCTAAGACCGAGCCCCAGCCCCACCCTTCAAAATAAATAAAATTTGCTGCAAATTCTTCCCCTTTACTTCCCTACCCGCAAGCAAGCATTTCTGTTAGTACTGGTTGGTAGTTCTAAAAGCCACACAATTTCTAATTACCTGGGGTAACTACTTTTTAAGGTTAACCAACGATTCTAAAGCTACAGTTTCTGTACTTTATTGGTACAGTCTCAACATCCGAGCTTGCTTGGAATATTTAGCTAACCTCTTAGGAAGAATTTTCTTCCTTTGGGGTTTTTTTATTGTCCGTGGACTTGTGTTTGCCAAGTAGAAGAAAATGTACAAAGACTTGCCGTGTTTCCTATATTTTTATGTAAAAATTTTTAATTTATTTTTTTTTTTTTGGCTTTTCTCCCCGAAAGACGTAATTTTCGCCGCTCCCATGTTAACGTTAAAGCTAAGACCGAGCCCCAGCCCCACCCTTCAAAATAAATAAAATTTGCTGCAAATTCTTCCCCTTTACTTCCCTACCCGCAAGCAAGCATTTCTGTTAGTACTGGTTGGTAGTTCTAAAAGCCACACAATTTCTAATTACCTGGGGTAACTACTTTTTAAGGTTAACCAACGATTCTAAAGCTACAGTTTCTGTACTTTATTGGTACAGTCTCAACATCCGAGCTTGCTTGGAATATTTAGCTAACCTCTTAGGAAGAATTTTCTTCCTTTGGGGTTTTTTTATTGTCCGTGGACTTGTGTTTGCCAAGTAGAAGAAAATGTACAAAGACTTGCCGTGTTTCCTATATTTTTATGTAAAAATTTTTAATTTATTTTTTTTTTTTTGGCTTTTCTCCCCGAAAGACGTAATTTTCGCCGCTCCCATGTTAACGTTAAAGCTAAGACCGAGCCCCAGCCCCACCCTTCAAAATAAATAAAATTTGCTGCAAATTCTTCCCCTTTACTTCCCTACCCGCAAGCAAGCATTTCTGTTAGTACTGGTTGGTAGTTCTAAAAGCCACACAATTTCTAATTACCTGGGGTAACTACTTTTTAAGGTTAACCAACGATTCTAAAGCTACAGTTTCTGTACTTTATTGGTACAGTCTCAACATCCGAGCTTGCTTGGAATATTTAGCTAACCTCTTAGGAAGAATTTTCTTCCTTTGGGGTTTTTTTATTGTCCGTGGACTTGTGTTTGCCAAGTAGAAGAAAATGTACAAAGACTTGCCGTGTTTCCTATATTTTTATGTAAAAATTTTTAATTTATTTTTTTTTTTTTGGCTTTTCTCCCCGAAAGACGTAATTTTCGCCGCTCCCATGTTAACGTTAAAGCTAAGACCGAGCCCCAGCCCCACCCTTCAAAATAAATAAAATTTGCTGCAAATTCTTCCCCTTTACTTCCCTACCCGCAAGCAAGCATTTCTGTTAGTACTGGTTGGTAGTTCTAAAAGCCACACAATTTCTAATTACCTGGGGTAACTACTTTTTAAGGTTAACCAACGATTCTAAAGCTACAGTTTCTGTACTTTATTGGTACAGTCTCAACATCCGAGCTTGCTTGGAATATTTAGCTAACCTCTTAGGAAGAATTTTCTTCCTTTGGGGTTTTTTTATTGTCCGTGGACTTGTGTTTGCCAAGTAGAAGAAAATGTACAAAGACTTGCCGTGTTTCCTATATTTTTATGTAAAAATTTTTAATTTATTTTTTTTTTTTTGGCTTTTCTCCCCGAAAGACGTAATTTTCGCCGCTCCCATGTTAACGTTAAAGCTAAGACCGAGCCCCAGCCCCACCCTTCAAAATAAATAAAATTTGCTGCAAATTCTTCCCCTTTACTTCCCTACCCGCAAGCAAGCATTTCTGTTAGTACTGGTTGGTAGTTCTAAAAGCCACACAATTTCTAATTACCTGGGGTAACTACTTTTTAAGGTTAACCAACGATTCTAAAGCTACAGTTTCTGTACTTTATTGGTACAGTCTCAACATCCGAGCTTGCTTGGAATATTTAGCTAACCTCTTAGGAAGAATTTTCTTCCTTTGGGGTTTTTTTATTGTCCGTGGACTTGTGTTTGCCAAGTAGAAGAAAATGTACAAAGACTTGCCGTGTTTCCTATATTTTTATGTAAAAATTTTTAATTTATTTTTTTTTTTTTGGCTTTTCTCCCCGAAAGACGTAATTTTCGCCGCTCCCATGTTAACGTTAAAGCTAAGACCGAGCCCCAGCCCCACCCTTCAAAATAAATAAAATTTGCTGCAAATTCTTCCCCTTTACTTCCCTACCCGCAAGCAAGCATTTCTGTTAGTACTGGTTGGTAGTTCTAAAAGCCACACAATTTCTAATTACCTGGGGTAACTACTTTTTAAGGTTAACCAACGATTCTAAAGCTACAGTTTCTGTACTTTATTGGTACAGTCTCAACATCCGAGCTTGCTTGGAATATTTAGCTAACCTCTTAGGAAGAATTTTCTTCCTTTGGGGTTTTTTTATTGTCCGTGGACTTGTGTTTGCCAAGTAGAAGAAAATGTACAAAGACTTGCCGTGTTTCCTATATTTTTATGTAAAAATTTTTAATTTATTTTTTTTTTTTTGGCTTTTCTCCCCGAAAGACGTAATTTTCGCCGCTCCCATGTTAACGTTAAAGCTAAGACCGAGCCCCAGCCCCACCCTTCAAAATAAATAAAATTTGCTGCAAATTCTTCCCCTTTACTTCCCTACCCGCAAGCAAGCATTTCTGTTAGTACTGGTTGGTAGTTCTAAAAGCCACACAATTTCTAATTACCTGGGGTAACTACTTTTTAAGGTTAACCAACGATTCTAAAGCTACAGTTTCTGTACTTTATTGGTACAGTCTCAACATCCGAGCTTGCTTGGAATATTTAGCTAACCTCTTAGGAAGAATTTTCTTCCTTTGGGGTTTTTTTATTGTCCGTGGACTTGTGTTTGCCAAGTAGAAGAAAATGTACAAAGACTTGCCGTGTTTCCTATATTTTTATGTAAAAATTTTTAATTTATTTTTTTTTTTTTGGCTTTTCTCCCCGAAAGACGTAATTTTCGCCGCTCCCATGTTAACGTTAAAGCTAAGACCGAGCCCCAGCCCCACCCTTCAAAATAAATAAAATTTGCTGCAAATTCTTCCCCTTTACTTCCCTACCCGCAAGCAAGCATTTCTGTTAGTACTGGTTGGTAGTTCTAAAAGCCACACAATTTCTAATTACCTGGGGTAACTACTTTTTAAGGTTAACCAACGATTCTAAAGCTACAGTTTCTGTACTTTATTGGTACAGTCTCAACATCCGAGCTTGCTTGGAATATTTAGCTAACCTCTTAGGAAGAATTTTCTTCCTTTGGGGTTTTTTTATTGTCCGTGGACTTGTGTTTGCCAAGTAGAAGAAAATGTACAAAGACTTGCCGTGTTTCCTATATTTTTATGTAAAAATTTTTAATTTATTTTTTTTTTTTTGGCTTTTCTCCCCGAAAGACGTAATTTTCGCCGCTCCCATGTTAACGTTAAAGCTAAGACCGAGCCCCAGCCCCACCCTTCAAAATAAATAAAATTTGCTGCAAATTCTTCCCCTTTACTTCCCTACCCGCAAGCAAGCATTTCTGTTAGTACTGGTTGGTAGTTCTAAAAGCCACACAATTTCTAATTACCTGGGGTAACTACTTTTTAAGGTTAACCAACGATTCTAAAGCTACAGTTTCTGTACTTTATTGGTACAGTCTCAACATCCGAGCTTGCTTGGAATATTTAGCTAACCTCTTAGGAAGAATTTTCTTCCTTTGGGGTTTTTTTATTGTCCGTGGACTTGTGTTTGCCAAGTAGAAGAAAATGTACAAAGACTTGCCGTGTTTCCTATATTTTTATGTAAAAATTTTTAATTTATTTTTTTTTTTTTGGCTTTTCTCCCCGAAAGACGTAATTTTCGCCGCTCCCATGTTAACGTTAAAGCTAAGACCGAGCCCCAGCCCCACCCTTCAAAATAAATAAAATTTGCTGCAAATTCTTCCCCTTTACTTCCCTACCCGCAAGCAAGCATTTCTGTTAGTACTGGTTGGTAGTTCTAAAAGCCACACAATTTCTAATTACCTGGGGTAACTACTTTTTAAGGTTAACCAACGATTCTAAAGCTACAGTTTCTGTACTTTATTGGTACAGTCTCAACATCCGAGCTTGCTTGGAATATTTAGCTAACCTCTTAGGAAGAATTTTCTTCCTTTGGGGTTTTTTTATTGTCCGTGGACTTGTGTTTGCCAAGTAGAAGAAAATGTACAAAGACTTGCCGTGTTTCCTATATTTTTATGTAAAAATTTTTAATTTATTTTTTTTTTTTTGGCTTTTCTCCCCGAAAGACGTAATTTTTGCCGCTCCCATGTTAACGTTAAAGCTAAGACCGAGCCCCAGCCCCACCCTTCAAAATAAATAAAATTTGCTGCAAATTCTTCCCCTTTACTTCCCTACCCGCAAGCAAGCATTTCTGTTAGTACTGGTTGGTAGTTCTAAAAGCCACACAATTTCTAATTACCTGGGGTAACTACTTTTTAAGGTTAACCAACGATTCTAAAGCTACAGTTTCTGTACTTTATTGGTACAGTCTCAACATCCGAGCTTGCTTGGAATATTTAGCTAACCTCTTAGGAAGAATTTTCTTCCTTTGGGGTTTTTTTATTGTCCGTGGACTTGTGTTTGCCAAGTAGAAGAAAATGTACAAAGACTTGCCGTGTTTCCTATATTTTTATGTAAAAATTTTTAATTTATTTTTTTTTTTTTGGCTTTTCTCCCCGAAAGACGTAATTTTCGCCGCTCCCATGTTAACGTTAAAGCTAAGACCGAGCCCCAGCCCCACCCTTCAAAATAAATAAAATTTGCTGCAAATTCTTCCCCTTTACTTCCCTACCCGCAAGCAAGCATTTCTGTTAGTACTGGTTGGTAGTTCTAAAAGCCACACAATTTCTAATTACCTGGGGTAACTACTTTTTAAGGTTAACCAACGATTCTAAAGCTACAGTTTCTGTACTTTATTGGTACAGTCTCAACATCCGAGCTTGCTTGGAATATTTAGCTAACCTCTTAGGAAGAATTTTCTTCCTTTGGGGTTTTTTTATTGTCCGTGGACTTGTGTTTGCCAAGTAGAAGAAAATGTACAAAGACTTGCCGTGTTTCCTATATTTTTATGTAAAAATTTTTAATTTATTTTTTTTTTTTTGGCTTTTCTCCCCGAAAGACGTAATTTTCGCCGCTCCCATGTTAACGTTAAAGCTAAGACCGAGCCCCAGCCCCACCCTTCAAAATAAATAAAATTTGCTGCAAATTCTTCCCCTTTACTTCCCTACCCGCAAGCAAGCATTTCTGTTAGTACTGGTTGGTAGTTCTAAAAGCCACACAATTTCTAATTACCTGGGGTAACTACTTTTTAAGGTTAACCAACGATTCTAAAGCTACAGTTTCTGTACTTTATTGGTACAGTCTCAACATCCGAGCTTGCTTGGAATATTTAGCTAACCTCTTAGGAAGAATTTTCTTCCTTTGGGGTTTTTTTATTGTCCGTGGACTTGTGTTTGCCAAGTAGAAGAAAATGTACAAAGACTTGCCGTGTTTCCTATATTTTTATGTAAAAATTTTTAATTTATTTTTTTTTTTTTGGCTTTTCTCCCCGAAAGACGTAATTTTCGCCGCTCCCATGTTAACGTTAAAGCTAAGACCGAGCCCCAGCCCCACCCTTCAAAATAAATAAAATTTGCTGCAAATTCTTCCCCTTTACTTCCCTACCCGCAAGCAAGCATTTCTGTTAGTACTGGTTGGTAGTTCTAAAAGCCACACAATTTCTAATTACCTGGGGTAACTACTTTTTAAGGTTAACCAACGATTCTAAAGCTACAGTTTTTGCAAATTTATTTCAGTAATTGCGCAGCCATCCAAAATGCACCAGAATTTAGGCAGAAAACTTTCTTACTAGAAAAGTAAGAAAGGTTTTTGCCCAAGGAAAAGATGCTGGATTTCTGCGCATAAGCAGGTTTAGGAAAGATAGATAAGGTATAATAGGATGGGAAGGGACTCCTTTTAGTAGGCAATCTGGTTTTGAAATCTAGGCGTTCGGCTGCTAATTCAGTTAGCAGTAAAAAATCATGGAGTTTTGGTGCTAAGTTGTCTTTTTGTTATAGTTTAAATAATTTGGATTCTAATAAATTTATTCTTTTACTTTTGCAGTTATTTGCCACTTTGTCACATCTCACCACTAAAAGTAAAAGAAAAATGACTACTGCAACTATTAAGTGCATGAATGATGATGAGATTGAAGGATTTCTAGCAAGCACAATGGGCCACAAAGTTAGGGCCTTCTTCGTTAATGATTTACCATTAGAAGGAATAGTGAAGATTGACAGAGCAGGCAAGGGTGGAATTTATAACCAAGCTATGAGTAAAACTGTTAGGGAACTGGGACAAACAGGATGTATCAAAATAGATGTATTAGAAGCTCCTAATGTGAGTGAAATCGAACCAGGAATCGCAGCTGCCGTGATAGCACGCACGAGGGAAGAAAGTCAGAAGCGGGATGCTGCAGTTCGACAAGAGAGCGAGGTGCGTTCGCATGAGACAAACATCCTCAAACAAGAAGTAATTGGAATTAAAGATCAGTTCCAGCAGTTTCAACAGTCTCAACTGCAGTTTCAGCAGCAGCTTCAGCAACAATTACAGCAACAGCTCCAGCAGCATTTTCAAAATACACCACATCAGGGGCCACAGCCTGTACCACCACCAGTGCTTCCTGCAGCGCCTCAGCAAGGTACTCATCAAGGTGGAGAAGAAGATTCACAGATGCAGTCTGCTGTATTAGACACGAATAGTGTTTTAGACTGGATTCCAATCATGGAACAACGGCTGACAGAGATCTTGCTGATTAAACTGGAATCAAAATTCGTAGGAAGAGTTCCCCCTGGACCAGGGGTTGAGTTGCTAGAGAATTATTACAATAACTTAGAAAGATTCATATTAGCTATGGAATTCATCCCAGGATGGGACAAGAACGAGAATGCAGTCTCATTAGGAAATAACTTGTTGAGAGATTTGAAGATTCAGAATATGTATTGCATGAATGGGACAAAGAGGTCGGATCTAATCAATCAGCTTAAAACAGAGGCTAATGATCCATTACAGAAGGCTAATGCAGTACTTATGGCAAAGAAGAAAGCAATTACCAGAAACCTTACAAGCAGTGCAAGTACAAAAGGAAGAAAAGGAGGATATGTTCCATTCCGTAGGACGTTCCAGCGAGGACAGGGAAACGGAAGGGCTGGGGGACAATGACTGGCGACGTCCAGCCCTACACTGCCAGTGAGGAGAGCAAGAGCCTCGGGAAACTTGCTACAAATATTGAAGGTAAAGAAGCAGGTAGAAATAGAAAGAGGAACACTGAAAATTCAGAGAAATCTCAAAGTAATTGGTCTAATGCGCAGGTATACCCCGGGAAAGCCTGGGATGGCAATTTCAAAAAGTATCTCATCTCTAAGTCTAGTCAGGGAAAATTCAAAGAATCTCAAAAATCTGGAAAAGACAGACTTAGTAGAAAAAGTGGAGGAAGAACCCAGAAGGGACTCTTCAGGGGTGATCCAAAATGTCCTTCTAGACATAGTGGAGCCCTCTGCCCTGAGCAGAAATCAGAAGGAAGACTCTGTGGGAGTGCTCCAAGCAACAGAAAGACTTGGAGAGACAATGGAGAAGATGTGGGCAAAGGAGACCACTTCCAGCAGGAAGCAGCTCTGGAAGAGACTGATAAATTGGGCAGGCAGCCAGAACCTACAAGTCAATGGGGACACAGCTGTTCTCTTCGTGATGGCAACGGGAGCAGCGGAATCGGCGCTTCTTACATATTCAAAGCACCTGTCAGCCCTGATGGGGAAGATGGGAATGGACAGCAAGCCACTTTTAACCTTAGCAGCAGCAATCAGAGCAGCAGGAGGGAACATTCCAACTCAGCAAGCAATCCCCATGAAGAGGGAGCACTTAGTAGGATGGGCGATGAAACAATGTACGAGGACGAGAGTCGCGATGCTCATCAGCTGGAAGGCAGCCGCACGATGGGGAGAGACAGCAGGACTAGCAAGGGAGCAGTTTATACTAATTTCAAAGGAAGAAATAATAATAGATTGGGCAACCACACCAAAGGGCCGCAGAGGCAATCCGTTCTACCCGAGCAGATGGGCCGTGTTGGTCGGGGATCTCGTGGAGGAAATAGCGGATGGACTGACGGAAATAGAAGAATTCGAAACCTTACATCCGTGGGACACATCACGACTAGTAAAGGAGTGGAAGGAAGACAGTATTATGAAAACCTATACAGCCCACTCGATAAAAAGAGGCGCAATAAGCACCTTACTAGAGCTCCTCGCGAGCGGATGCGACCTGAAGGAAGAGCTGATAAGCCGCCTTGCAAAGCACTCGACGACGTCGGCGATCTCAAGTACAACAATAAGATACGGAGGGAACGCAATCGCCACCGCTCGGGCCCTGAAGACATCCTTAGTGACGAAGTTCCTATAAAACTGATAAGAAAAATGGGGGCTCAGTTCACACACAGGGCTAAGTCAACAAGGATACCGAGTACGAGCTACGAGAAGTCGGCCCCATTACACGCAGCGATCGTACAGCCGATGGATATTCAAATAATCAAAGACCGGATGCTTCCGAGCGTCCTAGAGCGTTTCAACGAGACTTGGGACTTGACATTTAAAAATGCAAGAAATCTGAAAAGTTTAGGTAAAAATAGAGAGAAGAATCCCCCTCCCAGACTCGAACCGGCGCTCCCTAACGACCCTTCGAGACACTCATCCCGTTCTCCCTCCAACCATTCCACCACTCCCCACCTGAAAGATAAAAAAACCCAAAATTCTTTTCAAAAAACAAAGCTTTCCTGTCTTCACTCTAAGGAGTTAGTAAGGTGTAAAATTGCAGTACCTTTTAAGAAGGAACTTTCTAAGTCCAGGAACGTGCCTTTCACAGTTTTCGAGGAAAGGGAGACAGGAGATAGGCAGCGCTTTATCTTGTGGACTAAGGAAGAGAACGAGAAGATTTACGAGACTGGATATGAACCGTTTGTACCTTTACAACATATCTCGAAGTACTTAGGTGCAGTGCACTCAGAAGTAGCTTCTTTAAGAGACTTTAAAACAGGTTTTTATCAGATACTTATTCCAGAGGCTTCGAGACCTCTTTTTACCTTCGAGGATGCCTCGGGGGACTGGTTCGCGCTAACCAGATTACCGATGGGGCACGTTTGTGCGCCCGAAATTATGAATACGATTACTGCAGTAGTTTCTGGCGACCCCTTGTTTGTTAGGCCAGAATCTGCAGAAAAGCAAGTGAAAATTGATTGGTGGATAGATAATATAAGGATTTATGGGGATAAAGAAAGGGTCCGAGAGGCCACGAATAGAATGGACGAGTTTGCCAGGCTTTGCAACGCAACCTGGAAGGTACAAGATACTGTTAATTTAGGCACTGAATACGAATTTTTAGGTGCATTTTTCTCACATCCTACTAGGGAAGTTTCTTTAGGTGAAAAGATTACTAAAAGAATAAAAGCTTGCAATTTGAACTGCATAACTGCAGCAGCAGCAGAATCTCTTTCGGGCAGGCTTTTGCATGCTAGTGCCATATCAGGAGTCCCTCCTGGTAGGTTCTGGTTTGCAATGAAGTTTCTGCGAAGACTTACTAATAAGCTCAATCGAGGAGCAATTCTTGTTTCGGAAAAGATTTCTTTACCAAACTCAGTGAAAGCTGAGCTGCGCGCGTGGATGCACCAAGTCCAGAAGGGACGTACTATTTTACCAGATGAGAAGGTCGGTAAAACTGCAGAGGTCTTTATCGATGCCTCGCTCAAGGGCTGGGGAGGTGTGATTGTTTGGGACTCTGCAGAGATGGAAATCTTAGGTGGCCAATGGCCTTTAGGCGAAGAACGCCATATTAACATTCTCGAGGCAGATGCCTTAGGGAAGACTTTGAGCGCTATTACTAGAGCGGACCATTTGTCCATCTGGGTCGATAACACCACGGTCTGCGGATCGTTCAGAAAGAAGATGTGTGCTCGCTCACACTCTCTTAATTCATTTATTTTAGTTTCAATAGAAAAATTACTTCGTTTAAAATGTTCTTTCACACTTCAATGGGTGAGCACAAAGTATAACCCCGCAGACATCCCCTCGAGGGAGCCTATCACCTCGGAGACGAGGGCGAAGGTCGAACTTGCGCTCGGGGGCTTCTTCAACTCGCGACGGGGTGGCGGAGCCGGTGTCACGCCGAATCGAAACGGGCACCAGCCACTACCCCAACGCAATAAACTGTCTTAGACAGCTTCTCTGTGTTTGCTAGTTTGATCCATTAGTTTGTTTTATTAGTTTAATTAGTTTCATCTATACATTTCATTCGTCAGGTGCATGATATGGAAGGCAAGCGCAATTATTGCAAATTTATTTCAGTAATTGCGCAGCCATCCAAAATGCACCAGAATTTAGGCAGAAAACTTTCTTACTAGAAAAGTAAGAAAGGTTTTTGCCCAAGGAAAAGATGCTGGATTTCTGCGCATAAGCAGGTTTAGGAAAGATAGATAAGGTATAATAGGATGGGAAGGGACTCCTTTTAGTAGGCAATCTGGTTTTGAAATCTAGGCGTTCGGCTGCTAATTCAGTTAGCAGTAAAAAATCATGGAGTTTTGGTGCTAAGTTGTCTTTTTGTTATAGTTTAAATAATTTGGATTCTAATAAATTTATTCTTTTACTTTTGCAGTTATTTGCCACTTTGTCACATCTCACCACTAAAAGTAAAAGAAAAACCCACCCTCCATCCCTCCGGCCGGTGTCACGCCGAATCGAAACGGGCACCAGCCACTACCCCAACGCAATAAACTTTCTTAGACAGCTTCTCTGTGTTTGCTAGTTTGATCCATTAGTTTGTTTTATTAGTTTAATTAGTTTCATCTATACATTTCATTCGTCAGGTGCATGATATGGAAGGCAAGCGCAATTACTGTACTTTATTGGTACAGTCTCAACATCCGAGCTTGCTTGGAATATTTAGCTAACCTCTTAGGAAGAATTTTCTTCCTTTGGGGTTTTTTTATTGTCCGTGGACTTGTGTTTGCCAAGTAGAAGAAAATGTACAAAGACTTGCTGTGTTTCCTATATTTTTATGTAAAAATTTTTAATTTATTTTTTTTTTTTTGGCTTTTCTCCCCGAAAGACGTAATTTTCGCCGCTCCCATGTTAACGTTAAAGCTAAGACCGAGCCCCAGCCCCACCCTTCAAAATAAATAAAATTTGCTGCAAATTCTTCCCCTTTACTTCCCTACCCGCAAGCAAGCATTTCTGTTAGTACTGGTTGGTAGTTCTAAAAGCCACACAATTTCTAATTACCTGGGGTAACTACTTTTTAAGGTTAACCAACGATTCTAAAGCTACAGTTTCTGTACTTTATTGGTACAGTCTCAACATCCGAGCTTGCTTGGAATATTTAGCTAACCTCTTAGGAAGAATTTTCTTCCTTTGGGGTTTTTTTATTGTCCGTGGACTTGTGTTTGCCAAGTAGAAGAAAATGTACAAAGACTTGCCGTGTTTCCTATATTTTTATGTAAAAATTTTTAATTTATTTTTTTTTTTTTGGCTTTTCTCCCCGAAAGACGTAATTTTCGCCGCTCCCATGTTAACGTTAAAGCTAAGACCGAGCCCCAGCCCCACCCTTCAAAATAAATAAAATTTGCTGCAAATTCTTCCCCTTTACTTCCCTACCCGCAAGCAAGCATTTCTGTTAGTACTGGTTGGTAGTTCTAAAAGCCACACAATTTCTAATTACCTGGGGTAACTACTTTTTAAGGTTAACCAACGATTCTAAAGCTACAGTTTCTGTACTTTATTGGTACAGTCTCAACATCCGAGCTTGCTTGGAATATTTAGCTAACCTCTTAGGAAGAATTTTCTTCCTTTGGGGTTTTTTTATTGTCCGTGGACTTGTGTTTGCCAAGTAGAAGAAAATGTACAAAGACTTGCCGTGTTTCCTATATTTTTATGTAAAAATTTTTAATTTATTTTTTTTTTTTTGGCTTTTCTCCCCGAAAGACGTAATTTTCGCCGCTCCCATGTTAACGTTAAAGCTAAGACCGAGCCCCAGCCCCACCCTTCAAAATAAATAAAATTTGCTGCAAATTCTTCCCCTTTACTTCCCTACCCGCAAGCAAGCATTTCTGTTAGTACTGGTTGGTAGTTCTAAAAGCCACACAATTTCTAATTACCTGGGGTAACTACTTTTTAAGGTTAACCAACGATTCTAAAGCTACAGTTTCTGTACTTTATTGGTACAGTCTCAACATCCGAGCTTGCTTGGAATATTTAGCTAACCTCTTAGGAAGAATTTTCTTCCTTTGGGGTTTTTTTATTGTCCGTGGACTTGTGTTTGCCAAGTAGAAGAAAATGTACAAAGACTTGCCGTGTTTCCTATATTTTTATGTAAAAATTTTTAATTTATTTTTTTTTTTTTGGCTTTTCTCCCCGAAAGACGTAATTTTCGCCGCTCCCATGTTAACGTTAAAGCTAAGACCGAGCCCCAGCCCCACCCTTCAAAATAAATAAAATTTGCTGCAAATTCTTCCCCTTTACTTCCCTACCCGCAAGCAAGCATTTCTGTTAGTACTGGTTGGTAGTTCTAAAAGCCACACAATTTCTAATTACCTGGGGTAACTACTTTTTAAGGTTAACCAACGATTCTAAAGCTACAGTTTTTGCAAATTTATTTCAGTAATTGCGCAGCCATCCAAAATGCACCAGAATTTAGGCAGAAAACTTTCTTACTAGAAAAGTAAGAAAGGTTTTTGCCCAAGGAAAAGATGCTGGATTTCTGCGCATAAGCAGGTTTAGGAAAGATAGATAAGGTATAATAGGATGAGAAAGGACTCCTTTTAGTAGGCAATCTTGTTTTGAAATCTAGGTGTTCGGCTGCTAATTCAGTTAGCAGTAAAAAATCATGGAGTTTTGGTGCTAATTTGTCTTTTTGTTATAGTTTAAATAATTTGGATTCTAATAAATTTATTCTTTTACTTTTGCAGTTATTTGCCACTTTGTCACATCTCACCACTAAAAGTAAAAGAAAAATGACTACTGCAACTATTAAGTGCATGAATGATGATGAGATTGAAGGATTTCTAGCAAGCACAATGGGCCACAAAGTTAGGGCCTTCTTCGTTAATGATTTACCATTAGAAGGAATAGTGAAGATTGACAGAGCAGGCAAGGGTGGAATTTATAACCAAGCTATGAGTAAAACTGTTAGGGAACTGGGACAAACAGGATGTATCAAAATAGATGTATTAGAAGCTCCTAATGTGAGTGAAATCGAACCAGGAATCGCAGCTGCCGTGATAGCACGCACGAGGGAAGAAAGTCAGAAGCGGGATGCTGCAGTTCGACAAGAGAGCGAGGTGCGTTCGCATGAGACAAACATCCTCAAACAAGAAGTAATTGGAATTAAAGATCAGTTCCAGCAGTTTCATTTCAGCAGCAGCTTCAGCAACAATTACAGCAACAGCTCCAGCAGCATTTTCAAAATACACCACATCAGCAGACCTCGCAGGGGCCACAGCCTGTACCACCACCAGTGCTTCCTGCAGCGCCTCAGCAAGGTACTCAGCAAGGTGGAGAAGAAGATTCACAGATGCAGTCTGCTGTATTAGACACGAATAGTGTTTTAGACTGGATTCCAATCATGGAACAACGGCTGACTGAGATCTTGCTGATTAAGCTGGAATCAAAATTTGTAGGAAGAGTTCCCCCTGGACCAGGGGTTGAGTTGCTAGAGAATTATTACAATAACTTAGAAAGATTCATATTAGCTATGGAATTCATCCCAGGATGGGACAAGAACGAGAATGCAGTCTCATTAGGAAATAACTTGTTGAGAGATTTGAAGATTCAGAATATGTATTGCATGAATGGGACAAAGAGGTCGGATCTAATCAATCAGCTTAAAACAGAGGCTAATGATCCATTACAGAAGGCTAATGCAGTACTTATGGCAAAGAAGAAAGCAATTACCAGAAACCTTACAAGCAGTGCAAGTACAAAAGGAAGAAAAGGAGGATATGTTCCATTCCGTAGGACGTTCCAGCGAGGACAGGGAAACGGAAGGGCTGGGGGACAATGACTGGCGACGTCCAGCCCTACACTGCCAGTGAGGAGAGCAAGAGCCTCGGGAAACTTGCTACAAATATTGAAGGTAAAGAAGCAGGTAGAAATAGAAAGAGGAACACTGAAAATTCAGAGAAATCTCAAAGTAATCGGTCTAATGCGCAGGTATACCCCGGGAAAGCCTGGGATGGCAATTTCAAAAAGTATCTCATCTCTAAGTCCAGTCAGGGAAAATTCAAAGAATCTCAAAAATCTGGAAAAGACAGACTTAGTAGAAAAAGTGGAGGAAGAACCCAGAAGGGACTCTTCAGGGGTGATCCAAAATGTCCTTCTAGACATAGTGGAGCCCTCTGCCCTGAGCAGAAATCAGAAGGAAGACTCTGTGGGAGTGCTCCAAGCAACAGAAAGACTTGGAGAGACAATGGAGAAGATGTGGACAAAGGAGACCACTTCCAGCAGGAAGCAGCTCTGGAAGAGACTGATAAATTGGGCAGGCAGCCAGAACCTACAAGTCAATGGGGACACAGCTGTTCTCTTCGTGATGGCAACGGGAGCAGCGGAATCGGCGCTTCTTACATATTCAAAGCACCTGTCAGCCCTGATGGGGAAGATGGGAATGGACAGCAAGCCACTTTTAACCTTAGCAGCAGCAATCAGAGCAGCAGGAGGGAACATTCCAACTCAGCAAGCAATCCCCATGAAGAGGGAGCACTTAGTAGGATGGGCGATGAAACAATGTACGAGGACGAGAGTCGCGATGCTCATCAGCTGGAAGGCAGCCGCACGATGGGGAGAGACAGCAGGACTAGCAAGGGAGCAGTTTATACTAATTTCAAAGGAAGAAATAATAATAGATTGGGCAACCACACCAAAGGGCCGCAGAGGCAATCCGTTCTACCCGAGCAGATGGGCCGTGTTGGTCGGGGATTTCGTGGAGGAAATAGCGGATGGACTGACGGAAATAGAAGAATTCGAAACCTTACATCCGTGGGACACATCACGACTAGTAAAAGAGTGGAAGGAAGACAGTATTATGAAAACCTATACAGCCCACTCGATAAAAAGAGGCGCAATAAGCACCTTACTAGAGCTCCTCGCGAGCGGATGCGACCTGAAGGAAGAGCTGATAAGCCGCCTTGCAAAGCACTCGACGACGTCGGCGATCTCAAATACAACAATAAGATACGGAGGGAACGCAATCGCCACCGCTCGGGCCCTGAAGACATCCTTAGTGACGAAGTTCCTATAAAACTGATAAGAAAAATGGGGGCTCAGTTCACACACAGGGCTAAGTCAACAAGGATACCGAGTACGAGCTACGAGAAGTCGGCCCCATTACACGCAGCGATCGTACAGCCGATGGATATTCAAATAATCAAAGACCGGATGCTTCCGAGCGTCCTAGAGCGTTTCAACGAGACTTGGGACTTGACATTTAAAAATGCAGGAAACCTGAAAAGTTTAGGTAAAAATAGAGAGAAGAATCCCCCTCCCAGACTCGAACCGGCGCTCCCTAACGACCCTTCGAGACACTCATCCCGTTCTCCCGCCAACCATTCCACCACTCCCCACCTGAAAGATAAAAAAACCCAAAATTCTTTTCAAAAGACAAAGCTTTCCTGTCTTCACTCTAAGGAGTTAGTAAGGTGTAAAATTGCAGTACCTTTTAAGAAGGAACTTTCTAAGTCCAGGAACGTGCCTTTCACAGTTTTCGAGGAAAGGGAGACAGGAGATAGGCAGCGCTTTATCTTGTGGACTAAGGAAGAGAACGAGAAGATTTACGAGACTGGATATGAACCGTTTGTACCTTTACAACATATCTCGAAGTACTTAGGTGCAGTGCACTCAGAAGTAGCTTCTTTAAGAGACTTTAAAACAGGTTTTTATCAGATACTTATTCCAGAGGCTTCGAGACCTCTTTTTACCTTCGAGGATGCCTCGGGGGACTGGTTCGCGCTAACCAGATTACCGATGGGGCACGTTTGTGCGCCCGAAATTATGAATACGATTACTGCAGTAGTTTCTGGCGACCCCTTGTTTGTTAGGCCAGAATTTGCAGAAAAGCAAGTGAAAATTGATTGGTGGATAGATAATATAAGGATTTATGGGGATAAAGAAAGGGTCCGAGAGGCCACGAATAGAATGGACGAGTTTGCCAGGCTTTGCAACGCAACCTGGAAGGTACAAGATACTGTTAATTTAGGCACTGAATACGAATTTTTAGGTGCATTTTTCTCACATCCTACTAGGGAAGTTTCTTTAGGTGAAAAGATTACTAAAAGAATAAAAGCTTGCAATTTGAACTGCATAACTGCAGCAGCAGCAGAATCTCTTTCGGGCAGGCTTTTGCATGCTAGTGCCATATCGGGGGTCCCTCCTGGTAGGTTCTGGTTTGCAATGAAGTTTCTGCGAAGACTTACTAATAAGCTCAATCGAGGAGCAATTCTTGTTTCAGAAAAGACTTCTTTACCAAACTCAGTGAAAGCTGAGCTGCGCGCGTGGATGCACCAAGTCCAGAAGGGACGTACTATTTTACCAGATGAGAAGGTCGGTAAAACTGCGGAGGTCTTTATCGATGCCTCGCTCAAGGGCTGGGGAGGTGTGATTGTTTGGGACTCTGCAGAGATGGAAATCTTAGGTGGCCAATGGCCTTTAGGCGAAGAACGCCATATTAACATTCTCGAGGCAGATGCCTTAGGGAAGACTTTGAGCGCTATTACTAGAGCGGACCATTTGTCCATCTGGGTCGATAACACCACGGTCTGCGGATCGTTCAGAAAGAAGATGTGTGCTCGCTCACACTCTCTTAATTCATTTATTTTAGTTTCAATAGAAAAATTACTTCGTTTAAAATGTTCTTTCACACTTCAATGGGTGAGCACAAAGTATAACCCCGCAGACATCCCCTCGAGGGAGCCTATCACCTCGGAAACGAGGGCGAAGGTCGAACTTGCGCTCGGGGGCTTCTTCAACTCGCGACGGGGTGGCGGAGCCGGTGTCACGCCGAATCGAAACGGGCACCAGCCACTACCCCAACGCAATAAACTGTCTTAGACAGCTTCTCTGTGTTTGCTAGTTTGATCCATTAGTTTGTTTTATTAGTTTAATTAGTTTCATCTATACATTTCATTCGTCAGGTGCATGATATGGAAGGCAAGCGCAATTATTGCAAATTTATTTCAGTAATTGCGCAGCCATCCAAAATGCACCAGAATTTAGGCAGAAAACTTTCTTACTAGAAAAGTAAGAAAGGTTTTTGCCCAAGGAAAAGATGCTGGATTTCTGCGCATAAGCAGGTTTAGGAAAGATAGATAAGGTATAATAGGATGAGAAAGGACTCCTTTTAGTAGGCAATCTTGTTTTGAAATCTAGGTGTTCGGCTGCTAATTCAGTTAGCAGTAAAAAATCATGGAGTTTTGGTGCTAATTTGTCTTTTTGTTATAGTTTAAATAATTTGGATTCTAATAAATTTATTCTTTTACTTTTGCAGTTATTTGCCACTTTGTCACATCTCACCACTAAAAGTAAAAGAAAAACCCACCCTCCATCCCTCCGGCCGGTGTCACGCCGAATCGAAACGGGCACCAGCCACTACCCCAACGCAATAAACTGTCTTAGACAGCTTCTCTGTGTTTGCTAGTTTGATCCATTAGTTTGTTTTATTAGTTTAATTAGTTTCATCTATACATTTCATTCGTCAGGTGCATGATATGGAAGGCAAGCGCAATTACTGTACTTTATTGGTACAGTCTCAACATCCGAGCTTGCTTGGAATATTTAGCTAACCTCTTAGGAAGAATTTTCTTCCTTTGGGGTTTTTTTATTGTCCGTGGACTTGTGTTTGCCAAGTAGAAGAAAATGTACAAAGACTTGCCGTGTTTCCTATATTTTTATGTAAAAATTTTTAATTTATTTTTTTTTTTTTGGCTTTTCTCCCCGAAAGACGTAATTTTCGCCGCTCCCATGTTAACGTTAAAGCTAAGACCGAGCCCCAGCCCCACCCTTCAAAATAAATAAAATTTGCTGCAAATTCTTCCCCTTTACTTCCCTACCCGCAAGCAAGCATTTCTGTTAGTACTGGTTGGTAGTTCTAAAAGCCACACAATTTCTAATTACCTGGGGTAACTACTTTTTAAGGTTAACCAACGATTCTAAAGCTACAGTTTCTGTACTTTATTGGTACAGTCTCAACATCCGAGCTTGCTTGGAATATTTAGCTAACCTCTTAGGAAGAATTTTCTTCCTTTGGGGTTTTTTTATTGTCCGTGGACTTGTGTTTGCCAAGTAGAAGAAAATGTACAAAGACTTGCCGTGTTTCCTATATTTTTATGTAAAAATTTTTAATTTATTTTTTTTTTTTTGGCTTTTCTCCCCGAAAGACGTAATTTTCGCCGCTCCCATGTTAACGTTAAAGCTAAGACCGAGCCCCAGCCCCACCCTTCAAAATAAATAAAATTTGCTGCAAATTCTTCCCCTTTACTTCCCTACCCGCAAGCAAGCATTTCTGTTAGTACTGGTTGGTAGTTCTAAAAGCCACACAATTTCTAATTACCTGGGGTAACTACTTTTTAAGGTTAACCAACGATTCTAAAGCTACAGTTTTTGCAAATTTATTTCAGTAATTGCGCAGCCATCCAAAATGCACCAGAATTTAGGCAGAAAACTTTCTTACTAGAAAAGTAAGAAAGGTTTTTGCCCAAGGAAAAGATGCTGGATTTCTGCGCATAAGCAGGTTTAGGAAAGATAGATAAGGTATAATAGGATGGGAAGGGACTCCTTTTAGTAGGCAATCTGGTTTTGAAATCTAGGCGTTCGGCTGCTAATTCAGTTAGCAGTAAAAAATCATGGAGTTTTGGTGCTAAGTTGTCTTTTTGTTATAGTTTAAATAATTTGGATTCTAATAAATTTATTCTTTTACTTTTGCAGTTATTTGCCACTTTGTCACATCTCACCACTAAAAGTAAAAGAAAAATGACTACTGCAACTATTAAGTGCATGAATGATGATGAGATTGAAGGATTTCTAGCAAGCACAATGGGCCACAAAGTTAGGGCCTTCTTCGTTAATGATTTACCATTAGAAGGAATAGTGAAGATTGACAGAGCAGGCAAGGGTGGAATTTATAACCAAGCTATGAGTAAAACTGTTAGGGAACTGGGACAAACAGGATGTATCAAAATAGATGTATTAGAAGCTCCTAATGTGAGTGAAATCGAACCAGGAATCGCAGCTGCCGTGATAGCACGCACGAGGGAAGAAAGTCAGAAGCGGGATGCTGCAGTTCGACAAGAGAGCGAGGTGCGTTCGCATGAGACAAACATCCTCAAACAAGAAGTAATTGGAATTAAAGATCAGTTCCAGCAGTTTCAACAGTCTCAACTGCAGTTTCAGCAGCAGCTTCAGCAACAATTACAGCAACAGCTCCAGCAGCATTTTCAAAATACACCACATCAGGGGCCACAGCCTGTACCACCACCAGTGCTTCCTGCAGCGCCTCAGCAAGGTACTCATCAAGGTGGAGAAGAAGATTCACAGATGCAGTCTGCTGTATTAGACACGAATAGTGTTTTAGACTGGATTCCAATCATGGAACAACGGCTGACAGAGATCTTGCTGATTAAACTGGAATCAAAATTCGTAGGAAGAGTTCCCCCTGGACCAGGGGTTGAGTTGCTAGAGAATTATTACAATAACTTAGAAAGATTCATATTAGCTATGGAATTCATCCCAGGATGGGACAAGAACGAGAATGCAGTCTCATTAGGAAATAACTTGTTGAGAGATTTGAAGATTCAGAATATGTATTGCATGAATGGGACAAAGAGGTCGGATCTAATCAATCAGCTTAAAACAGAGGCTAATGATCCATTACAGAAGGCTAATGCAGTACTTATGGCAAAGAAGAAAGCAATTACCAGAAACCTTACAAGCAGTGCAAGTACAAAAGGAAGAAAAGGAGGATATGTTCCATTCCGTAGGACGTTCCAGCGAGGACAGGGAAACGGAAGGGCTGGGGGACAATGACTGGCGACGTCCAGCCCTACACTGCCAGTGAGGAGAGCAAGAGCCTCGGGAAACTTGCTACAAATATTGAAGGTAAAGAAGCAGGTAGAAATAGAAAGAGGAACACTGAAAATTCAGAGAAATCTCAAAGTAATTGGTCTAATGCGCAGGTATACCCCGGGAAAGCCTGGGATGGCAATTTCAAAAAGTATCTCATCTCTAAGTCTAGTCAGGGAAAATTCAAAGAATCTCAAAAATCTGGAAAAGACAGACTTAGTAGAAAAAGTGGAGGAAGAACCCAGAGGGGACTCTTCAGGGGTGATCCAAAATGTCCTTCTAGACATAGTGGAGCCCTCTGCCCTGAGCAGAAATCAGAAGGAAGACTCTGTGGGAGTGCTCCAAGCAACAGAAAGACTTGGAGAGACAATGGAGAAGATGTGGGCAAAGGAGACCACTTCCAGCAGGAAGCAGCTCTGGAAGAGACTGATAAATTGGGCAGGCAGCCAGAACCTACAAGTCAATGGGGACACAGCTGTTCTCTTCGTGATGGCAACGGGAGCAGCGGAATCGGCGCTTCTTACATATTCAAAGCACCTGTCAGCCCTGATGGGGAAGATGGGAATGGACAGCAAGCCACTTTTAACCTTAGCAGCAGCAATCAGAGCAGCAGGAGGGAACATTCCAACTCAGCAAGCAATCCCCATGAAGAGGGAGCACTTAGTAGGATGGGCGATGAAACAATGTACGAGGACGAGAGTCGCGATGCTCATCAGCTGGAAGGCAGCCGCACGATGGGGAGAGACAGCAGGACTAGCAAGGGAGCAGTTTATACTAATTTCAAAGGAAGAAATAATAATAGATTGGGCAACCACACCAAAGGGCCGCAGAGGCAATCCGTTCTACCCGAGCAGATGGGCCGTGTTGGTCGGGGATCTCGTGGAGGAAATAGCGGATGGACTGACGGAAATAGAAGAATTCGAAACCTTACATCCGTGGGACACATCACGACTAGTAAAGGAGTGGAAGGAAGACAGTATTATGAAAACCTATACAGCCCACTCGATAAAAAGAGGCGCAATAAGCACCTTACTAGAGCTCCTCGCGAGCGGATGCGACCTGAAGGAAGAGCTGATAAGCCGCCTTGCAAAGCACTCGACGACGTCGGCGATCTCAAGTACAACAATAAGATACGGAGGGAACGCAATCGCCACCGCTCGGGCCCTGAAGACATCCTTAGTGACGAAGTTCCTATAAAACTGATAAGAAAAATGGGGGCTCAGTTCACACACAGGGCTAAGTCAACAAGGATACCGAGTACGAGCTACGAGAAGTCGGCCCCATTACACGCAGCGATCGTACAGCCGATGGATATTCAAATAATCAAAGACCGGATGCTTCCGAGCGTCCTAGAGCGTTTCAACGAGACTTGGGACTTGACATTTAAAAATGCAGGAAATCTGAAAAGTTTAGGTAAAAATAGAGAGAAGAATCCCCCTCCCAGACTCGAACCGGCGCTCCCTAACGACCCTTCGAGACACTCATCCCGTTCTCCCTCCAACCATTCCACCACTCCCCACCTGAAAGATAAAAAAACCCAAAATTCTTTTCAAAAAACAAAGCTTTCCTGTCTTCACTCTAAGGAGTTAGTAAGGTGTAAAATTGCAGTACCTTTTAAGAAGGAACTTTCTAAGTCCAGGAACGTGCCTTTCACAGCTTTCGAGGAAAGGGAGACAGGAGATAGGCAGCGCTTTATCTTGTGGACTAAGGAAGAGAACGAGAAGATTTACGAGACTGGATATGAACCGTTTGTACCTTTACAACATATCTCGAAGTACTTAGGTGCAGTGCACTCAGAAGTAGCTTCTTTAAGAGACTTTAAAACAGGTTTTTATCAGATACTTATTCCAGAGGCTTCGAGACCTCTTTTTACCTTCGAGGATGCCTCGGGGGACTGGTTCGCGCTAACCAGATTACCGATGGGGCACGTTTGTGCGCCCGAAATTATGAATACGATTACTGCAGTAGTTTCTGGCGACCCCTTGTTTGTTAGGCCAGAATCTGCAGAAAAGCAAGTGAAAATTGATTGGTGGATAGATAATATAAGGATTTATGGGGATAAAGAAAGGGTCCGAGAGGCCACGAATAGAATGGACGAGTTTGCCAGGCTTTGCAACGCAACCTGGAAGGTACAAGATACTGTTAATTTAGGCACTGAATACGAATTTTTAGGTGCATTTTTCTCACATCCTACTAGGGAAGTTTCTTTAGGTGAAAAGATTACTAAAAGAATAAAAGCTTGCAATTTGAACTGCATAACTGCAGCAGCAGCAGAATCTCTTTCGGGCAGGCTTTTGCATGCTAGTGCCATATCAGGAGTCCCTCCTGGTAGGTTCTGGTTTGCAATGAAGTTTCTGCGAAGACTTACTAATAAGCTCAATCGAGGAGCAATTCTTGTTTCGGAAAAGATTTCTTTACCAAACTCAGTGAAAGCTGAGCTGCGCGCGTGGATGCACCAAGTCCAGAAGGGACGTACTATTTTACCAGATGAGAAGGTCGGTAAAACTGCAGAGGTCTTTATCGATGCCTCGCTCAAGGGCTGGGGAGGTGTGATTGTTTGGGACTCTGCAGAGATGGAAATCTTAGGTGGCCAATGGCCTTTAGGCGAAGAACGCCATATTAACATTCTCGAGGCAGATGCCTTAGGGAAGACTTTGAGCGCTATTACTAGAGCGGACCATTTGTCCATCTGGGTCGATAACACCACGGTCTGCGGATCGTTCAGAAAGAAGATGTGTGCTCGCTCACACTCTCTTAATTCATTTATTTTAGTTTCAATAGAAAAATTACTTCGTTTAAAATGTTCTTTCACACTTCAATGGGTGAGCACAAAGTATAACCCCGCAGACATCCCCTCGAGGGAGCCTATCACCTCGGAGACGAGGGCGAAGGTCGAACTTGCGCTCGGGGGCTTCTTCAACTCGCGACGGGGTGGCGGAGCCGGTGTCACGCCGAATCGAAACGGGCACCAGCCACTACCCCAACGCAATAAACTGTCTTAGACAGCTTCTCTGTGTTTGCTAGTTTGATCCATTAGTTTGTTTTATTAGTTTAATTAGTTTCATCTATACATTTCATTCGTCAGGTGCATGATATGGAAGGCAAGCGCAATTATTGCAAATTTATTTCAGTAATTGCGCAGCCATCCAAAATGCACCAGAATTTAGGCAGAAAACTTTCTTACTAGAAAAGTAAGAAAGGTTTTTGCCCAAGGAAAAGATGCTGGATTTCTGCGCATAAGCAGGTTTAGGAAAGATAGATAAGGTATAATAGGATGGGAAGGGACTCCTTTTAGTAGGCAATCTGGTTTTGAAATCTAGGCGTTCGGCTGCTAATTCAGTTAGCAGTAAAAAATCATGGAGTTTTGGTGCTAAGTTGTCTTTTTGTTATAGTTTAAATAATTTGGATTCTAATAAATTTATTCTTTTACTTTTGCAGTTATTTGCCACTTTGTCACATCTCACCACTAAAAGTAAAAGAAAAACCCACCCTCCATCCCTCCGGCCGGTGTCACGCCGAATCGAAACGGGCACCAGCCACTACCCCAACGCAATAAACTGTCTTAGACAGCTTCTCTGTGTTTGCTAGTTTGATCCATTAGTTTGTTTTATTAGTTTAATTAGTTTCATCTATACATTTCATTCGTCAGGTGCATGATATGGAAGGCAAGCGCAATTACTGTACTTTATTGGTACAGTCTCAACATCCGAGCTTGCTTGGAATATTTAGCTAACCTCTTAGGAAGAATTTTCTTCCTTTGGGGTCTTTTTATTGTCCGTGGACTTGTGTTTGCCAAGTAGAAGAAAATGTACAAAGACTTGCCGTGTTTCCTATATTTTTATGTAAAAATTTTTAATTTATTTTTTTTTTTTTGGCTTTTCTCCCCGAAAGACGTAATTTTCGCCGCTCCCATGTTAACGTTAAAGCTAAGACCGAGCCCCAGCCCCACCCTTCAAAATAAATAAAATTTGCTGCAAATTCTTCCCCTTTACTTCCCTACCCGCAAGCAAGCATTTCTGTTAGTACTGGTTGGTAGTTCTAAAAGCCACACAATTTCTAATTACCTGGGGTAACTACTTTTTAAGGTTAACCAACGATTCTAAAGCTACAGTTTCTGTACTTTATTGGTACAGTCTCAACATCCGAGCTTGCTTGGAATATTTAGCTAACCTCTTAGGAAGAATTTTCTTCCTTTGGGGTTTTTTTATTGTCCGTGGACTTGTGTTTGCCAAGTAGAAGAAAATGTACAAAGACTTGCCGTGTTTCCTATATTTTTATGTAAAAATTTTTAATTTATTTTTTTTTTTTTGGCTTTTCTCCCCGAAAGACGTAATTTTCGCCGCTCCCATGTTAACGTTAAAGCTAAGACCGAGCCCCAGCCCCACCCTTCAAAATAAATAAAATTTGCTGCAAATTCTTCCCCTTTACTTCCCTACCCGCAAGCAAGCATTTCTGTTAGTACTGGTTGGTAGTTCTAAAAGCCACACAATTTCTAATTACCTGGGGTAACTACTTTTTAAGGTTAACCAACGATTCTAAAGCTACAGTTTCTGTACTTTATTGGTACAGTCTCAACATCCGAGCTTGCTTGGAATATTTAGCTAACCTCTTAGGAAGAATTTTCTTCCTTTGGGGTTTTTTTATTGTCCGTGGACTTGTGTTTGCCAAGTAGAAGAAAATGTACAAAGACTTGCCGTGTTTCCTATATTTTTATGTAAAAATTTTTAATTTATTTTTTTTTTTTTGGCTTTTCTCCCCGAAAGACGTAATTTTCGCCGCTCCCATGTTAACGTTAAAGCTAAGACCGAGCCCCAGCCCCACCCTTCAAAATAAATAAAATTTGCTGCAAATTCTTCCCCTTTACTTCCCTACCCGCAAGCAAGCATTTCTGTTAGTACTGGTTGGTAGTTCTAAAAGCCACACAATTTCTAATTACCTGGGGTAACTACTTTTTAAGGTTAACCAACGATTCTAAAGCTACAGTTTCTGTACTTTATTGGTACAGTCTCAACATCCGAGCTTGCTTGGAATATTTAGCTAACCTCTTAGGAAGAATTTTCTTCCTTTGGGGTTTTTTTATTGTCCGTGGACTTGTGTTTGCCAAGTAGAAGAAAATGTACAAAGACTTGCCGTGTTTCCTATATTTTTATGTAAAAATTTTTAATTTATTTTTTTTTTTGTACCGACGTAGTCGGAGAAGAAACTATTCAGATTGAAAACCGATTATTTCTTATGGTCATGATTTATTTTCCCCGTGCGACAGGATTTTGTCTGCGTTCAACGAAAAAACAACTATGCCAGGAGTCAACCCAAATACAGTGCTGCAATTGTCGGCTGGAGCCGGAAGGGGCCAGCCCCAACTAGCACCCCAGTCGGCCGTGGATAACACGGTACTCGTGGCCCAGGCCGCGATAGCCGCCCACACCGCCGAGGCACACACGAGGGCGACAGAAGCAGCAGCCGCCGGAGAAATCCGGGCGTTATACGCAGAAGGAAACGCCGCGATTGCGGCGACCAACTCAGCGGCCTCACAAGCCGTTACTTATGCGCAGGCGGGAAGGGAGATCGAGACGGTACGGGCACAGGCGGGTGTGGCCGTGACCCAGGCGATGGCGGGGAGAGAGGTCGACCACGCCAGAGCCCAGGCGGGGGTAGCGGTGACGGAGGCCCAAGCCGGACGGCAGGTAGATGCGGCCCGCGCCCAGTGTGGACTGATGGTGAACGAAGCGGAGGCGGCAGTGAGGACAGCCCAGTTAGAGGCCAAGCACGAGAAGGAGTTGGCTGGATTACGAGCCCAGTTAGAGCTGGAGAGACGTACAGCGAAGCTGACCGCACCGGCACCAGCACCAGCACCATCACCATTACCCGCACCGACACAGGCACAAGCTCCCGGAATCGAAGAGGAGGATCTGGCCTCACTGCGTCGGCAGATACGCCACGAGGAGGAGAAGAGAGTGTTGCAGGATCAGTTGCTGAACCTAAGGACGGGAAACGATGGAGCCCACCTGACCGGCGGAGTGGGTTCCGATCATCAGCTGGAAGAAATCACCCGGGGACCGCTGATGGGCGGTCTGGCGTCGATCGACGTGGACGCCTGGTGGGAAGGAAGCGCCGAGCACTTATCGTTAGTGCACGTCCACCAGCGGGAACACTACCGCGAGCTGGTGGAGGCAAAAGCAGGAGCCCACGCCCGTCCCCAGGCGCACGAAGCACACGCCAGATTGCGAGAGCTCGGCACAGTGATGGCAAGGTTACCATCCATCGACAACCTGGAAGAAGCGGAACGACTCATCAGGGACATGGTGAAGGAGAACATCGCCCGTTTGGAGATATTGAGAGAAGGAGTGACGGGGGGAGGCTGGACGGCGGCGCAGGAGATGGAAGATGCGCACTTTGTGGCGCCATCGGTACCACCTTTTCTGCGGAAGATGTGGGTGAAAAAAGGGAAGACGGAGAAGCCATCGCAAAGACCGGTACAGAGGCCCCCCGCAACGAAGAGTCGGCACTGACCTCAATGCTAGAGGGACTGGGAATATTGTCGGTGCGAGACGTGGGTCGACCGAGAATGACGGAGGAGGAGGTGACGAAGCCGAAGGCGATGACTGTGACGAAGTCGGCTCTTCAGATGGTGGGAAATGCACTATCACACTCGAGGTGGCGCGGGCTGGAGGCGGCACAGCGTCGGCTGATTCAGTTTCGGAACAGTTGGCACGCGACGACGGGAGTCTTGTTGTCGTGGGATCTGGCGATCATTTACTGGGTGGAGAGACAGAGGTCTCGGACCGAGGGTCCAATTTCGAACTCAACGGCGCTGGAATACGTAGGACGGGCCCAAGCGGCATTGAGAAGGACGGGAATTTCCATCGTAGAAGGCCAGATGCTGACCGATTACGTGAGAGCTTTAAAAAGAGCCGGCGCGCTCCGTCCACAACGTCAAGCGGTACCGGCCGTGGGAGAGCAGGTGATGGAGGCGGTGCGGAAGGAAGTAGACAGGGACACACAGTTGGCGATCGTACTATGCTGGGCGGGCGCGGCAAGGGTGTCCGATGTGATCCGATTGAAGGTGGGAGACATCACTCTGGAACGAGAATACGTGGCGGTGAACTGGTCGGAAACGAAGTCAGACCCCTTCCGCTTGGGACGGACTACGGGACTGTACCTGGCCGACAAGTGGAGGAACGCGCTTCAGACGGCAATGACGGGACTGAGTCCGGGCGATTTGCTGCTGGACACTTCTTACCGAAAGGTAGTGGCTGCTCTGAGACGAGAGGGGAAGGACCTGTCGGGACACTCGCTGAGGAGGGGCGCACTGCACACTTTACTGCTGGAGGGAGTAGGCCTGGAATCGATACGCCAGCTCTCCAGACACTCGTCGTTGGATGCCTTGGCGAGATACCTTCCGGCCGGGAAGACACATGTAGCGAGGCAGTCAGCCGAGACTTCCTGGAAGCTGGGAACCGAGTTGTAATGCCGTTTTGTCCCGCGTTTCCTGCTCAGCCAAGGGCTCTGCTGGAACCGCAAGTGAAGTACAAAGTGCCGGATCCCCCGCCACCTCCGCCAAGGGCGAGGAGTTTGGGGGAGGAGTCTGGTGCACCGGACGTGATGCTGACGTACTCGGGAGTGGCGACCGTAGCTGTCGGAGGCCGTCACGTCTCCCCTCCTTCTGACAGGGAGGCGGGTGATTTGGCTCCGATTTCAGAGTCCCGACTAGATTTAGATAGACTGGTGGAGCTGGACTCGGAAGGAATTTTGACTGGAATCTTAGATGTAATTCGAGACGAAACTGCTTTTGAGGCCTTATTTTTGCCTGAGGCGATGCAGGCGTTGGCGGACAGGTCAGCGTCCCGTGGTACTTCGAGGCATATGATGAGGCATTTGGAACACTTGGAGAAGTGGGGTGTGGTGGAGCGAACGAGCCAGCAGAAGGTCGTACTTCCGGCGTTCACGGTACCGAAGAGTTCGGGAGGGCTACGACTCGTGTGTGATGGAAGAAAATTGAATCGTCTGATGCGACCACCGCCACCGATGCTTTTGCCTGGGATCCGATCGGTGATAGCCCGTTTCCTTTCTGTACGCTATGTGGCTCAGGACGACGGTAAGAGTTGGTTTTACCAGTTCCCTCTCGGACGAGGTGTTGACGATTACTTCGGAGTGAATTTGGGAGGCGCCAGAGGTCCTTTCGTGCGTGCGAAGCTGCGGGCTCTGTGTATGGGATGGAGCTGGGCTCCGTGTATTGCGCATCGTTCAGCGATGGTTCTGCTCCCGGAGTCAGATGGTGTGGCGTGGGTGGACAACTTCTTCGTAGTGGGAGAGTCGGAGGAGGAGACCGCGCAGCGTTACTCGGAATTCAAACGTAGGGCGGATTACGTTGGTGCCCGTCTGAGTGATGCTGAAGGATTTGGTGAACCGAAGTCGAACTTCGTGGCTCTGGGTTTGGAATTTGATTTGTCAGCCACACCGCAACGTTATCGATCGGCGCCAGACTGGGTCCAGAAGATGTTATCCTCAGAGACGTTGGGACGGATGATGGGGGGACGCCCCGTGACGGCGAGGGAATTTTACCGGGTCTTCGGTGGCTTGGTATGGTTTTGGTACACGACGGGACGCCGTTTGTGTTTCTTGCGATCGACGCTGGCATTCGTAAGGAGAGCTGGGAGAGAGATGGCAGCTAGGCCAGACGGGTGGGACGAATCGTTACCACTCTGTCCGTCAGTATTGCGAGAGCTTGCGGGAGTTTTGGATGTGCTTCGACGGAACGACTGGGTTTCAGCTGTCCCTGACAACCCCGAAGTGACTGCGTGGTCGGATGCTTCGGATTTGGAGTGGGCGGCGGTGCTGGAGATTGTTCCGGAGGAAGTGATTCAGGGCTGTTTTCCCTCCCCTTCAAGACATCATATATTCCTGAAGGAAATGTTTGCCGCTCTCCAGGCGGTTCGACTGGCTGCGGTACTGCGGCCGGGTCACGTTCTGGATTTGCGCGTGGATAACACGGCGGCAGTGGCTGCTATTAACAAAGGCCACAGCTCCAACTTCATGGGGAACGAGATGTTGTGCGCATTGTATGAGACTGCCGGCGCGGCTGATTTGCGAGTGAGATGCACCTGGGTCGATACCACTTCTCAACGTGCGGACGAGTACACCCGGGGCACCAAGGCGCCAGGTGGGGGAATCAGCCTTCCTAGTTTACCTCAGCAATGTAAGTTCTTCGAGTGAAATGTTCTTTCTCTTTCTTTCCGCTTTGCGGTCCCTATGGGTTTTTTTTTTTGGCTTTTCTCCCCGAAAGACGTAACTTTCGCCGCTCCCATGTTAACGTTAAAGCTAAGACCGAGCCCCAGCCCCACCCTTCAAAATAAATAAAATTTGCTGCAAATTCTTCCCCTTTACTTCCCTACCCGCAAGCAAGCATTTCTGTTAGTACTGGTTGGTAGTTCTAAAAGCCACACAATTTCTAATTACCTGGGGTAACTACTTTTTAAGGTTAACCAACGATTCTAAAGCTACAGTTTCTGTACTTTATTGGTACAGTCTCAACATCCGAGCTTGCTTGGAATATTTAGCTAACCTCTTAGGAAGAATTTTCTTCCTTTGGGGTTTTTTTATTGTCCGTGGACTTGTGTTTGCCAAGTAGAAGAAAATGTACAAAGACTTGCCGTGTTTCCTATATTTTTATGTAAAAATTTTTAATTTATTTTTTTTTTTTTGGCTTTTCTCCCCGAAAGACGTAATTTTCGCCGCTCCCATGTTAACGTTAAAGCTAAGACCGAGCCCCAGCCCCACCCTTCAAAATAAATAAAATTTGCTGCAAATTCTTCCCCTTTACTTCCCTACCCGCAAGCAAGCATTTCTGTTAGTACTGGTTGGTAGTTCTAAAAGCCACACAATTTCTAATTACCTGGGGTAACTACTTTTTAAGGTTAACCAACGATTCTAAAGCTACAGTTTCTGTACTTTATTGGTACAGTCTCAACATCCGAGCTTGCTTGGAATATTTAGCTAACCTCTTAGGAAGAATTTTCTTCCTTTGGGGTTTTTTTATTGTCCGTGGACTTGTGTTTGCCAAGTAGAAGAAAATGTACAAAGACTTGCCGTGTTTCCTATATTTTTATGTAAAAATTTTTAATTTATTTTTTTTTTTTTGGCTTTTCTCCCCGAAAGACGTAATTTTCGCCGCTCCCATGTTAACGTTAAAGCTAAGACCGAGCCCCAGCCCCACCCTTCAAAATAAATAAAATTTGCTGCAAATTCTTCCCCTTTACTTCCCTACCCGCAAGCAAGCATTTCTGTTAGTACTGGTTGGTAGTTCTAAAAGCCACACAATTTCTAATTACCTGGGGTAACTACTTTTTAAGGTTAACCAACGATTCTAAAGCTACAGTTTCTGTACTTTATTGGTACAGTCTCAACATCCGAGCTTGCTTGGAATATTTAGCTAACCTCTTAGGAAGAATTTTCTTCCTTTGGGGTTTTTTTATTGTCCGTGGACTTGTGTTTGCCAAGTAGAAGAAAATGTACAAAGACTTGCCGTGTTTCCTATATTTTTATGTAAAAATTTTTAATTTATTTTTTTTTTTTTGGCTTTTCTCCCCGAAAGACGTAATTTTCGCCGCTCCCATGTTAACGTTAAAGCTAAGACCGAGCCCCAGCCCCACCCTTCAAAATAAATAAAATTTGCTGCAAATTCTTCCCCTTTACTTCCCTACCCGCAAGCAAGCATTTCTGTTAGTACTGGTTGGTAGTTCTAAAAGCCACACAATTTCTAATTACCTGGGGTAACTACTTTTTAAGGTTAACCAACGATTCTAAAGCTACAGTTTCTGTACTTTATTGGTACAGTCTCAACATCCGAGCTTGCTTGGAATATTTAGCTAACCTCTTAGGAAGAATTTTCTTCCTTTGGGGTTTTTTTATTGTCCGTGGACTTGTGTTTGCCAAGTAGAAGAAAATGTACAAAGACTTGCCGTGTTTCCTATATTTTTATGTAAAAATTTTTAATTTATTTTTTTTTTTTTGGCTTTTCTCCCCGAAAGACGTAATTTTCGCCGCTCCCATGTTAACGTTAAAGCTAAGACCGAGCCCCAGCCCCACCCTTCAAAATAAATAAAATTTGCTGCAAATTCTTCCCCTTTACTTCCCTACCCGCAAGCAAGCATTTCTGTTAGTACTGGTTGGTAGTTCTAAAAGCCACACAATTTCTAATTACCTGGGGTAACTACTTTTTAAGGTTAACCAACGATTCTAAAGCTACAGTTTCTGTACTTTATTGGTACAGTCTCAACATCCGAGCTTGCTTGGAATATTTAGCTAACCTCTTAGGAAGAATTTTCTTCCTTTGGGGTTTTTTTATTGTCCGTGGACTTGTGTTTGCCAAGTAGAAGAAAATGTACAAAGACTTGCCGTGTTTCCTATATTTTTATGTAAAAATTTTTAATTTATTTTTTTTTTTTTGGCTTTTCTCCCCGAAAGACGTAATTTTCGCCGCTCCCATGTTAACGTTAAAGCTAAGACCGAGCCCCAGCCCCACCCTTCAAAATAAATAAAATTTGCTGCAAATTCTTCCCCTTTACTTCCCTACCCGCAAGCAAGCATTTCTGTTAGTACTGGTTGGTAGTTCTAAAAGCCACACAATTTCTAATTACCTGGGGTAACTACTTTTTAAGGTTAACCAACGATTCTAAAGCTACAGTTTCTGTACTTTATTGGTACAGTCTCAACATCCGAGCTTGCTTGGAATATTTAGCTAACCTCTTAGGAAGAATTTTCTTCCTTTGGGGTTTTTTTATTGTCCGTGGACTTGTGTTTGCCAAGTAGAAGAAAATGTACAAAGACTTGCCGTGTTTCCTATATTTTTATGTAAAAATTTTTAATTTATTTTTTTTTTTTTGGCTTTTCTCCCCGAAAGACGTAATTTTCGCCGCTCCCATGTTAACGTTAAAGCTAAGACCGAGCCCCAGCCCCACCCTTCAAAATAAATAAAATTTGCTGCAAATTCTTCCCCTTTACTTCCCTACCCGCAAGCAAGCATTTCTGTTAGTACTGGTTGGTAGTTCTAAAAGCCACACAATTTCTAATTACCTGGGGTAACTACTTTTTAAGGTTAACCAACGATTCTAAAGCTACAGTTTCTGTACTTTATTGGTACAGTCTCAACATCCGAGCTTGCTTGGAATATTTAGCTAACCTCTTAGGAAGAATTTTCTTCCTTTGGGGTTTTTTTATTGTCCGTGGACTTGTGTTTGCCAAGTAGAAGAAAATGTACAAAGACTTGCCGTGTTTCCTATATTTTTATGTAAAAATTTTTAATTTATTTTTTTTTTTTTGGCTTTTCTCCCCGAAAGACGTAATTTTCGCCGCTCCCATGTTAACGTTAAAGCTAAGACCGAGCCCCAGCCCCACCCTTCAAAATAAATAAAATTTGCTGCAAATTCTTCCCCTTTACTTCCCTACCCGCAAGCAAGCATTTCTGTTAGTACTGGTTGGTAGTTCTAAAAGCCACACAATTTCTAATTACCTGGGGTAACTACTTTTTAAGGTTAACCAACGATTCTAAAGCTACAGTTTCTGTACTTTATTGGTACAGTCTCAACATCCGAGCTTGCTTGGAATATTTAGCTAACCTCTTAGGAAGAATTTTCTTCCTTTGGGGTTTTTTTATTGTCCGTGGACTTGTGTTTGCCAAGTAGAAGAAAATGTACAAAGACTTGCCGTGTTTCCTATATTTTTATGTAAAAATTTTTAATTTATTTTTTTTTTTTTGGCTTTTCTCCCCGAAAGACGTAATTTTCGCCGCTCCCATGTTAACGTTAAAGCTAAGACCGAGCCCCAGCCCCACCCTTCAAAATAAATAAAATTTGCTGCAAATTCTTCCCCTTTACTTCCCTACCCGCAAGCAAGCATTTCTGTTAGTACTGGTTGGTAGTTCTAAAAGCCACACAATTTCTAATTACCTGGGGTAACTACTTTTTAAGGTTAACCAACGATTCTAAAGCTACAGTTTCTGTACTTTATTGGTACAGTCTCAACATCCGAGCTTGCTTGGAATATTTAGCTAACCTCTTAGGAAGAATTTTCTTCCTTTGGGGTTTTTTTATTGTCCGTGGACTTGTGTTTGCCAAGTAGAAGAAAATGTACAAAGACTTGCCGTGTTTCCTATATTTTTATGTAAAAATTTTTAATTTATTTTTTTTTTTTTGGCTTTTCTCCCCGAAAGACGTAATTTTCGCCGCTCCCATGTTAACGTTAAAGCTAAGACCGAGCCCCAGCCCCACCCTTCAAAATAAATAAAATTTGCTGCAAATTCTTCCCCTTTACTTCCCTACCCGCAAGCAAGCATTTCTGTTAGTACTGGTTGGTAGTTCTAAAAGCCACACAATTTCTAATTACCTGGGGTAACTACTTTTTAAGGTTAACCAACGATTCTAAAGCTACAGTTTTTGCAAATTTATTTCAGTAATTGCGCAGCCATCCAAAATGCACCAGAATTTAGGCAGAAAACTTTCTTACTTGAAAAGTAAGAAAGGTTTTTGCCCAAGGAAAAGATGCTGGATTTCTGCGCATAAGCAGGTTTAGGAAAGATAGATAAGGTATAATAGGATGATAAAGGACTCCTTTTAGTAGGCAATCTGGTTTTGAAATCTAGGTGTTCGGCTGCTAATTCAGTTAGCAGTAAAAAATCATGGAGTTTTGGTGCTAAGTTGTCTTTTTGTTATAGTTTAAATAATTTGGATTCTAATAAATTTATTCCTTTACTTTTGCAGTTATTTGCCACTTTGTCACATCTCACCACTAAAAGTAAAAGAAAAATGACTACTGCAACTATTAAGTGCATGAATGATGATGAGATTGAAGGATTTCTAGCAAGCACAATGGGCCACAAAGTTAGGGCCTTCTTCGTTAATGATTTACCATTAGAAGGAATAGTGAAGATTGACAGAGCAGGCAAGGGTGGAATTTATAACCAAGCTATGAGTAAAACTGTTAGGGAACTGGGACAAACAGGATGTATCAAAATAGATGTATTAGAAGCTCCTAATGTGAGTGAAATCGAACCAGGAATCGCAGCTGCCGTAATAGCACGCACGAGGGAAGAAAGTCAGAAGCGGGATGCTGCAGTTCGACAAGAGAGCGAGGTGCGTTCGCATGAGACAAACATCCTCAAACAAGAAGTAATTGGAATTAAAGATCAGTTCCAGCAGTTTCAACAGTCTCAACTGCAGTTTCAGCAGCAGCTCCAGCAACAATTACAGCAACAGCTCCAGCAGCATTTTCAAAATACACCACATCAGCAGACCTCGCAGGGGCCACAGCCTGTACCACCACCGGTGTTTCCTGCAGCGCCTCAGCAAGGTACTCAGCAAGGTGGAGAAGAAGATTCACAGATGCAGTCTGCTGTATTAGACACGAATAGTGTTTTAGACTGGATTCCAATCATGGAACAACGGCTGACAGAGATCTTGCTGATTAAACTGGAATCAAAATTTGTAGGAAGAGTTCCCCCTGGACCAGGGGTTGAGTTGCTAGAGAATTATTACAATAACTTAGAAAGATTCATATTAGCTATGGAATTCATCCCAGGATGGGACAAGAACGAGAATGCAGTCTCATTAGGAAATAACTTGTTGAGAGATTTGAAGATTCAGAATATGTATTGCATGAATGGGACAAAGAGGTCGGATCTAATCAATCAGCTTAAAACAGAGGCTAATGATCCATTACAGAAGGCTAATGCAGTACTTATGGCAAAGAAGAAAGCAATTACCAGAAACCTTACAAGCAGTGCAAGTACAAAAGGAAGAAAAGGAGGATATGTTCCATTCCGTAGGACGTTCCAACGAGGACAGGGAAACGGAAGGGCTGGGGGACAATGACTGGCGACGTCCAGCCCTACACTGCCAGTGAGGAGAGCAAGAGCCTCGGGAAACTTGCTACAAATATTGAAGGTAAAGAAGCAGGTAGAAATAGAAAGAGGAGCACTGAAAATTCAGAGAAATCTCAAAGTAATTGGTCTAATGCGCAGGTATACCCCGGGAAAGCCTGGGATGGCAATTTCAAAAAGTATCTCACCTCTAAGTCCAGTCAGGGAAAATTCAAAGAATCTCAAAAATCTGGAAAAGACAGACTTAGTAGAAAGAGTGGAGGAAGAACCCAGAAGGGACTCTTCAGGGGTGATCCAAAATGTCCTTCTAGACATAGTGGAGCCCTCTGCCCTGAGCAGAAATCAGAAGGAAGACTCTGTGGGAGTGCTCCAAGCAACAGAAAGACTTGGAGAGACAATGGAGAAGATGTGGGCAAAGGAGACCACTTCCAGCAGGAAGCAGCTCTGGAAGAGACTGATAAATTGGGCAAGCGGCCAGAACCTACAAGTCAATGGGGACACAGCTGTTCTCTTCGTGATGGCAACGGGAGCAGCGGAATCGGCGCTTCTTACATATTCAAAGCACCTGTCAGCCCTGATGGGGAAGATGGGAATGGACAGCAAGCCACTTTTAACCTTAGCAGCAGCAATCAGAGCAGCAGGAGGGAACATTCCAACTCAGCAAGCAATCCCCATGAAGAGGGAGCACTTAGTAGGATGGGCGATGAAACAATGTACGAGGACGAGAGTCGCGATGCTCATCAGCTGGAAGGCAGCCGCACGATGGGGAGAGACAGCAGGACTAGCAAGGGAGCAGTTTATACTAATTTCAAAGGAAGAAATAATAATAGATTGGGCAACCACACCAAAGGGCCGCAGAGGCAATCCGTTCTACCCGAGCAGATGGGCCGTGTTGGTCGGGGATCTCGTGGAGGAAATAGCGGATGGACTGACGGAAATAGAAGAATTCGAAACCTTACATCCGTGGGACACATCACGACTAGTAAAAGAGTGGAAGGAAGACAGTATTATGAAAACCTATACAGCCCACTCGATAAAAAGAGGCGCAATAAGCACCTTACTAGAGCTCCTCGCGAGCGGATGCGACCTGAAGGAAGAGCTGATAAGCCGCCTTGCAAAGCACTCGACGACGTCGGCGATCTCAAATACGACAATAAGATACGGAGGGAACGCAATCGCCACCGCTCGGGCTCTGAAGACATCCTTAGTGACGAAGTTCCTATAAAACTGATAAGAAAAATGGGGGCTCAGTTCACACACAGGGCTAAGTCAACAAGGATACCGAGTACGAGCTACGAGAAGTCGGCCCCATTACACGCAGCGATCGTACAGCCGATGGACATTCAAATAATCAAAGACCGGATGCTTCCGAGTGTCCTAGAGCGTTTCAACGAGACTTGGGACTTGACATTTAAAAATGCAGGAAATCTGAAAAGTTTAGGTAAAAATAGAGAGAAGAATCCCCCTCCCAGACTCGAACCGGCGCTCCCTAACGACCCTTCGAGACACTCATCCCGTTCTCCCTCCAACCATTCCACCACTCCCCACCTGAAAGATAAAAAAACCCAAAATTCTTTTCAAAAAACAAAGCTTTCCTGTCTTCACTCTAAGGAGTTAGTAAGGTGTAAAATTGCAGTACCTTTTAAGAAGGAACTTTCTAAGTCCAGGAACGTGCCTTTCACAGTTTTCGAGGAAAGGGAGACAGGAGATAGGCAGCGCTTTATCTTGTGGACTAAGGAAGAGAACGAGAAGATTTACGAGACTGGATATGAACCGTTTGTACCTTTACAACATATCTCGAAGTACTTAGGTGCAGTGCACTCAGAAGTAGCTTCTTTAAGAGACTTTAAAACAGGTTTTTATCAGATACTTATTCCAGAGGCTTCGAGACCTCTTTTTACCTTCGAGGATGCCTCGGGGGACTGGTTCGCGCTAACCAGATTACCGATGGGGCACGTTTGTGCGCCCGAAATTATGAATACGATTACTGCAGTAGTTTCTGGCGACCCCTTGTTTGTTAGGCCAGAATTTGCAGAAAAGCAAGTGAAAATTGATTGGTGGATAGATAATATAAGGATTTATGGGGATAAAGAAAGGGTCCGAGAGGCCACGAATAGAATGGACGAGTTTGCCAGGCTTTGCAACGCAACCTGGAAGGTACAAGATACTGTTAATTTAGGCACTGAATACGAATTTTTAGGTGCATTTTTCTCACATCCTACTAGGGAAGTTTCTTTAGGTGAAAAGATTACTAAAAGAATAAAAGCTTGCAATTTGAACTGCATAACTGCAGCAGCAGCAGAATCTCTTTCGGGCAGGCTTTTGCATGCTAGTGCCATATCGGGGGTCCCTCCTGGTAGGTTCTGGTTTGCAATGAAGTTTCTGCGAAGACTTACTAATAAGCTCAATCGAGGAGCAATTTTTGTTTCAGAAAAGATTTCTCTACCAAACTCAGTGAAAGCTGAGCTGCGCGCGTGGATGCACCAAGTCCAGAAGGGACGTACTATTTTACCAGATGAGAAAGTCGGTAAAGCTGCAGAGGTCTTTATCGATGCCTCGCTCAAGGGCTGGGGAGGTGTGATTGTTTGGGACTCTGCAGAGATGGAAATCTTAGGTGGCCAATGGCCTTTAGGCGAAGAACGCCATATTAACATTCTCGAGGCAGATGCCTTAGGGAAGACTTTGAGCGCTATTACTAGAGCGGACCATTTGTCCATCTGGGTCGATAACACCACGGTCTGCGGATCGTTCAGAAAGAAGATGTGTGCTCGCTCACACTCTCTTAATTCATTTATTTTAGTTTCAATAGAAAAATTACTTCGTTTAAAATGTTCTTTCACACTTCAATGGGTGAGCACAAAGTATAACCCCGCAGACATCCCCTCGAGGGAGCCTATCACCTCGGAGACGAGGGCGAAGGTCGAACTTGCGCTCGGGGGCTTCTTCAACTCGCGACGGGGTGGCGGAGCCGGTGTCACGCCGAATCGAAACGGGCACCAGCCACTACCCCAACGCAATAAACTGTCTTAGACAGCTTCTCTGTGTTTGCTAGTTTGATCCATTAGTTTGTCTTATTAGTTTAATCAGTTTCATCTATACATTTCATTCGTCAGGTGCATGATATGGAAGGCAAGCGCAATTATTGCAAATTTATTTCAGTAATTGCGCAGCCATCCAAAATGCACCAGAATTTAGGCAGAAAACTTTCTTACTTGAAAAGTAAGAAAGGTTTTTGCCCAAGGAAAAGATGCTGGATTTCTGCGCATAAGCAGGTTTAGGAAAGATAGATAAGGTATAATAGGATGATAAAGGACTCCTTTTAGTAGGCAATCTGGTTTTGAAATCTAGGTGTTCGGCTGCTAATTCAGTTAGCAGTAAAAAATCATGGAGTTTTGGTGCTAAGTTGTCTTTTTGTTATAGTTTAAATAATTTGGATTCTAATAAATTTATTCCTTTACTTTTGCAGTTATTTGCCACTTTGTCACATCTCACCACTAAAAGTAAAAGAAAAACCCACCCTCCATCCCTCCGGCCGGTGTCACGCCGAATCGAAACGGGCACCAGCCACTACCCCAACGCAATAAACTGTCTTAGACAGCTTCTCTGTGTTTGCTAGTTTGATCCATTAGTTTGTCTTATTAGTTTAATCAGTTTCATCTATACATTTCATTCGTCAGGTGCATGATATGGAAGGCAAGCGCAATTACTGTACTTTATTGGTACAGTCTCAACATCCGAGCTTGCTTGGAATATTTAGCTAACCTCTTAGGAAGAATTTTCTTCCTTTGGGGTTTTTTTATTGTCCGTGGACTTGTGTTTGCCAAGTAGAAGAAAATGTACAAAGACTTGCCGTGTTTCCTATATTTTTATGTAAAAATTTTTAATTTATTTTTTTTTTTTTGGCTTTTCTCCCCGAAAGACGTAATTTTCGCCGCTCCCATGTTAACGTTAAAGCTAAGACCGAGCCCCAGCCCCACCCTTCAAAATAAATAAAATTTGCTGCAAATTCTTCCCCTTTACTTCCCTACCCGCAAGCAAGCATTTCTGTTAGTACTGGTTGGTAGTTCTAAAAGCCACACAATTTCTAATTACCTGGGGTAACTACTTTTTAAGGTTAACCAACGATTCTAAAGCTACAGTTTCTGTACTTTATTGGTACAGTCTCAACATCCGAGCTTGCTTGGAATATTTAGCTAACCTCTTAGGAAGAATTTTCTTCCTTTGGGGTTTTTTTATTGTCCGTGGACTTGTGTTTGCCAAGTAGAAGAAAATGTACAAAGACTTGCCGTGTTTCCTATATTTTTATGTAAAAATTTTTAATTTATTTTTTTTTTTTTGGCTTTTCTCCCCGAAAGACGTAATTTTCGCCGCTCCCATGTTAACGTTAAAGCTAAGACCGAGCCCCAGCCCCACCCTTCAAAATAAATAAAATTTGCTGCAAATTCTTCCCCTTTACTTCCCTACCCGCAAGCAAGCATTTCTGTTAGTACTGGTTGGTAGTTCTAAAAGCCACACAATTTCTAATTACCTGGGGTAACTACTTTTTAAGGTTAACCAACGATTCTAAAGCTACAGTTTCTGTACTTTATTGGTACAGTCTCAACATCCGAGCTTGCTTGGAATATTTAGCTAACCTCTTAGGAAGAATTTTCTTCCTTTGGGGTTTTTTTATTGTCCGTGGACTTGTGTTTGCCAAGTAGAAGAAAATGTACAAAGACTTGCCGTGTTTCCTATATTTTTATGTAAAAATTTTTAATTTATTTTTTTTTTTTTGGCTTTTCTCCCCGAAAGACGTAATTTTCGCCGCTCCCATGTTAACGTTAAAGCTAAGACCGAGCCCCAGCCCCACCCTTCAAAATAAATAAAATTTGCTGCAAATTCTTCCCCTTTACTTCCCTACCCGCAAGCAAGCATTTCTGTTAGTACTGGTTGGTAGTTCTAAAAGCCACACAATTTCTAATTACCTGGGGTAACTACTTTTTAAGGTTAACCAACGATTCTAAAGCTACAGTTTCTGTACTTTATTGGTACAGTCTCAACATCCGAGCTTGCTTGGAATATTTAGCTAACCTCTTAGGAAGAATTTTCTTCCTTTGGGGTTTTTTTATTGTCCGTGGACTTGTGTTTGCCAAGTAGAAGAAAATGTACAAAGACTTGCCGTGTTTCCTATATTTTTATGTAAAAATTTTTAATTTATTTTTTTTTTTTTGGCTTTTCTCCCCGAAAGACGTAATTTTCGCCGCTCCCATGTTAACGTTAAAGCTAAGACCGAGCCCCAGCCCCACCCTTCAAAATAAATAAAATTTGCTGCAAATTCTTCCCCTTTACTTCCCTACCCGCAAGCAAGCATTTCTGTTAGTACTGGTTGGTAGTTCTAAAAGCCACACAATTTCTAATTACCTGGGGTAACTACTTTTTAAGGTTAACCAACGATTCTAAAGCTACAGTTTCTGTACTTTATTGGTACAGTCTCAACATCCGAGCTTGCTTGGAATATTTAGCTAACCTCTTAGGAAGAATTTTCTTCCTTTGGGGTTTTTTTATTGTCCGTGGACTTGTGTTTGCCAAGTAGAAGAAAATGTACAAAGACTTGCCGTGTTTCCTATATTTTTATGTAAAAATTTTTAATTTATTTTTTTTTTTTTGGCTTTTCTCCCCGAAAGACGTAATTTTCGCCGCTCCCATGTTAACGTTAAAGCTAAGACCGAGCCCCAGCCCCACCCTTCAAAATAAATAAAATTTGCTGCAAATTCTTCCCCTTTACTTCCCTACCCGCAAGCAAGCATTTCTGTTAGTACTGGTTGGTAGTTCTAAAAGCCACACAATTTCTAATTACCTGGGGTAACTACTTTTTAAGGTTAACCAACGATTCTAAAGCTACAGTTTCTGTACTTTATTGTTATTTGCCACTTTGTCACATCTCACCACTAAAAGTAAAAGAAAAATGACTACTGCAACTATTAAGTGCATGAATGATGATGAGATTGAAGGATTTCTAGCAAGCACAATGGGCCACAAAGTTAGGGCCTTCTTCGTTAATGATTTACCATTAGAAGGAATAGTGAAGATTGACAGAGCAGGCAAGGGTGGAATTTATAACCAAGCTATGAGTAAAACTGTTAGGGAACTGGGACAAACAGGATGTATCAAAATAGATGTATTAGAAGCTCCTAATGTGAGTGAAATCGAACCAGGAATCGCAGCTGCCGTGATAGCACGCACGAGGGAAGAAAGTCAGAAGCGGGATGCTGCAGTTCGACAAGAGAGCGAGGTGCGTTCGCATGAGACAAACATCCTCAAACAAGAAGTAATTGGAATTAAAGATCAGTTCCAGCAGTTTCAACAGTCTCAACTGCAGTTTCAGCAGCAGCTTCAGCAACAATTACAGCAACAGCTCCAGCAGCATTTTCAAAATACACCACATCAGCAGACCTCGCAGGGGCCACAGCCTGTACCACCACCAGTGCTTCCTGCAGCGCCTCAGCAAGGTACTCAGCAAGGTGGAGAAGAAGATTCACAGATGCAGTCTGCTGTATTAGACACGAATAGTGTTTTAGACTGGATTCCAATCATGGAACAACGGCTGACAGAGATCTTGCTGATTAAACTGGAATCAAAATTCGTAGGAAGAGTTCCCCCTGGACCAGGGGTTGAGTTGCTAGAGAATTATTACAATAACTTAGAAAGATTCATATTAGCTATGGAATTCATCCCAGGATGGGACAAGAACGAGAATGCAGTCTCATTAGGAAATAACTTGTTGAGAGATTTGAAGATTCAGAATATGTATTGCATGAATGGGACAAAGAGGTCGGATCTAATCAATCAGCTTAAAACAGAGGCTAATGATCCATTACAGAAGGCTAATGCAGTACTTATGGCAAAGAAGAAAGCAATTACCAGAAACCTTACAAGCAGTGCAAGCACAAAAGGAAGAAAAGGAGGATATGTTCCATTCCGTAGGACGTTCCAGCGAGGACAGGGAAACGGAAGGGCTGGGGGACAATGACTGGCGACGTCCAGCCCTACACTGCCAGTGAGGAGAGCAAGAGCCTCGGGAAACTTGCTACAAATATTGAAGGTAAAGAAGCAGGTAGAAATAGAAAGAGGAACACTGAAAATTCAGAGAAATCTCAAAGTAATTGGTCTAATGCGCAGGTATACCCCGGGAAAGCCTGGGATGGCAATTTCAAAAAGTATCTCATCTCTAAGTCCAGTCAGGGAAAATTCAAAGAATCTCAAAAATCTGGAAAAGACAGACTTAGTAGAAAAAGTGGAGGAAGAACCCAGAAGGGACTCTTCAGGGGTGATCCAAAATGTCCTTCTAGACATAGTGGAGCCCTCTGCCCTGAGCAGAAATCAGAAGGAAGACTCTGTGGGAGTGCTCCAAGCAACAGAAAGACTTGGAGAGACAATGGAGAAGATGTGGGCAAAGGAGACCACTTCCAGCAGGAAGCAGCTCTGGAAGAGACTGATAAATTGGGCAGGCAGCCAGAACCTACAAGTCAATGGGGACACAGCTGTTCTCTTCGTGATGGCAACGGGAGCAGCGGAATCGGCGCTTCTTACATATTCAAAGCACCTGTCAGCCCTGATGGGGAAGATGGGAATGGACAGCAAGCCACTTTTAACCTTAGCAGCAGCAATCAGAGCAGCAGGAGGGAACATTCCAACTCAGCAAGCAATCCCCATGAAGAGGGAACACTTAGTAGGATGGGCGATGAAACAATGTACGAGGACGAGAGTCGCGATGCTCATCAGCTGGAAGGCAGCCGCACGATGGGGAGAGACAGCAGGACTAGCAAGGGAGCAGTTTATACTAATTTCAAAGGAAGAAATAATAATAGATTGGGCAACCACACCAAAGGGCCGCAGGGGCAATCCGTTCTACCCGAGCAGATGGGCCGTGTTGGTCGGGGATCTCGTGGAGGAAATAGCGGATGGACTGACGGAAATAGAAGAATTCGAAACTTTACATCCGTGGGACACATCACGACTAGTAAAAGAGTGGAAGGAAGACAGTATTATGAAAACCTATACAGCCCACTCGATAAAAAGAGGCGCAATAAGCACCTTACTAGAGCTCCTCGCGAGCGGATGCGACCTGAAGGAAGAGCTGATAAGCCGCCTTGCAAAGCACTCGACGACGTCGGCGATCTCAAATACAACAATAAGATACGGTGGGAACGCAATCGCCACCGCTCGGGCCCTGAAGACATCCTTAGTGACGAAGTTCCTATAAAACTGATAAGAAAAATGGGGGCTCAGTTCACACACAGGGCTAAGTCAACAAGGATACCGAGTACGAGCTACGAGAAGTCGGCCCCATTACACGCAGCGATCGTACAGCCGATGGATATTCAAATAATCAAAGACCGGATGCTTCCGAGCGTCCTAGAGCGTTTCAACGAGACTTGGGACTTGACATTTAAAAGTGCAGGAAATCTGAAAAGTTTAGGTAAAAATAGAGAGAAGAATCCCCCTCCCAGACTCGAACCGGCGCTCCCTAACGACCCTTCGAGACACTCATCCCGTTCTCCCTCCAACCATTCCACCACTCCCCACCTGAAAGATAAAAAAACCCAAAATTCTTTTCAAAAAACAAAGCTTTCCTGTCTTCACTCTAAGGAGTTAGTAAGGTGTAAAATTGCAGTACCTTTTAAGAAGGAACTTTCTAAGTCCAGGAACGTGCCTTTCACAGTTTTCGAGGAAAGGGAGACAGGAGATAGGCAGCGCTTTATCTTGTGGACTAAGGAAGAGAACGAGAAGATTTACGAGACTGGATATGAACCGTTTGTACCTTTACAACATATCTCGAAGTACTTAGGTGCAGTGCACTCAGAAGTAGCTTCTTTAAGAGACTTTAAAACAGGTTTTTATCAGATACTTATTCCAGAGGCTTCGAGACCTCTTTTTACCTTCGAGGATGCCTCGGGGGACTGGTTCGCGCTAACCAGACTACCGATGGGGCACGTTTGTGCGCCCGAAATTATGAATACGATTACTGCAGTAGTTTCTGGCGACCCCTTGTTTGTTAGGCCAGAATTTGCAGAAAAGCAAGTGAAAATTGATTGGTGGATAGATAATATAAGGATTTATGGGGATAAAGAAAGGGTCCGAGAGGCCACGAATAGAATGGACGAGTTTGCCAGGCTTTGCAACGCAACCTGGAAGGTACAAGATACTGTTAATTTAGGCACTGAATACGAATTTTTAGGTGCATTTTTCTCACATCCTACTAGGGAAGTTTCTTTAGGTGAAAAGATTACTAAAAGAATAAAAGCTTGCAATTTGAACTGCATAACTGCAGCAGCAGCAGAATCTCTTTCGGGCAGGCTTTTGCATGCTAGTGCCATATCGGGGGTCCCTCCTGGTAGGTTCTGGTTTGCAATGAAGTTTCTGCGAAGACTTACTAATAAGCTCAATCGAGGAGCAATTCTTGTTTCAGAAAAGATTTCTTTACCAAACTCAGTGAAAGCTGAGCTGCGCGCGTGGATGCACCAAGTCCAGAAGGGACGTACTATTTTACCAGATGAGAAGGTCGGTAAAACTGCAGAGGTCTTTATCGATGCCTCGCTCAAGGGCTGGGGAGGTGTGATTGTTTGGGACTCTGCAGAGATGGAAATCTTAGGTGGCCAATGGCCTTTAGGCGAAGAACGCCATATTAACATTCTCGAGGCAGATGCCTTAGGGAAGACTTTGAGCGCTATTACTAGAGCGGACCATTTGTCCATCTGGGTCGATAACACCACGGTCTGCGGATCGTTCAGAAAGAAGATGTGTGCTCGCTCACACTCTCTTAATTCATTTATTTTAGTTTCAATAGAAAAATTACTTCGTTTAAAATGTTCTTTCACACTTCAATGGGTGAGCACAAAGTATAACCCCGCAGACATCCCCTCGAGGGAGCCTATCACCTCGGAGACGAGGGCGAAGGTCGAACTTGCGCTCGGGGGCTTCTTCAACTCGCGACGGGGTGGCGGAGCCGGTGTCACGCCGAATCGAAACGGGCACCAGCCACTACCCCAACGCAATAAACTGTCTTAGACAGCTTCTCTGTGTTTGCTAGTTTGATCCATTAGTTTGTTTTATTAGTTTAATTAGTTTCATCTATACATTTCATTCGTCAGGTGCATGATATGGAAGGCAAGCGCAATTATTGCAAATTTATTTCAGTAATTGCGCAGCCATCCAAAATGCACCAGAATTTAGGCAGAAAACTTTCTTACTAGAAAAGTAAGAAAGGTTTTTGCCCAAGGAAAAGATGCTGGATTTCTGCGCATAAGCAGGTTTAGGAAAGATAGATAAGGTATAATAGGATGAGAAAGGACTCCTTTTAGTATGCAATCTGGTTTTGAAATCTAGGTGTTCGGCTGCTACTTCAGTTAGCAGTAAAAAATCATGGAGCTTTGGTGCTAAGTTGTCTTTTTGTTATAGTTTAAATAATTTGGATTCTAATAAATTTATTCTTTTACTTTTGCAGTTATTTGCCACTTTGTCACATCTCACCACTAAAAGTAAAAGAAAAACCCACCCTCCATCCCTCCGGCCGGTGTCACGCCGAATCGAAACGGGCACCAGCCACTACCCCAACGCAATAAACTGTCTTAGACAGCTTCTCTGTGTTTGCTAGTTTGATCCATTAGTTTGTTTTATTAGTTTAATTAGTTTCATCTATACATTTCATTCGTCAGGTGCATGATATGGAAGGCAAGCGCAATTACTGTACTTTATTGGTACAGTCTCAACATCCGAGCTTGCTTGGAATATTTAGCTAACCTCTTAGGAAGAATTTTCTTCCTTTGGGGTTTTTTTATTGTCCGTGGACTTGTGTTTGCCAAGTAGAAGAAAATGTACAAAGACTTGCCGTGTTTCCTATATTTTTATGTAAAAATTTTTAATTTATTTTTTTCTTTTTGGCTTTTCTCCCCGAAAGACGTAATTTTCGCCGCTCCCATGTTAACGTTAAAGCTAAGACCGAGCCCCAGCCCCACCCTTCAAAATAAATAAAATTTGCTGCAAATTCTTCCCCTTTACTTCCCTACCCGCAAGCAAGCATTTCTGTTAGTACTGGTTGGTAGTTCTAAAAGCCACACAATTTCTAATTACCTGGGGTAACTACTTTTTAAGGTTAACCAACGATTCTAAAGCTACAGTTTCTGTACTTTATTGGTACAGTCTCAACATCCGAGCTTGCTTGGAATATTTAGCTAACCTCTTAGGAAGAATTTTCTTCCTTTGGGGTTTTTTTATTGTCCGTGGACTTGTGTTTGCCAAGTAGAAGAAAATGTACAAAGACTTGCCGTGTTTCCTATATTTTTATGTAAAAATTTTTAATTTATTTTTTTTTTTTTGGCTTTTCTCCCCGAAAGACGTAATTTTCGCCGCTCCCATGTTAACGTTAAAGCTAAGACCGAGCCCCAGCCCCACCCTTCAAAATAAATAAAATTTGCTGCAAATTCTTCCCCTTTACTTCCCTACCCGCAAGCAAGCATTTCTGTTAGTACTGGTTGGTAGTTCTAAAAGCCACACAATTTCTAATTACCTGGGGTAACTACTTTTTAAGGTTAACCAACGATTCTAAAGCTACAGTTTCTGTACTTTATTGGTACAGTCTCAACATCCGAGCTTGCTTGGAATATTTAGCTAACCTCTTAGGAAGAATTTTCTTCCTTTGGGGTTTTTTTATTGTCCGTGGACTTGTGTTTGCCAAGTAGAAGAAAATGTACAAAGACTTGCCGTGTTTCCTATATTTTTATGTAAAAATTTTTAATTTATTTTTTTTTTTTTGGCTTTTCTCCCCGAAAGACGTAATTTTCGCCGCTCCCATGTTAACGTTAAAGCTAAGACCGAGCCCCAGCCCCACCCTTCAAAATAAATAAAATTTGCTGCAAATTCTTCCCCTTTACTTCCCTACCCGCAAGCAAGCATTTCTGTTAGTACTGGTTGGTAGTTCTAAAAGCCACACAATTTCTAATTACCTGGGGTAACTACTTTTTAAGGTTAACCAACGATTCTAAAGCTACAGTTTCTGTACTTTATTGGTACAGTCTCAACATCCGAGCTTGCTTGGAATATTTAGCTAACCTCTTAGGAAGAATTTTCTTCCTTTGGGGTTTTTTTATTGTCCGTGGACTTGTGTTTGCCAAGTAGAAGAAAATGTACAAAGACTTGCCGTGTTTCCTATATTTTTATGTAAAAATTTTTAATTTATTTTTTTTTTTTTGGCTTTTCTCCCCGAAAGACGTAATTTTCGCCGCTCCCATGTTAACGTTAAAGCTAAGACCGAGCCCCAGCCCCACCCTTCAAAATAAATAAAATTTGCTGCAAATTCTTCCCCTTTACTTCCCTACCCGCAAGCAAGCATTTCTGTTAGTACTGGTTGGTAGTTCTAAAAGCCACACAATTTCTAATTACCTGGGGTAACTACTTTTTAAGGTTAACCAACGATTCTAAAGCTACAGTTTTTGCAAATTTATTTCAGTAATTGTGCAGCCATCCAAAATGCACCAGAATTTAGGCAGAAAACTTTCTTACTAGAAAAGTAAGAAAGGTTTTTGCCCAAGGAAAAGATGCTGGATTTCTGCGCATAAGCAGGTTTAGGAAAGATAGATAAGGTATAATAGGATGAGAAAGGACTCCTTTTAGTAGGCAATCTGGTTTTGAAATCTAGGTGTTCGGCTGCTAATTCGGTTAGCAGTAAAAAATCATGGAGTTTTGGTGCTAAGTTGTCTTTTTGTTATAGTTTAAATAATTTGGATTCTAATAAATTTATTCTTTTACTTTTGCAGTTATTTGCCACTTTGTCACATCTCACCACTAAAAGTAAAAGAAGAATGACTACTGCAACTATTAAGTGCATGAATGATGATGAGATTGAAGGATTTCTAGCAAGCACAATGGGCCACAAAGTTAGGGCCTTCTTCGTTAATGATTTACCATTAGAAGGAATAGTGAAGATTGACAGAGCAGGCAAGGGTGGAATTTATAACCAAGCTATGAGTAAGACTGTTAGGGAACTGGGACAAACAGGATGTATCAAAATAGATGTATTAGAAGCTCCTAATGTGAGTGAAATCGAACCAGGAATCGCAGCTGCCGTGATAGCACGCACGAGGGAAGAAAGTCAGAAGCGGGATGCTGCAGTTCGACAAGAGAGCGAGGTGCGTTCGCATGAGACAAACATCCTCAAACAAGAAGTAATTGGAATTAAAGATCAGTTCCAGCAGTTTCAACAGTCTCAACTGCAGTTTCAGCAGCAGCTTCAGCAACAATTACAGCAACAGCTCCAGCAGCATTTTCAAAATACACCACATCAGCAGACCTCGCAGGGGCCACAGCCTGTACCACCACCAGTGCTTCCTGCAGCGCCTCAGCAAGGTACTCAGCAAGGTGGAGAAGAAGATTCACAGATGCAGTCTGCTGTATTAGACACGAATAGTGTTTTAGACTGGATTCCAATCATGGAACAACGGCTGACAGAGATCTTGCTGATTAAACTGGAATCAAAATTCGTAGGAAGAGTTCCCCCTGGACCAGGGGTTGAGTTGCTAGAGAATTATTACAATAACTTAGAAAGATTCATATTAGCTATGGAATTCATCCCAGGATGGGACAAGAACGAGAATGCAGTCTCATTAGGAAATAACTTGTTGAGAGATTTGAAGATTCAGAATATGTATTGCATGAATGGGACAAAGAGGTCGGATCTAATCAATCAGCTTAAAACAGAGGCTAATGATCCATTACAGAAGGCTAATGCAGTACTTATGGCAAAGAAGAAAGCAATTACCAGAAACCTTACAAGCAGTGCAAGTACAAAAGGAAGAAAAGGAGGATATGTTCCATTCCGTAGGACGTTCCAGCGAGGACAGGGAAACGGAAGGGCTGGGGGACAATGACTGGCGACGTCCAGCCCTACACTGCCAGTGAGGAGAGCAAGAGCCTCGGGAAACTTGCTACAAATATTGAAGGTAAAGAAGCAGGTAGAAATAGAAAGAGGAACACTGAAAATTCAGAGAAATCTCAAAGTAATCGGTCTAATGCGCAGGTATACCCCGGGAAAGCCTGGGATGGCAATTTCAAAAAGTATCTCATCTCTAAGTCCAGTCAGGGAAAATTCAAAGAATCTCAAAAATCTGGAAAAGACAGACTTAGTAGAAAAAGTGGAGGAAGAACCCAGAAGGGACTCTTCAGGGGTGATCCAAAATGTCCTTCTAGACATAGTGGAGCCCTCTGCCCTGAGCAGAAATCAGAAGGAAGACTCTGTGGGAGTGCTCCAAGCAACAGAAAGACTTGGAGAGACAATGGAGAAGATGTGGGCAAAGGAGACCACTTCCAGCAGGAAGCAGCTCTGGAAGAGACTGATAAATTGGGCAGGCAGCCAGAACCTACAAGTCAATGGGGACACAGCTGTTCTCTTCGTGATGGCAACGGGAGCAGCGGAATCGGCGCTTCTTACATATTCAAAGCACCTGTCAGCCCTGATGGGGAAGATGGGAATGGACAGCAAGCCACTTTTAACCTTAGCAGCAGCAATCAGAGCAGCAGGAGGGAACATTCCAACTCAGCAAGCAGTCCCCATGAAGAGGGAGCACTTAGTAGGATGGGCGATGAAACAATGTACGAGGACGAGAGTCGCTATGCTCATCAGCTGGAAGGCAGCCGCACGATGGGGAGAGACAGCAGGACTAGCAAGGGAGCAGTTTATACTAATTTCAAAGGAAGAAATAATAATAGATTGGGCAACCACACCAAAGGGCCGCAGAGGCAATCCGTTCTACCCGAGCAGATGGGCCGTGTTGGTCGGGGATCTCGTGGAGGAAATAGCGGATGGACTGACGGAAATAGAAGAATTCGAAACCCTACATCCGTGGGACACATCACGACTAGTAAAAGAGTGGAAGGAAGACAGTATTATGAAAACCTATACAGCCCACTCGATAAAAAGAGGCGCAATAAGCACCTTACTAGAGCTCCTCGCGAGCGGATGCGACCTGAAGGAAGAGCTGATAAGCCGCCTTGCAAAGCACTCGACGACGTCGGCTATCTCAAACACAACAATAAGATACGGAGGGAACGCAATCGCCACCGCTCGGGCCCTGAAGACATCCTTAGTGACGAAGTTCCTATAAAACTGATAAGAAAAATGGGGGCTCAGTTCACACACAGGGCTAAGTCAACAAGGATACCGAGTACGAGCTACGAGAAGTCGGCCCCATTACACGCAGCGATCGTACAGCCGATGGATATTCAAATAATCAAAGACCGGATGCTTCCGAGCGTCCTAGAGCGTTTCAACGAGACTTGGGACTTGACATTTAAAAATGCAGGAAATCTGAAAAGTTTAGGTAAAAATAGAGAGAAGAATCCCCCTCCCAGACTCGAACCGGCGCTCCCTAACGACCCTTCGAGACACTCATCCCGTTCTCCCTCCAACCATTCCACCACTCCCCACCTGAAAGATAAAAAAACCCAAAATTCTTTTCAAAAAACAAAGCTTTCCTGTCTTCACTCTAAGGAGTTAGTAAGGTGTAAAATTGCAGTACCTTTTAAGAAGGAACTTTCTAAGTCCAGGAACGTGCCTTTCACAGTTTTCGAGGAAAGGGAGACAGGAGATAGGCAGCGCTTTATCTTGTGGACTAAGGAAGAGAACGAGAAGATTTACGAGACTGGATATGAACCGTTTGTACCTTTACAACATATCTCGAAGTACTTAGGTGCAGTGCACTCAGAAGTAGCTTCTTTAAGAGACTTTAAAACAGGTTTTTATCAGATACTTATACCAGAGGCTTCGAGACCTCTTTTTACCTTCGAGGATGCCTCGGGGGACTGGTTCGCGCTAACCAGATTACCGATGGGGCACGTTTGTGCGCCCGAAATTATGAATACGATTACTGCAGTAGTTTCTGGCGACCCCTTGTTTGTTAGGCCAGAATTTGCAGAAAAGCAAGTGAAAATTGATTGGTGGATAGATAATATAAGGATTTATGGGGATAAAGAAAGGGTCCGAGAGGCCACGAATAGAATGGACGAGTTTGCCAGGCTTTGCAACGCAACCTGGAAGGTACAAGATACTGTTAATTTAGGCACTGAATACGAATTTTTAGGTGCATTTTTCTCACATCCTACTAGGGAAGTTTCTTTAGGTGAAAAGATTACTAAAAGAATAAAAGCTTGCAATTTGAACTGCATAACTGCAGCAGCAGCAGAATCTCTTTCGGGCAGGCTTTTGCATGCTAGTGCCATATCGGGGGTCCCTCCTGGTAGGTTCTGGTTTGCAATGAAGTTTCTGCGAAGGCTTACTAATAAGCTCAATCGAGGAGCAATTCTTGTTTCAGAAAAGATTTCTTTACCAAACTCAGTGAAAGCTGAGCTGCGCGCGTGGATGCACCAAGTCCAGAAGGGACGTACTATTTTACCAGATGAGAAGGTCGGTAAAACTGCAGAGGTCTTTATCGATGCCTCGCTCAAGGGCTGGGGAGGTGTGATTGTTTGGGACTCTGCAGAGATGGAAATCTTAGGTGGCCAATGGCCTTTAGGCGAAGAACGCCATATTAACATTCTCGAGGCAGATGCCTTAGGGAAGACTTTGAGTGCTATTACTAGAGCGGACCATTTGTCCATCTGGGTCGATAACACCACGGTCTGCGGATCGTTCAGAAAGAAGATGTGTGCTCGCTCACACTCTCTTAATTTATTTATTTTAGTTTCAATAGAAAAATTACTTCGTTTAAAATGTTCTTTCACACTTCAATGGGTGAGCACAAAGTATAACCCCGCAGACATCCCCTCGAGGGAGCCTATCACCTCGGAAACGAGGGCGAAGGTCGAACTTGCGCTCGGGGGCTTCTTCAACTCGCGACGGGGTGGCGGAGCCGGTGTCACGCCGAATCGAAACGGGCACCAGCCACTACCCCAACGCAATAAACTGTCTTAGACAGCTTCTCTGTGTTTGCTAGTTTGATCCATTAGTTTGTTTTATTAGTTTAATTAGTTTCATCTATACATTTCATTCGTCAGGTGCATGATATGGAAGGCAAGCGCAATTATTGCAAATTTATTTCAGTAATTGTGCAGCCATCCAAAATGCACCAGAATTTAGGCAGAAAACTTTCTTACTAGAAAAGTAAGAAAGGTTTTTGCCCAAGGAAAAGATGCTGGATTTCTGCGCATAAGCAGGTTTAGGAAAGATAGATAAGGTATAATAGGATGAGAAAGGACTCCTTTTAGTAGGCAATCTGGTTTTGAAATCTAGGTGTTCGGCTGCTAATTCGGTTAGCAGTAAAAAATCATGGAGTTTTGGTGCTAAGTTGTCTTTTTGTTATAGTTTAAATAATTTGGATTCTAATAAATTTATTCTTTTACTTTTGCAGTTATTTGCCACTTTGTCACATCTTACCACTAAAAGTAAAAGAAAAACCCACCCTCCATCCCTCCGGCCGGTGTCACGCCGAATCGAAACGGGCACCAGCCACTACCCCAACGCAATAAACTGTCTTAGACAGCTTCTCTGTGTTTGCTAGTTTGATCCATTAGTTTGTTTTATTAGTTTAATTAGTTTCATCTATACATTTCATTCGTTAGGCGCATGATATGGAAGGCAAGCGCAATTACTGTACTTTATTGGTACAGTCTCAACATCCGAGCTTGCTTGGAATATTTAGCTAACCTCTTAGGAAGAATTTTCTTCCTTTGGGGTTTTTTTATTGTCCGTGGACTTGTGTTTGCCAAGTAGAAGAAAATGTACAAAGACTTGCCGTGTTTCCTATATTTTTATGTAAAAATTTTTAATTTATTTTTTTTTTTTTGGCTTTTCTCCCCGAAAGACGTAATTTTCGCCGCTCCCATGTTAACGTTAAAGCTAAGACCGAGCCCCAGCCCCACCCTTCAAAATAAATAAAATTTGCTGCAAATTCTTCCCCTTTACTTCCCTACCCGCAAGCAAGCATTTCTGTTAGTACTGGTTGGTAGTTCTAAAAGCCACACAATTTCTAATTACCTGGGGTAACTACTTTTTAAGGTTAACCAACGATTCTAAAGCTACAGTTTCTGTACTTTATTGGTACAGTCTCAACATCCGAGCTTGCTTGGAATATTTAGCTAACCTCTTAGGAAGAATTTTCTTCCTTTGGGGTTTTTTTATTGTCCGTGGACTTGTGTTTGCCAAGTAGAAGAAAATGTACAAAGACTTGCCGTGTTTCCTATATTTTTATGTAAAAATTTTTAATTTATTTTTTTTTTTTTGGCTTTTCTCCCCGAAAGACGTAATTTTCGCCGCTCCCATGTTAACGTTAAAGCTAAGACCGAGCCCCAGCCCCACCCTTCAAAATAAATAAAATTTGCTGCAAATTCTTCCCCTTTACTTCCCTACCCGCAAGCAAGCATTTCTGTTAGTACTGGTTGGTAGTTCTAAAAGCCACACAATTTCTAATTACCTGGGGTAACTACTTTTTAAGGTTAACCAACGATTCTAAAGCTACAGTTTCTGTACTTTATTGGTACAGTCTCAACATCCGAGCTTGCTTGGAATATTTAGCTAACCTCTTAGGAAGAATTTTCTTCCTTTGGGGTTTTTTTATTGTCCGTGGACTTGTGTTTGCCAAGTAGAAGAAAATGTACAAAGACTTGCCGTGTTTCCTATATTTTTATGTAAAAATTTTTAATTTATTTTTTTTTTTTTGGCTTTTCTCCCCGAAAGACGTAATTTTCGCCGCTCCCATGTTAACGTTAAAGCTAAGACCGAGCCCCAGCCCCACCCTTCAAAATAAATAAAATTTGCTGCAAATTCTTCCCCTTTACTTCCCTACCCGCAAGCAAGCATTTCTGTTAGTACTGGTTGGTAGTTCTAAAAGCCACACAATTTCTAATTACCTGGGGTAACTACTTTTTAAGGTTAACCAACGATTCTAAAGCTACAGTTTCTGTACTTTATTGGTACAGTCTCAACATCCGAGCTTGCTTGGAATATTTAGCTAACCTCTTAGGAAGAATTTTCTTCCTTTGGGGTTTTTTTATTGTCCGTGGACTTGTGTTTGCCAAGTAGAAGAAAATGTACAAAGACTTGCCGTGTTTCCTATATTTTTATGTAAAAATTTTTAATTTATTTTTTTTTTTTTGGCTTTTCTCCCCGAAAGACGTAATTTTCGCCGCTCCCATGTTAACGTTAAAGCTAAGACCGAGCCCCAGCCCCACCCTTCAAAATAAATAAAATTTGCTGCAAATTCTTCCCCTTTACTTCCCTACCCGCAAGCAAGCATTTCTGTTAGTACTGGTTGGTAGTTCTAAAAGCCACACAATTTCTAATTACCTGGGGTAACTACTTTTTAAGGTTAACCAACGATTCTAAAGCTACAGTTTCTGTACTTTATTGGTACAGTCTCAACATCCGAGCTTGCTTGGAATATTTAGCTAACCTCTTAGGAAGAATTTTCTTCCTTTGGGGTTTTTTTATTGTCCGTGGACTTGTGTTTGCCAAGTAGAAGAAAATGTACAAAGACTTGCCGTGTTTCCTATATTTTTATGTAAAAATTTTTAATTTATTTTTTTTTTTTTGGCTTTTCTCCCCGAAAGACGTAATTTTCGCCGCTCCCATGTTAACGTTAAAGCTAAGACCGAGCCCCAGCCCCACCCTTCAAAATAAATAAAATTTGCTGCAAATTCTTCCCCTTTACTTCCCTACCCGCAAGCAAGCATTTCTGTTAGTACTGGTTGGTAGTTCTAAAAGCCACACAATTTCTAATTACCTGGGGTAACTACTTTTTAAGGTTAACCAACGATTCTAAAGCTACAGTTTCTGTACTTTATTGGTACAGTCTCAACATCCGAGCTTGCTTGGAATATTTAGCTAACCTCTTAGGAAGAATTTTCTTCCTTCCGCGACCTGAAGGAAGAGCTGATAAGCCGCCTTGCAAAGCACTCGACGACGTCGGCGATCTCAAATACAACAATAAGATACGGAGGGAACGCAATCGCCACCGCTCGGGCTCTGAAGACATCCTTAGTGACGAGGTTCCTATAAAACTGATAAGAAAAATGGGGGCTCAGTTCACACACAGGGCTAAGTCAACAAGGATACCGAGTACGAGCTACGAGAAGTCGGCCCCACTACACGCAGCGATCGTACAGCCGATGGATATTCAAATAATCAAAGACCGGATGCTTCCGAGCGTCCTAGAGCGTTTCAACGAGACTTGGGACTTGACATTTAAAAATGCAGGAAATCTGAAAAGTTTAGGTAAAAATAGAGAGAAGAATCCCCCTCCCAGACTCGAACCGGCGCTCCCTAACGACCCTTCGAGACACTCATCCCGTTCTCCCTCCAACCATTCCACCACTCCCCACCTGAAAGATAAAAAAACCCAAAATTCTTTTCAAAAAACAAAGCTTTCCTGTCTTCACTCTAAGGAGTTAGTAAGGTGTAAGATTGCAGTACCTTTTAAGAAGGAACTTTCTAAGTCCAGGAACGTGCCTTTCACAGTTTTCGAGGAAAGGGAGACAGGAGATAGGCAGCGCTTTATCTTGTGGACTAAGGAAGAGAACGAGAAGATTTACGAGACTGGATATGAACCGTTTGTACCTTTACAACATATCTCGAAGTACTTAGGTGCAGTGCACTCAGAAGTAGCTTCTTTAAGAGACTTTAAAACAGGTTTTTATCAGATACTTATTCCAGAGGCTTCGAGACCTCTTTTTACCTTCGAGGATGCCTCGGGGGACTGGTTCGCGCTAACCAGATTACCGATGGGGCACGTTTGTGCGCCCGAAATTATGAATACGATTACTGCAGTAGTTTCTGGCGACCCCTTGTTTGTTAGGCCAGAATTTGCAGAAAAGCAAGTGAAAATTGATTGGTGGATAGATAATATAAGGATTTATGGGGATAAAGAAAGGGTCCGAGAGGCCACGAATAGAATGGACGAGTTTGCCAGGCTTTGCAACGCAACCTGGAAGGTACAAGATACTGTTAATTTAGGCACTGAATACGAATTTTTAGGTGCATTTTTCTCACATCCTACTAGGGAAGTTTCTTTAGGTGAAAAGATTACTAAAAGAATAAAAGCTTGCAATTTGAACTGCATAACTGCAGCAGCAGCAGAATCTCTTTCGGGCAGGCTTTTGCATGCTAGTGCCATATCGGGGGTCCCTCCTGGTAGGTTCTGGTTTGCAATGAAGTTTCTGCGAAGACTTACTAATAAGCTCAATCGAGGAGCAATTCTTGTTTCAGAAAAGATTTCTTTACCAAACTCAGTGAAAGCTGAGCTGCGCGCGTGGATGCACCAAGTCCAGAAGGGACGTACTATTTTACCAGATGAGAAGGTCGGTAAAACTGCAGAGGTCTTTATCGATGCCTCGCTCAAGGGCTGGGGAGGTGTGATTGTTTGGGACTCTGCAGAGATGGAAATCTTAGGTGGCCAATGGCCTTTAGGCGAAGAACGCCATATTAACATTCTCGAGGCAGATGCTTTAGGGAAGACTTTGAGCGCTATTACTAGAGCGGACCATTTGTCCATCTGGGTCGATAACACCACGGTCTGCGGATCTTTCAGAAAGAAGATGTGTGCTCGCTCACACTCTCTTAATTCATTTATTTTAGTTTCAATAGAAAAATTACTTCGTTTAAAATGTTCTTTCACACTTCAATGGGTGAGCACAAAGTATAACCCCGCAGACATCCCCTCGAGGGAGCCTATCACCTCGGAAACGAGGGCGAAGGTCGAACTTGCGCTCGGGGGCTTCTTCAACTCGCGACGGGGTGGCGGAGCCGGTGTCACGCCGAATCGAAACGGGCACCAGCCACTACCCCAACGCAATAAACTGTCTTAGACAGCTTCTCTGTGTTTGCTAGTTTGATCCATTAGTTTGCTTTATTAGTTTAATTAGTTTCATCTATACATTTCATTCGTCAGGTGCATGATATGGAAGGCAAGCGCAATTATTGCAAATTTATTTCAGTAATTGCGCAGCCATCCAAAATGCACCAGAATTTAGGCAGAAAACTTTCTTACTAGAAAAGTAAGAAAGGTTTTTGCCCAAGGAAAAGATGCTGGATTTCTGCGCATAAGCAGGTTTAGGAAAGATAGATAAGGTATAATAGGATGAGAAAGGACTCCTTTTAGTAGGCAGTCTGGTTTTGAAATCTAGGTGTTCGGCTGCTAATTCAGTTAGCAGTAAAAAATCATGGAGTTTTGGTGCTAAGTTGTCTTTTTGTTATAGTTTAAATTATTTGGATTCTAATAAATTTATTCTTTTACTTTTGCAGTTATTTGCCACTTTGTCACATCTCACCACTAAAAGTAAAAGAAAAACCCACCCTCCATCCCTCCGGCCGGTGTCACGCCGAATCGAAACGGGCACCAGCCACTACCCCAACGCAATAAACTGTCTTAGACAGCTTCTCTGTGTTTGCTAGTTTGATCCATTAGTTTGCTTTATTAGTTTAATTAGTTTCATCTATACATTTCATTCGTCAGGTGCATGATATGGAAGGCAAGCGCAATTACTGTACTTTATTGGTACAGTCTCAACATCCGAGCTTGCTTGGAATATTTAGCTAACCTCTTAGGAAGAATTTTCTTCCTTTGGGGTTTTTTTATTGTCCGTGGACTTGTGTTTGCCAAGTAGAAGAAAATGTACAAAGACTTGCCGTGTTTCCTATATTTTTATGTAAAAATTTTTAATTTATTTTTTTTTTTTTGGCTTTTCTCCCCGAAAGACGTAATTTTCGCCGCTCCCATGTTAACGTTAAAGCTAAGACCGAGCCCCAGCCCCACCCTTCAAAATAAATAAAATTTGCTGCAAATTCTTCCCCTTTACTTCCCTACCCGCAAGCAAGCATTTCTGTTAGTACTGGTTGGTAGTTCTAAAAGCCACACAATTTCTAATTACCTGGGGTAACTACTTTTTAAGGTTAACCAACGATTCTAAAGCTACAGTTTCTGTACTTTATTGGTACAGTCTCAACATCCGAGCTTGCTTGGAATATTTAGCTAACCTCTTAGGAAGAATTTTCTTCCTTTGGGGTTTTTTTATTGTCCGTGGACTTGTGTTTGCCAAGTAGAAGAAAATGTACAAAGACTTGCCGTGTTTCCTATATTTTTATGTAAAAATTTTTAATTTATTTTTTTTTTTTTGGCTTTTCTCCCCGAAAGACGTAATTTTCGCCGCTCCCATGTTAACGTTAAAGCTAAGACCGAGCCCCAGCCCCACCCTTCAAAATAAATAAAATTTGCTGCAAATTCTTCCCCTTTACTTCCCTACCCGCAAGCAAGCATTTCTGTTAGTACTGGTTGGTAGTTCTAAAAGCCACACAATTTCTAATTACCTGGGGTAACTACTTTTTAAGGTTAACCAACGATTCTAAAGCTACAGTTTCTGTACTTTATTGGTACAGTCTCAACATCCGAGCTTGCTTGGAATATTTAGCTAACCTCTTAGGAAGAATTTTCTTCCTTTGGGGTTTTTTTATTGTCCGTGGACTTGTGTTTGCCAAGTAGAAGAAAATGTACAAAGACTTGCCGTGTTTCCTATATTTTTATGTAAAAATTTTTAATTTATTTTTTTTTTTTTGGCTTTTCTCCCCGAAAGACGTAATTTTCGCCGCTCCCATGTTAACGTTAAAGCTAAGACCGAGCCCCAGCCCCACCCTTCAAAATAAATAAAATTTGCTGCAAATTCTTCCCCTTTACTTCCCTACCCGCAAGCAAGCATTTCTGTTAGTACTGGTTGGTAGTTCTAAAAGCCACACAATTTCTAATTACCTGGGGTAACTACTTTTTAAGGTTAACCAACGATTCTAAAGCTACAGTTTCTGTACTTTATTGGTACAGTCTCAACATCCGAGCTTGCTTGGAATATTTAGCTAACCTCTTAGGAAGAATTTTCTTCCTTTGGGGTTTTTTTATTGTCCGTGGACTTGTGTTTGCCAAGTAGAAGAAAATGTACAAAGACTTGCCGTGTTTCCTATATTTTTATGTAAAAATTTTTAATTTATTTTTTTTTTTTTGGCTTTTCTCCCCGAAAGACGTAATTTTCGCCGCTCCCATGTTAACGTTAAAGCTAAGACCGAGCCCCAGCCCCACCCTTCAAAATAAATAAAATTTGCTGCAAATTCTTCCCCTTTACTTCCCTACCCGCAAGCAAGCATTTCTGTTAGTACTGGTTGGTAGTTCTAAAAGCCACACAATTTCTAATTACCTGGGGTAACTACTTTTTAAGGTTAACCAACGATTCTAAAGCTACAGTTTTTGCAAATTTATTTCAGTAATTGCGCAGCCATCCAAAATGCACCAGAATTTAGGCAGAAAACTTTCTTACTAGAAAAGTAAGAAAGGTTTTTGCCCAAGGAAAGGATGCTGGATTTCTGCGCATAAGCAGGTTTAGAAAAGATTGATAAGGTATAATAGGATGAGAAAAGACTCCTGTTAGTAGGCAATCTGATTTTGAAATCTAGGTGTTCGGCTGCTAATTCAGTTAGCAGTAAAAAATCATGGAGTTTTGGTGCTAAGTTGTCTTTTTGTTATAGTTTAAATAATTTGGATTCTAATAAATTAATTCTTTTACTTTTGCAGTTATTTGCCACTTTGTCACATCTCACCACTAAAAGTAAAAGAAAAATGACTACTGCAACTATTAAGTGCATGAATGATGATGAGATTGAAGGATTTCTAGCAAGCACAATGGGCCACAAAGTTAGGGCCTTCTTCGTTAATGATTTACCATTAGAAGGAATAGTGAAGATTGACAGAGCAGGCAAGGGTGGAATTTATAACCAAGCTATGAGTAAAACTGTTAGGGAACTGGGACAAACAGGATGCATCAAGATAGATGTATTAGAAGCTCCTAATGCGAGTGAAATCGAACCAGGAATCGCAGCTGCCGTGATAGCACGCACGAGGGAAGAAAGTCAGAAGCGGGATGCTGCAGTTCGACAAGAGAGCGAGGTGCGTTCGCATGAGACAAACATCCTCAAACAAGAAGTAATTGGAATTAAAGATCAGTTCCAGCAGTTTCAACAGTCTCAACTGCAGTTTCAGCAGCAGCTTCAGCAACAATTACAGCAACAGCTCCAGCAGCATTTTCAAAATACACCACATCAGCAGACCTCGCAGGAGCCACAGCCTGTACCACCACCAGTGCTTCCTGCAGCGCCTCAGCAAGGTACTCAGCAAGGTGGAGAAGAAGATTCACAGATGCAGTCTGCTGTATTAGACACGAATAGTGTTTTAGACTGGATTCCAATCATGGAACAACGGCTGACAGAGATCCTGCTGATTAAACTGGAATCAAAATTCGTAGGAAGGGTTCCCCCTGGACCGGGGGTTGAGTTGCTAGAGAATTATTACAATAACTTAGAAAGATTCATATTAGCTATGGAATTCATCCCAGGATGGGACAAGAACGAGAATGCAGTCTCATTAGGAAATAACTTGTTGAGAGATTTGAAGATTCAGAATATGTATTGCATGAATGGGACAAAGAGGTCGGATCTAATCAATCAGCTTAAAACAGAGGCTAATGATCCATTACAGAAGGCTAATGCAGTACTTATGGCAAAGAAGAAAGCAATTACCAGAAACCTTACAAGCAGTGCAAGTACAAAAGGAAGAAAAGGAGGATATGTTCCATTCCGTAGGACGTTCCAGCGAGGACAGGGAAACGGAAGGGCTGGGGGACAATGACTGGCGACGTCCAGCCCTACACTGCCAGTGAGGAGAGCAAGAGCCTCGGGAAACTTGCTACAAATATTGAAGGTAAAGAAGCAGGTAGAAATAGAAAGAGGAACACTGAAAATTCACAGAAATCTCAAAGTAATTGGTCTAATGCGCAGGTATACCCCGGGAAAGCCTGGGATGGCAATTTCAAAAAGTATCTCATCTCTAAGTCCAGTCAGGGAAAATTCAAAGAATCTCGAAAATCTGGAAAAGACAGACTTAGTAGAAAAAGTGGAGGAAGAACCCAGAAGGGACTCTTCAGGGGTGATCCAAAATGTCCTTCTAGACATAGTGGAGCCCTCTGCCCTGAGCAGAAATCAGAAGGAAGACTCTGTGGGAGTGCTCCAGGCAACAGAAAGACTTGGAGAGACAATGGAGAAGATGTGGGCAAAGGAGACCACTTCCAGCAGGAAGCAGCTCTGGAAGAGACTAATAAATTGGGCAGGCAGCCGGAACTTACAAGTCAATGGGGACACAGCTGTTCTCTTCGTGATGGCAACGGGGGCAGCGGAATCGGCGCTTCTTACATATTCAAAGCACCTGTCAGCCCTGATGGGGAAGATGGGAATGGACAGCAAGCCACTTTTAACCTTAGCAGCAGCAATCAGAGCAGCAGGAGGGAACATTCCAACTCAGCAAGCAGTCCCCATGAAGAAGGAGCACTTAGTAGGATGGGCGATGAAACAATGTACGAGGACGAGAGTCGCGATGCTCATCAGCTGGAAGGCAGCCGCACGATGGGGAGAGACAGCAGGACTAGCAAGGGAGCAGTTTATACTAATTTCAAAGGAAGAAATAATAATAGATTGGGCAACCACACCAAAGGGCCGCAGAGGCAATCCGTTCTACCCGAGCAGATGGGCCGTGCTGGTCGGGGATCTCGTGGAGGAGATAGCGGATGGACTGACGGAAATAGAAGAATTCGAAACCTTACATCCGTGGGACACATCACGACTAGTAAAAGAGTGGAAGGAAGACAGTATTATGAAAACCTATACAGCCCACTCGATAAAAAGAGGCGCAATAAGCACCTTACTAGAGCTCCTCGCGAGCGGGTGCGACCTGAAGGAAGAGCTGATAAGCCGCCTTGCAAAGCACTCGACGACGTCGGCGATCTCAAATACAACAATAAGATACGGAGGGAACGCAATCGCCACCGCTCGGGCCCTGAAGACATCCTTAGTGACGAAGTTCCTATAAAACTTATAAGAAAAATGGGGGCTCAGTTCACACACAGGGCTAAGTCAACAAGGATACCGAGTACGAGCTACGAGAGGTCGACCCCATTACACGCAGCGATCGTACAGCCGATGGAAATTCAAATAATCAAAGACCGGATGCTTCCGAGCGTCCTAGAGCGTTTCAACGAGACTTGGGACTTGACATTTAAAAATGCAGCAAATCTGAAAAGTTTAGGTAAAAATAGAGAGAAGAATCCCCCTCCCAGACTCGAACCGGCGCTCCCTAACGACCCTTCGAGACACTCATCCCGTTCTCCCTCCAACCACTCCACCACTCCCCACCTGAAAGATAAAAAAGCCCAAAATTCTTTTCAAAAAACAAAGCTTTCCTGTCTTCACTCTAAGGAGTTAGTAAGGTGTAAAATTGCAGTACCTTTTAGGAAGGAACTTTCTAAGTCCAGGAACGTGCCTTTCACAGTTTTTGAGGAAAGGGAGACAGGAGATAGGCAGCGCTTTATCTTGTGGACTAAGGAAGAGAATGAGAAGATTTACGAGACTGGATATGAACCGTTTGTACCTTTACAACATATCTCGAAGTACTTGGGTGCAGTGCACTCAGAAGTAGCTTCTTTAAGAGACTTTAAAACAGGTTTTTATCAGATACTTATTCCAGAGGCTTCGAGACCTCTTTTTACCTTCGAGGATGCCTCGGGGGACTGGTTCGCGCTAACCAGATTACCGATGGGGCACGTTTGTGCGCCCGAAATTATGAATACGATTACTGCAGTAGTTTCTGGCGACCCCTTGTTTGTTAGGCCAGAATTTGCAGAAAAGCAAGTGAAAATTGATTGGTGGATAGATAATATAAGGATTTATGGAGATAAAGAAAGGGTCCGAGAGGCCACGAATAGAATGGACAAGTTTGCCAGGCTTTGCAACGCAACCTGGAAGGTACAAGATACTGTTAATTTAGGCACTGAATATGAATTTTTAGGTGCATTTTTCTCACATCCTACTAGGGAAGTCTCTTTAGGTGAAAAGATTACTAAAAGAATAAAAGCTTGCAATTTGAACTGCATAACTGCAGCAGCAGCAGAATCTCTTTCGGGCAGGCTTTTGCATGCTAGTGCCATATCGGGGGTCCCTCCTGGTAGGTTCTGGTTTGCAATGAAGTTTCTGCGAAGACTTACTAATAAGCTCAATCGAGGAGCAATTCTTGTTTCAGAAAAGATTTCTTTACCAAACTCAGTGAAAGCTGAGCTGCGCGCGTGGATGCACCAAGTCCAGAAGGGACGTACTATTTTACCAGATGAGAAGGTCGGTAAAACTGCAGAGGTCTTTATCGATGCCTCGCTCAAGGGCTGGGGAGGTGTGATTGTTTGGGACTCTGCAGAGATGGAAATCCTAGGTGGCCAATGGCCTTTAGGCGAAGAACGCCATATTAACATTCTCGAGGCAGATGCCTTAGGGAAGACTTTGAGCGCTATTACTAGAGCGGACCATTTGTCCATCTGGGTCGATAACACCACGGTCTGCGGATCGTTCAGAAAGAAGATGTGTGCTCGCTCACACTCTCTTAATTCATTTATTTTAGTTTCAATAGAAAAATTACTTCGTTTAAAATGTTCTTTCACACTTCAATGGGTGAGCACAAAGTATAACCCCGCAGACATCCCCTCGAGGGAGCCTATCACCTCGGGAACGAGGGCGAAGGTCGAACTTGCGCTCGGGGGCTTCTTCAACTCGCGGCGGGGTGGCGGGGCCGGTGTCACGCCGAATCGAAACGGGCACCAGCCACTACCCCAACGCAATAAACTGTCTTAGACAGCTTCTCTGTGTTTGCTAGTTTGATCCATTAGTTTGTTTTATTAGTTTGCTTAGTTTCATCTATACATTTCATTCGTCAGGTGCATGATATGGAAGGCAAGCGCAATTATTGCAAATTTATTTCAGTAATTGCGCAGCCATCCAAAATGCACCAGAATTTAGGCAGAAAACTTTCTTACTAGAAAAGTAAGAAAGGTTTTTGCCCAAGGAAAAGATGCTGGATTTCTGCGCATAAGCAGGTTTAGAAAAGATTGATAAGGTATAATAGGATGAGAAAAGACTCCTGTTAGTAGGCAATCTGATTTTGAAATCTAGGTGTTCGGCTGCTAATTCAGTTAGCAGTAAAAAATCATGGAGTTTTGGTGCTAAGTTGTCTTTTTGTTATAGTTTAAATAATTTGGATTCTAATAAATTAATTCTTTTACTTTTGCAGTTATTTGCCACTTTGTCACATCTCACCACTAAAAGTAAAAGAAAAACCCACCCTCCATCCCTCCGGCCGGTGTCACGCCGAATCGAAACGGGCACCAGCCACTACCCCAACGCAATAAACTGTCTTAGACAGCTTCTCTGTGTTTGCTAGTTTGATCCATTAGTTTGTTTTATTAGTTTGCTTAGTTTCATCTATACATTTCATTCGTCAGGTGCATGATATGGAAGGCAAGCGCAATTACTGTACTTTATTGGTACAGTCTCAACATCCGAGCTTGCTTGGAATATTTAGCTAACCTCTTAGGAAGAATTTTCTTCCTTTGGGGTTTTTTTATTGTCCGTGGACTTGTGTTTGCCAAGTAGAAGAAAATGTACAAAGACTTGCCGTGTTTCCTATATTTTTATGTAAAAATTTTTAATTTATTTTTTTTTTTTTGGCTTTTCTCCCCGAAAGACGTAATTTTCGCCGCTCCCATGTTAACGTTAAAGCTAAGACCGAGCCCCAGCCCCACCCTTCAAAATAAATAAAATTTGCTGCAAATTCTTCCCCTTTACTTCCCTACCCGCAAGCAAGCATTTCTGTTAGTACTGGTTGGTAGTTCTAAAAGCCACACAATTTCTAATTACCTGGGGTAACTACTTTTTAAGGTTAACCAACGATTCTAAAGCTACAGTTTCTGTACTTTATTGGTACAGTCTCAACATCCGAGCTTGCTTGGAATATTTAGCTAACCTCTTAAGAAGAATTTTCTTCCTTTGGGGTTTTTTTATTGTCCGTGGACTTGTGTTTGCCAAGTAGAAGAAAATGTACAAAGACTTGCCGTGTTTCCTATATTTTTATGTAAAAATTTTTAATTTATTTTTTTTTTTTTGGCTTTTCTCCCCGAAAGACGTAATTTTCGCCGCTCCCATGTTAACGTTAAAGCTAAGACCGAGCCCCAGCCCCACCCTTCAAAATAAATAAAATTTGCTGCAAATTCTTCCCCTTTACTTCCCTACCCGCAAGCAAGCATTTCTGTTAGTACTGGTTGGTAGTTCTAAAAGCCACACAATTTCTAATTACCTGGGGTAACTACTTTTTAAGGTTAACCAACGATTCTAAAGCTACAGTTTCTGTACTTTATTGGTACAGTCTCAACATCCGAGCTTGCTTGGAATATTTAGCTAACCTCTTAGGAAGAATTTTCTTCCTTTGGGGTTTTTTTATTGTCCGTGGACTTGTGTTTGCCAAGTAGAAGAAAATGTACAAAGACTTGCCGTGTTTCCTATATTTTTATGTAAAAATTTTTAATTTATTTTTTTTTTTTTGGCTTTTCTCCCCGAAAGACGTAATTTTCGCCGCTCCCATGTTAACGTTAAAGCTAAGACCGAGCCCCAGCCCCACCCTTCAAAATAAATAAAATTTGCTGCAAATTCTTCCCCTTTACTTCCCTACCCGCAAGCAAGCATTTCTGTTAGTACTGGTTGGTAGTTCTAAAAGCCACACAATTTCTAATTACCTGGGGTAACTACTTTTTAAGGTTAACCAACGATTCTAAAGCTACAGTTTCTGTACTTTATTGGTACAGTCTCAACATCCGAGCTTGCTTGGAATATTTAGCTAACCTCTTAGGAAGAATTTTCTTCCTTTGGGGTTTTTTTATTGTCCGTGGACTTGTGTTTGCCAAGTAGAAGAAAATGTACAAAGACTTGCCGTGTTTCCTATATTTTTATGTAAAAATTTTTAATTTATTTTTTTTTTTTTGGCTTTTCTCCCCGAAAGACGTAATTTTCGCCGCTCCCATGTTAACGTTAAAGCTAAGACCGAGCCCCAGCCCCACCCTTCAAAATAAATAAAATTTGCTGCAAATTCTTCCCCTTTACTTCCCTACCCGCAAGCAAGCATTTCTGTTAGTACTGGTTGGTAGTTCTAAAAGCCACACAATTTCTAATTACCTGGGGTAACTACTTTTTAAGGTTAACCAACGATTCTAAAGCTACAGTTTCTGTACTTTATTGGTACAGTCTCAACATCCGAGCTTGCTTGGAATATTTAGCTAACCTCTTAGGAAGAATTTTCTTCCTTTGGGGTTTTTTTATTGTCCGTGGACTTGTGTTTGCCAAGTAGAAGAAAATGTACAAAGACTTGCCGTGTTTCCTATATTTTTATGTAAAAATTTTTAATTTATTTTTTTTTTTTTGGCTTTTCTCCCCGAAAGACGTAATTTTCGCCGCTCCCATGTTAACGTTAAAGCTAAGACCGAGCCCCAGCCCCACCCTTCAAAATAAATAAAATTTGCTGCAAATTCTTCCCCTTTACTTCCCTACCCGCAAGCAAGCATTTCTGTTAGTACTGGTTGGTAGTTCTAAAAGCCACACAATTTCTAATTACCTGGGGTAACTACTTTTTAAGGTTAACCAACGATTCTAAAGCTACAGTTTCTGTACTTTATTGGTACAGTCTCAACATCCGAGCTTGCTTGGAATATTTAGCTAACCTCTTAGGAAGAATTTTCTTCCTTTGGGGTTTTTTTATTGTCCGTGGACTTGTGTTTGCCAAGTAGAAGAAAATGTACAAAGACTTGCCGTGTTTCCTATATTTTTATGTAAAAATTTTTAATTTATTTTTTTTTTTTTGGCTTTTCTCCCCGAAAGACGTAATTTTCGCCGCTCCCATGTTAACGTTAAAGCTAAGACCGAGCCCCAGCCCCACCCTTCAAAATAAATAAAATTTGCTGCAAATTCTTCCCCTTTACTTCCCTACCCGCAAGCAAGCATTTCTGTTAGTACTGGTTGGTAGTTCTAAAAGCCACACAATTTCTAATTACCTGGGGTAACTACTTTTTAAGGTTAACCAACGATTCTAAAGCTACAGTTTCTGTACTTTATTGGTACAGTCTCAACATCCGAGCTTGCTTGGAATATTTAGCTAACCTCTTAGGAAGAATTTTCTTCCTTTGGGGTTTTTTTATTGTCCGTGGACTTGTGTTTGCCAAGTAGAAGAAAATGTACAAAGACTTGCCGTGTTTCCTATATTTTTATGTAAAAATTTTTAATTTATTTTTTTTTTTTTGGCTTTTCTCCCCGAAAGACGTAATTTTCGCCGCTCCCATGTTAACGTTAAAGCTAAGACCGAGCCCCAGCCCCACCCTTCAAAATAAATAAAATTTGCTGCAAATTCTTCCCCTTTACTTCCCTACCCGCAAGCAAGCATTTCTGTTAGTACTGGTTGGTAGTTCTAAAAGCCACACAATTTCTAATTACCTGGGGTAACTACTTTTTAAGGTTAACCAACGATTCTAAAGCTACAGTTTCTGTACTTTATTGGTACAGTCTCAACATCCGAGCTTGCTTGGAATATTTAGCTAACCTCTTAGGAAGAATTTTCTTCCTTTGGGGTTTTTTTATTGTCCGTGGACTTGTGTTTGCCAAGTAGAAGAAAATGTACAAAGACTTGCCGTGTTTCCTATATTTTTATGTAAAAATTTTTAATTTATTTTTTTTTTTTTGGCTTTTCTCCCCGAAAGACGTAATTTTCGCCGCTCCCATGTTAACGTTAAAGCTAAGACCGAGCCCCAGCCCCACCCTTCAAAATAAATAAAATTTGCTGCAAATTCTTCCCCTTTACTTCCCTACCCGCAAGCAAGCATTTCTGTTAGTACTGGTTGGTAGTTCTAAAAGCCACACAATTTCTAATTACCTGGGGTAACTACTTTTTAAGGTTAACCAACGATTCTAAAGCTACAGTTTCTGTACTTTATTGGTACAGTCTCAACATCCGAGCTTGCTTGGAATATTTAGCTAACCTCTTAGGAAGAATTTTCTTCCTTTGGGGTTTTTTTATTGTCCGTGGACTTGTGTTTGCCAAGTAGAAGAAAATGTACAAAGACTTGCCGTGTTTCCTATATTTTTATGTAAAAATTTTTAATTTATTTTTTTTTTTTTGGCTTTTCTCCCCGAAAGACGTAATTTTCGCCGCTCCCATGTTAACGTTAAAGCTAAGACCGAGCCCCAGCCCCACCCTTCAAAATAAATAAAATTTGCTGCAAATTCTTCCCCTTTACTTCCCTACCCGCAAGCAAGCATTTCTGTTAGTACTGGTTGGTAGTTCTAAAAGCCACACAATTTCTAATTACCTGGGGTAACTACTTTTTAAGGTTAACCAACGATTCTAAAGCTACAGTTTCTGTACTTTATTGGTACAGTCTCAACATCCGAGCTTGCTTGGAATATTTAGCTAACCTCTTAGGAAGAATTTTCTTCCTTTGGGGTTTTTTTATTGTCCGTGGACTTGTGTTTGCCAAGTAGAAGAAAATGTACAAAGACTTGCCGTGTTTCCTATATTTTTATGTAAAAATTTTTAATTTATTTTTTTTTTTTTGGCTTTTCTCCCCGAAAGACGTAATTTTCGCCGCTCCCATGTTAACGTTAAAGCTAAGACCGAGCCCCAGCCCCACCCTTCAAAATAAATAAAATTTGCTGCAAATTCTTCCCCTTTACTTCCCTACCCGCAAGCAAGCATTTCTGTTAGTACTGGTTGGTAGTTCTAAAAGCCACACAATTTCTAATTACCTGGGGTAACTACTTTTTAAGGTTAACCAACGATTCTAAAGCTACAGTTTCTGTACTTTATTGGTACAGTCTCAACATCCGAGCTTGCTTGGAATATTTAGCTAACCTCTTAGGAAGAATTTTCTTCCTTTGGGGTTTTTTTATTGTCCGTGGACTTGTGTTTGCCAAGTAGAAGAAAATGTACAAAGACTTGCCGTGTTTCCTATATTTTTATGTAAAAATTTTTAATTTATTTTTTTTTTTTTGGCTTTTCTCCCCGAAAGACGTAATTTTCGCCGCTCCCATGTTAACGTTAAAGCTAAGACCGAGCCCCAGCCCCACCCTTCAAAATAAATAAAATTTGCTGCAAATTCTTCCCCTTTACTTCCCTACCCGCAAGCAAGCATTTCTGTTAGTACTGGTTGGTAGTTCTAAAAGCCACACAATTTCTAATTACCTGGGGTAACTACTTTTTAAGGTTAACCAACGATTCTAAAGCTACAGTTTCTGTACTTTATTGGTACAGTCTCAACATCCGAGCTTGCTTGGAATATTTAGCTAACCTCTTAGGAAGAATTTTCTTCCTTTGGGGTTTTTTTATTGTCCGTGGACTTGTGTTTGCCAAGTAGAAGAAAATGTACAAAGACTTGCCGTGTTTCCTATATTTTTATGTAAAAATTTTTAATTTATTTTTTTTTTTTTGGCTTTTCTCCCCGAAAGACGTAATTTTCGCCGCTCCCATGTTAACGTTAAAGCTAAGACCGAGCCCCAGCCCCACCCTTCAAAATAAATAAAATTTGCTGCAAATTCTTCCCCTTTACTTCCCTACCCGCAAGCAAGCATTTCTGTTAGTACTGGTTGGTAGTTCTAAAAGCCACACAATTTCTAATTACCTGGGGTAACTACTTTTTAAGGTTAACCAACGATTCTAAAGCTACAGTTTCTGTACTTTATTGGTACAGTCTCAACATCCGAGCTTGCTTGGAATATTTAGCTAACCTCTTAGGAAGAATTTTCTTCCTTTGGGGTTTTTTTATTGTCCGTGGACTTGTGTTTGCCAAGTAGAAGAAAATGTACAAAGACTTGCCGTGTTTCCTATATTTTTATGTAAAAATTTTTAATTTATTTTTTTTTTTTTGGCTTTTCTCCCCGAAAGACGTAATTTTCGCCGCTCCCATGTTAACGTTAAAGCTAAGACCGAGCCCCAGCCCCACCCTTCAAAATAAATAAAATTTGCTGCAAATTCTTCCCCTTTACTTCCCTACCCGCAAGCAAGCATTTCTGTTAGTACTGGTTGGTAGTTCTAAAAGCCACACAATTTCTAATTACCTGGGGTAACTACTTTTTAAGGTTAACCAACGATTCTAAAGCTACAGTTTTTGCAAATTTATTTCAGTAATTGCGCAGCCATCCAAAATGCACCAGAATTTAGGCAGAAAACTTTCTTACTAGAAAAGTAAGAAAGGTTTTTGCCCAAGGAAAAGATGCTGGATTTCTGCGCATAAGCAGGTTTAGGAAAGATAGATAAGGTATAATAGGATGAGAAAGGACTCCTTTTAGTAGGCAATCTGGTTTTGAAATCTAGGTGTTCGGCTGCTAATTCAGTTAGCAGTAAAAAATCATGGAGTTTTGGTGCTAAGTTGTCTTTTTGTTATAGTTTAAATAATTTGGATTCTAATAAATTTATTCTTTTACTTTTGCAGTTATTTGCCACTTTGTCACATCTCACCACTAAAAGTAAAAGAAAAATGACTACTGCAAATATTAAGTGCATGAATGATGATGAGATTGAAGGATTTCTAGCAAGCACAATGGGCCACAAAGTTAGGGCCTTCTTCGTTAATGATTTACCATTAGAAGGAATAGTGAAGATTGACAGAGCAGGCAAGGGTGGAATTTATAACCAAGCTATGAGTAAGACTGTTAGGGAACTGGGACAAACAGGATGTATCAAAATAGATGTATTAGAAGCTCCTAATGTGAGTGAAATCGAACCAGGAATCGCAGCTGCCGTGATAGCACGCACGAGGGAAGAAAGTCAGAAGCGGGATGCTGCAGTTCGACAAGAGAGCGAGGTGCGTTCGCATGAGACAAACATCCTCAAACAAGAAGTAATTGGAATTAAAGATCAGTTCCAGCAGTTTCAACAGTCTCAACTGCAGTTTCAGCAGCAGCTTCAGCAACAATTACAGCAACAGCTCCAGCAGCATTTTCAAAATACACCACATCAGCAGACCTCGCAGGGGCCACAGCCTGTACCACCACCAGTGCTTCCTGCAGCGCCTCAGCAAGGTGCTCAGCAAGGTGGAGAAGAAGATTCACAGATGCAGTCTGCTGTATTAGACACGAATAGTGTTTTAGACTGGATTCCAATCATGGAACAACGGCTGACAGAGATCTTGCTGATTAAACTGGAATCAAAATTCGTAGGAAGAGTTCCCCCTGGACCAGGGGTTGAGTTGCTAGAGAATTATTACAATAACTTAGAAAGATTCATATTAGCTATGGAATTCATCCCAGGATGGGACAAGAACGAGAATGCAGTCTCATTAGGAAATAACTTGTTGAGAGATTTGAAGATTCAGAATATGTATTGCATGAATGGGACAAAGAGGTCGGATCTAATCAATCAGCTTAAAACAGAGGCTAATGATCCATTACAGAAGGCTAATGCAGTACTTATGGCAAAGAAGAAAGCAATTACCAGAAACCTTACAAGCAGTGCAAGTACAAAAGGAAGAAAAGGAGGATATGTTCCATTCCGTAGGACGTTCCAGCGAGGACAGGGAAACGGAAGGGCTGGGGGACAATGACTGGCGACGTCCAGCCCTACACTGCCAGTGAGGAGAGCAAGAGCCTCGGGAAACTTGCTACAAATATTGAAGGTAAAGAAGCAGGTAGAAATAGAAAGAGGAACACTGAAAATTCAGAGAAATCTCAAAGTAATTGGTCTAATGCGCAGGTATACCCCGGGAAAGCCTGGGATGGCAATTTCAAAAAGTATCTCATCTCTAAGTCCAGTCAGGGAAAATTCAAAGAATCTCAAAAATCTGGAAAAGACAGACTTAGTAGAAAAAGTGGAGGAAGAACCCAGAAGGGACTCTTCAGGGGTGATCCAAAATGTCCTTCTAGACATAGTGGAGCCCTCTGCCCTGAGCAGAAATCAGAAGGAAGACTCTGTGGGAGTGCTCCAAGCAACAGAAAGACTTGGAGAGACAATGGAGAAGATGTGGGCAAAGGAGACCACTTCCAGCAGGAAGCAGCTCTGGAAGAGACTGATAAATTGGGCAGGCAGCCAGAACCTACAAGTCAATGGGGACACAGCTGTTCTCTTCGTGATGGCAACGGGAGCAGCGGAATCGGCGCTTCTTACATATTCAAAGCACCTGTCAGCCCTGATGGGGAAGATGGGAATGGACAGCAAGCCACTTTTAACCTTAGCAGCAGCAATCAGAGCAGCAGGAGGGAACATTCCAACTCAGCAAGCAGTCCCCATGAAGAGGGAGCACTTAGTAGGATGGGCGATGAAACAATGTACGAGGACGAGAGTCGCGATGCTCATCAGCTGGAAGGCAGCCGCACGATGGGGAGAGACAGCAGGACTAGCAAGGGAGCAGTTTATACTAATTTCAAAGGAAGAAATAATAATAGATTGGGCAACCACACCAAAGGGCCGCAGAGGCAATCCGTTCTACCCGAGCAGATGGGCCGTGTTGGTCGGGGATCTCGTGGAGGAAATAGCGGATGGACTGACGGAAATAGAAGAATTCGAAACCTTACATCCGTGGGACACATCACGACTAGTAAAAGAGTGGAAGGAAGACAGTATTATGAAAACCTATACAGCCCACTCGATAAAAAGAGGCGCAATAAGCACCTTACTAGAGCTCCTCGCGAGCGGATGCGACCTGAAGGAAGAGCTGATAAGCCGCCTTGCAAAGCACTCGACGACGTCGGCGATCTCAAATACAACAATAAGATACGGAGGGAACGCAATCGCCACCGCTCGGGCCCTGAAGACATCCTTAGTGACGAAGTTCCTATAAAACTGATAAGAAAAATGGGGGCTCAGTTCACACACAGGGCTAAGTCAACAAGGATACCGAGTACGAGCTACGAGAAGTCGGCCCCATTACACGCAGCGATCGTACAGCCGATGGATATTCAAATAATCAAAGACCGGATGCTTCCGAGTGTCCTAGAGCGTTTCAACGAGACTTGGGACTTGACATTTAAAAATGCAGGAAATCTGAAAAGTTTAGGTAAAAATAGAGAGAAGAATCCCCCTCCCAGACTCGAACCGGCGCTCCCTAACGACCCTTCGAGACACTCATCCCGTTCTCCCTCCAACCATTACACCACTCCCCACCTGAAAGATAAAAAAACCCAAAATTCTTTTCAAAAAACAAAGCTTTCCTGTCTTCACTCTAAGGAGTTAGTAAGGTGTAAAATTGCAGTACCTTTTAAGAAGGAACTTTCTAAGTCCAGGAACGTGCCTTTCACAGTTTTCGAGTTTTCATCTATACATTTCATTCGTCAGGCGCATGATATGGAAGGCAAGCGCAATTACTGTACTTTATTGGTACAGTCTCAACATCCGAGCTTGCTTGGAATATTTAGCTAACCTCTTAGGAAGAATTTTCTTCCTTTGGGGTTTTTTTATTGTCCGTGGACTTGTGTTTGCCAAGTAGAAGAAAATGTACAAAGACTTGCCGTGTTTCCTATATTTTTATGTAAAAATTTTTAATTTATTTTTTTTTTTTTGGCTTTTCTCCCCGAAAGACGTAATTTTCGCCGCTCCCATGTTAACGTTAAAGCTAAGACCGAGCCCCAGCCCCACCCTTCAAAATAAATAAAATTTGCTGCAAATTCTTCCCCTTTACTTCCCTACCCGCAAGCAAGCATTTCTGTTAGTACTGGTTGGTAGTTCTAAAAGCCACACAATTTCTAATTACCTGGGGTAACTACTTTTTAAGGTTAACCAACGATTCTAAAGCTACAGTTTCTGTACTTTATTGGTACAGTCTCAACATCCGAGCTTGCTTGGAATATTTAGCTAACCTCTTAGGAAGAATTTTCTTCCTTTGGGGTTTTTTTATTGTCCGTGGACTTGTGTTTGCCAAGTAGAAGAAAATGTACAAAGACTTGCCGTGTTTCCTATATTTTTATGTAAAAATTTTTAATTTATTTTTTTTTTTTTGGCTTTTCTCCCCGAAAGACGTAATTTTCGCCGCTCCCATGTTAACGTTAAAGCTAAGACCGAGCCCCAGCCCCACCCTTCAAAATAAATAAAATTTGCTGCAAATTCTTCCCCTTTACTTCCCTACCCGCAAGCAAGCATTTCTGTTAGTACTGGTTGGTAGTTCTAAAAGCCACACAATTTCTAATTACCTGGGGTAACTACTTTTTAAGGTTAACCAACGATTCTAAAGCTACAGTTTTTGCAAATTTATTTCAGTAATTGCGCAGCCATCCAAAATGCACCAGAATTTAGGCAGAAAACTTTCTTACTAGAAAAGTAAGAAAGGTTTTTGCCCAAGGAAAAGATGATGGATTTCTGCGCATAAGCAGGTTTAGGAAAGATAGATAAGGTATAATAGGATGAGAAAGGACTCCTTTTAGTAGGCAATCTGGTTTTGAAATCTAGGTGTTCGGCTGCTAATTCAGTTAGCAGTAAAAAATCATGGAGTTTTGGTGCTAAGTTGTCTTTTTGTTATAGTTTAAATAATTTGGATTCTAATAAATTTATTCTTTTACTTTTGCAGTTATTTGCCACTTTGTCACATCTCACCACTAAAAGTAAAAGAAAAATGACTACTGCAACTATTAAGTGCATGAATGATGATGAGATTGAAGGATTTCTAGCAAGCACAATGGGCCACAAAGTTAGGGCCTTCTTCGTTAATGATTTACCATTAGAAGGAATAGTGAAGATTGACAGAGCAGGCAAGGGTGGAATTTATAACCAAGCTATGAGTAAAACTGTTAGGGAGCTGGGACAAACAGGATGTATCAAAATAGATGTATTAGAAGCTCCTAATGTGAGTGAAATCGAACCAGGAATCGCAGCTGCCGTGATAGCACGCACGAGGGAAGAAAGTCAGAAGCGGGATGCTGCAGTTCGACAAGAGAGCGAGGTGCGTTCGCATGAGACAAACATCCTCAAACAAGAAGTAATTGGAATTAAAGATCAGTTTCAGCAGTTTCAACAGTCTCAACTGCAGTTTCAGCAGCAGCTTCAGCAACAATTACAGCAACAGCTCCAGCAGCATTTTCAAAATACACCACATCAGCAGACCTCGCAGGGGCCACAGCCTGTACCACCACCAGTGCTTCCTGCAGCGCCTCAGCAGGGTACTCAGCAAGGTGGAGAAGAAGATTCACAGATGCAGTCTGCTGTATTAGACACGAATAGTGTTTTAGACTGGATTCCAATCATGGAACAACGGCTGACAGAGATCTTGCTGATTAAACTGGAATCAAAATTCGTAGGAAGAGTTCCCCCTGGACCAGGGGTTGAGTTGCTAGAGAATTATTACAATAACTTAGAAAGATTCATATTAGCTATGGAATTCATCCCAGGATGGGACAGGAACGAGAATGCAGTCTCATTAGGAAATAACTTGTTGAGAGATTTGAAGATTCAGAATATGTATTGCATGAATGGGACAAAGAGGTCGGATCTAATCAATCAGCTTAAAACAGAGGCTAATGATCCATTACAGAAGGCTAATGCAGTACTTATGGCAAAGAAGAAAGCAATTACCAGAAACCTTACAAGCAGTGCAAGTACAAAAGGAAGAAAAGGAGGATATGTTCCGTTCCGTAGGACGTTCCAGCGAGGACAGGGAAACGGAAGGGCTGGGGGACAATGACTGGCGACGTCCAGCCCTACACTGCCAGTGAGGAGAGCAAGAGCCTCGGGAAACTTGCTACAAATATTGAAGGTAAAGAAGCAGGTAGAAATAGAAAGAGGAACACTGAAAATTCAGAGAAATCTCAAAGTAATTGGTCTAATGCGCAGGTATACCCCGGGAAAGCCTGGGATGGCAATTTCAAAGAGTATCTCATCTCTAAGTCCAGTCAGGGAAAATTCAAAGAATCTCAAAAATCTGGAAAAGACAGACTTAGTAGAAAAAGTGGAGGAAGAACCCAGAAGGGACTCTTCAGGGGTGATCCAAAATGTCCTTCTAGACATAGTGGAGCCCTCTGCCCTGAGCAGAAATCAGAAGGAAGACTCTGTGGGAGTGCTCCAAGCAACAGAAAGACTTGGAGAGACAATGGAGAAGATGTGGGCAAAGGAGACCACTTCCAGCAGGAAGCAGCTCTGGAAGAGACTGATAAATTGGGCAGGCAGCCAGAACCTACAAGTCAATGGGGACACAGCTGTTCTCTTCGTGATGGCAACGGGAGCAGCGGAATCGGCGCTTCTTACATATTCAAAGCACCTGTCAGCCCTGATGGGGAAGATGGGAATGGACAGCAAGCCACTTTTAACCTTAGCAGCAGCAATCAGAGCAGCAGGAGGGAACATTCCAACTCAGCAAGCAATCCCCATGAAGAGGGAGCACTTAGTAGGATGGGCGATGAAACAATGTACGAGGACGAGAGTCGCGATGCTCATCAGCTGGAAGGCAGCCGCACGATGGGGAGAGACAGCAGGACTAGCAAGGGAGCAGTTTATACTAATTTCAAAGGAAGAAATAATAATAGATTGGGCAACCACACCAAAGGGCCGCAGAGGCAATCCGTTCTACCCGAGCAGATGGGCCGTGTTGGTCGGGGATCTCGTGGAGGAAATAGCGGATGGACTGACGGAAATAGAAGAATTCGAAACCTTACATCCGTGGGACACATCACGACTGGTAAAAGAGTGGAAGGAAGACAGTATTATGAAAACCTATACAGCCCACTCGATAAAAAGAGGCGCAATAAGCACCTTACTAGAGCTCCTCGCGGGCGGATGCGACCTGAAGGAAGAGCTGATAAGCCGCCTTGCAAAGCACTCGACGACGTCGGCGATCTCAAATACAACAATAAGATACGGAGGGAACGCAATCGCCACCGCTCGGGCCCTGAAGACATCCTTAGTGACGAAGTTCCTATAAAACTGATAAGAAAAATGGGGGCTCAGTTCACACACAGGGCTAAGTCAACAAGGATACCGAGTACGAGCTACGAGAAGTCGGCCCCATTACACGCAGCGATCGTACAGCCGATGGATATTCAAATAATCAAAGACCGGATGCTTCCGAGCGTCCTAGAGCGTTTCAACGAGACTTGGGACTTGACATTTAAAAGTGCAGGAAATCTGAAAAGTTTAGGTAAAAATAGAGAGAAGAATCCCCCTCCCAGACTCGAACCGGCGCTCCCTAACGACCCTTCGAGACACTCATCCCGTTCTCCCTCCAACCATTCCACCACTCCCCACCTGAAAGATAAAAAAACCCAAAATTCTTTTCAAAAAACAAAGCTTTCCTGTCTTCACTCTAAGGAGTTAGTAAGGTGTAAAATTGCAGTACCTTTTAAGAAGGAACTTTCTAAGTCCAGGAACGTGCCTTTCACAGTTTTCGAGGAAAGGGAGACAGGAGATAGGCAGCGCTTTATCTTGTCACACCCGCAAACCCGCAAACCCGCAAACCCGCAAACCCGCAAACCCGCAAACCCGCAAACCCGCAAACCCGCAAACCCGCAAACCCGCAAACCCGCAAACCCGCAAACCCGCAAACCCGCAAACCCGCAAACCCGCAAACCCGCAAACCCGCAAACCCGCAAACCCGCAAACCCGCAAACCCGCAAACCCGCAAACCCGCAAACCCGCAAACCCGCAAACCCGCAAACCCGCAAACCCGCAAACCCGCAAACCCGCAAACCCGCAAACCCGCAAACCCGCAAACCCGCAAACCCGCAAACCCGCAAACCCGCAAACCCGCAAACCCGCAAACCCGCAAACCCGCAAACCCGCAAACCCGCAAACCCGCAAACCCGCAAACCCGCAAACCCGCAAACCCGCAAACCCGCAAACCCGCAAACCCGCAAACCCGCAAACCCGCAAACCCGCAAACCCGCAAACCCGCAAACCCGCAAACCCGCAAACCCGCAAACCCGCAAACCCGCAAACCCGCAAACCCGCAAACCCGCAAACCCGCAAACCCGCAAACCCGCAAACCCGCAAACCCGCAAACCCGCAAACCCGCAAACCCGCAAACCCGCAAACCCGCAAACCCGCAAACCCGCAAACCCGCAAACCCGCAAACCCGCAAACCCGCAAACCCGCAAACCCGCAAACCCGCAAACCCGCAAACCCGCAAACCCGCAAACCCGCAAACCCGCAAACCCGCAAACCCGCAAACCCGCAAACCCGCAAACCCGCAAACCCGCAAACCCGCAAACCCGCAAACCCGCAAACCCGCAAACCCGCAAACCCGCAAACCCGCAAACCCGCAAACCCGCAAACCCGCAAACCCGCAAACCCGCAAACCCGCAAACCCGCAAACCCGCAAACCCGCAAACCCGCAAACCCGCAAACCCGCAAACCCGCAAACCCGCAAACCCGCAAACCCGCAAACCCGCAAACCCGCAAACCCGCAAACCCGCAAACCCGCAAACCCGCAAACCCGCAAACCCGCAAACCCGCAAACCCGCAAACCCGCAAACCCGCAAACCCGCAAACCCGCAAACCCGCAAACCCGCAAACCCGCAAACCCGCAAACCCGCAAACCCGCAAACCCGCAAACCCGCAAACCCGCAAACCCGCAAACCCGCAAACCCGCAAACCCGCAAACCCGCAAACCCGCAAACCCGCAAACCCGCAAACCCGCAAACCCGCAAACCCGCAAACCCGCAAACCCGCAAACCCGCAAACCCGCAAACCCGCAAACCCGCAAACCCGCAAACCCGCAAACCCGCAAACCCGCAAACCCGCAAACCCGCAAACCCGCAAACCCGCAAACCCGCAAACCCGCAAACCCGCAAACCCGCAAACCCGCAAACCCGCAAACCCGCAAACCCGCAAACCCGCAAACCCGCAAACCCGCAAACCCGCAAACCCGCAAACCCGCAAACCCGCAAACCCGCAAACCCGCAAACCCGCAAACCCGCAAACCCGCAAACCCGCAAACCCGCAAACCCGCAAACCCGCAAACCCGCAAACCCGCAAACCCGCAAACCCGCAAACCCGCAAACCCGCAAACCCGCAAACCCGCAAACCCGCAAACCCGCAAACCCGCAAACCCGCAAACCCGCAAACCCGCAAACCCGCAAACCCGCAAACCCGCAAACCCGCAAACCCGCAAACCCGCAAACCCGCAAACCCGCAAACCCGCAAACCCGCAAACCCGCAAACCCGCAAACCCGCAAACCCGCAAACCCGCAAACCCGCAAACCCGCAAACCCGCAAACCCGCAAACCCGCAAACCCGCAAACCCGCAAACCCGCAAACCCGCAAACCCGCAAACCCGCAAACCCGCAAACCCGCAAACCCGCAAACCCGCAAACCCGCAAACCCGCAAACCCGCAAACCCGCAAACCCGCAAACCCGCAAACCCGCAAACCCGCAAACCCGCAAACCCGCAAACCCGCAAACCCGCAAACCCGCAAACCCGCAAACCCGCAAACCCGCAAACCCGCAAACCCGCAAACCCGCAAACCCGCAAACCCGCAAACCCGCAAACCCGCAAACCCGCAAACCCGCAAACCCGCAAACCCGCAAACCCGCAAACCCGCAAACCCGCAAACCCGCAAACCCGCAAACCCGCAAACCCGCAAACCCGCAAACCCGCAAACCCGCAAACCCGCAAACCCGCAAACCCGCAAACCCGCAAACCCGCAAACCCGCAAACCCGCAAACCCGCAAACCCGCAAACCCGCAAACCCGCAAACCCGCAAACCCGCAAACCCGCAAACCCGCAAACCCGCAAACCCGCAAACCCGCAAACCCGCAAACCCGCAAACCCGCAAACCCGCAAACCCGCAAACCCGCAAACCCGCAAACCCGCAAACCCGCAAACCCGCAAACCCGCAAACCCGCAAACCCGCAAACCCGCAAACCCGCAAACCCGCAAACCCGCAAACCCGCAAACCCGCAAACCCGCAAACCCGCAAACCCGCAAACCCGCAAACCCGCAAACCCGCAAACCCGCAAACCCGCAAACCCGCAAACCCGCAAACCCGCAAACCCGCAAACCCGCAAACCCGCAAACCCGCAAACCCGCAAACCCGCAAACCCGCAAACCCGCAAACCCGCAAACCCGCAAACCCGCAAACCCGCAAACCCGCAAACCCGCAAACCCGCAAACCCGCAAACCCGCAAACCCGCAAACCCGCAAACCCGCAAACCCGCAAACCCGCAAACCCGCAAACCCGCAAACCCGCAAACCCGCAAACCCGCAAACCCGCAAACCCGCAAACCCGCAAACCCGCAAACCCGCAAACCCGCAAACCCGCAAACCCGCAAACCCGCAAACCCGCAAACCCGCAAACCCGCAAACCCGCAAACCCGCAAACCCGCAAACCCGCAAACCCGCAAACCCGCAAACCCGCAAACCCGCAAACCCGCAAACCCGCAAACCCGCAAACCCGCAAACCCGCAAACCCGCAAACCCGCAAACCCGCAAACCCGCAAACCCGCAAACCCGCAAACCCGCAAACCCGCAAACCCGCAAACCCGCAAACCCGCAAACCCGCAAACCCGCAAACCCGCAAACCCGCAAACCCGCAAACCCGCAAACCCGCAAACCCGCAAACCCGCAAACCCGCAAACCCGCAAACCCGCAAACCCGCAAACCCGCAAACCCGCAAACCCGCAAACCCGCAAACCCGCAAACCCGCAAACCCGCAAACCCGCAAACCCGCAAACCCGCAAACCCGCAAACCCGCAAACCCGCAAACCCGCAAACCCGCAAACCCGCAAACCCGCAAACCCGCAAACCCGCAAACCCGCAAACCCGCAAACCCGCAAACCCGCAAACCCGCAAACCCGCAAACCCGCAAACCCGCAAACCCGCAAACCCGCAAACCCGCAAACCCGCAAACCCGCAAACCCGCAAACCCGCAAACCCGCAAACCCGCAAACCCGCAAACCCGCAAACCCGCAAACCCGCAAACCCGCAAACCCGCAAACCCGCAAACCCGCAAACCCGCAAACCCGCAAACCCGCAAACCCGCAAACCCGCAAACCCGCAAACCCGCAAACCCGCAAACCCGCAAACCCGCAAACCCGCAAACCCGCAAACCCGCAAACCCGCAAACCCGCAAACCCGCAAACCCGCAAACCCGCAAACCCGCAAACCCGCAAACCCGCAAACCCGCAAACCCGCAAACCCGCAAACCCGCAAACCCGCAAACCCGCAAACCCGCAAACCCGCAAACCCGCAAACCCGCAAACCCGCAAACCCGCAAACCCGCAAACCCGCAAACCCGCAAACCCGCAAACCCGCAAACCCGCAAACCCGCAAACCCGCAAACCCGCAAACCCGCAAACCCGCAAACCCGCAAACCCGCAAACCCGCAAACCCGCAAACCCGCAAACCCGCAAACCCGCAAACCCGCAAACCCGCAAACCCGCAAACCCGCAAACCCGCAAACCCGCAAACCCGCAAACCCGCAAACCCGCAAACCCGCAAACCCGCAAACCCGCAAACCCGCAAACCCGCAAACCCGCAAACCCGCAAACCCGCAAACCCGCAAACCCGCAAACCCGCAAACCCGCAAACCCGCAAACCCGCAAACCCGCAAACCCGCAAACCCGCAAACCCGCAAACCCGCAAACCCGCAAACCCGCAAACCCGCAAACCCGCAAACCCGCAAACCCGCAAACCCGCAAACCCGCAAACCCGCAAACCCGCAAACCCGCAAACCCGCAAACCCGCAAACCCGCAAACCCGCAAACCCGCAAACCCGCAAACCCGCAAACCCGCAAACCCGCAAACCCGCAAACCCGCAAACCCGCAAACCCGCAAACCCGCAAACCCGCAAACCCGCAAACCCGCAAACCCGCAAACCCGCAAACCCGCAAACCCGCAAACCCGCAAACCCGCAAACCCGCAAACCCGCAAACCCGCAAACCCGCAAACCCGCAAACCCGCAAACCCGCAAACCCGCAAACCCGCAAACCCGCAAACCCGCAAACCCGCAAACCCGCAAACCCGCAAACCCGCAAACCCGCAAACCCGCAAACCCGCAAACCCGCAAACCCGCAAACCCGCAAACCCGCAAACCCGCAAACCCGCAAACCCGCAAACCCGCAAACCCGCAAACCCGCAAACCCGCAAACCCGCAAACCCGCAAACCCGCAAACCCGCAAACCCGCAAACCCGCAAACCCGCAAACCCGCAAACCCGCAAACCCGCAAACCCGCAAACCCGCAAACCCGCAAACCCGCAAACCCGCAAACCCGCAAACCCGCAAACCCGCAAACCCGCAAACCCGCAAACCCGCAAACCCGCAAACCCGCAAACCCGCAAACCCGCAAACCCGCAAACCCGCAAACCCGCAAACCCGCAAACCCGCAAACCCGCAAACCCGCAAACCCGCAAACCCGCAAACCCGCAAACCCGCAAACCCGCAAACCCGCAAACCCGCAAACCCGCAAACCCGCAAACCCGCAAACCCGCAAACCCGCAAACCCGCAAACCCGCAAACCCGCAAACCCGCAAACCCGCAAACCCGCAAACCCGCAAACCCGCAAACCCGCAAACCCGCAAACCCGCAAACCCGCAAACCCGCAAACCCGCAAACCCGCAAACCCGCAAACCCGCAAACCCGCAAACCCGCAAACCCGCAAACCCGCAAACCCGCAAACCCGCAAACCCGCAAACCCGCAAACCCGCAAACCCGCAAACCCGCAAACCCGCAAACCCGCAAACCCGCAAACCCGCAAACCCGCAAACCCGCAAACCCGCAAACCCGCAAACCCGCAAACCCGCAAACCCGCAAACCCGCAAACCCGCAAACCCGCAAACCCGCAAACCCGCAAACCCGCAAACCCGCAAACCCGCAAACCCGCAAACCCGCAAACCCGCAAACCCGCAAACCCGCAAACCCGCAAACCCGCAAACCCGCAAACCCGCAAACCCGCAAACCCGCAAACCCGCAAACCCGCAAACCCGCAAACCCGCAAACCCGCAAACCCGCAAACCCGCAAACCCGCAAACCCGCAAACCCGCAAACCCGCAAACCCGCAAACCCGCAAACCCGCAAACCCGCAAACCCGCAAACCCGCAAACCCGCAAACCCGCAAACCCGCAAACCCGCAAACCCGCAAACCCGCAAACCCGCAAACCCGCAAACCCGCAAACCCGCAAACCCGCAAACCCGCAAACCCGCAAACCCGCAAACCCGCAAACCCGCAAACCCGCAAACCCGCAAACCCGCAAACCCGCAAACCCGCAAACCCGCAAACCCGCAAACCCGCAAACCCGCAAACCCGCAAACCCGCAAACCCGCAAACCCGCAAACCCGCAAACCCGCAAACCCGCAAACCCGCAAACCCGCAAACCCGCAAACCCGCAAACCCGCAAACCCGCAAACCCGCAAACCCGCAAACCCGCAAACCCGCAAACCCGCAAACCCGCAAACCCGCAAACCCGCAAACCCGCAAACCCGCAAACCCGCAAACCCGCAAACCCGCAAACCCGCAAACCCGCAAACCCGCAAACCCGCAAACCCGCAAACCCGCAAACCCGCAAACCCGCAAACCCGCAAACCCGCAAACCCGCAAACCCGCAAACCCGCAAACCCGCAAACCCGCAAACCCGCAAACCCGCAAACCCGCAAACCCGCAAACCCGCAAACCCGCAAACCCGCAAACCCGCAAACCCGCAAACCCGCAAACCCGCAAACCCGCAAACCCGCAAACCCGCAAACCCGCAAACCCGCAAACCCGCAAACCCGCAAACCCGCAAACCCGCAAACCCGCAAACCCGCAACCCGCAAACCCGCAAACCCGCAAACCCGCAACCCGCAAACCCGCAAACCCGCAAACCGCAAACCCGCAAACCCGCAAACCCGCAAACCCGCAAACCCGCAAACCCGCAAACCCGCAAACCCGCAAACCCGCAAACCCGCAAACCCGCAACCCGCAAACCCGCAAACCCGCAAACCCGCAAACCCGCAAACCCGCAAACCCGCAAACCCGCAAACCCGCAAACCCGCAAACCCGCAAACCCGCAAACCCGCAAACCCGCAAACCCGCAAACCCGCAACCGCAAACCCGCAAACCCGCAAACCCGCAAACCCGCAAACCCGCAAACCCGCAAACCCGCAAACCCGCAAACCCGCAAACCCGCAAACCCGCAAACCCGCAAACCCGCAAACCCGCAAACCCGCAAACCCGCAAACCCGCAAACCCGCAAACCCGCAAACCCGCAAACCCGCAACCGCAACCGCAAACCCGCAAACCCGCAAACCCGCAAACCCGCAAACCCGCAAACCCGCAAACCCGCAAACCCGCAAACCCGCAAACCCGCAAACCCGCAAACCCGCAAACCCGCAAACCCGCAAACCCGCAAACCCGCAAACCCGCAAACCCGCAAACCCGCAAACCCGCAAACCCGCAACCGCAAACCCGCAAACCCGCAAACCCGCAAACCCGCAAACCCGCAAACCCGCAAACCCGCAAACCCGCAAACCCGCAAACCCGCAAACCGCAAACCCGCAAACCCGCAAACCCGCAAACCCGCAAACCCGCAAACCCGCAAACCCGCAAACCCGCAAACCCGCAAACCCGCAACCCGCAAACCCGCAAACCGCAAACCCGCAAACCCGCAAACCCGCAAACCCGCAAACCCGCAAACCCGCAAACCCGCAAACCCGCAAACCCGCAAACCCGCAAACCCGCAAACCCGCAAACCCGCAAACCCGCAAACCCGCAAACCCGCAAACCCGCAAACCCGCAAACCCGCAAACCCGCAAACCCGCAAACCCGCAAACCCGCAAACCCGCAAACCCGCAAACCCGCAAACCCGCAAACCCGCAAACCGCAAACCCGCAAACCCGCAAACCCGCAAACCCGCAAACCCGCAAACCCGCAAACCCGCAAACCCGCAAACCCGCAAACCCGCAAACCCGCAAACCCGCAAACCCGCAAACCCGCAAACCCGCAAACCGCAAACCCGCAAACCCGCAAACCCGCAAACCCGCAAACCCGCAAACCCGCAAACCCGCAAACCCGCAAACCCGCAAACCCGCAAACCCGCAAACCCGCAAACCCGCAAACCCGCAAACCCGCAAACCCGCAAACCCGCAAACCCGCAAACCCGCAAAACCCGCAAACCCGCAAACCCGCAAACCCGCAAACCCGCAAACCCGCAAACCCGCAAACCGCAAACCCGCAAACCCGCAAACCCGCAAACCCGCAAACCCGCAAACCCGCAAACCCGCAAACCCGCAAACCGCAAACCCGCAAACCCGCAAACCCGCAAACCGCAAACCCGCAAACCCGCAAACCCGCAAACCCGCAAACCCGCAAACCCGCAAACCCGCAAACCCGCAAACCCGCAACCCGCAAACCCGCAAACCCGCAAACCCGCAAACCGCAAACCCGCAAACCCGCAAACCCGCAAACCCGCAAACCCGCAAACCCGCAAACCGCAAACCCGCAAACCCGCAAACCCGCAAACCCGCAAACCCGCCAAACCCGCAAACCCGCAAACCCGCAAACCCGCAAACCCGCAAACCCGCAAACCCGCAAACCCGCAAACCCGCAAACCCGCAAACCCGCAAACCCGCAAACCCGCAAACCCGCAAACCCGCAACCCGCAAACCCGCAAACCCGCAAACCCGCAAACCCGCAAACCCGCAAACCCGCAAACCCGCAAACCCGCAAACCCGCAAACCCGCAAACCCGCAAACCCGCAACCCGCAAACCCGCAAACCCGCAAACCCGCAAACCCGCAAACCCGCAAACCCGCAAACCCGCAAACCCGCAAACCGCAAACCCGCAAACCCGCAAACCCGCAAACCCGCAAACCCGCAAACCCGCAAACCCGCAAACCCGCAAACCCGCAAACCCGCAAACCCGCAAACCCGCAAACCCGCAAACCCGCAACCCCCGCAAACCCGCAAACCCGCAAACCCGCAAACCCGCAAACCCGCAAACCCGCAAACCCGCAAACCCGCAACCCGCAAACCCGCAAACCCGCAAACCCGCAAACCGCAAACCCGCAAACCCGCAAACCCGCAAACCCGCAAACCCGCAAACCCGCAAACCCGCAAACCGCAAACCCGCAAACCCGCAAACCCGCAAACCCGCAAACCCGCAAACCCGCAAACCCGCAAACCCGCAAACCCGCAAACCCCGCAAACCCGCAAACCCGCAAACCCGCAAACCCGCAAACCCGCAAACCCGCAAACCCGCAAACCCGCAAACCCGCAAACCCGCAAACCCGCAACCCGCAAACCCGCAAACCCGCAAACCCGCAAACCCGCAACCGCAAACCCGCAAACCCGCAAACCCGCAAACCCGCAAACCCGCAAACCCGCAAACCCGCAAACCCGCAAAACCCGCAAACCCGCAAACCCGCAAACCCGCAAACCCGCAAACCCGCAAACCCGCAAACCCGCAAACCCGCAAACCCGCAAACCCGCAAACCCGCAAACCCGCAAACCCGCAAACCCGCAAACCCGCAAACCCGCAAACCCGCAAACCCGCAAACCCGCAAACCCGCAAACCCGCAAACCCGCAAACCCGCAAACCCGCAAACCCGCAAACCCGCAAACCCGCAAACCCGCAAACCCGCAAACCCGCAAACCCGCAAACCCGCAAACCCGCAAACCCGCAAACCCGCAAACCCGCAAACCCGCAAACCGCAAACCCGCAAACCCGCAAACCCGCAAAACCCGCAAACCCGCAAACCCGCAAACCCGCAAACCCGCAAACCCGCAAACCCGCAAACCCGCAAACCCGCAAACCCGCAAACCCGCAAACCCGCAAACCCGCAAACCCGCAAACCCGCAAACCCGCAAACCCGCAAACCCGCAAACCCGCAAACCCGCAAACCCGCAAACCGCAAACCCGCAAACCCGCAAACCCGCAAACCCGCAAACCCGCAAACCCGCAAACCCGCAAACCCGCAAACCCGCAAACCCGCAAACCCGCAAACCCGCAAACCCGCAAACCCGCAAACCCGCAAACCCGCAAAACCCGCAACCCGCAAACCGCAAACCCGCAAACCCGCAAACCCGCAAACCCGCAAACCCGCAAACCCGCAAACCCGCAAACCCGCAAACCCGCAAACCCGCAAACCCGCAAAACCCGCAAACCCGCAAACCCGCAAACCCGCAAACCCGCAAACCCGCAAACCCGCAAACCCGCAAACCCGCAAACCCGCAAACCCGCAAACCCGCAAACCCGCAAACCCGCAAACCCGCAAACCCGCAAACCCGCAAACCCGCAAACCCGCAAACCCGCAAACCCGCAAACCCGCAAACCCGCAAACCCGCAAACCCGCAAACCCGCAAACCCGCAAACCCGCAAACCCGCAAACCCGCAAACCCGCAAACCCGCAAACCCGCAAACCCGCAAACCCGCAAACCCGCAAACCCCGCAAACCCGCAAACCCGCAAACCCGCAAACCCGCAAACCCGCAAACCCGCAAACCCGC